>OY754329.1:58131637-58784572 GCA_963573305.1 Pyrrhosoma nymphula
ACCGTAATTGCAATTAATTACTGTTTGTCTCTAATTAGCTAGTTGCTGCTAATATAGCACGATGATTTTATGAATAATTGGTTTACACAGAAATTCATCACGAAGTGACCATTAATTCGGAATAATTTTGCCAACAGTAAAAGGTGCGATAACACGTTTTTGGTACGTGCAACTGCATTTGAATTGCATACCATTCAAGTTGTTATCCCGCATATTACTTTCAAAAGTTCAATTTAACATGCATAGATATTAGGTTTGGCTATCGCAATTGTTATTGATACATTTTTCGTATACATTTTCATGAGGCTACCACGCCCTCAATCACTGTAATTCCCGCCACGTGCGCAATTGCTTTGTTTTGAAGAGCATGTATTTCCTGGGTGTGGTTCAGGATGGGGGGGGGGGGGAGGGAATCAAATGATTCTCAGTTTTCATGGCTCTCGAATATGAAGCATGGGTCTAAGCTGGATTCTGTTCCTAGCTGGGCAGAAGAGGGTATTTTGCGTCCCCACAGAATGTGGATGCGTTGCGTTGGTAGAAGAATAATACGTAATATTAAAGATATTGTTTTGAAGATGGAAAGCGAGGACGGGTCGGTTGCGGCAAGGGAAAGATACAAGAGATGCGCGGAGAGAGTGGCAACGCATCTGGCCTAAATTCTTGCTTGGGATTACCCCATCAGGAGAGCGAGTATTGCATAAATGCAGTAAAAGCAGTGACGAGAGAAGCAGTTGGGTTATGTGGGGGTACGCGGTTGGTAGTTGAAGAGGATTTTGCGAATGTAGGGGAACGAGAGGAATTAAATTGAGATAGGCTGTCGGGAGATGATAGGGAAGGTGGGTGAAGTGGGACCTACATGCATGTAGTACCCTGCAAGCCACCGTAAAATGCTTGTGCTTGAGAGTGGGTTTTCACGGAAATATATATTACATTGTATCGGCTGTCTGTAAATGTAGTGGAGTTTCAAAATTTTAATTACAATGAAAATATTTGTGTTCATTTGGATTCATCCGGATCTTGTGGTGAATTCTCCTATGGCTTCACACCGGGTTCGGGACTACATGATGGCAGTGGGTGTCTTCCCGGTGGAATATTTGATAAGAACTCACAAGAATATTTCTCCGGGGAAGCCGCAAATCTGTCATCCAAAGATTTGTTGGCTGCTGCCTTCCGTTCCATTCTTTTAACTGTAAACAGCTTTATGGCGTCTTGATTCCTTATTTTAACATAATTCATAATTTTCTTTATGTATTTCAGTCTTAGGACACATTAACCATTTTATGAAAAGATAATAAGTAAATGGATGCCGTTTTTCAATAGTCAGTTATCATGAGATTGGTTTACTGCAGTTTCCCATACCATTTTCTTATAAGCGAACTGCTGTTTTCCTTTGTAATTAAATATCTTGACTCATTATCCCTTAGTATCCTTAATGAATTCCATCCATGGTTATTCTATGTCAATCCGTCGTATCCTCTCTTCTTTGATCGTTTTTAGGATGCTTTTTTATCTTACAATGCGTTCAATGATTTTGTCTTTTCTACTTCGTAGTTTTCATTAAACATATTTTCTCTTTTGCTCTTCTTAGTAGCTCTTTATTGCATATTCTCTCAGTCCATTTCATCTTTACTATTTTTTAATAACACCGTTTCCTTTGCTTCCAATTACCTTTGTTGTACTACTGTTATCATTAAAAATTCCCGGTAATATCTTCCACGGTTAATTCACTACATTATTGGTACCGACCACTATTGTTTTTAGTTGATATTTAAGGCTCAGCAAGTGCCCAATACGTTTTCCTCTTCTACTTTGCATTACTGGCTACGAAAGCTTTAGAAATAATGTACGTTTGTTGGTTAGCACATACCTACATGCATATGAGAATATTTAGCTGCCATCCAAAACCGTTGTTTGGTATTGTTTCGCATTTTCAAAAATCTACTTATATAAAGTGGCTCTACCAAATTAGGCTACCTACCTAACTACCGATTAACCCAATCTTAATGACACCTTTTTAAATCTCCGATTGCGGAGAAGTTGACATCTTTAATTTGTCCACTTGGCCGCCTAACTCCATTATAATGTCACGTTTGCAATCTAATTGACGGTAGTTCTTTGACGTTTCTAAACTATACTTAATGTTATCGGAAAACATTTACGCTCCGGACTTAAAATATGTAGCCTTGATTTCAACCTACAGTCAGGTAGTGCTTCCCGTCCAAATTATTGCCACATATCTCACTAATAATAATCGGAGCGATCTTTTACATATCTTTCCTATCTTCGCTACCCACGTTCCACATTTGGTGCCCTGCCCCGTAAGAATTCATAATACTGGCAGCTTATTCTGAAAAATATCTAGCAAAGCAAAAGTAGACATTTCTCTTGCTGTATGCTTATACTTTTTCAGTACTCTTAACATTAATGATGATTTAGGAATACTTTTATCCTACGAATGTTTTTGTAACACGAAATATCCTGAATTTGCATTGGGATTACGATTAGTAATGAACGGATTCTTAGGTTATCAATTAGCTTTATAATGTCTGGTTAACAAAATTTTGATTCACATCGTCGGGAGAAATTATTTTGTTTGAGTTTCAGCTGACGGTCTGATGGTGATTCCCATCCTAGTTGTTCCTGTAAGCTTGTGATGAACCTGGAATGAGATAGCTAGGTACATATTAATCCCAGTTCTTGCACTCCGTGCTGTTCAGCTTTCCTCCCCATCCCTTTTCACTGCGACCTCCACACCGCCGCACACACTATTGTGTTCGGATTAATTAACATTTGCTGCCATCCCGTCGAGTTTATAAGAGTTGGAAGGGGATAGGGATTTGAGGGAGGGAGAATGAATTGTGGATCAGGCGCGAGAGTGAGGAGGGAAAGACGGGGGAGTTCAACGGGATTGGTGGGGGAGAGAAATGTTCTGAGGCTGGCCTGAAAAGAGAAAGACTGATAGAGGGAGAGGTTGGAGAGTTACGGGGAAGGCCACTGGGAAGAGGGTGGGGTGGTAGGGGTTTGGATTGGTTGAGTTATTGAATCCTGACCTCTGAATGGCGGAATAGCACATTTGAGTGAATGCACGCTGGAGAATAAGCCTTTCGATAGTGGTTTTGGCAGCGGCCCGAATTCGCTGCGCGTATGTATGTACCTACGTGGTTTTAGAGCTAAGATCGGCAAACTGAGGCTCACGAGCCCAATTCGAGCCCTCTGTGGTTACGTGCATGTGGTTCTGGATTGAAATGGAAAATTAAAATAAAACAATCATACATTCATTAATGAGTTTATAAAAAAATATTTTATTAGCACGATGGTGATTTTTTTCATTTTATGAAAAAAATATAATCAATATAACTTTCATTATAAAAATGCTAAAATATCCTAATTTTTTCAAATATATGTGTGCCTCTCGAATAATTTTAAAATTGTGGTGAGGGTTCGTCTCAAACGTTTAGCGACTACTGTTCAACACCAGTACTAAAATACTTGAATTTGACAATTGAGGGCCTGAGAGTCAAAGTAATACGAGTAACATAAACACAAAAACGATATAAGTGCATATGTTTGGTGCCGTCAGGTAGCTACAGGAAAGGGAATACAAGTGTTAGAACGTATGGTGCTGCAATCTAGCCACCGAACACATAAGCTACTTTGCTTTTTGTCATTTATTAATGGAGTAAAGTGCTACATGTGACACTGGACGATGCTTGTTACTTGTATTAATTTGACTCAATTCGTATGTGTTTTCTTTTAAATTAAAACCCGAATGGCTACGTTGCACGTCATCATAAGGTGAAGCTCTGTACAGGCATTAGTCCTTTTTTATTTTAATTTTAGCCCGTATACGCTTATTAATGCAACGTCTGTTCATCTAACATAGAAATAAAGATAAGGACGTTTATATCAAATTGAAGTGGAAATAAAGAACAAAATATGGCTGGAGAATATGGTAAAAATACGGTATAGGATGGACCCGGGTTGCGTTTATAATTAAAGTCTGTCTCTGTGGAATCACTTATTTTAAGTATTTCCTTTCAAGTATGAATAGGTTCCACCAGGTGACCCGTGACTACAATTACTGTTCCAAGGATGGCCTTAAACTGGCAAGTTACATCAGCGAGTTTCTTGTGCTAGAAATTACTGGGGATTTTATTCTGACGACCAAGTTTGCACAAGTTAGTCCAGAAGCCCATTACCCATAATGGTTGCCGTTTACGCTCGTAACAATACGCTGTGACTTGCCGAAACTTATAAAAGTCGTGCAAGTGGACTTGCAGGGCGGTTTACACCTGCAATTTACGTCTTTGTTTCTTGCTGCAAGTAACTTGTGCAAAACTTTTGCCAGTGCAAACCTAACTAAAAGGATGACACGGCTCTCTATTTTTTTCAGTGAGACGTGTATAAAGGGATTTGTTAAGCATTGGATATATGAAAGTTGAATGAGTTGTCGTGGAGGTTCTGAGTAGAGAGAGAGTTAAGGCAGTGAGGTTGTGTACCTGTGTTTAGGAGGGTGGCAATTGACAGCGAATTCTTTCCCGGGAGAGGGAGGGTGAAAATGGGTGGAACTGTGAATGTATAATTTTTTCCTCCTCTTAGAGTGTTTTTGAACGGCCTATTTGGGTAATTAAATGACCGCATTAAATTTCAATGGAGGGGAGACAGAGGCTTAAGATAA
Source organism: Pyrrhosoma nymphula (assembly GCA_963573305.1). Taxonomy (NCBI): domain Eukaryota; kingdom Metazoa; phylum Arthropoda; class Insecta; order Odonata; family Coenagrionidae; genus Pyrrhosoma; species Pyrrhosoma nymphula. Next base: position 58,136,316 of record OY754329.1, read on the forward strand.
ACCTTATCAAAACGGATCCAGTTCCGATTTCAGTTTTTGCCCCATCTCATTTACACGTGCGCTGGTGTCAATGAACAATCTTTTGTAAGGAACAAATGGATGATAAGTTTTATTTCCAACCCACACCACCCACTCATCTGTGAAACGGCATTGTTTACGGTAACTTTTTTACATTATTCCTGAAATTAATATCGGGATATGTTTTTTATGCTCATGCATGGCCCATGATTCCTTTTATGCTGGTGAGATAATGAAATTTTTGTGGTCCACCTAATGAAAATTGGAGGCTCTTATACAAGCGATGGCGTATAACGAGAGGGAGCGCTATTTTGTGAAGTAACTCATGCAAGGGGTGATACGGAATACAGTGTAAATTAAAATGTATTCATTAAAATTGCTTTGCCATAATTTTGTTTATATTTAAATTTTATGCTGAGAGATGAGTGCTATTGAAGTAATAATTTATTTATACTGAAGTTCAATCAGTTAAAAAAAATACATGCTTGACTTTTATTACCATATTGTTGTCTGTTAATAGTTCTTAAAAACTCAAATTGTAATTATACATCCCCATCTCCTTTCCCATCAGAAATTCAATATACATTTCACGTTTACCTGCTCACTCTTATAGGTGAGTTTTTCCTCTTGCTGGAAAAATTTACTTTGCAGGAATTATTCCATGAATAAAAGGGAATCCCACATTGGCAGAATCCACAGTTGTAAATTAAATTTATCAATTCCACTCAACTGATTAATATTTTTTCAAACGTTTTACTAACGTGAGTACCTATATCTTGCGGCTTGCGTTCTTCTGCTGTACCTGAAAGCGAAGAAAATGTTTTTTATTTAATTCTCATTGAACGCATTCAGGTTTCAATTATATTCTCATTAAATGCCTACATCCGTAAATTCAGGGAAGCTTTCAGCAATGTATGCGTCAGTCGAAATTTTTGGAATACTGATATTTAGACAGTTCATCCTAAATGGTAATGCATTTATGCCTTTCAAAAAAAATTAAAAACAGCGATTACCCCGTGTTGGCGTTCTCTTGCCTTTTCTTAGGTAGTTATTCATCAAAGGTTTGCTGTTGACGATTATAATATTTTGAAAGGGGAATCATTTGATAACTAAACTCCAAGACCGCAAAAAAAACTCAGTTGAGAAAAAGACCTTTCATTCTGTTTATGAACCATTTATGACAAAGAGGTCAATCAGGCAAGCCATTGAGCATGTTTCTGTATCAAGAGGGCCATTTTCCCAATACCGGCATGGACAAAGAGACATCCATTGCTTAAGAATATCCATACCATCGTTTAAAATTAGGCATGTGTTTTTCATCTCTCATGCTCTTGTTGGCAGCTTTCAATGGCCCCGTTCGTGAGGTGAGGCGTACCTACTATCGTTACGGAAACATGGATGGCACTTCATGCACGCAACGAATGTTTCGAAAGCTTTTGGAACCAAACGAACACGCTGCTGTTTCAAAATCCCGAATCGCATCATCTATCTGTCGGCCAGCGATCCAGAGAGCTTAGTCTGTAAGAATTATTTCGCACCACGGCCGGTTCGAGCCCCAAAAATTCAAAGCACTGGCAACGTCCTCCCTGCATCCGGCAGTATTTTATCTTTAGGAATAACTGCTGGTGAATTATAAGCATCCTCCTGCCTGAAATGGGCTCGCGTTTTCCACCAGTCGATAGATCATTGATAGGTGCTTGCTTTCGCTTGACTTGACCCTTTCAATGAAATGCACCCTTAGAATGCGTTACGCAACCGGTAGCCCAATAACCAGCAACGGCTGGGCCGTCGGCTTTCTTCCTGCCTGAGGAATTAGCCGGGAGTGATGTCAGGGGGGGAGGGATACAGGATATGTTGCATTGTCACCCATAGTGCTTTGACCAAGGGCCAACGAGTTTACGTGTTGGTGCAAGCTTGCAAAGAACATAATATCTAAGTGGTGTTTGTGCATCCCATCAAAAATGCCAATCACTCCTGCCCCCAATATCTGGAAAGTACCTGGGTCAACAAAATTACGTGTACTCATGGACTCTTGCAATTCTCGCAAATACATTATTATCGATTTAAAAACTAACCATTGGTTCTCTGCAGTTATTTACTTCATTTTTTATTGATAACCCATAGTTCATCATTCCATAATTTGACATTTCCTGTTATTTGATTGATGTATTTCATTCTTGGTTCTCATGAGCAATTATTCCAGTTAATTTTTCTTTCATCATTATTAGATAGGCCATAATTTCTTTCAATGTGTCCAATAACTTTTTCACTCCTGTTTTATAGTTTTAATTAGATATCATTTATTCCCATTTCTTCGTATGATTTATTTAATTGATAATTCTGGAAGCAAGGGATAATTGTTGGTTCTATCTTGTGTATCTTTCGTGTGATATGCAGGAAAATAACCGGTATAATAATAATAATTGGATAAAAGTCGGTGTTTGATAAGATAGAATGGAGGAGTGGTCCTCAGTCAGTGACTTTTATTTAAATTGGTCAAATATACTTTAAAGGCATACACATTATGTGACCGTATCGCAAGGGAATTCATCTTTTCTCCCCACGACGCACGATTTTTTTCTGTTTTTTTTTTTACTTTTGTATTTTATCGTTATTAATGAAAACATTTTAGAGATATTTCTGGTGCCTTCATTCGTGTTTGCCGTAGCATAAGCAGGAAAAGTTTTCAGATATGATTGAAACAGCGACCTGTGCTTGATATACTTGGTTAGTAAATACAATAATATTTATTACATTTGGCACATTACAATGCAGTTAACATTTTTAAGATAAGATATACAATAAAATAAAAGCAAGAAAAGAGTGAAAATTTATTCTAAATAATTTTACACTCAAGGTTTTCATTCAGTTGAATGTTTTGATATAAGTCTAGAACGAATTACATTTATAAACATTGATACACTGAACATTCCTACTTCTTGTGGAAGTAGATAAATGAATTCAATTTCTAAGAATCAAAAGATTTTGAGGTTTTTTAAGAGCCAAGGCACCTACTAGGAACCAAAATAACTAAGTTGTTTTTGTTCCTAGTATAATAATTATGTGAGCATTTTACGATGAGCGTAGTATCCGTAGTGAGTGATAATAATAATGGATAATAAATTGTTTATGCTGAGAAAATTAGCACCATGCAGCCGTATGACCATTGATACTTAATCGAACAGTAATGTACTAGAATTTTTTTTCTAGGCGCCATTGATGGCTACATTAAACATAGCCGGGCACTCTACCACCCATACACATCTCACCTTTGCTCAGTCTACTCTCTTTTTCGTGGTTGTTATCCCTACACTCTCTGCCACACCTCGTTGTGGTGGCACGCCGAATGGTATGGTAGAATCGGACGGCAGAGGTTGGAGGTAGATATCCCAGTTCATCTTCAGCTGCTTTATTTTCGTATCCGAGGAAATTGAGAGTGTAAAGAAGGCAGCACTTTCATCATCCCGGCAACTTTACCTGATCCCGTGTGGATATGAGTGTAGGATGGTTTTGGACAGGTAGGAGAGCGGGACGTTGCCTGGAATTTGATGGAAGCGTATCGAGTCCAATATTAAAACTCCCTTCTCCACACCCCCTATACCTTCCCCTTCCCCCCGGCTTCACCTCGTCCCACGCTATCTCCCACGTGACATTATGCTTTCACGGAGCGTAATTGCTTGTCCTGCATTTATGACGGCAGATTGAATCCTTAATTAATTGCCGGGCGATTTAAAATCATTATTTCGGGTGAGGAGATGACGGGCTTTGTCGATTGACTGGCTTCGGCAGGCGGCTTTCTTTTGTTTGCACGTTTTGCCTATGCTGTAGGGGGTATTGAAAAAATTGCATAGCAGATAACGCGTGTCGCCGATGTTTGAAACGTCCAACCGCGTTTATACGTGCTCATGGAACACGGGGTTTGATTTCGTATATAATGTATTTTTAATCTGATGTCTCCGTTGATGACGATGAAATATGATATAATGGACGCGGCGTTAACGCTGCATCCAGATTTTCACAGATTTTAATTTAGCTCAGAAGATTTTTGATTCAAGTTATGTCCGTTTGCCCATGGAATTCATGTTGATATCTATTGATGAGTTGTATGAAGTTTTCAACCATTTAGCATTTTCGATGCTATCTTTGCTCTTTGTGTTGTGTTGACAGGCGTCGTGGATATAACTGTTCATTTCATCCATCATGAGTAATCATCAATCCGAAGATAGGTTTGCAGCTCTTTCCATTTCTCTCTCCCATGTGATCCAATTAATGAGCAAAATTGACTTAATCCATTGTTTAGTTCGGGAAAACCAGAAAAGTTATTGCTTAAAAAATTCCACAGAGTAGCTAAAACAGATATTGAATTGCTTCGTTTGGAAAAGGCCTTTCGTATACAAACAATTATCTCTCCTAGAATGTTATATTGCATTTCGACTCTAGCATTAGGGTTGTGAGCATAATATTCGTAAGCTTGGCATAATACCTTTGGATGTAATAACCATTTCATTATATTTTAAAATTGCTTATATCCTTCTGGCATTCCATTTCAAATGTCCCTTCTTCATGAAATCACATGGTTCTTATTGAAATGCACAATCAATGTCAGCTTTGAGGAAAATATCTGAGAACGACATTTTCTTGGTTTTCTCCATTTGGATAGAAATGTTACAGGTCGCCGTCAAATATCCTACTTTATGCAACCGTTTATCTTATTTTAAAAGTTTTGAGATTCGATATCACATTTTATCTGTACATTCATAGTATTCTCTTTTATTTGTTATCATAATAATCTACCTGTGGAAGAACCAATTCATTTTCATTCGTCGAAGCACGTTCAAGAAGGTAGCACTCATGAGAAAATGTACAAGGGACTGGCATCACAATTGAAATTTTAATTGGGTTGACTTGAGCAATCCGGCTAAACTACCAAAGAGGCAAGGAGTAGAGCTATTTGAGTAAAAAAGAAGGTTATTTCTAATTTCTAATCTTTCTAATTATTTTAGGGACTGACAATGGTTTCCGCACTATGTACCATGTTTAAGGTGGAAATGGTACACACACAGTGCCAAAACCCCGGTCGGTCGTTAGAAAAAAGCCTGTGAAAATACAAGCTTTTACTCTTTTAACATGTTGAGCGCTAAAAATTCCCACCTAGTGACTCCTAAAAATGTTCTGTTGTGAGTAGAGCTAGATTAAACGACTAACAAACGTAATATCTGCCATTGTTGATTCTACGTACTACTACCTTTACCGTTTGCTGTATTTTATCCATTTAGTTGGAAAAAATATTTTGAGGATACCGTGACTCACCAAAGTATTACATTTACGAAGTCACTTGCAAGTACACATATGTGCGAAATTCAACAGAGGAAGCATCATTCGCCTTGACCGTGACTCGAACCCGTTTTCATCGATATCGCGCCGAGTGCTTACCCAGTTAAGATACCGGGGAGGTGGCTTCCACAAGTGAGAAAAAGGCTCCAAAATCTACAGGGGATGAGGTTTCCTCGGTTAACTGGTTAAAGCACTCAGTGCAATATTGAATATACTCTGTGGAATTTCGCACATTTATTTAGGAGCAAGTATTTGCAAATACAAGAGTAAACTAGGTTAAAAAATTTATTAATCCATAATTTAAAAAAATTTCTGTTATGGATAATTTTCAAAATTGGAGTATAATATCCGGCCTTCAGTAACTATTAGGTATTAGCCTTCGTATGGCTCTTTAGTGTACTCTTCTTATTTTTATAGCGGAACAAATCAGATTGATAATTCACATTAACCCCGCGATCTCTGGAATATACTTACATATGCGATTCTATGAAAACAACTTTGATTGATTGCGTTAGAGGAATGCCTGTAATATTCGATGTATATAGATAGATAAACGTCTTTATTGGGGCGATATTGTGACTTTAAAAGTCCCTTCTTCCATCTAATCCCTCGTCAGCACATGAATACATTGAATATGACAAACAATGCAATATATAAATCAAAGAAAAAAATAGTAAAAACAATAGAAATAGAATATTAACGTGACATATTTAAGTATCATAAATAAGTGTAAAAAGATATGTACAACTGTGGGAAAAACGTGAAGATTTTGGCTGGCATCCATCACGGCAAAACCGCAGGAAGACACCTACATATGAGGAGGGATGTGAAAAACCTGCGAAAACCTACTGAGAGAAGCTAATGTGACTCATGGTAATGAATAAGGTTAATACCTAAGTTCCTGGAACTAACTTAAGTGCTATGCCTTTCACTCAACAATTTTTGTGTTAGTGCAGCCAGTAACGAGCTTCTTATAATTAATTTAAAACTAACTGTGGAATTATAAAAATATCCATGATTTCTAGAAGTATTGTGGTCGAACTTAATTTGTTGTCATCGTGTTCGTAATAACAAATTACGATATTTTTATCTTCGACTCCTACGGTGAAATGCGCATTCATTATTTGGCCATGCTCCTTGGAAGCCCATTAAGTTCACTGACCTCCAAGGGCACAGTGTCGTAATTTTACGGTTATCCTACCACTGCATCCGATTATCGGGAGCACAGTGATTGCACGGGAAACCAGGTATTCTGTCCGATGGGGAAATAGAACGATTTCCCATCGTCGGAGCTCGTTAATTGGGGTAAGTTAGGATAAAATCGGCAGACGTGGAGCCATTGGCGTTCTGCGATAACAAGTTCCTCTCCCATAGAAAACATGAGCCAGCATTGAAATCGTACCGTGTATTCCAGATCATTTTTTTCCTATTTTGCTTCGGCACCGATGTAGTTTCCGTATCCAGTAGAACATCCTATGCTTTTGTAACCTCTCCTATTGAAAAAAACGACGGCAATACAAACCCTTAGTCACCACTTATACCACTGGTATCTAACTTGGCTCATTTTCTGTCTTCAATTGGTTAATTATGTCAGTAAACCTGTGGCTGAATTTGATATTCATTTATGATGATGACAATTTGAGCCTGGTTTTCTTCTGAGTAAAATGTTGTGACCTTCATTTTTTATGATGCGGCTGATTTGATTTCAATTAAAGCTTAACTTCATGGCGTAATTACTGCAGAAATCGCTCGTTGAAATAGGTTCAGTAATTTATTAAAGAAACAAATTTAAAATAATATTAAATTTTAATGCTAATAGATTTAATGAAAATGACGTGTTTTGGATATGGTGGTCGTAAATGCTAGCAATTAAACCGTATTAAAAGTTGTAACGTAACCGTATTAAACTTTTTAACATAACCGTATTGTTATTAATTTTATCCCCGTTCTATAGCAATTAAATCTCCAGCTGTCACTTGGAATATTTAGTCTTATCAATATGGAACGCAAATTTCAGTTTTGAAGTTTCACGAGGTCTGTAAGTATATTATTCTAATTCTTTACCCAACTTCCCATGGCATTATAATAATACTAAAAGAAGAAAAAAAGGCATTATTATTGCGAGAATGTTTAAAATATGGCATCCCGTTATTCTTAGATTTAAGTTTAGTAATCTGGCCATGTGAATCATGTGTAATCAATACGATTGGATTAACTCAGTATCCATGATTTCCAAGTAGAGGCAATTAACTGTTTATTCTTAGACTGTAAATAGTGAAATATTTTTCGTTTTTTTACTGTGTATTACCATGCATACAAATTGTTTCATTTTTCGTGCATACTTTCCCGCTATTTTTGCTATTATTTAGGTTTCTGGTCTAAATATATTAGTTCTGCAAAACTCATCAGATATACTAATTATTATTTATCAAGGATATCAATGAATTTTACTATTACTTAAATTATCATTAACCTGGAGATTCAAGTTTCGGAAACATTTCTCAGTTTAAAGCATATCTTTTGTTGAAGCCTTTTTTCTTTCGAGGGAATTTCCAATAATCCTAGAATCAGAAATATTTTTCCGGGGGAGTGTGCCATCACTGAGTACCGTCACCGTTAAGGAAATGGTATCGGATTGCTTCCAGTTCAAGAGCACTCTCAGTCTTTGTGAATGAAGTGGGAATAAGGATTTTCCCAGAACGGACAGTCGAGGAGCGAATACATTATACGGCACCGATATTGTCTCCCTTTTCCTGGTAGATTATTTGCGTCAGAGTTGACTGGCACTCGTGACACGTGGAGGGTCGGACATCAGCGGAGTAGTAGGCGGATGGAATCAGATAGATGGGGTCAGAGATGGAGTGTCAAGGGAAGTAGGAATTGTAAATTGGCTGAAGGGATCTTCTTCTTTTATTTTATCGCACGGTGAAAACGATTGGGAGGACGAAGGGGTGAAATAGTGAGATGTTACGGGGAAATAGAATAGGCACTCAAGACATTTTGATTGAACTTTGATCTTCTCCATTTTAGGTACAGATGTTGAAGTGTGCTCTCTCCTCCTGATTTCCTCCCCCACTCGCCTCTCTCTGCTGGGAGATAAAAGCAACAAGGCGCCATATTTTTAAGAGGTAGACGTTGTGCTCTTTTTAAATCGACTTTTTTATAGCTGCGCTCTATTTTCCCATTTTGAAAATATCGCTTTAATAATCCCGCGTAGTGATTTTATCTTGCACCACCTTTGAATGCTTAATTTCCCGTAGTATTTTTTTTCGTCGAGAATCTTGATGCAAGGTGTGATACGGGCTACCACTTATTAGGAGGTGCAATGTCTACGGGAGAGGAGTTCGATTAGGGTAGAGATTTGTATTCCATTTCCAGTTACACGATGCCAGCGAGTATACTTCCCTAGCATTTAGGAGCGGGTCGTTACGTGAACAAAGAGTACGAATCATTGCTGGTTGATATGTGACACGTACGCGAATAATTTCACAGGTTTCATTCTTCTGGCCCTATAAGTAGTATCCCTTAATGAAAGTGCGCCAGAAACTCATTCCACGTAAACATAATTGTTACATTTTTTGGTTGATATGCATTTACAGCCGTTTCAAAACTGTCGATTTCAAAAGCTTTCTCAGGAAATAAAATAAAACTGGCATGACCCTTTTTTTGGAGCTATTTTATCTTTCTAGTGGGTCTTTTAGAAATGTATGTGACCACTTGATTTGCCATTGTAAAGTGTAAATGATGGAATGCCAAATATGTGTGTAACTCAAAAGTTGTTCTTTTAAAACATTTCCAGATACTGATTGGTTGAAATTCGTTGCTTAAAGGCAAAATACTGCCATGTTTGACGTTGATATTTAAGATGATAATATTAAGCTTTTCCGAATGAAAAGCTATCTTCCCAGATAAATTAAGAATAAGTTAAATTTCATCATATATTCAACGCACATATATTGAACCCATTGCTGACATTAGGACACATCTTGCTGATACATGAGAAAAACGTCGATTTTCAACTAAGTATGCTATGCGCTAGGTATACCTACTGTATAATATTCAGGGAATATAAACTTGTTTTTTCACGAATGTGGAATTAGAATATTTCTGCCACCCGACTTCCATTCGAATCTTACAGAGATGCATCAGTCCTGCAGTTTAAGCATTTTTCCCTCTACGGGGTAACGACATAGCATCGGCCGTGCGACTCTCATTATCTTCTAAATCTATTGTTTAACATTTTAAAAATATGAAAGTGTTTTTTGCAATTTGAATTCCAACATTCTTTTAGTCCACTGTTAAATATTCTCGGAATATGAGTGCCATTTATTTCGAAGGAATTCAAAATTTTACCATTTAAATTCCTTCGAATCGCACAGAGCAACATCAGTGCTACTAGGGTGTGTTAAGCATTTCCACTTCTACGGGGAATGTCGGCAAATGGGTCGTCCCAGATTGTGGGTTAACGCTGTAGAAATCCCGGAAGACTCGTAGTATCTCCTTAAGCACCAAGCAATAAAATAAAAATGGGCTTCCCCGCCACCCTTCCCCTGTTTCGGCTTTGCATGGCGTTATGTGACATATTTGACGCCGCTTCTTCCAATTGCTCTCCCGTCTCGTCCCGAGGGACACTGCCGTCTTCGTCTTCTTCTTCCCAGAGCGTCCGATTGACGGCAGCATTCGATTCACTCAGACTCCCGTTCCAGCCTCCTCAATTTTTTGTCTCTTTCTCTCCTCCTGCTGCGTCTCCTCCAGTTATTTTTTGTCCCACTCGGCTCCCTCTCGTCGTAAAGGAGAAATCGCTATCCTCTCAGCCTCAAGACCTTCACACCAGAGAACTTCCCTTCGTCTTACTTTCGCACCTAACCTGGATTCCCTCCACTTTGGGGGAACAATGCCCACACTCCTCGACGCTTTCAGCGGTTAATCGTTCGAGCGAAGGTCCTCATCTACCGCTCCATTTGATCCCAAGCTAGCTCCATCCCTCTTTTTCTTTCCTCATACAAACATCTGAAAACGTAAGCTGGTCTCGTAACGTAAGCAAGTCTGGCTCTTCTTGTCCCGTCTGTCGCTCAAGGAGACCAGATTGGAGAGAATCGAGTAGGTGTAATGGATTGAGTAATGTCTTCCTATTCCGAGGTCGTGAGTTCGAGTCCCGGCAGTGGGAGTAATTTTCAACGGTATTACGATCACTACTTGGGTTTTATGGGTAAGAAACTTCAAGAATATATCCGACAGATGTGACGCTAAACTGTAGTCCCTTTTTTAAATTAGGGTAATACTGACACCGGGTTTCTCTAAATTTTACTTCTCTTTCTGCATGATCCTTACTCTTATCCCTCATGGGAAAAATCACCTTATTTTTTGATCGCCTTCCCGGTTAACGAAAGAACTAAATTGAAGGGAATTATGTTCATTAGCTTTCCCATTATTATGAAATGAACCTCTCTCCAGAGTGTCCTTGAGATATTCATCGAGATAGTTCGCCCTGACTAGACAATTAAGTTTATTAATTTCGTATTATATTTTGAAAACCTCATTCCACATAAATTGGTGTCCTCCAGCCTCGTTGTACACGCTCACAACTCCCTCAATCCCCACAGTTGACCTTAGCATGGATGTCTCTCCATTTGGCGGAACTTTCGTCCACTCATGGACCCCTTTAACGGTTGATCGCTGCCGGAAGATTCTCATCTACCGGTCCATTTGCTTCCGAAGCTTATTCCATCCCTCTTTCTCTTCCTCACCGACAAACGGCTCTATTGTGGCTCTATTTTTAGGGGCAGGTACATTTGATAATCATCAAGGTGGTTGGAATAATTTTTTGTATTTTAAGTTACCACGTTTCCTAAAGCACTATGTGTCCGGCGGCCTCATTGAAGAAACAACTGCTTTTTGGGACTCTTCCAACGTCTTTCGTTTCTATGTATAACCGTTTTATGAGACAAATCCGCCCCTTCCCAAGTGCCCTCATCTGCATCTACAATCCAGTACTCAAGCTGCACAGGTATGTGCGGAACATGGTGATTCCACGTAAGTCATGCAATTTTATCGCAGTTCAAAGTCGAACCCTGAGTGGGCTAAATTCTCTCAGAAGAGAAATGCTATGCTTGGGCATAAACTTCATCATCTACATCTACGATGTACCGTGCAAGCCACCACTAGGGTGTGTACCACGGGGTGATTCCACACCAGGCATGCAGCACTCGTCCCAGAACAAATCAGAACCTCGCCCTGGCGCTAGGCGCAGGCCAAAAGTAGTCAGGAGAACAGTGCGCAGTCCAACCGGAAACTGGGAGAGTGGTAAATGAACATACAAACACGCAGAGCAATGCTATAGACACATCTAGTGGGTAAGTTGAAGAGGGTTAGGTAACAGAGGATTCATAATCGTTCTACTAAACTTGATATACTAACCACATGGGATACTATTTCACGCGGTAAACAGAATCATGACGGGTATGTGTTTTGGGATGCTAATACTTTTAATCCTTTATTTATCTTATTAGTATCTTATATCGTTTTTCTACTGTTACCTGGTTTTCCATAATAACATATGTTTGGTATCTCATCATATTTATACATATATTGAATGACCTCAAGAATACTTTTTCTAGTTCGTGACCTGGTCTTGCATTGCTTTCCCGACCGCACTGTGATCCGCACTGAGTTGTGGGGTGAGTGGTGGAAGGCTCGAACTTGAACGAGGACGAATATTGCATGCCTGGTGTGGAATCACTCCGCACCACATGCCCCTGGAGGTGGCTTACGTGGCGTTTCGTAGATGCAGATGTACGTCTCAGTCCCGACCACCGTTTTCCTGCGATCCCCAAACCTCATCTTCCGCCTTCTGGTTGATACCCCTTTCCCCTCCAATGCCTCGCAGCTGGACCCACGTCTAAGGGTCTTTTCTTCTCCTTCTACCCCCTCCCAACTCTCTTCAGTTCCCCTGTTACCTCCTTTAGCCGCTCCCGGACGTCCGCTCCGTCCGTCTTGACATCTCTCCGCGCCCGCACTCGGCTCCCGCTGTCTCGCAGCGCCAATTTCCTTCCTGTCACGAACTTCACTCTCCCGACCAACCGAACGCCTGCCTGCCAGCCTCATCCCTCCCAATTCGTCTTCTCCTCCCTATCCTCTATCTCGTGCGTCGCGTTGTCGATCTATCTCACTTCTGTCTTTCGCCGGACTCCGTGATATCACCTCCCACCGTATCTGCATCCTCCTACTTAGAATAATGAACTTCGTGAAAAAAGCAGCGCGCAGTGCTTAAAAAGTATGAAAAAATATGATTTTATTGTTTAAAGTAGGAAAAAATGAGCATTTATGAAGCGAATAAATTTGCCAACATTTTACATACAGCTCGGGAGAAAAGACTTAGACGTGGCGGAACTGGGTGGCACTCGCTTGTGAAGAGCATGACGCATAAGATAGAAAACGATGCAAGAGAAGTAGGATAAAGCACCGAGTCTTTCTCCAGAGGTCCCCTCCCGGAGTCATTCGGTACTTAAGCCCACTCATCAACGCTTGATTCACTCACAGTTACTTCAAACTAACCGCTGGTGAGTTCCACCAAGTTTTGCTATACCTGTATGCTTTCCCTTGAAAGACCTGCGAATAACATACATTTTATTATATAATTTAACTTTTTGGATATATTCTGAGTTATAACCGCCTCCTGATATGTGTGTGAAAAATTTTTAATGAGAAAGACCAAAAATAGCAAATTTGCTGAGGAAGACCAAGGACGGAATAAAGCAAGTGATCTCTATCCCCAAAATGAGGACTTACGATGGAATTAAGCGATTATCTGGAAATATATTGGAGTTGAAGGCAGCAGTAAACCAGTCTTTGGGTAGATGAGTGATGATGATTTGGGGGGGTTGGTAAAAAGTAAACTTGCTAGTAGTTGACCAACCTTGGCACACATCTAAGCCTCATAATGAAAGAATTCGTATATTTCACTGGTAAATTCGTTAACAATTCGACACGTTTTGCCTAAATTGTTTGATTATTCTACGCTATCCATTATATTTCTAAAGATGATACAATTGAGAAAAACTTGGTAATTTAATAATTCCTTGGTTAGCAGGGTAGTAAAATTCTTAAACTGAATTCTCAAGTTCATAACTAAATTTCCCGCAGTAGGTACCTGCGTCTACAGTCAAATTACTTTCGCAATTTTTATAATATATTCGAATCTCCTCATTCACAACCTGTACATACAACTATACTGATTCACCAGATATTTTAAATTATTTTTAAATGGTGTATCTTCTCACTCTTTTCTTGCAAATAAAAGGATTTATGTTTCGTAACTAAGCAGTCTATTCTATTTTCAGAATGTGTCCTCCTTTTCCCCCTCCCTCATACGACAATTCTACCTCCCAAGATGTTGAATCTTTATTCTTTCTTCTCTTCCATTCCCCAGTTTTTCCATCCAAACCTCCCTCGCCGTCACAACCTTTTGTTTTTTAAAAGGTCCCCTCGTTTATCCTGCACTCTCCTTTGTTTTCCTTCCCCATCTGCATTTAAATCGAACGTCGCGGGAGACTCCGCCAGGTCGTGAGACTCCCGGCCGTTAGGAATCGGTCGTGATTCTCGCGCAAGGGGATTTCTCTCGTGAAAATGGGAACCAGGGGAAATGAAGTGTGAAGCCTGAGATTCAGAATAAAACGACGAAGAAAGACGATCGTGAGTCCCTATCGACGTATCAGTAGCTGAGATAACCATTTTCTTCGAGGAAGTTAACCATGGTGTTATAATCTCCCTTTCCAGAATGCCCGTTCCGAAGTAAAATTTTCAAGATCCTCGGATGATAAATATTGTCATAACCAGTACAAGATGATGGCTGAACGTTTATGACGCCTTCTTTTATTTTAAAACGGCTTTCTTTCTCCCTTTCCTAGAAAATACCATGTTTTCCTCTACTTTTTTACTGGATGAATATTATGTTTCCATATTAATTGGCCAATCTTTCATTTCTAGCTTAAAAATACTGGAGAACATTACACCCTTTATTGAAGTGGAAGGTGCTTAAGCTAATATTTTCAAACGGCTCATGAGATTGTTTTCCAAGAGTTATGCCATTCACTTGACCTTCCGATTTCATTCGTTTTAGTGTTGGTATTAAAATAATTTATCATTATTCTATAATCTAACTTAGAATGAAAGAAACTGGAGAAACTTGTCTTTTCATTTTCAGTACTATCCCCATTACAATTTTTAAATTTTACTTTGTGGAAATGTCGTATCTCTAACAGGCTATTTTAATTTTATATTTCAGTATTAGTCAATTAGTTAACTCTGAGCATTTGATACCCATTCGTTCTTCGGTCAGCAATAGAGGAGAATATGCTTTTCAACCATTACCGGCTGGATTAGAAAGTTCATTTTTAAAGAACCTGAAAACGTATGCTCCGTTTTTAGGAAGTTAATGGAGATCTTAATGGGCCTACCTTTTGGTTCCCCTGTAATTTACCTCCTTTAGCGGCTATTACTCCATCTGCTCGCTGTAATTCTGCGCATTTCGGGGCCATAAGATTTCACAAAGCTCTACCCCGTTACTGTCCTCTTATTCTTCTTCACCATGCACTCCTGTCAATCCAACTACCCCCAAGCAGCCTCCTTTCCATAGAGTCCACTAAATCACCTCCCTTTTGCGCCCATCGTTGAGTTCAAACCCCTTCATCCCCGGGAGAATATCTCAATCGTGGATCCCAAATCACGTCGAACCTCAGAACTATTCTTACGTTCCCGCAAGACGAGAGATCCCGAAGTTCTTGCCACGAAAATTTCCATACCAATCTTCTCAACGGATCCTCCCGAATCATCCCTTTGCCATTCCACTCTCATTTCTCAACGTTATCCCCTTGTTCCCTCCACTTTTTGTGCAGTTACTCTTTGCGGCGTTTTCCCCTTCGATCTTTCCTCTTTTCCGTCGGGACCAATCATGCTTCGCACGGCAATTCCGCCACTGTCGTGTCGTTCTCTCTCTCTACCTTCTCTTATGTGCCTCCATCATGCTTGGAGTCCGATTAAGCAAATTAGATATAGCACAACAAAGTGTGAAGATTCAGCGTGAATAAAATAATTTTAATTTACCAGTATTTGAATCCGTGTCTCCGAATTGCTGGTTAAGCACGTAAACCATTAACCGGCTATCTTCACTAGCTAAAAAATGATAAAGTAACATGGTTTCCTTCCACAAATTTATTTTCCTGGTACGACATGTTTCGACACAGAGGTGTCATCATCAGGTACACAATTTTAACAATTTACAAGAGGTATATATACTCTTAAGGGACTTAGTGGAAGGTAGGAGATGGGGGGAAGGGGGTGTTGAGGAGGGGGAAAAAATACCGGGGGAGAGATAAGGGGTGGTGTAGGAATCTAGAAAACACCCGTGAAGGACACGGAAGTGTGTGGAAGAGGGTGGTGGGGGTTTGTTGGTGGGGGGTGGGGTGGGTGGGTTTCATAGGTGTATTTATTCGTCGAGGGTTAGGGATTAAGGAAGCGATGGGTTATCAGCAGGTGGGGAGTGGGGTGGGAGGGTCAGGGGTTTGTTTTTCCGTGAGGGATAGAGGGACTTCTAGGAGGGGGAATGTTTTTCAAAAAGGTTGTCATTGAGTAAAAGACCTTTCTTCATGTTCCTTCTTATTTCCAGCTCCTCCCTTTTGTCCGTCTTCCTTCCTTTTTTTCTCTCGGTGTAATATCTCCGGTATGACGTCGCTGTTATGGTTTTCTTTCCATAGATGTCTGACGAAGTGGGACTGCGATAGGTTACATTTCCGGAAAAATCTCTTATGTTCTTCTATTCTTGTCTGGAAAGTGCGTCCTGTCTGTCCCACATATACAGTACTGCAGTTGTTGCACTTTAATTTATATATTCCTCTATTTTCTTATGGTTGAACTTTGTCTTTGTATGTGTTGTTCAGGAATTTTTAAGATTGTCATTGTTATAAAATGCTATTCTAAACTGGTGTTTTGGGAAGAGTTGCTTATTTTTTCTGATATTATCCCGTAATATGGCAATTTACACCACCGAATTTTTTATCTCTCCGTTTTCCCTGGCGTAAAGAGTAGTTGTTGAGCCCTGATGGAGCATTTTTGAAGGAGCATTTTGTCAATAATACTCTTGTTGTAACCATTTGAGATGGCAATTGATTTAATAGTTTCTTATTCCTGGTTTAATGCATTTTTAGAGATAGAGATATCCATTAGTCTGTTTAAAAGGAAGTGAAAAACGGACAGCTTTTGCGATATGTGATGGCGGGAGTCAAAAGGGATGATGTGGTCCGTGGTGGTGGTCAAAAATGGAGAAGCAATTTGATTTTGCTATTTTCCGCAAAGCCACCACTACGGACCACATCATCACAGCATTCAACCAGGAATTAGAAACTGTTAAATCAACAGCCATCAAACTATTCAAACATTCTTTCAAACTATCTACATCTGCGACGACGTCATACTAGTGGTATGCTTTGGTTGCTCCAACTGATAATTTCATCCCACACCGCCTTATCATAGACACCAATCTGAATCCAAGCACAGCAACCGTGCCCAAGTGCTCGGGATACGAGGCCGCAGCCGTTGGGCTGAAAGGCCTGAGCGTTACCAATTTATTAACCCAGTCGGCATATCTATGTCGTTCTCTGCCAGAAATTAGAAAAGCTGGTGTCTTTGGTTGGCTGTAACAATATCATTCTATGATAGTCTTGTATGGGGAATGCCATATGGCAGTCATGTTTTACGATTAAAAAAAATGATGTGCTTGTCTTTTGATTTGTTGTAATGAGGAACTTAGAGAAGAAAAAGTGAGCATCTATCAAGCGTAATCTGTTATTGTCGTGGTCTAGTCTTACGCCAAGTGGGCTAATCTCTTCCTAACAGCTACGAAGATTGTGGGATTTCTAAAACCTACACCTGTGTCATTGTTTCATAATCCTTGGGGAGAATAACCTAATTGTCCTGAACTCCATATCTTTTCGTTATCCCACGAAAAATATTTTTGTTTCCACATTTTAAGTCTTGGTATCTCCTCTAAGACTTTGCAGAGATACCTAGAAAACGTATGCGTAGTTATGTTTCCATTGTTTCTGATTTATTTCTGACTAAAAATGTATATTGTATCAGAAAATTATTTATAAAAGTCAATGAATCATTGGTTTCGTTTTTTTATGGCTAGGGAACTATTTTTGATCGGGAGTCAAAGCAACGAGGGTATGCACTAATCATAGTTTTACCATAAAAATTATATGCCAATGCTCCACTATATTACTACTCATAGCATGTGTAATAAATGGGTGATAAATTTATCAATGGCTTTTATGACCGAGTTTTGGTATTTTAATTGAAAATTAATAATCTTCATGACAATTTACCTCATTTAATTTTCAATTAAATAAAAAAGCATCATTTGCTGTGACAGTGGAAGGAAGATAATGGAATTTTTGACATTTTAAAATACTCTGGAAAGAGTTCTCTTTTATTCATCTGACATTTAATTACGAATAAAGTACTCAATTCAATGATAACACAGATTTATGAAAATTATTATATATTTAGTGGCGCACTCCGCAATAAGATTTATATCTATCTATAATATCCGCTATCAATAATTTTTTTAGGACGCCGGAATGCATAGCACTGATTTTCAGTATCTTCATATTCACGAATTCAAAATTCAACGAATACTCGTGCACTCGAAGTAAATACTGCATTATTCATCAATTTTATCTTGGCCAAACCACATAGAATATCCTATGAAGAGGAAAAGGCGTCTAGAGTAATATAATATTTTAATTACTGCCGCTTCGCTTAATTTACTTTTATATGAATGGAACTGCGCTTTGATTATGCCTTATTTTTGACATTATATCTATTAAATGTTATTATGAAATAGTATTGATTGTAAATACTCTTATTCATTATGAATTCGGCATTTTTTAATGTAGCAATTTCTGTCTTTTTCAGGTAAGTGTAATCACCATCGCCTGCAGAAGCCCGGGGCAGGTACAGTGATAATCTTTGAGGAAATTTTTATGTGTGCCCTACATTTGAAAAGAACTCATGCCTTATTTAGTATTCGATCGATCACATTACTGTGTGGATCACCGCTTTCTATTCATTCCCTTTCTCTGGCGAATACGCCCAACCCTTGGTGGTTATTCTGTTACATATTAGGTTTCATTAGGGAAATTCTTCTTCAAAAACGCTCATCTTTGAAATTCCTTATATTTATGTTTTCAAATCCTGATTTTTGTAGTTTAAGTTTTGAGTTTTAATGCATTGTTGAATATTGGTCGTTAATCTTTAACTTAAACTGCTTTTTTATGCTTAAAGTGTAAACTAGTAATTATGCTATTTTTGGGAATTCCACCTTGTGTGCGGCATTTTTTTATCTTCTGATGCGAATTGCAGGACAAAAATTCACAGTTCTCTGATATTATATTTTTAAAGGGCTAGTCTCATATAAGAAAATGATAGTGCAATGATGAAAAGAATTAAACGAATATCTATTATTTTCTTGGCGTTTTGCATTCATGTTTTCATTGTATTGTTTTTGTTTTACGTACTTTCCTAATTTTCTGACCTAGTTCATGCTTATGTTAAATGAATGAAAGACACAGGAGCCACTATTTCTTTATATCGAGTCAATATTGGTGTAACATATCCCCAGTACATAGGTGCTGATATCTATGCATATTTATGAGATACATGTATTCATTGGTAGTTTTTTACCGTGTTAGATTTTGGAAACTGATTATGGTAAGTTAGAAAAGTGAGTAATAAAAAGGTTTGTTAGTTGCCATGGTTGACATGCCCGAAAAAATCTTTATTCCGACCAAATATTAATCAATTTCGTTGTTCGCATAAATTTCGATGGGCTGGAATGGCCCAGCTAATTGCATTGCTTTTAAATCAAGGTTAATTGCATTGCTTTTAGTAAGCTCAGTAAAAAAAGATGCATTCATGTTTAGTTCGTGCTATTTTTCCTCTCAACCTGTCCCTAGTTATTTGTTGCATGTGTTGATATTCTAAAGGATAACAGAGATGTAGCGTGCTCCTGATCCCTTTGCTCTCAAAGCCATTGATATGGATTCCGCGAAATACCCAGGGATCACAAAGTCTGAACTATGCACAGAAGCTAGGCCGAGTCTGCTGTGGTCACCTCTTTGTCATGCCTGGCTTTCTGCTGCGCGTGTATGTTTATATTTACAAATATGACAGCTTTGCTGTGTGTACCTCGCTGTCCCTTTCACGTGTGCGCATATTCCGCGAGTGTGTGCGCTCGCAAAAAAATTAGTCACTTTCGCAGTGCACTTCCATCCATCTCCCGAATATCCACAGCCACGCCTCCGACTCCTGGGGGACTCATCTTCATGACCGCGTCCGGGGAAAGCCTCCGCCATATCTGATTTGTATTCGTGGGTATTTATTTTTTGAACCAGAACACGCCTATCATTTTGGCCTTGCATTGGGTCTCTAGGTGAAAGATAATCCAAAAAATTGTATTTCAAGTTTTCTTCACATGATTTCAAAACTATAAAATTTGAAAAAATCTTATGGTTATTTTGAATAGCAGAAGGCCCAAAACGCTACCGTAGTCTACCGTAACTTTTACGCTCTGCTACGTAACCGCTACCTTTACGTCAGTTTACGTAAAAGTTAGCAGCACACGCGTCTGCCATTTTGCTGTGAAATCAGCGTTCTTCCAAAGCAGCAATTTTTGTATATCCTTGGACCGCGAAGTTATAGCTAGTACCGCTTTCTGCCATTCTTTTTGCCTACACAAACTCGATTGATATCTTAATTTATAAAAATTGTTGAACGACGTGCTGAAAGAAAAATTACACCACGTAGCCCTGGAGAAATGGCGAGTGTCTTGTACAAGCGTCATAAATAGCAAACTGCGTGAAGTTTATCCAGTAACGTCTGCTTGTCCCAAATCCGTCTTTGAATTTCGGAGGGAGGAAGTCTTCGCCGCTCGTTCGATAATATATATTATAGTTAAAAAGTGACAGATTACCTACCCATTTTTAAGCAATTTACCGAATTAAGTAGTCTTTTAAATTTAGCAGATTGGATTGCGAGAGTCTTACTTTTCCCCTAGTGGTGCCAAGAGGGTCCGGGTCAAAACTCTAACACTGGCGGAGATTTTTCGGTGGAATACTGTTCTCCACTTAACTGCAATGTGGAGAGCAATTCAAGTGTAGTACTTCGTCTGCCAGATGGGACGCGAAGCTGCAAAACCCTAAGCGGAATTATAAGCACACTAATGCCCAATCCAAGAGAAGGCTATTTTTAAGGCGGGTTTTCTGTACACTTTCGCTCAATTCCCAAAACAATCCTTCCCTTACCAGCCAACCCACTTATCTTGAATGTTGCGAATGAACTCAGTCGCCTTCTCAAATAACGAACCAACCAGAGCGACATGAATACACCAAGGAAGCTAATGTTCCAACTCGGCGACCAACCCTTTTTTCGTTTGTCGGAATGCAAAGTTTGCCATGTTTCAACGAGGATTTTTCCAGTGCAGAGGACGGTGGCCACGGGTTGGTGATGTCGTCCCCGCTCATGCTGGGACTCCTTCCAGCGTTGTCCGCGAATTTCACGAATTGCGTGCGTGCAATTATTTTTGCGGCAATTACATTTTATTACGCTGTTTGCATTGTCCCTCCCACACCACGGCCCTTCATTCTTACGGAACACTCTGACCTCTTTTGTGCTCTCGTTTTCGCGTCTTGCGACCCTTGCTGGTCGCGTCCTGCTTTTTAGATCCCCCGAAAGAGGAAAGGCGCAGGACTATTGGTACAGCACACAATGGACATTCATTAACCGGAGAACGAACTCCGCTGTTACTACGCTGGGCCAGATGAGAAGGCGGGAGGATAGATATTCCCAGCGCACTCTTTTTTTTTACTTTACGCGCGTTTGTTCGTTCTCGTAGGGCTCGGTTGGACAAGGAAATACTTACCTTTTCCCCCTTCGCTTTTCCGCACGTTATTATATCTGCATGCCCGTGGTTTTCGAGACCCTTTTGGCCTCGCTCATTAAAACCGGCGGTGTCTGCAGTGCTCTTCACGGTGCATTTGCCTTTTGTTTTTCGTTTCATATGCTAGGATTCTGTTTCTCTTTTTACTCCCCTACTATCCCCATATCTCTTTCTTTCTGGTTCTCGTATTGTGTTTCAGCATTGCTCCGCGGAAACAATGCCACATGTCTATTGAATGAAAACCGTTGCGCAGTTTGCCCCTCTTCTTTATAAAAAAAAACGAAGAAACGTTCGCTTCACGCATATGGTGGATAGTGCTGGTCGAAGCGTGGAGAATGTTAGAAAGGGGAAATACAGGAAAACAAACGCGGAAGTCGTGTGCGTTACAGTTGTCCGGTGGAATTTATTTCCACCTCCGAGCCCATCTTGTTACGGCTGTTACTGCTTTAACAGTTGGCCATTGCTCGCCCATTCACCGCACATCTCCGTGAATTTGTTTTTCTCTCTGGCTTTCCTCTTTCGATGAAATCAATATGTGAGCTCCAACCGAGATATGTCTCGTAGTAGTGTGAATATCATTTGGTTTCAGTTAATCTGTTAATTGTAGCAGAGTTACCAGGTTAATATTATTATTGGTATTTATTTCCAAGAATGTAGTATTATTTCAGTTTTATGCGGGACAAGTATTTTATATATCAGTTAACTACAAACATTAGGTGACACGCGTATGCATACAAGTTAAATGCTGAGTTTGGTCAACATACAAGTATAATAGATACATCTACATCTACAAAATACCCTGCAAGCCACCTCAGGGGTGTGTGGCAGGGGGTGAGTAATCACCAACATGCATTACACTATAACCTAGTGTTAGTGTAACTACGACTAATTATGCATTAGCATATATCGCTAATGCACGTCACGAGGCGAAGCCTCACAAGCATGCACCACTACACTACAGATGTCATCAAAATGGAGAGTGACCGTCAATATACATGCATTGTACAACTACACAGATGGACAGGGACTCAAGACCCATGTAGAAAACATGCTAGGCGTGCTGTTAGTATGTACTAGGTAACAGATAAGGATTCAAGTATTAGGAGTACTACTACTACTAAGAGCTACACTACCTAACGACAAACCTAGATAAAAGTCTCATGGCAGCCATTATGGTCCCTTATCGTTCGTGGGAAAAATGATATCTTAAATCTATCCGTTCTGCAGTCTAGTTCCCTAATTTTACTCTCATGATCTGATCTACCGTAGTATGTCGGATGTCGTAAAATATTATCAACGTCGTCAGAGAATAGACCGGTTTGGAACTTACATAATAGATTTAGTCTAAATTTTAATCGACGGTCTGAAAGCTTTTCCCATCCCAGTTGCTGCAAAAGGTCAGTAACACTAACGAGATTATCATAACGGCCTTTACTTATGGGTACGTTTTAAAACTTCAGTCTTGGTCTTCCATCGCCTTTTATTGCATTCGGATTCAATTAAATGCATTCTCGGTAACTGCATACTTTAGATAGCCTTCATCAATGAAATATTTAGACTATGGGGTTTCTATTGGTACAAAAATCCCTTACAGATCATTTGATAATTTCCGTTTATGCTATGACAACAATAACATTCTCAATTTAGTTTACTTCATGTATATTTGCTATGAAAATTAAAATTTCGCTTCCCGCATCGAATCGGGAAACAATTTCTTTACAGATTATGAAGGGAGCATGGCGTTTCGGGAAATGAATATCCCTGACAGCGGAAGAGCCAAACATTATTTTTCAGCTGCAAATATTTTCTCATCCAACTTCCCCCTCATATTATTTGTTTGGGTTAAAAGTTGGAGCAAGCGCGTTTTATTGCTGGGCTCACGTTTTTTTCCTCCTAAGTTAACGCGAACATATATGCAATTTGCTACGGGAGGGAGCTACAAGGCAGAAACAACCCTTTGAATTAAAAGGCACCAGTACTGCCCTTCAGCATGGCAACAACTCAAGACCCCCAACTTTCGGTTTAGGGGTTGGGAAAGCGAGGGAGGGGTGGAAGAAACCTTCGGAAAG
Source organism: Pyrrhosoma nymphula (assembly GCA_963573305.1). NCBI lineage: Eukaryota > Metazoa > Arthropoda > Insecta > Odonata > Coenagrionidae > Pyrrhosoma > Pyrrhosoma nymphula. Next base: position 58,159,731 of record OY754329.1, read on the forward strand.
GGCCTCCTTAAGGAAAAGAAATGGTCCTCTTCATCCCACCCACGTCCTTTTGCCAGCTCTTTCCCTTTACCTGCAAAAGTCCTCCCCGCAGCAACCCTCATCCGAAACCTTGCTCCTTGCTACCTTTTCTTGCCGGAGACCTCTCCTCTTCAGCATGCCTCGGGGACGGGCGAATGCTGTGGGTTTGGTAGCAAAAGGGGCAGCAGGTGGACTTTTGCAGGTTCTTCCAGGGGTTAAGTGCCAGGGAATGGGGGAAAGGAAGAAAGAGGAGGTGGAGGCGGGGGGGGGGGCGGGGGTTCAGGTTTCGAAAGGAAAAAGATGGAATGAGGAAGGCTTGGGGATGAAAATCAGTTGGGACTAGGAGAATTTCTTTGGGGAGAATGATGGTCCACCTTCACCGGGAGGACATGCAGGAAGTTAAGAGTGGAGGAGTAACGTGGCTGAGTGCTCTTTTCGGTGTAGGCAGCCGGCCCCGGTAGCGGTGGGGTAAAGTCCTCGCCTGCTTATCCGAGGGTCGCGGGTTCGAGTCCCGCCTGGGTTGGTTTTTCGCATACCCAGGGCTTGGGTGTTTCTGTAAAGTTCTGGTGGTTCAGCCCCTGAGAAACCTGTTGACAAGCCAAAAAATTATTACGGTAGCATAGGGTGTGCTGCTTGAGTGGAGTGAATGGTATTCGGGGTGGGGGGTTACGAATTTGAAGGGTGGTCGAGAAAGGTGGAGGAGGCTGTTCGTGGTGCGGAAGGGATTGAGAAGTTGCGCAGGTGGAAGAATTAGGGAGCTTAAGGGGACATCCAGGGCGAAGTAGCTATTTTCGGGATGGAATTGATGAGAGTCTGCACCCAGTCCGTAGTTCACTTGCGAGCAAAGTTGTTTTAAATTATAGAAATAATGGCAATTACGTTAAAAATAAAATGATCATATATGGTGTGGTCGAATGAATGTATAAAAATTCAGCCTCTTTAACCCCTTTATGTGATAAATGTTTTTTATACGATTTGGCTATTCTTTATAGCATTACCGCCCATTTAATCGTATTATTTGAGAAATTATTTCATTATACTCGTATAATACGATGCAATGGACTCCACCGTAGTGAAGGGTACGCACTCACCGGATACAAAATCATAGAAAGACGTTGAATCATTCATCACGCAGGTACCGAAGACGACTAATCCTAAGCAACTACTAGTGAAAATAACTGAAAGAGGTCGTAATCGCTTTTTCGAGTGTAATAACGGTTGATGCCGTGATGAATTTTGATGATTCAAAGAGAAAAATGTCATTAAAATTATTGCATAAATTTTCTTCGTTTTGCGTTGGGCCTTTGGAGTAGGGTATGGGAGCATGTCATCTGCAGTACTTCTCTTGCGGGTGAATGTAAATTATTTCGAACGAACAGAGTTTCTGTCTTGTCGACCGTCGAACGTTTGAAGTTCTGACTGTTTCCGGCCGCCTACTTATCTTTAATAGCGCCAATTACATCGACAGTTGACATTCTTTCTTATAAATAATGTTGTAACTGTTCGAATTTAAAGGAAAAATGCAGAACTTTTCTTGGGAGAGACCAAGTGTGGATTTCATTGAGAAAATAATTAAATATGCTATAGTGAGGAATTATGAAATAAGAAAGCGGTTGACTGAAAATCGAATGGAGTGGAGAGCTGCAGGAAACCAACCATAGGATTATTGACATCTGGTGATTGGGAACTACTCAAAGTAAGCAAATTATCTAGTCTCTAGTAAAAAATTTCAGTGGATAGGATGCAGCCTTCTCAGTTTCACGAGATAAATAGAAATAAAAAATTCTTCCCTTCGTATTGAATCCGTAAGGGTGAAATACGAGGAATCTCGTAGAATCTAGGAGAGGATATTTGACCTGGTGGAATGGTAATGGGGAATAGTAGTAGGAGCGGGGAGGGTTCGCATGAGGGGAGATCGTTAGCCTGGGACGGAAGAATCTCTCCTTCGACGGAAACGCGCGGTGGGGAAGGGGTGACGGAATGAGGGTAACCGTAGGAGGGATAGGGGGAAAGGTGCCAAGTCCTCCAAGATGGTTCCAGCCTCCTTTCCCACCTGATCCCTATGCCCGGCCCTCCCTCTGTGTCGGTCCACCTAGGGTGGCCAACTCCGAAAGAGTTAATTCCTGGAGGAGTCCGTCCCTAGAATAAGAAATTCCTGGAGATATGTTAAAATCGTGATGATCACTACTGTCGAATCATTATTCTGAGAAAATAAACAGCATAAATTCTGCAATGTGAACTGGCTCTACTTGGTGCTTATTAATGTTTATGATCGCTTACTTTCATGTCAATTACTCACATATACTAAATTTGAACGTAGTGCTAAGCAATGATTGTGTCACTTACTATTATTTAACCCTCGAATCGGCATTTATTTTCAAAGGGACCGTTGAAAAATACCGACAGCAAAATTATAAATATATTCAAATATCAGTGTAAAGTTTCTTTGTAATTTATTTCATCTGTGTTGTTGTCAGTTAATCACTTTTTTCATTGCTGGAGTAAGCATAACTATGTATATAGTAAAGCATGATGAATCATGAAGATTCTTCAAATGTTATTTTAACCTGCAATTCCCATTCACTTCATAATATTTGTAGAACTGTTATTTATACGCTTTTTCCTCATTAGTAGAGCCACAAAATGCAAAGGATATTTAATTATAAAGATTGAAGTATGGTTTTAAGCATGTGCGTATTCGGTGATTTTAGCACTATGTCTGAGAAGCTTAAGCCGAATATATTGGTTCCTGGCACTAAGAAGGTTAAATAATGAAAAATTTAGATACTTTCAAATAGTCGGTGATATCGGTTGCAATTACCATGTGAGAAAAACTTAATAATCACCGAGCAGGGGATTAAAAAAAATCCTGGTCCTATTTCCGGGGTCTGAGGGAGAATCCGGTGGAGTTGGCAACCCTAGGTATACCGTCCACCTTTATCGCCCGTTTTTCCGCCTCCACCAGCCACCAGGGAAGGTCACGGGCTTTTTAAAAGTGGAGAGGGGGCAGCAGACAGAAGATAGGGTAGTTTTGGGTGGCGAGCCTCCAAGGGGGAGGCTGAAGCACAAAGGAAGCTTGAGGAATGAAATTTGAACAGATGGATAGGGGGGTGGGCGAACAGGAGGTGAAGGTGATGGCAGATCCTCCTCGTCGATGCGGATTAAATAGATTCCGGGCCTATTTTCTCCCCAGGTTTTCTCGTGTCCTTGACAGTTATGTGGGTCTGACGCTACTTATAGCCTCGGCTCCTTTACACTTTGCAAATAAACAATGAAAGCTAAACCGAGGCTGATAGAAAATATGTCAAAGTTGCTGGTGTACTTCGAAGCAGACCTAGTCAGTGAAAAATATATGTGCGTGATCCTCGTTGATGCATACTTGATTTTACGTCTTCAATAAATCCATTATGGGTTCAATATTCTTCTTAGGGCATCGTACTCATTAAATGTAAATCCTCTACCAAATGTAGCAAATATTGTAGGTAATCATATCAGGGAATCCTTAGAGGCGTGTCTTAAACAAATATGTACTTTCGGTACATTAGGCCGTTGCCGTTGATAGGTATTTATTTTTAATCTCTTCTCTCCGGAGAAAAAAGTATTTGTTGACCTGTTTTAATCTTGTTAATAACTATTAATACTCTTTGGACTGATACATATAATGGGCAAGGGAATAATTGCCGACACATGCACGTATCCTGTTTATAGAGGAATATTTGATGGGGATAGTGTGGGCTCTGACTTATATGAACGCTGAGTACACAAACATTTATTACGTCTTATCGATAGGATTTAACTCCGCTTTGTCTAAGGCTTCTTCAGTATTTATATTCAACCTTGCTATATCTTCCCCGAAAACGGAAATTTGATTCATTTCATTCTTTGAATAAACAATGCCTTTGAAAGCGAATTTATTTACCCAAAGCTTATTATTTCCGGAACCTTAACAAACGAACAAGCATTTTCTATTCACATTATATATGGCTGCTGTTTAATTAATTCACTCAGAAGGAGTTGTGGTAAAACAGGGTCGAACCGTGAAACTATGATTATTCTCGACCATATCCAAAACGCTTGGCATGATGGTCAAATTCAATGGCCTAACCTTTATTTGAAATTATTACGAAAACGACGGAGGCGTTACAAACTTCCGGCTTGTTTTTTTGCGCGTTATTGATCTCCCATCGCGTAAAGTATGGCCTCAAAAGCACTTTCATAGGCGAAGTGCTCTGAGGGGTCAGAGAAAATTTCAGTATTTTTCTTCCTTAGGACAACGCTTTGAAGAGCGTGAAGTTTTCCTTTTTAGGCATAACATGGCCATTTCCCTGTTTACTTGCAAGGAAAGCCACGTTTTTACGCCTCTGTTACTCATCCCCTCCCTCACTGTAAAAACCATAAAGCCCCACTTTTCAAATCGTCATGTAAACGTCATAAAGTGAAACGTTTTTTACGGCCTCCTCCAACTCCTTTCTCCATCCCTTCCAATACTTTGCTCCTTTACTCCTAACGCCCACCGTTCTTTTTAACTCTCCGCTTTTGAACTCAATCTCTACCTCCCCTCCTCTGGCCGTATTCATATACAGCGTTCCCTTTTATTGCCTAATAAATCTTGAGGGCCCTAATTTTTGATTGCGGGAAGATTTTTGATGATCAAAAATGAATAAACAATCATTCGCGTGAGCGTTTTCTTTATATATCTCATACTTTTTTGGTACAACACTTCTTTTCATGTATCTTTACACCATTCACTAATGTTATGAATATAACCTTATTCTGTAATACAACTATTTACAATTAAATCTATTTTTATCTTTTACAATTTCATTTTTATGGTACAGAGTTAAATCCCATTTTTGCAATCTCTTAATAACATGATATTTTCATACCGGCGTCAACAACCACTTCCATTTATTTGACATTTGCTTTGAAGTACGATATCTCTCACATTTTTTCTTTACAAATTCTGATTGGCAGATAGTAATGCTCGCTTTGCATTCTCTCTCAGGAGCTGGCGTCGGGCGCGGACTTTAAAGCAGTGTGTTTTGCTTAGTACCCCCTGGCTATTGGAGCTTACGAGTCCCTTGCTAGATACCGTATTGGATCAAAGGTGGACACTTTTAATGGAAATCCGGGAAAAAATATTTTTTTAAGCGTCCAAGATTTTGTTCCCGTAGCAAATAAAATTACCGGTAATCGTAGAGTTAACTGTGTAAGACACTTGCCTGATAACACGCCCGGGGCTATCGGATTACGGTGGACTATCCTTACCTTAGTCACTGCGGCCCGGCTGGACGACGGGTGGCCACTCTTGATTCTTCCTCATAGGATGAGTCGTAGCCAACGCAAAATAAAAAATGCTTGTTTCGCGTGTCGGTTTAAGCCCTTTTGACTATTCATGGCACTATCGTTCAAAGCTGCCCCTTCCCGTACCCTCCTCCCTATCCTAGTTTTCCTTCCAACTTCCCGTACACTTCTTCGAACCGGGATATAAACGAAGGCTTGCAGACCCGAGGAGAAGGTGGTCCCCGCGGGGAAAACCCGCTTACCAGGTGTGATTACCTTAGACTTGCCGCGGAATGATGACAAGAACGAAAGCATAAACTAGCTCAGGGATATGTATTGTGTACAACACCATATATTTTCCAGAAGTGGAATCCAAGCCAACGTTGTTGGGGATAGCCGGCGATAAAACAACTCATAGTGCGCTAGCCTAACAAAATAAAATTTTTCAGCCATTACTGATCATTTCATTTCAAATGTTTTCAACTCTTTCTTCAGATAACATACATTATTCTACAGAATCTCCAAGAGATATTCCACGGTGCTCAGATCCCATTGTTATCATTACTTTAATTATTTCATGATATACTCTATTTCTCAATAAATCTTTTTGCTGTTGTATATATAAATCGTCCCTGGGGTTTGCCGCAATTGACCAGCATTTGCTACAACTTTTGGAAGCCCATTAGCTTAAAGATGTTTATTTGTTGAATAATAAATGCTAATGGTGAAGACTTCTCTGATTTCTCACTCAGAATAATTTTAATTTGTTCATATGAGAATTCTATTAATTGTTATATAACTGGCATGTAGACCTCTAACATACCTCCTGCTCTGAAATTCCTTTACGAATAGTTTCTCTGGCGTGCTCAACGTACCTACCTTTTGTTGGTTGACCTAACCTCATTTTACGTGACACACTTTGTGCGCGCTCTCATGCATCGAGTGACAGTAGTGGAGGTCACCACATGGAGCCGCGTCAAGCCAATCCAACAACTCAAGATCAACGATGAAAGCGCTTTTGATGGTCTCAGCTTCTGGCGCAAGTTGTTTCGTCTGCGTCGGTTTTTCGTCGATCTGCGCCTCGGTAATGAGGCGACTCCGGGAGCGCAGGCTTAACTTTCCAGGGCACAAGACAAAATCCGCCACGGGACTTGAGAGTATGCAGACGACATTCGCGGCTTTTCATCCATTCAAGTAGCATCTACATATACATAGTATCCCACAAACCACGTCAAGGGTGCGTGGCATGCGTGAATTGTCAACAAACATGCAGTAAATTACATGTTATAGATGTTTTTGTTACCAAATTATAGTTATAGAAAGCAATAGGCTATGTACGGCCAAGAATGTATAGTACCATAAGACTTTTGAATATTAAAGCAGGAACGTGATACATGCTTCTATTTCCAATTTTCACAGAGAAAAATTCTGGAAACATAAACCTACCTAAATGCTAATTCATTCGTTGTTAATGAAAGCTATTTCGATCTCTAATTGTATGCAGAAAACATGGAATCCTAAAACTATCGGTATTATCATGTCTGTGATAAAATTTACCTTAGTATTTCGGGACTCCCCAAAAGTCTAAGATTACTTTTAACCATATCTTTGATGTCCTCAATGTTAAAAAGGGAGAAAAGTGAACTTATAAAACTACCCTATGGGACCTTTGATCTGGCTCTAATTTCAATGGGGGAAACTCCATCCAAAGCAGCTCATTTGGAACCATTACACATAGCCTTAATAATCCAATATTGTTCATTGTGTATCACATAAGGTTTAATTTAATAAGTATATTGCTCTCAGAAGGATAATCAAAATGTTATCTACATCTACGGAGTACCGTGCAAGCCACCACTAGGGTGTGTGGCACGGGGTGATTCCACACCAGGCATGCAGCACTCGTCCCAGAACAAATCAGAACCTCGCACGCTCCCCCTGGCGCTAGGCGCAGGCCAAAAGTAGTCAGGAGAACAGTGCGCAGTCCAACCGGAAACTGGAAGAGTGATACGTAAATGAACATGCAAACATCCAGAACAATGCCATACACACATATAGTGGTTAATATTACTGATATCGTTAATTTATGAATGCTACTTCATGCAGAGAACAAAATAAAATAATGCCGGACAAATCGACCAGTGTGAAGTGTTAGTAATGATGTTGTGTTATTAAGTACAAGTGAAGATTCTACTCTACCTACTACATACCTATAAATCTTATATCTCCCATTACATCGTCGACTGAAAGTGCAATTTCAGTTTCGCAACATCTTTTTTTTCTTGACTCCACTTAGAGTTATTATCCAAGTATTCAGGCTAAATAGGCTTGCCATAGCTGATCTGACGATTTTAAGTTCGTTATACCTACTTGCACGAGATAGAAGTTAGGGATATTTGGTTTTAGTGAGAGGGTTTCTCGTTTTCACAGCTATTTCAGATGAGAGTAACATATTTAATTTTTCAGTGTTTAGGTGCTACGTTTTTGGTGAGGGATAAATGAAATTCTTCTGGGAGAGAGTTACTTTACATGTAAGTAAGCTAACTATATAGATACAAGTATATAAATATAACTATATTGTACATGTGTTGGGTTTTGACCAGCAACAGGAGATTTATTTGAACTTATTTGTTTTGCCAATTGTCTAATCCATCGCGATAAATGATGTCCGTAGTTGACAAATTTACAGAGGAAACATTCGCATATATCTCGTATGGCAGCCATATCTGCGGTATGTTTTCTTTTTTTACCTTATCGTCCTCACCTTCGATACCCTTCGCCTTTTGCTGTGCCCACTTCGCATGACCCTAGGCTGCTTAGCTACAAGGCAGTCGATCGAGGGTACGAGTCACTCTCCACCCCTAAGCTAAACTCACCCTTAGAATTCCTTCCTCATTCTACTCCCACCTTCTACCAAAGTGGTGTGAGAGGGATCTCGGGCTGGTGGCAGGGTTAGGAGTCGATTGGCGTCACCGACACGTGCTGGAGGTTTTTTTTCTTATTTAGGTTTTTTGGGAAAAAGGAGAGAAGATAGACGAATGTCGGATGGGAGTCAGGAAGTGTGGGTGAGGAGGAATGGGCATTGTGAATGGGAAAAGAAGGGAGATTTTTCACCGTGGAGGAATCCTTCCTTTTATTCCCTTCTCCTCCAATTATTCTTTCCTTCTTCCTCAGTGCAGCCCCATTGCCTCACTCTTCTTCCCCTCGTTCTTCACTTCTTTTCCTCCTATTCTACCTTTTCCGACGACGTCCTTTGAGTAGTTTCCCGTCGCTTTCTGTGTCTCTTTCTTCTCCGCCCATCTATCACTCCTTTTTAGCATCCCCAGTATATTTTTTCTCCTCTTCCTCTGCCTCCACTACCGTCATCATCTTCTTTGTGACCTCCATTTCCATCCACTTTTTTCCTCCATTCCAGAGGTAATCATTACAGTAGTAACTTATGTGTTAGCTCCCTATGCAATGGAGTCCCCAAAACCGGGGTAGGTTATTTTTGCGTGAAAATGGCCAACAGAATTGCTTGTGTAGTTTTTACTTCTTACTCTTAGGACATTATCTTTTGCGTAATTTGCTATGAGTTAATTGTAAGAAAGGACTAAATAGTCCTATGTTTTCTCAAATACAGACGGAGTTATTATTATTACCATTTCTCCATAATAGCAATAGGTGTAGTAATGTCGGTTGGTAAACTGATTTACTAATGCGAATTCCATGCGAATGCGAAGTGTGACCATGTGTGTGGAGTGCGGACTTTGCCGAGTGTATTTCGTGAATATGATGTATTAATTCATGCTAGTATGTTGCCACGTTGTCAATTTTGGACGATATTTTGTCGGTGTTAATTAAGCCGGCTTCAAGGTCGAAGAGTCGTTGATTTTTTACTCGCCTTACATAGTCCAGTGATGTATTGGTGGGCTCGGATTGGCTCCGTAGATTTCATGCTTAAAAAAAATTGCTTGATAATGTGAAGAGAAACGTTTTTTAGCCGTATTTTGCACTAACAGTTTTTCTGTAAAATGGAAGCGTCCAAAAGGAAAGTTATTTGAATCAAAATGATAAAAGATTATAAAGAATACGAGAAATAATATTCAATCCATATTGATAAAAACCAGCGTTGAAATTCACCCAAAACTTAATTCGCTGGCACGACGCGTGTTTCGCCGCACTACGGTATAGCCATGTGAGCACATGGATGCATGGTTATCCATAATTTCCACGAAGTCAGGCCTGATATCATCAGTTTTAATAATATTCAAGTTGTTGGCGCTGGCCATATGTGCCCTGGGGCCGTGAAAAAAATCCAGTTGTGATGTTTAGTCCTCGGGAAATTCGCGAACCCCTATTCATTGCAGTGTGGAGAACACTACGGGTATTCGACTCGTCGATTAGTGTGTAATGAGATGGCCACCTTTCCTAAAAGTAGGCTAATGCCTATGCCAGATATCTGGTTATTTCTATTGCCTATCTATCGTACAAGTTGGGTAACCATCATTAATTAATTATGTGTGATTAACCATCCCCCGTATGGTGCAACCAACCTCAAATAGTAGTTTTCTCTTATAGCTACTGCTACTTGTGCTGCTAGTCTTGTGGGAAGGCAACCGACAGCTGAGGTAATTTGTGCCGTTGATGAAAGTTGGATTGTACGCTATGGGTAGGAATATTTGGAAATGGAGGAAGGGTGGGTAGACACCCGTAGTTGGTGTTGGTAGCGGCAGACAGAGCTGTGCACCTGAAGTACCTACTCTCCACATTACACGTAAGCAGGAATCGGGAGTCCGCTGAAAAATTTACCATCATCCGGGATTTGAACTGAGGCTCCCGACGTGGGTTTCCAGGGCTATAACCACCAATCCACTTTCTGTTAAGGTAGTTTGCAGGTTTCTTCGTATACATAGTGATTCCTATGGTGTAGGAGACAAGATGATTCCTCCTTACAACTCTTATATAGATTTTGATTGTACCTCGTACTAGCTGCAGTATTACTTTTATGGAGTCCGCCGCAAGCAAACATCGTGAGTGCGAAAGTTTCTCAGAGGAAAAATCATCCTTAGCAAAACTCCTCTGTATCGAAGTAAATGTGTAATAACTCTTTGCACCATTACTCATAGATTCTATAACATTTTTTGTACACATTGTAGTGGATATTGGTTAAAATTTACCCCATTTTACACACCCTTGAAGTAGGGGTATTCGGAGTAATGTGTAGATGTTGCACTGGACTATATGAAAAGTCACACCAACCCGATCCCCCTGGTTCCAATCTCTGTTCTCCACATCACTTTCTCACTTCCTCCATCCCATGGACTTTTTCCTCTTTCTCTCTCTTTGTCCCTACATCTTTATTTCTTCTCCCTCTATTTTTATCTTCTTCTTCGTCTCTCCCGCATCTTCCCATCTTGCCCCTCCCTTCTTCCACCTCTCCTCTCTCCCTGAGGAATGGCTTATCCCGCTAGCGTTTCCACTGTGGCGGCGCACAAGATGGGAAAGAGCGAGAGAATGAAATCTCCTCCCCATGGGAATAAACGCACTCCAGGCTATTCCGTTGATGTTCCCCTCCTTCTTAACGCTCGGAGAGGGAGGAGGCAGGTGGGTGTTGGGGGGGGGGTAATTTGGGGAGGAGGGAGGAGATGAGGAAGGGAGTGATGCCGGGGGCCAAACGTTGCGAGGGGGGCGAGGGCAGGACAGGGGGGGCAGGGGCGGGGGACAAGGAATTCGCGTCCTTCCTCCTGCCTTCCCATCCTCCTCATCTTCTCATTCCACTCACTCTTCCGATTCGTTTTCTAGATGATTGGTGTTGCTGGGTTTCTCCCATCATCTTTCCCTTTCTCCTCCTTCCCCCCGGCCTCTTAAGGCCATTTCTCCCACGAGGCATGCACTAGCGAAGTCTCCCACGTGGATAGATGCGCAGAGTGATGCGTGGAAAGATGCGAGATATATTTCACGATGAGATACAATATCTGAGCATTAATAAATGCAAGGGTAAAATTCTGTCGTGGCATTATAAGGGGAAATTAGGACTTAACGCGCGTTTGCCATGAATATTATATCATGTTATGAACCTACAAATATATAAGGTAAAAATTAAAATCTACGTCAATTTTGAATGTAATGAATCAACCGTAAGTATATGTGTAACCGTATGTAAAGTATCAACCTATTATGTAAGTTTTAATCGATATTTCATTTCCTCGCGATTTATGTATATCCTATTCCATTATCAACCTAATCCATTTTCTATTCCTGTTATAAAAGTTGGATGAAAACTGCCACCTAATCGTTCACGTGTACCTCGTGAAATCATCGGTCTTCTTCCGCGCATTGAACTAATTAAAATGTGAATTCGCGGATTTCAACTACATCGGACTGCGAATCGATGTGCCTCGTGTGTAAGGGGATCGCACAACATCCTCCCTCAATTTCCTCCTTTCCTATCTCTTTCTTCCTTGCACGAGAACCCTCCTAGTCGTCCGCGTGTACCACTTGAATCCGTCCTTCTTCCGCGCATTGCACTGATTGAAGTTTGAATGCGCGAACCGAAACCGCATCAGACTGCACAAGTTCGTAAGTTCCTCATGAGAAAGGGGCTATAATAATTTCCCCCTCCATTTGCTCCCTTCTCTTTCTCCTCCCCATCTTCACCTCCTTAACGCAATCTACCCATCGACCCGGAGAAGTGGACTGGGTGCGAAAGGAAACCCTGGATCGCTCAAACCAAGGGCTCATGCGCGGGTGGGCGGGAGTCGGGAAAGAGGTTGGGCGGGAAATTTCTTTCCTTTTCTTCTCCCTCCCCCTCCCCTCCTGTTTTTCATCATTTTTTTCCCCCTAGACCCGTAAATATAAAAAAGGTGACGCTAGGAAGTTTATCACCGACGGTGTCAACCAGCACTTTACAGCCGCGGAAGGTGGTAAGGCGAGGTGCGGGAGTGCTTGCGGGGAAGGAGAAGGAAATGAGTCGAAGGGGGGGGGGGGGAGGGGAGATAGTTTTATATGTGGATTGTGAAGATGTGGAATGTATTCTTTGGGGGTAAAGCGAAATGGGGGGAGAGCAGACGTTTAGTGGGTATAGACGGATCCGGGGACGGCTTCATTCAAGGACAAAATTGAGACAATCTGACCCTTGTTTTTTCCTCCTCAAAAACTTTTTAAAAATCTATCTGAATAATAAAACGATCCTAGCTAAGGAGTTCACACGTGAAAGTTTTAAATCTGCGTACGCATATGTATTTTTTTGGGACAATGCTAGGAGAAAAGCAGGCGTTAAGTGGCAACAGAGGGATATATGTACGACTAAATCTAAGGACGGTGTTGATACACTTAGGTAATTCGTTTTGCCACCGCGGGGTCAATCCCTTTCATAATACAGGATGTAGTATACAGCCGCTCGCGTAAAACTTGGACACGGTGGGGAAGTTGGTTTAAAATTCGGCGACTGTAGAATGCGGATGCCCCAAATTCCAGTTAGGCTTGGACTATCGCTATCTCGCCGAATCATGTCGACTTGGATTGGCATTCACCTGTTAGCCTGCGGAATTCTGAACGATCAGCCCTGCCGGAATGCAAAATGCTGAGGAATCAAGTTCAGTATAAATTAAGATATTTTCTATTCCTAATTGTGCGATATTATTATCATTTTACCTTATCTACATCTACATATTACCATGCGACCCACCTCAAGGGTTTTTAACAGGGGGTGAATTTTTTACCCGACAAAAGCTTATTGAAATTCAAGATAAATAGCGTAAACCGGAAGTAAACTTCACTCGAGACAAAAACATCGTGGGAAAATGATATAGTTGGGCTATGCAAGATAAATCCTTTGTGAATTCATGCTGAGCTTCTATTAGCAACGTCTGGCTATTTAAGTGTAATGTAACTGAGCTTAAAACTATGTGTCTTAGGGCTTTGTGTGAGATAGATGTGAGGGGTATCAGTCTGTTAGATTAGATGACTGTTCCTGTCACCGCTTTTAAATAGGATGGATGCTACATTAGAAATTTTCCAGTCCTTGGGTATTACGCATTTGAGAATTTTATTTCCGAACCTTTATAATGCGTAATTTATTTTATCAATTATATGGGTCTTGTTCAGAAATTAAGTATGACATACTTAATACAGTTTTGGGTTTTTCAGTGGACACTTTAAAAATTATTTTCCACTTTTTTTAACTTACGCCCAATACTTGCTCTTTGAACACTTGAGTCATTATCAAGCATCATGATTTGAAGTTAACGTATTTTGACATGATCATTAGCATCCTTTTTTGAGCTGAGATAGCGTGTCCGTGAGTGGCCAAGCTCATGCTGTGTTAACGTTTTAGCATTTGAATCTACTTTAAGGCCAATAAAACTTTGATGAAACACGCTTTGAGGCTATAGAAAACTTTAAAATGTCAGACATCACGCATACCTGGGCTATATAGTCCATATGCGCTGTAAGACTTCGAAGGTGTTTCTCGACAAATTGCCGCTTAATTTCTCGCAGAGAAGTAAAAAAAATAGTGAACATAGCCCTAATAAACTCAACAATGGAAAGAACCTGCCAGTTTTAATTACTATGTTAAAATATGCTGCATCATAATGGATGATGGGAATTGTGGTCTGGCTTATGAAAGGGTTAAGCTCTGAATGCATTAATTTATACTGCTGCACTAGCCACTTTTATGATGGCTGAGGTGTGAACAGGGACGACGAAAAAATTTGCGACGAGGGACCGTCTACGGTATAGAGATCTGTCCGTGACGGCAGGTCCGTATATATTACTTGAAGGTGCGATAAAGACCAACGGGCCGGCACGCAGTTTAGTGGAGGGACTGGGTGCAAAGGGAGGTGTTTGCGTGTGGTTTCAATGGCGCCATTCCGTTTATTCCCGTTGTTAAGGTGCCGAGTTAACGCCCTGTGAAATTTGATGTCATTTTTCTTTTTTCCATGAGGATGGCCGTTATCTATGACTTCCGTATCGGATGTGGAAACAACTCGACGGCTAACCATGGATGAAAAGTAGTTATTCACGATTTCAGTTTACGGGGGAATTCACATTTGTTATGTGAATTGACTAGTTAAGGTTCGATGGAAATTCGTTGAAAAATATTTGTTTTTCTGAGTAATTTCTTTTCCATTTTAATATACGTTCCTCTGTTCAAATCTAAAAATCAAAAAATGTTCCTATTTTCCTTTGTTATGAAGGGTAGGACTTACGCTGAGACGAAGAAAGAAATTGTGTTAGTAGATAGTGCTCTAAAACCTACTTCCATTGAAATCTACCGTGACCAGTAAATTCCCTTAACATCATTGAAAACGAAGTCTCTAGGTACTCATTTGTAGGTATTTATGAAAAAAATGAAAAAATTAATTTAAATTTTATATCACAATCGATGCTCAAATTTCTGTCGATACTTTCAATGCTGCAATATTATGTATACTTTTTGGTTTCCGTTATTTTTAATTCATTTTAATTACCTGTTTCTCTTTGTCATTGTAAATGATATGTTTTGAAAAACCCAAGTACCTCACTAAAGTTAGTCATGCATTGTACCAGCTTCATAAAACCATTAATCCCATATTCTTTTAAGATACTTTAGAAATTTTGTTTATCATGAGTATTTACCATGCATTCTTTACCGTTTGAAAAATTGTTAATTCACTTAAGTAGTTGCCGAAGGCTCATACTTCATTTCCCAGGTTCAGTTATTGACTTTTAATCACTTAATTTATAAAAACTTATCATTGTCAACGTAATTCAAGCCATTTGACGTGCCGTACTTACGCTTGTTCATTTTATGCTCGTGATTTATCTTGTAGCTGGGTTGAAACAATCCTTATAGCCGCTAATGGCTTGAAAAAATAAGTCTTACACCAGCTATTTACTTTTTACTCCGGCTAGTTCATTGACACCAAATCCGTCTTCCGTTACATGGATGCCATTTTTTTGCAGAATTTTAAGGTAGATTTGTCAAATGAATAGTATTAATTTTACTGTACAGAAATAGAATGTGGTGGTCTTGATGAAGTTTTTAATGACTATTAATAAATCTGTGTGAGTCATGTTGGGTACGACATAAATATCATACTTATGTGATAACGTCATCAACGCGCTAACTTATCACGCGTTCCACGATAATGTCTGCATCTTACTTCTATCGTTCTACAATAGCACCTGAAGCAGCAAGCACTCGAACACAATTAATGAAAAAAGGCACATTTTGATTATATCATTTTTGCTTTGTTTCCTTGAAAACCCCTTCGTTTACCCCGGTTGATGAAAATCTTTACCCACCGAAAATAATTATGATCTCATATGAAGTCGGATTCTATTTTTGACGCCCTCCATTTGAAATTACCAGCTATGTCAATTTTATTTCCGTGAACTCGCGTTTCTGTGCTACACGAGTTTTTCACCGTGTTGAAAACTACTCTGAAGGGGACAAAAACATTCCGTCTTGACAATTATGGAGAGAAAAGTAATATTCCGGCGTTAAACCGCTGGCAAATGCCTCGTCTTAGCTAGTACCTACTCGGCTCGCATGACTCCCCCAGCAGCTCTGCTTCCATGTTAAAAACCGACGCCTCTACTTGGCCGCTCACAATGGGATCTTGTATGAAATACGAAGCGCCATTATACACGTGCGCGCTTATTTCTCTCCTCAAGAAGTCCAGGGTCGGGTCCGTGCCCTCTTCCCTTCCATTAAGGACCGAAGGGACTCTTCTATCTGTGAGACGGCATCCCGAATTGTGGTCACGTCTCTATGTCGCCACACACCTGCCCCAAGGACACTAGGCGATGCCGTCTATGCTGCGGCGCTTTAGCCTCGCCCAATGTTTATTCGAGGAAATGCGTACTGCACTGTAGATTACCGTATTTCTGTCATTATCGGCCTCTTAAAAGTTTTATATGTAAATTAAAAGGACATATGTTTCACTGAAAACCGTGTATTTATTTTGAAATAAAAGGGATGGAAAGGAATATAAACTTTTGTTGAGATTTGACTCAGGAGGAATAAGTAAATAAAGTTTCATTACTCCCAAATACAAGGTTCTACCCAAGATTTCCCGGAATTCATAAATAGATAAAACTACACATCTGGACCTTATTCATCACCATCACCTTCGAAGTACTCCCGTTTAGAACGTATATACCGCTCCGTGGGCTTTATTGAATGCCATCTGGATGTCCTTACTCGTGAGCGTGTTAAGCGTCGCAGCGAAACTACTTCAATTTTCTCAATTGTGTCAAATCGTCGACTTATTGACATGACTTTCATCTAATGGAACTAAAAGATGTCGTGTGATGCTAGATCGTGGGAGTAGAGTGGATTAGGAACTCTAATCATGTTGTTTTTCACCATAATTTTTTTCATCGCTCAACAGCCGCGGCACGAGCTTAGCAATCTTCCGTCTCATGTTGTGCTTGTCGGACAAAATCCTCTTTCAAGTTCCACACGATAGTACCACAATTTTACAGACGTCATGGATGGTCCGCCAGCAATCTTTCACGACCGATTCCCGGACAGCAGCGACATTTTCAGTTGTAATGTGGGCTGTAGGTCGTCCTGAACGTTCATAATCTTCAATCAATGTTTGACCATGTTTAAAATGTTTAAAACCATTCCTAGGCTTGGGACTTGACTCAAACACTGCCCCCAAATGCATATATTGACATTTGATGTGTTGACACAATGGTTTTCCCAAGTTTAAAGCCATACTTTTCACAGATGCGCTGCTTTCTTACACACCCAACAATGAAAAAGCTCGACAATAATAAAAAAGGTCGCCAAGAATGAAGCAGCTTCGCTAACTAGTACACAAAAGATGTATTAAGTGGCAATCGGAGATTTTTACTGTATTTCTACTCATTCACACGCAGAGTACAGATTTTGGAAGCTTTCGGGTAGCACCTCGTAATTTTACGGGAGAAAGACGAAAAATACGACAAAATGGGGAGCTTTATGTAATCACGAAGGAAAGTACTGTGGTGAGGTAACAGTCAAATTCATGGAGGCATAAAAAACTAAATACATGGAGTCATAGTAAACAAAATAAATGGGGATATAACAAGTAAAATATACCGACGAATTGATTTGATACATGCTAACAAGGAATGTCTTCCATATCCTTTAAATTAAAAACGCCAATTTGTTACACCTTTTGAAGTGGAACAGTTATTATTGATAGGGACCTCCTCGCGAAAGCCTAGCGTGACGCTGCACCCTACTCCCGGACGGAATTTTCGTGAAGAGCAATTTTCTTTCATTCGTTTAAATATGAAATATTAAAGCTATAAATTTGGTACTTGGGTCAAAATGAGTCCAAAGCATCATAAAATTATATTTTTCCAATCGTATTCTTTTTTTATCGACCGATAAACTGAAAGTGTCAAACTTAACGCAAGTTATATATTCAAATTTTGAGATTTCTTCACTTTGGTCGCCATCGAACGTTTAGATTGTTACCGAGTCTTGCCATATGCTATTCAGTATATAAAATCTACATTAAAGGGAAATTTACTTTTGCGATGCGTACTTTAATGGCTTTTAACAACGTAATACCTCCTCTTTTCTTGATTTATGTACAATGTATTATGATACCTTAGGCACTACTCTATATTAATACACGTTTCGCGTATAATGGAGGTAAAATAAGCAGAGAACATAATAAAAGCACAAGAGACAATGGTGAACCCATTCCCTTAGAAGTTGAAAATTAAACTATATAATGTGCATGAATTTTCTTTAATAAAGGTGTCCTTTTTCTTTCTGACCTCATAATTTTATTTTGAAATCATTGAGAATCTAAGAGAAATTTTGAAAGTGAATTGCCAGCTGGGCCTGTTGCCTGTCATGTTGAATATATGTTAATACATTTAACCACCATAAATTTGTTTCCTAAAGGTCTGGAGCGTAGAACATCAATACGATATCCTTCGTCTTAGCAGTTGTTATCTTTCTTAAGAACATCTCTCGATTAGTTTTTCTTTGAATACGAATCAACAAGACTTTCCAAAAACTTAGTAAGAAATAGAAAAAAAACTTGTTTCATTTCAATGCACAATTAAGTGATAACTTTTCCTTTTTAGCACCATAATTTCTCCCGGCTTAGTCTTGGAGGAGGTTTTGAAAAAGAAAGTAAACGAGTTAGCGCGAGAAGATGGCGGGAGAAAAAAAATGCCGTTTCATCCCTGTCCATAGAGTTCGTAATTGGTTTAATGGACGAAGGGTGGGTGAGTTTTGAGTGGCAGATGAAATAGAAAAGCATCGAACGACGGGAAATAGTGGAGGGAAAACTCTGAATCCGGATGGAGGGCCGAGGGGCGAATCAGTATTAGAGCTGAGTAAAGCAGGAGAGGTTAGGCGTCAAGGTGACTTCATTTTTTGATAGAAATGTTTTGGTGATGTAGTTTGAGAGTGGTGAGCAAAGTAAGGGTGTGGTGTCGGGGTGGTTGGGTTGAATTTCGTCGCTGTCTGAGTGACGACTCAGGTGTGATAAGAGTGGGGTGTGGATTGGGAGTATATGTTTTTTTATTTCCGACGAGAAAGGATGTTTGAAGGGAAATACGGGTTCCAGAACGGGAGAAAAAAATGCCGGCCGATGTGGATGTTGGTTTGGGAAGATGAAGGCCGGGGTCTGAGTAGATTTTCATGCGGGGTAGACTGGCGAGATGCTTTCACAGGTTGTCATGTCGCGACAGAGAAAATTAGAATGCAATTATGATCCAAGTAAATGCTATTTTGATGATCGATCCACCGAGTTGTTCGCATCGAAATCGATTGCAACTTTAATATTTTACTGATATTGAGAGAAATTTGGGGATACCGTGCACCAGTCGCGGTATTACCTTTTACGGAGTCACCCACAAGTGCAAATATGTCACTGAGGAAAAATCGTCCATCTTGACCAGGACTCGAGTCCGGATCCCTCGATATCGCACCGAGTTCTTAGTCCTCTATGGAATTTTGATGGGGGCTCCTCATTAGCTTTACTGGCTAAGAACTCAGCGCGATATCGAGGGATTCAGGGTCAAGTCCCAGTTAAAGCGGATTATATTTCCACTTCGGAATTCTTTTAATTTATTGTAGTCAAAATGCAGGATGCAAAAACGATATTCAAAGTACATTTTCTCATAGTTAACTCCTCATGATTTACATGTTTTCATTGTCTAATTGGCATCTTCTCTGCCTTCGGATAGATCGTCTTGTTGCAGTGTTTACGTACCCACTTAGAAGAGAGCATTGACGATTGAAAAAACTGCTCTAGTGGAATTCTTCAAACATGACTTTCTGTTGTTGAAAGTCCATCATTTGACCAGGACTATTTGAGGAGAAAAAGATAGCACCTCTTGAAAAATTCCTATTATTCTATGATATAGTCTAATACATTGTCTAATGGAATTCGCTCGGAGAATTTCAAAATGGTATTCAGTGCAGTGACATAAAACTTTAGCAAAACTGATATGGTTTAGGGGTTGGAACAGATGTTGATTTTCCTGAACATATCGCTTAGAGCTTATAATGCAAATTGCTGAATGCATTTATCACGGTAGCTAGACATTCCTTTGGGAATCGCGTACAACTAATTTTTTCCTTATGTGTTATTGAATCAATGGGAATAGTGTCTCGATTTACAATTGAATACTTTCTGACTATGGTTTGTTGAGGAACATAGTTAAGTGTTGAAGTTACTACGGTATTTTCATACAAAGTCTTTTGGAAAAAGAACTTGGATGTAACTTAATATTTGTTTTTTAGCTGATGGCAAAACCGCGTATTTATGCAGGTGATAAAACGTGTTTGAAGGCCAAATCCTTACTCCATACCGTTTGTCATTGTACAACTAGTGAGAGCATTTTTCTTCTCCTCCCAGATTTCTATGTTTTAAACCTCCATCCGTATTTTGCAAAGTTCATTGAAGCCCTTTCTGTTTAGAAACCATTATAGTCAGTCTGATTATGAGACTATGTCTACGTTAATTCTAAATATTGAGCTTATTGGTGATTGATGGGATAATACTGGTTTGACAACTAGACATTTCTTTGTCAAGTACTCAGGCCGCATGCTCGGGCTCGGGGACTTGATCAGGCATAAGAAGCTTGTAAGTTCGTATTTTGACGTGAGTAAGACTGTTGGGGGGTGCAAGCAAAACAGGTCCCAATGACAATGGTGAATTATACTGGTGTGACTTTTAGAGGTGGAGGCGGTAGAGAAATCCTGAGGACGTAATAGGAGAATGGCTTGGATAAATGATAGGGCCGCCGGAGAGCTTCTGGTGTACACTCGTAGAGTGCAGGCGAGGGAAGAGTACGTGGATATTGTGGAGTGGATGGGTCTTGTGTTCTCGGGGAAGGATGGGTGGGAGAGGTGAAGGGGATGGAGGATGTGGAGCAAGAGAGAATATAAAGGTTGGGAGAGAACTCCCTGTAGCATTACTCTGGGGCGCGCCGACAATTGAAGCCATTAACGCCAATTTAAGATGACTCAGGGAGGCCGGGGGAAAGTGGGAGGGAAGACAAAGGTGTTGGATTCGGGGGAGGGGAGTGGGAGAATAGCCTTCCATAGAGAGATGTAGAGTGGATTTGAGTGGGAGGGTGGGGGCGGAAAATGGGGAAGGAGACTGTGATTTTGGGTGAGTGGAGGAGGGAGGGCGTGGAAAGAGCCTGGAAGGAGACATCAAGACATCGGAGGGAAATGTGTGACAAGGAGTGCTGCCCCTTATAAGATTCTGCTTTCGTCATGCGAGACACTTGCTAAGGCTGGGCTCAGGAAATAGGGCTTGAATTTTGCTTAATTAAAAAAGGGATAACGTTGTTTCTTGTGCTTTTACTATACTCTCGGCTTCTTTTCCCTCCATTGTCGTTGCTTAAATGATTTTGTCCTGTTTTTGTTTCATACACCGATGGTTTGTAACTCTATATCGGATATCTGTCCTTAGACGCTGTAGTGAATGAAGATAACCAGCAATGAACAAGTCAAATGGGTAGCTAGGGGAAAAGGTGTTAATTGATAACTCTTGAAGCAAGGTAATACAAGCTATTTCCGTAGCAACCTCCCGAAAACCAAAATGGAAGGAAAATTATTTGCTGAGTTAGACCAGAAATGGAACACGTGATAAAAATTACGAGGGATGATAAAAAATGGAGTTATGAAAATTATGTAAGAAAATTATGTAAGGTTAGCTGAAAATAGAACGGATTGTAATGATGAAACCATCTAATCTTAGATTTTTCAAATATTGGTGTTTACGTCCGTCGTCATGTGAACGCTGGAAGGTACTACGCGGAAGCAGAACTGTACAATTGTAAAAAATTCTGTATTCATCGAGGAAGGCTGTCCAAGGTAAGAATAAAGAAATGTGGCTTGAATTTGAGATTTCGGGATTTTTGGCTACTTGACCCTTCATATTCATTGCGTGTGCGATCTTGTTGCACTGCTGTTTCATTCTCCAATGACTTCAAAACTAATAATGCATAAAAACAGCATGCATATGTCGTGTGTGACTTCTTCATGAGTAAAAAAGGATGAAATTCTCTTCCGTTAATATTACATACATCCAACACAGTTCAGTACTCTTTGTTCACCACTTAGACTAAGTAAAAATGCAGTGGAATTAAAGGCGGGGAAATTAGGTACTTAATAGTTTTATTTCTCGTTTATCGTCTATTTAATCTTTCACAAGTCTTTAATTAATAGTCTTTAAAGTAATTTGGTTTCTTATGACTTAGTCAAATTACACGGAACGTGTAACAAAATTATTGGTCAAAGTAGGGAAAGCTTCCCTCATAACATATATTATGCATGCGAAATGAGGCGATTTCAAAGAAGGTATAAAGAATTCCATTTTAATTCTAATTTCAGAGAGATATTTAACCTCCTGTTGGTAGTCTAGATCATCCAGATAATGTAGTAGATAGATATTTGTAATGGCGGGTTATATTACTCTTTTCCCATAGTTATCTAATAAAATTATAGGATCAAATTTTAATGGCTTATTTTCGACCACGGTTGAAATAAAAACGAAACAGTTATTCAAATGATGTTATTCCAGCTGAAATTCACATAAAAACGCGGCAAAATCCTGGCTGCGATACCGTCTCATGTCGTCTGACCGAGCTAAGTTCAAGCAAGAAAGTTTTTCGTTAAGAAACGTTGTCGGTTGACAAAATGTATGAAACGTGTAGCGAAGGTGGCGCTCAGCAATAGGAGGAAGCTGATAGCGGGGACCTTGTGTACGAATGTAATTTTTTTTAAACTTGTGAAGAGTTTAATATTGAATGTATTGCATGGTGCAGAAACGAGGACTGAGAAATGATGTAAAAAATAGGTAGTGGACGTTTGAGGCATGGGTGTGGAAGAGGATGGAAGAAATGCGGTGGACGGAAAGGAAAACGATTAAGGAAGTTCTTGATATGGTGGGTGATGAGTTATGGATGGGATTAGAAAGCAGGATAGGTGGTTTGAACAGGTAATTAGGGGCAAAAAGATGCTGAAATCAATGTTAGAGCGGAGGATGTTGAGTAAGCGGGAAAGGGGAAAAACATAATTTAAGGACGGCTTGAAGAGTGGTAGGACGAATGCTTAGTTTGAGAAAGAAATTGTGTAAGGGCATTGGGACCTTCCCCTGTAAAAAGCGAGAGAAACATTTTTCTCTCTAATATCCACCTACCATAACCTCTAGATTTTGATAGTAGGTATTAGAAATAATTCAAGTATATGAACTTCAAATGTATAATGACAGAAAAAAAACACTTACCAAAAATAACTACTAGTGAAAAAGTAGTTGTAAAAGGAAAGCTGTAAGGGTTTTGTTTCTGTTATTACGGAGCGTTTCCACCACATCACGCCTGAATCTCTATATTATATTCACATGCATATTTTTTTTAAATAATGCCTTTTCCTTTTCGAGACGATCACAGTAATATCGTGGAGAAAAAACTCGAAGTGAAATGGTTAGTACGGGTTAAGGAAGGGCGATGGTTGCTTGGCGAGAAGCTATGGCGAGCAAAGTGGTGTCAGAGAAAGCGAGAGGATTCAGGGGGGAAGGAGAGTAGTCGCAGAGGTAAAGGGTGGGTATACAGAACTGGAAGGGATGGATATCTGCGTCATATTTAAGTGAGTTAAAATATATAAAAGGGACTGAGGTCGGAAGGGTTTCGGGGGTGTGGAGAGCAGAGGTTGGGGAGAAGGTAGAGATAACGGGGGGTGGGGGAGGAAGGAGAGGCGAGGGTGGGAAAAAGGGGGATGGTTGGATGCCTTGAGGGAGATTTTTCTGGGGAAGAAAAGAGGAGGAAGTCCTATTTCTAAAAGGCTGGGCCCCTTTTCACGAGTGCAAATAAGGTTTATTGAGGATGACAAAAGGATGGGGCTGCGAAGGAAGAAGAGTATCTTAGCGGGGAGAGGAATTACCCCCTGAAAACTCCCTGTTCCTTCGTTTTCCTTCTCCGGCGCAGGAGAATGAGGGCGCGCGGAACATGGGAGTGGGGGTTGGAGTCTTGGAGACATTTTTAGTGTCTGTTTAGGCTTACAGAAGGATGCTCTTGCATGCTTAACCTTGAATGCGTTTAAATTTTTGTAAAATAATTGGAAAAATTAGCAATATGCTCACAATATTCCAACAGAAGAGGTCAAGAAATTCGTTGGACTTTAATGGAGTACAATAGAATTGATTAACTAGCATGTAACTGCGACCAAACATTTCAGTATTGAGTGACTCCAAGTCACGATTCCCGGCGACGCTACGGGGTAAAATATCAAGAGTCGAGGGAAAAATTGAGGGAAATAACGAGGTGCAAGGGGAAAGAGGGGTGATGTTCCGAGAGGTTGGATAAAATTGAGGAGTGCGACCAGAACCGTGTCCTTCCCAGCGATGTGTCCTCTTATTGGTAGAGCAAATAAAGCAGGGGTAACGAGGCCTTCTATGACGCCGGAATGCAAATAACTTAGTATAAATGGGTTAGGCTTTGGAGAGTGACCCAAAGTCTTATTGAACACCATTTTTAAAATATGCAATCGACGTAATTCTTTAATTGCCTGAGAAAGGGTTGTCGAAATTCGATATCATTTCCACTATTAATATTTCGTTGAGTAGCCTTGGTATAGTATTGGTCGCGACGTCCTTGGAATCTGAAAAAGCATACATGTTTACATCTTTAGTCAATCTGTTCCATTTGGATTTTACCTTCGAAAGAACCTGTGCGGGTTCACAAGTACAGACGGACACACTTCTAGCTGGAAACGTGGGAGCACAGAGCCTACCTCACTTGAGTGAGCCCTTATACGGATTTAATCATCACTGGCAAATCACTCTCGTACGGAACGGGGGCGTTCGCCGGATCACTTGTCATTGGGGTGGAGTTGGGGGAGGGGGGATAGTGAGGGGGGTAACAGCGGAGCGGGTTGGGGACATTGTGAAGGGGAAAGGGAATGGAGAGGGCCCAGTCGAAGACGAGGACCCAGAGGAAGAAGGAAGGGAGCGTAAGTGGAGGGCATTAAAGGAGCAGCGAGGAGGAACGAGATGGTCTCTTCGGGACCTTCGCTCAGTGAGTGACTCCAAATCACGATTCCCGGCGACGGGGTAAAAGGGCAAGAGTCGGAGGAAGAATTGAGGGAAATAACGAGGTGCAAGGGGAAAGAGGGTTGATGTTCCGAGAGGTTGGGTGAAATTGGAGAGTGCGACCAGAACCGTGTCCTTCCCAGTGATGTGTCCTCTTATTGGTGGAGCAAATAAAGCTGCTGAGGGTAACGGGTTAAGGTTTCCAGATTCTCGACGTTTTGGAACCTTCAGCAATCGTATTTCTCTCAAGCTTCGTGAATTCCGGGCGTAATTTCTTAATTTTCATATACCATAAGTAATACACAGCCCGGAGAATTCGAACACAACTCGTTTCAGGAGCTAGCTCTACTTTGGATGTGACGGAATTTTGAGTGAAATTGAAGGTAATTCCCCATATAATAAAGTTTAAGACTGAATAAATCCGTTCCTGACCCCCAAATGTTATCATTAATTTACATTTTTAGTATAAATTCTGTTTCACCATTATCTGTCTGGTGTGGTGGCTAGACACCTGGCTTCCCATCCATGGGGCCAGGATTTGAATTCCGAAAGTTTTGGAGCTTTTCGTGCAATTACTTTATCTACTTGTATGGAATGTGGAGAGCACTTAAATCGCAATACTCTGTTAAAATGAACTGTGAAAATTGTTTTCCTTTGGGAACCTATCGTTTACAGCAGGATGAAACTGACTTCAGGTTTCCCTCCACAGTTTCTTTCCCTATCCTTCCCTTACCAAATTGCTCATTACTTATCAAAGAGGATATGGCCGAAATTGTCAGTCACCTTTTTAAATTGAATTTATAATTAACATAAATCCATTAAAAATGAAACGCTTATTAATTAATTTTTATCGTGTTGCCCTGTAAAGTCAATACATAATATATGGCAGGGAGTTTTGCCTAACCAGGGCTATATTTCTATATTAATTACATCCCACTTATTCTCTAGAGGTTATCATTGCCTGGCAGACGAAAATGGTTGGAAATTAACATTTTTTTACAAAGGTTTTGTAACACAAGTAAGCAATAGTGATGCGGTAGTGGTTGGCATAAATGGCTTTTCCTTTACTAATCAAACTAGGGTTTTCTTATAAGTGATCAAGTTTTCTTAAAAGTTAGCCATTCGGCGACGAATTTTCCGGTCAATGGCTAGCAAATAGACGCATGCGATTCATTACTGGTAATTTTTATTCCTCTCACGATTATCCTTGACCTCTATCTCCTTAAGGTACAAATTGTCCATTTATCTCGGATTATTACAATATTTTTAGTATTGAATTCAAATAACATTTGAATTGAGATAAAGTAAAGAAAGAAGATTTCCTGGATTACTTGCCTTTAATTCACCGTAATAATTTAAGAAGGTAGTATGTTAACAATGGATGATATAAGATGCCATAATGTGTATCCAGCTGATTCGGGTAGTGATAAATAGTTAGGTACATGAATCCCTTCATTACGATTTCGTTTCCGGAAAAAATCCCTACTTGAAACGCATGAGTAAGGATTGATGATTAAGTATCCGAGGGAAGTTTCGAATGTAACCATTAGTCCAAAGACGGCACGCGTGCATCTCCATTCAAATTAACCCTATCAACCCAGGAGAGAAGACGTATCCCTGAGAGAGAAAAAAATTAGGAAAAAATGAGAAAGAAAAACGAAAAGAGAAAGAGATTCGCGCGGGGAAGTCACCGCCTTATCCTCCACGACGGAAACTTCCTCTTGTGGCAAAGCAGGGACGACATTCTTAAACTCGTTAAAGCAATGACGAGAGGTCGTAAAATATTGAAACCGATTCAAAAATTGATGGGATCGAAGGGTCTCTCGGGGCCTTTGTGGGGGTGGTAGGGTGAAAGGAGGAGGAGGGGAGAGGAGGACCGCCTGGGGGTGGCGGGGAAGAAGGAGGAGGTGAAGGAAGGAACTTCAGGCGAACTGGTGGGTGCGTTTTTGGGGGTACGTGTTAGTGTGCGCGTCTGTGTGGAGAGGGAGTGAAAGGAGAGAAGGATATATGTGGAGTGGGAGAGAGAGAGAGAGGAGAAGAATAAAAGACGATAATCGATGAAGGAGTGGAAGAGGGACGGGCCGAGGAAGGACGCGATTGGTGGACGGGGCGGGGCCGGTCGAACGCAGCAGCCAGGGTGGGGGGGGGGGTGGAGATGATGTGAACTGAGCCGCAGAGCGGAGGTGGATGGGTGGGAAAAGGAAGGAGAGAGGGGTGTTATGGGTACCGAAATGGCGGGAGATTTCGGGGAAGAGAATGCCGCGGAATGGACTGCGGATGAAATGGCACTGGGTTTTCATTAGTGAGGATCCCTGGGATACAACACCCCCCCCCCCCCCACACACACCCCTTCTCATCTCTCCCAGCCGGCCCTGGAAAGCCTTCTTCTCTCCTTCCTTCCCCTCCCCGCTGAGAGGACGAAACGCAAAATCCCACCCACACTGAGAGACTCCCGTGCCGGCGACCCATGCCGGGGTCTCAATTCCTGCACTCCTCATCCTCCTCGCAAGATCCACCCTTTTTTCCCTGAGTCTCTCTCTCTCCCAAGGGGGATCTCCTGTGTGCTTGCTTGCATGTGTGCGTGTATTCCTTGCTCCCATACCCGCCCTTGCTCCACTCCGTAAAAACCTATCCTCCTTCAACCCTTAAAGCTCCTTCCACTCCCTTCTCCCTTAGTTTCCCATGATCCTCTCTCCTCCCCTTTGCGCCACATACATACTCCCTGGAAATTCTCTCCCATCTCTCTCTTTTGCTGTCTCTCTTCCCCCTCAGTGTCCTCCTGACCCTAGCTCCTTTTCGTAACGATTTCCTGTGTTCGGGAAGGAGGAGCGGTGTGGGGACAAATGGGAGGTTAGGACCGGGTTTTAGTCCTTTCATGCTGGGGGGGGGAGGAAGGGGGAAAGGATGTGCTTTTGGGGCAGAAGAGTTGGCAGAGTTAACGAATCCCATAGGTGGAGATAGGAGACAGCGTGGATGAATTTGGGTGCGTATGTACCTAAATATCCATAAATAGCCATAAATTCTACAAGAATGAAAGCGTTAATGAAATTATGAAGGAGAGAGGATCATCAGAGGATTCAATAAGAAAGCGGATTGTGTCCTACATTATTTTTATAATGATTTATTGTAATAAGTTGTGGCATATGGGAAAATTCATTATTACAATAGTGACGTGACTAAAATGATAAAATTGGCTGGAGCGAAATCTGACTGAATCTCCAGCATCTGACCAAAAGTTAGGAGATTGTGGTTCAAAGAGTGATCTAGTGGAATAGCTGTTATTTTAACTTCTTATAAGATGGTTTTTCATATTTTACCCGTACGCATGATCACTCATGATGTTCGTTTCTCAACCGTTGTTTATGTCGAGCTCAAAAGACGAAGGAAATTACATAAGGAATTGTCATCTTAGCGTTCTGATGGTATGTACATGGCATAACTATGTGTATTTGCTTCATTATTGCAGTGAAACTAACATTACTTGGTTTTTCTAGCGATTTCTGTTTACGTGTGACCTGAATCTGTGGCGGAGGTGTTGTGATGATTTCAGACCGCTCCTAAGTGATCAGACTATGGCTTTCTTTGATTAATTTTAGTTGCAGATGGAAAAGGAAATATAATCGATGTAATTAATGCTGAGGTTTTTTTGAGAAAGGAAGAGAGAAAGAGGTGCGCAATAATGGAAAATGGAAAAAACGAGAAAACAAAAATTGAAAGGAGCATGGGGAGTATGAAGGAGATGTTTAATTTTATGTAAGTAAGTAAACTCCAATGATCACTGGTCTAGTGGGCTTCGGCTACTAATTTTGATAGATCAGTATCAATATTTTCAGTCCGTGTTGGTAAATCAGATGCACTGAGTCAGCTCGCTTCAGAACTTCCAAATCGGTTTGAGTTCAGGTCGATCTAAGATCGATTGGTAAACGCGGTTATTAACTCAGTCAAGGAAAGTTTAAGAGTCTACCCTGTTCTAAGCTATTACCCCCTCTGTGTCTTTTTATCTTTTGCACCTTCCATTACAGATATTTACAGCAATCATTTATATCTAGGAAATGACATTGAGCCTGTTGTTAGAAATAATAATATGTGGTAAATATTAAGTAACCAGTAATGAAGTGTTCAACAAAGCACGGGAAATTATCTTTTTTGCCCATCTTAAGCAAATATGCGTTTGGTATACATCATGGTAGGACTAACTGTCAGAGAATCGAGGGTGAACAGCTGGGTGACCCAAAGATAGGCGCTTTCTGGAGAAGAGAGTTGGGCAAAAAAAAGAGGTTTTTTATTTTCTTCGGGCTAGGGAAGGGTGGAGTTTTTAAGTGTAAGGAACCTAGAGTTCGTATGGTGGTGGAGAAAAATGCCCCGGGGATTCAGGTGGAATGAAAATGACAAGAATTTCAAGGGAGTAGGAGAAGAGAAGGGATCCGAAGTAAAGGAGAAGGATACCCTAGGGGTCTCGGCTTTGCTCAGTGTTCCGGGGACTTGACTCGACAACGGGGACAAGAAATTTCGATCGTTTCTCTTTCTCCATGCTCACCTCTTATAGGGGATATTCCTTCGTCAGCCTGCGTTTATCAATATATCGCCTTTATACCCACACTTATAAATGAATGCATATCCTTTCATCCATAAATGTGTGGACGTCAGTCTTTCTGAATCAAACCGGCAGTGTTATCTCAGCGAGTTAATCTTGTGAGCTTGTTGATATAATGATTTCTATATTATATAGTGGTTTGACGTGGTTCTGATGCAATTGAATCAGATGAATTCACTTCATTACTTCTGTATTCTGTTCTGTATTATAAAAATTATTGATACCTTACAAATACACGTTCAATGCAAAGAATGACTCTTAAATAAATTTTCCTCAATTGGCTTATATTTTTAAGTTTTTTAAGCGCGTAAAAAATATGCCGGTAATTATTCTGGCATTGACTTCTCAGGACATCATACTAATATCCCCGTTTCCATCAATTTTCTTCTGGTAATCTCTGTCAGTCACTTTTTACTGTGTCAGTGCTTACAAATGAAACTAGCCTGAAACTAACTGTAAGCTGCAAATCATAGGAATTGACGAAATGTTTGTTCAGATCAAGATTTAATTTAGACGTCTTAAGATTTTCTAATAAAAAAAAACCTTTATCAATAATATAATTTTCAGTTTTCTAAAGAAGAATTTCAGTTAGCCAGTGTTAAATTCACTAAGTTGCTTGCTGATTTTGTCTTTATTCTCCTATTAGGGTACCAACGACCCCAATAATTTGTTCCCAAACAATTGTTTTCCTTTACTTGCTTATTCGATTTCATACTTAGAAACTGCGTGCTGTGCGTGAACGTCCGTAATTGGCCTTAGATATTTGAGCGGGCGAGTTGAACGTTTCAGGTGCTTGCAGTTTGCTTCATCTGTGCTAACCTCTTTCTGCAGAAAATTATAAATGCACATAAAGTGGCGATCTCACGAATAGGGAGGCACCAGTGCAAGCATCTCGTTATTACTTCGATTCTTCTCGTTTTACTGTTTAATTTTATTACTTAAGACTGTTAAATGTCACTTGGGAGAACGCAAAGGAGCATTATAATGGGGAGAATCATGAAACATGACTTAAATTTATCCATATTTTAAATGTGTGCCCTCATAAATCCGCCTTAAGGACTAAATTATTTTTATTAAAAATATAATGTTCATCCCGTGGATCAGTGCTAACTCCTGCCAGATTGACGGGTATCTCAAGCTTGTCATAAGTATCGCGTATTAAGGTTATGTATGTACCAGTTATGCTTCAAAGAAAAATAATTTTTGGATCATCATTAAACTAAGTATTCTTGCCCAACATATAGCAAGTAAAGGATTAGGTTGTTTATTGAAAAAATCATCAGTTTTTCCAATAAGATCGATTACCGGGAGATAGTATAATTTTTAAAATTCAGGTTCCAATCTATAAAAATATATCAATTCACTCACAGGTATATGTTTTTAAAATCAGCCAAATCTAAATATCTCTGCAGGAGTAAAAATATCAAATATATACACATATGTACACATATGTGTATATATTTGATACGCAGGAGTAAAAATATCAAATATATACACATATGTACACATATGTGAGGCTTCGCCTCATGACAAGCATTAGCGATTTATGCTGATGCATAATTAGTCGTAGTTACACTAACTTTAGGATATAGTGTAATTTATGTTGGTGATTACTCACCCCCTGCCACACACCCGTGAGGTGGCTTGCAGGGTATTTTGTAGATGCAGATGTAGATGTATAACATGCTTTATTTCAAACCATACGTCCACCTTTTCAAGAGAATGCCTGCAAAATAACACTCTTCTCAGTATTCCTTTTCCTCACAATTAAAAAGAAAAATATATCATTCCTCAAGGAAGAAAATAAGGGTCAGTCTGGGAGACCTGCCTCTTTTTTTTCGTTATAATCGGAGACCTACTTCTTCCAGCAAGTCTCTCTTGCCGAGTACGGAGCGTTGTTGCGCACTTCATCGCTCAGCGAACCACCTTTTCCCTCCTTCGTATCCTTCTCTCCTTCGCCTTCTTCCTTCACCCCCCATTCGACCCCCAGTCACGCTCACTCCCGACCCCCCAGCAGTTTTTATTTTCGTCGGTCCCGGCCTACTCTCCAATCCAGCGAGAGGCCCGAGGAACCACCCGCCCACCCGCTCGTCTTCTTCCGCACGAGCTGCCTTGGCAACCAGCATCCTCCCCCGCGTGCCAACCCCCATCCGCATCTCCAGTATTCCAGGCTACTCCTTCCCACACAAGGGGGCCTCGCGAATCCCTTACCAGCTCTCTGCACTCGAGCCCACATCTTTCTGCCTACCTTTCATACGCCCCTCTCTCCAGTAATAAGTGTATGTGCATATGTGTGTGTGTGTATATATATACACACACACACGCATGCATAATATTTGCATCGCATGACCTTCACTTTTTACTGGAAAAACTTTAAAGTGAAATTGCCTTCCAAAACATCCATAGAATAGATGGAATGTTCTCTTTTTCTGTTGAAAGTGAGCTCAGCTACATTAAATTATGAATACTTGTAGAACTAATCAATTTTCCGTTTGAATTCGTGCTGTCAAAAAAGAACGTCCGCAATATTAAAAAAAAATTTGAAGCTCGTACATCAGGTAATGTTCACCAATCATCAGGAAATAGATTACTTTCATTCACTTACCCATAGCCCATCGATATCAACAAAATGCCGTGCAAGCCACCTCCTGGGGGGGGTCACGTGATGATTCCACGCCAATCATGCGTCACTCGTCCAAGTTCAAGTTCGAACCAAGCTCTTGATGACAAAATGCAGTCAGTGGAACATTGATCAGGGGATTTTCAAATATTTTATTGGTTTTTTACGGCTTCGTGAGGATGCAACTCTATTATAAACCTGTAAAAGTTAAGCCTTCGTCCAAATTTGCTATCAATTAATTAGGCGAACCACTTTCTTCTCCTAAGGTGCATACCCTTTTACGTCTATGCCGATGGAATTTGCTACTTTCAGCTCAAAATTAAAACATCATACATTGACTGCCTTTCAACTGACCCTGTCACTTCGGAAAAGGTATTTGCAGTAGACAACTATTAGGCATTTTGCAAAGCCCTGGCAATGTAGGGGGTAAATAAAACTTTATTTCTCTCGTTGAAGGTTTTCTTTAGCTTTGGTCGGGAATTCTAAGTGACAGGTTTGGGTAGAGGGTCAGCTGTAGGGCATGGTATTTCCCACTTACCCGTACATGAAGACCCACAGCTCTGCGGTGACCAACTGTTGGAGAGGAAGGAAGAAAGATCCCTCAGGTTGGGTCAAAGTTCGTTGGGGATCGGTGAGGCCATAAGCGACCCGCCGACCGTAACATGTAAAACCTTCCAGTTAAAGTTTGGTGTGGTAAAGAAGGCAGATGTCGTTGGATGATGAGGCTTCGGCGATGATGGGTCGGCCATTTCAGTTTGTGAAAGTAATTTTTCACCGAAAATCTCCCAAATCCGACTTTAAAATACTATTATATAATCCATTAATTATATATTATAACTAGTCATTTTCGGGTTGCCTTAGGGAATGGTGATCTCATTGTATTTATATGCTAGTAGATACAGTAAAAAACCGGTGCGGAAAGGCGGAATGAAGATCAGTCATAAGAAAACTTAAGTGATGAGGTTTTATTGTTTAACGAAAAAGAGGCTGACTATAGAAGTAGGAGGGCACAAAATGAAGCAGGTGGTCTATTTTACTTCCTTGGGAAGTACTTTGAAAGAAAATGGACATTGGAGTAAAGTTGTTTGAAGTAGAATATCGTCAGCAAAGAACGCGATCGAAATTATGATAAAATTGACGACGGGGACTTTGTGTAAGAAATTGAAGAAATAACTGGTGAAGATTGTAATATGGAGTGTAGCGCTGTATGGCGCAGAAACCTGGAATTTGATAAATGAGAATGAAAATAGGTTGAAGACGATTGAGTGGAGGATAATGAAGAAATTACAGCCTACGGAAAGGAAGACGAACGAGGAAGAACTCAGTATGGTGACTAAGGAAACTGCCGGAGAAGATGAGGATAAGGAAAAGTAGGTGGCTGTAGCGGGTTATGAGTGAGGAAGGGGTGCTGAAGGTCGTTTTAGAGTGGAGGATATTGAGTAAGTGGAAAAGGGCAGAAACATAGTATGCTTTATGAACAGAATTTATGTCAAGTTGAAGAATGAAATCATTCTGGGAGGAAAGGGTCTGCGACTGTAAAAGATAGGATTGATATTCTTCCATCTTCCGATTATATCAACCT
Organism: Pyrrhosoma nymphula; assembly: GCA_963573305.1. NCBI lineage: Eukaryota > Metazoa > Arthropoda > Insecta > Odonata > Coenagrionidae > Pyrrhosoma > Pyrrhosoma nymphula. The sequence goes on from OY754329.1 coordinate 58,193,363, forward strand.
TAACCGGTAGATCCCCTCCGATTAATAGTACTATATTCGCTTCTATTCTTCCATGTCACGTTATCAAACTATTTTTCTCTCTATTCGATTTCAACGTCAAATTTCATAAAAGCTCTTTTTCATAATTCTTTCACGTGCAATGTGTACTAAAATACTACTGCTAAATGTGCAAAATTTTGCAGTGGGTACATGGTACCTCCACGGCGCCTGATGGAGAGTGTTTGGACGAAAGTCATCCCAATTTCATAGGGAACGACAAAAGTGTTTGATCATGCACAGTTGATGTTGTGCTGCAATTTCTGAGTCTTTCGCCATGGCTTTGTTGTGATCACGACTGTTTCTATCCATCCATCTCCCTAACTTTATTTCAAAGATAGAATCTACCGACACACTAAGAGAGTAGTAGTACAGTAGGTATCTCGTTATGCAAATTCGATTAACATTCGATTAAATAAGTCGATTCGTCGTAAAAATTGAAGAAAGGTTTTCTTTGTCAACAAATAAATTAGGATTTTGGCACCATCACCTAACCGTCATCGGAGAAAAAATCCAACTCTGGGATGAAAATCTGTCACAATTCCATATTGTTTTTTTTTCTTGTGAATGCTAAGAAATCAATCGTGGCGGGATGTCAAAGGGATGCTTTATGTTATAAATGTGAAATCAAGAATAATCACAGATATTACCTACCTGGTGTACAACCAGCAACTCTGAGGTAAACTCACAAAAGAGCCGAAGATTGGCTGTGAGACAATAGTCGATGAAAAGAGAGGAGGAAATGTGGTGGACAAAAGATTGGAGTTATCTGAGCGAAGTAGGGGGAGTCTGAGAAGAGCTGGAAAAAGGAGGAGGAGGCATGTTCTAAGAATGGGGACAAAACCCAGGTGGAGGAGTCGAGATTGGGGAGAGAACAGAGGTATGGGAAGGCTCAAGAGTTTTAGAATAAAAGGGGAGACGACCATTAGGGAAATTGAGGCAGTTAAGAGGCGAAATTTACCTGCCACGAGGGAAAAAGATAGCGCAAAACTTCGCCCCCTGGGCTGACCGATAAATTACTGAGAGGAGCATGGCCTACACAAACAGACTGGAAATGAGATTCCCGTTTTCTTCCTGGAACACTGATCTATAATTCAGGTCATCCCTTGAAGTGGTGGAATCACGTCATCCTTATTGGTTATCGAGATGTCTCAGAAGTGGGGACTGATTTAGTACCTACCACAAGGGTTAATGGTATTAGCTTGGTATTTATCGTTCGTGGGACGCACTTGGTAAATGCACAATGAAGCTAGTCTGTTATCATGCAGCTGAGTATAAAATATTTTGTATCTTAAAGAAATCAATGTGGACAAACAACGGAGGTCAAATTGACAGGCCGTATTCGTCATGCTTAACCTAATTTGCTTAGCAATATTTGAGCTTTGTGAGTGAAACGTCTTCAGAACCAGTGATGCTTGTCCAGACAGTTGAAGTATAAACGAACTCTGAGCATTAATTTTAATTAGGCGGAATATCCTATTTTCTGTTAAAAAAAATTCTTTTACGGTAACTTAAATCTGTGGAAAGGTTTCACTTTTATGCTGCAGGGAATCACATAAAAATACAGTAAAATCACTGTGAAACTACTAATTTATGTAAACATTACCTTGTTAAGTGACTTCTGTAAAATGTGGCGACGTGTGGAGTGTATTTAAAACGTAACTACCTACATCCACGCCCGCTGCCAGGGCCAACGGTACAGAATTTAAATATTCCTGCCCTTTTTTAACTCCGTGAAAAGGATAACGATACCATCAAAGGAATTAGATTTGAAATTCCGTACGAGGAATAAAATCTCAAGTCGTATACAGTGGCGCAACTTTCAATCCACGTTTTCCTAAAGCAAACATAGTAAAAGCTGAACAATCTTAATATAAACTCATTTGGCGCGTATCAGTTGAGCGTTACTACGGTTTTGCATTTAGAAATACTGACCTAAAAAATAAGCCATTTTATGGCCTAAAAACAATTGTTTACAAATATTCTCACCTGGCTTAAACCGAGATTGAGTCAGACGAACGCCAAGATCCTTTTGTTTGCCTGACTCAATCATTATCGCTGCAGCTTTCTTTTTAGTTTCTCTGCGAGATTCGTCCCCACCAGCGCTAATTTATCTGCTCATAACTTGTCTCACGGATTTCAATACATTAATGCAAGGCAGATTGGTCAAATTAGTTTAAATTCAGTATACTATAATTCATACGCTTCCTGCAGTTAAAATTAAATTGCTATTGACTCTTTTATTAGCTAACTATTACCTATTCTTACATCAATGTAAGCATAGAAAATAATGTTGACGCTCGACCACAGAACAAAGTTTTAATATATGTATGCTAACTATGAAGAAATCTATGAAAATTCAACTATCGTAATAGAGTAGTAATAGGTACCAGGCTGTATAAACTCCCGTATTGGGGGAAAAATAAGGTCGCCGCTACAGATTTTGATCATAAAATAGGTAATTACCCGTGAAAAGTAATATTTTACTGTTTTAATCTCCTCTAGTTTATAATAAAATACTAATGCTTATGCAGTTTACGTTTGCGTTTTCTTTTGCTCACCGGTGACTTGCTTCCATTTAGATGCAAGCATTTTAGCCGCGCACGTAGAGTAGGATTTGACGAGGGTTGAGATGAATCGGCCGTAAGGCCTTTGAAGGTGGGGTGGTTTTTGGGGGATAAGTCCGTGAGGGAGTTCCAAGAGTGGACCGAGGCTAGGAGAAGGGTTGAATTATAGTCGCAATTTTTTTATCGAAAACCCGGCTCCTACCACCTTCATACCCCTTCTTTCCTTTATTCTCTTCTCTCTTGCTCCTCTCCCCGAAACTTGCCCCTTGCCTGTGTCACCCCCCCTTTCATGTTTTATTTTTTCGTTATTATTATTATTTTCATCCTTTGTTCACGCTATGAACTCTCTCTCTCTCTCCTTCCATTCCTCCGTCCGCTCCCTCCCCACTCAAAGCAACAATCTCTCACCCTTCTCGGCCCTCTGACTCTTGTAAAGTCCCTTTTCCTCTCCTCCTTGCCTCCCTTCCTTTTCATGCACCCTTACACACGGTGCTTCGCCTCCTCCTCCACCCTTCTCTGGTTCTCTCTCTCTCTCTCCTCTTTCACCCCCGTATTCTCCACCCCTTTAAAGGTATCTTCCAACTCCTCTCCCCCAACTGGCCTACTCTCCTTCTCCCTGCGTACCTTTTTATACGTTCCCGTCTCAAAATCCTCTTCCTAAGGACCTTTATATACGAGACTACTTCATATTTTACTCGCTCTCGTCGAGGTTGCTTCCGATGTTCATTCTTTTTTTATTTTTTTTTATTTTACTTTATTCCCTCACTGTTTTCCACTCAGTTCACTGTATCTCTTTTTTTCTTCCCACTGTCTTGCTTCTACTCTCCCCGTGTTTGCTATTCGATAATAGGCGACCTGTCTTTTTACTTGCAGAAAAATCTTTATTCCCATTATTTTACCTAAGGGCCGTTTCGTTATGAGGAGTTAGAGTGGAGTTAAGAGGCAGAAAGAACGTAGGTGGCTGTATTATCACTAGCTTTATATGAATAGATTTTAACTTTAATATTTTCTCCTTGGGTTTTTTAAAAGTGTAGCGATAGGATTCGTAGATAAAATCTGTTTTAGCATGCCCTCCGTTAACTTTATTCAGTTAAAAACACCTTCGCCGAGGATAGACTGTCTTCCTTAGAAATTATAACCATTAGATACTGTTATTTTGCATTTATCAAGAACGTTTATGAAATTCCGATTTTTTTCTGCTCCCTATGAGAGAAAAAGTATTGTGCGTAGTTGTCTTTACTTTCTGAATATTACTGACCACCATCTATGCTAAATTTAATACTTAAGTAATTGTGTTCCAGTTATTTAAGATAGAGTTGTCTATCTCCAGATTTTACCTGCCATGCATACCACCTCCAGGGTGTGTGGCACCGGGTGATTTTATACCATGCGTGCTATACTTGTTCCATTTCAAGTCCGAGCTAAGGCACCGAGTAAGACCAAAAAACAGTACGGAGAACTTCTTGAGGCTATATATTAGGTGTTCTCATGTTAACTAAGACAGTCCAAACATACTTACAAGTAATACACAGGTTTACATGCTAATAATAAGGTTCTAATTCATGCGGGGTGATGTGCTAGCAATAACAAGAAATTACTGACCGAGGCTATGTATTAGGTATTATCATATATAACGAAGATAATGCTACGTTACGTCAAACATACAAGTAATGCACAGATATCCTAATAATAAGATGCCTAATTCGTAGTAGTACCTAACTCCGAGAGTAGTCTGACAGGCTATTATCATCGTATTTAATTTGGTGCCTTGTTGTCTGCGGAGAATAATAAAATGTTAAAACTTTCCGTTCTGCAATGTATTTACTATTTCTTATACTTATAATCGTTAAATTCGATCGTAGATTGTGAGTGGTGCAAATTGACCCTTAGCCATGAACGCGCTCTTTAAATCTAAAGCTGCCTAACAATTTTATATCCTTCCACATTCTAAATCTACAAAATGCCCTGCAAGCCACCAAAAGGTTGTGTGGCAGGGGGTGAGTATTCACCAACATGCATTCCCTTCCTTTGCCGCCACCAAGTGTCACGTTAGCCCCCCATGCCATCCAAGTTCCCTCCTAACCGCCCCCTCTCTCCAACGGTAACCATTCTCTCATGTCACCCACCCATTGACACGTCTCCCCCTGACTGTGATATTTCTTCAGTCTGTTGTGATCACGATGAGAGAGCGGGTCCACACGCAGTCCCTTCCGCATGTGCCGAATGCAAAGGCATTGCAGAGCCTCGTCACGTATGGAGAAGGAGGTAAGGTTCTCGTGGCCTCACTGCTGTGGAAGACGGAAGGGCCGGAAAAGAAAGCGGCCCTTGTGGGAAGCGGCTGGGGACGAATAGGGAGAGAGAGAGATAAGTAGGAGGGTATGGCGTGCGAAAGAAGGGTTAGTGTGGCGGCTAGAAGACTGGTTTCTAATCGAGAGGGCTCGGTATCGAATCCCGGCTGTGACGGAGGTTATTCAGTGGAATCCCAGTCCCTACTAGGGCGCCATGTTGAGAGCACTTCAAATGTAGTATTCCGTCCGTCGGATGGGACTATGAACTGGAGAAACCTTGGCGTCTTTTGTTGAATTCAGGTTTCACTCCACCCATTCTCCCATTTCCTAATCCTCGTATCCTTCTATCCTAATGTCGTAAATTATCTCAGTTTTCGGTTGCCTTTTCAAATAACCAACCGACCTGGGAGAAGGGAACATGCCTACGGAATGACTATCAAATTGTGTATTGGAAAATAAAAGATTTAATGCGTTAATGCAAGAGTAAAAGTATTAATTATACCTTTATGTCATCCTAGTAACATACTACGTCATTATAAAACAAACAATTAGTCCAATACGATATGAAACAACTGAACAATGATGTCTTTGTAAGAAAATTTTCATTATTCTTCAGTTGCAGTAGTATTTTAGTTGTAACTTTTTTCGATGGCTTAGAGGAAATAACGGAGAACGATGAAGAGCGGACAGGTAAAGGAAAATAAAAGAGTGGGGATAAGTAGAGATGAAGGGATGCGCAGCGGAGCGGAGGGAATGAAGAAGTACGCGGAAGCTAGCGAGGGATGTGGGAGGGGTGAGTCACTCAGAATTAGGGTAATACATAAGGTTGCAACCCAAAGGGAGTGAAGCTTCGGTTGGTTGATGAGGAACGTGAAATCAACTGAGCTATACTCGTGTTAACAGTTAACACGAAGGAAATTCTTACTTCACTAGAACCCAATCCTTAATTCACTTAATAATGCAGGTTTTTTAAAACAAAATAAAGCATGCGGGACCGGAGATTTTATCATCTTGAGACGCAATTAATAAGTGAAAGAAGTAAGTTTTGCGGAGCAAGTGGAAATCCTATTCTTTCAAAAATCTGTTTTTGATATAATTTAAAACTTTTTAATGAAATTTATAGCTTATAATCAGCTCTACATCCTATTTAATATTATTAATTGTTTATCAGTCCTGCATACACTATCGTAAAGGCTTGAGAATATAATAAGAACTTAGAAGATGCAATTTTCCACAGAGAAAAATTTTAATTCGACCCGAGTTTCAATGCACTGCATCATTATCAGGTATATAAATTTGTAAATCAAGGTATATATACAAGATAAGGTGGGCGAGGGAGGTTAGGAAAGTGGAGGGAGGGAGTGGGGAAGGGGAAAAATTTTAAGTGGGGAGGGAGTTTTATTTACACAAGAAAATCGTTAACATTTGAAATTTGAAAAAAACCAAAAGTTCGTGGAGATGATGTCCCGCGGCGCGTCGAGGGGGAGGGGGAGAAGGTGAAAGGGACAAGCATTGGAAAAATATACACTTTGTCACTGATTACTGGGGAATTTTGTGGGGTACACAACAGTAGAAGACACTATGCATAAAACCAAAAGGGTTCGTTGTGGAGTGTCCCACGGCGTGTGGTCAGTCTTCGTGATGCCTGGAACCCTACCAATATGCTCTTATACAACAACGGGAAAGGGGGGGGGAGTCAGAGCACAGGGAAATTTTACACACTTAGTTGCAGGATGCACACTCACGCACTAAGGGAAGGTGATTGACAGGAGGGGGGAGGGGGAAGAGTAAAACTGTACATCTTTGAGGAGGGGGAACTTTTTTTCTCCGTTGGATCATTTCTAGCTGCTCCATTGCGTCTAATTTACGACCTTTGTAGAGTGAGTGCAAAACTTTGAACTGAAAATCACATGTGTGATTAAAATCTAACATGTGTTGGGCAAAAATAGGAGTGGTATTTCCAGCTAAGTAGTACTTTTTATTTTCTTGAATTCGAGTGGAAAAATTCCGACAGGTCTGCCCAACATAACTAGCTGGGCATTGACAGGTTAATTCGTACACACCGTACCGCTTTACTTTTTCTATGCTGTCTTTATTCAAGCAGAGAGCTTTTTACAAAGTCAAAGTGGTATAAAAAGAGACTCGGAGCTTGTCCTTCGGGAAGGAATTGGCTATTCTATAGGATAGGGAATTTACGGGATTTTGCACCATTTACGATCAGGATTAACGGGGTTTTGCAGGAGGGAAGTGTTGATTTTTACGGCATGTTTCAATTGTTTTTTCCGAAGTAAGGTGTCAATGAGACATTCACTATACCCATTCATCCTGGCAATATGCTTGATGGTTTGATGGATGGCTTGAGAATATCTATAACTACTAGGGTATTGACTCAGTTTGCTTTGACCACACCCTGTCATCTGCCGATCCTTATTATTTGATTCAATTGGTGCCATGGCGTCAATTGGTTGTAATTATTGCACTTAGTGAAAACTAAATTTCAAATTTTCTAATTATATATTTATACTTTGACCACTTGATATTTTCTCATGCTGATGGTGTCATGACATCTTAACTATCCCCATCGCACCAACTGCATGCTCGATGTGTTATGCAATGTGATAGCTACATTCGAGTTTAATATTCATTGGCACGTTACATCTAAACTCGAAAATGTATTAGGGTTCCTGGTTGAATGTATGTAGTTTGGATTTAACAGTATTTGGCCAACAACTCTATTTTTAATTCAAGTTCTGAAATTGTGGGTATTTTTATGGAACAATTATGATTCATCGCACAATAAAGTATGAAGAGGGCTCAATAATGAAGAGGCATCACGATCAAGTTGCTAGGGCTCCAAAGAAGCGGCAGTATATATTTAATATGAGGCGATGCGTACGTATGTATGATTCAGTTGCAAGGCATAATGATTCAGATGTGCGCCAATTAATGGCAAGCGAGCTCCCATACATGTTCTCCTCTACCTGACATATGGCGCGGGCGTATAAATATTTCAAAATGTACTCGAGTAAAACTGCATAACAACAGCTCTGCCTGCTTCACCAGAAATGTTTTATACAAAGAAATATCCGACATTAAGATATTATGCATTGTTACCATAGTTACTTGAATTGTTTTCATTAAAAATAAAAATATTAATTTATATTTAATTATTTACTTTAATTATTACTCTTTTACTATTTCGCCAGTATTTTAGCCTGATTTAGTAGGTTTTTGACTAGTTAGATCCATAATCAACTGAAATTGCGAAACATGAAGTGTGAAATGTTGCTATTATTTGATCGGGAAATAAAAGTTGATGAACTTAATGCAAGATGTTTAAGTTGGTGAGAGATGTAGTTTTTTACGCTGGATTTCACTATCGGCTAATTTAATTGAAATTTTCAGATAGCAAGCTTTGTAAAATTATACATGTATGTATATGTAATGTTATTTAATATTTATACGTCAATGTCAACTTCATTATGGTTTAGTATTATAAATAAATTCTCTAAAATATTTATGGGTATTTTTCTAGCAACTTTGCTAAAAATGAGAGACTAATGACGCTGCGTTATGCTGTTTAAGTTCAGTGACAAGATATTACGTAGAAAAATTACTTTACTTTTTTTCTATTCTCTTTTGTATTCGTGAATTATTTTCGTAAATATTCTCTCCAGGTTAAAGCTAGTTGGTAGTACTTAAACTCCCAGACATATCTCCCTTTCACTTCTATAAATTAACGCATAGAGAGTCGGATTTTCCTCAGTCGGCCAATTCTCCAATCGCGGCATCTAATCGATTCTCAGGTTTGTTTTCCCGGCAACCGGAACAGGTTCGCAGTCAAATCACGTGCGACTCGCCATATTCCGGAGTTATTGCTCGATATGAGATTGCACCCACGCTTTGAAACCACTCGGGGTCGTCATACACGTCCGTTGGTAACGCAATAACCAGAGTAAAAACTCACCAGCCGGCTGCTCGACGTAACGTATGACTGGCGCGTCACGTTTGAGTGGAGCTAAGCTCCACATGGCCCTTGTCTCTCCCCCGGAGTTCCTGCTTCGAACGCCGCCGCCTGCTTGCGCCCTTAGTTATATTACGGACGCACACTTCGATTGCACGACGTCTCTTCATTTCTTTTCTTCCAGGCAGCTTCCAAGACGTCGTGCCACTTTCCAACGAACCTCTCTCATGTATTTCCTTTGCATGATGATTTGTTCGATAAAAAGGTTTAGTTCTTTGTGAAATTTCTAAGGTGGCTGTTTCTTTTCCACGTTAAAGATGAAACTTAATTTTTTACTAAATTCTTTTTAACTTTCATACTGGGTTAAGGTACGAACTATGAAGTTGCTAATGCGACAGCGTGCCTTAGGGCAAAATTTATATAGAAGCTAAGCTATTTCTGCAGTTTCCTGGGAGATGTGTCACCTTTTCAATTCTGTGGAGAATAACAGAGTAATATTACTTCTTAGACTCTTATCTGAACAGCAGTACACTTGTGAGAAGTTTATGATGCTGAAGATGAAGATGATGTTGAGTATGACAGAAATGTTGAAGGCATATGATACAGTGACGTTGGATGTTTGCTGAAATTAGTCTCATTACTTAACAATTAAGGTGGGGTGAATATTGATTGCAACCTCTTAATTCGAGCTTTTCGAGTCTTATATCGATTTCTACTTTATTATTTTCGTAACATTTATACGCTATTGATGATTATTATTTTTTTATTGCCTATATTATTCATGATATGGGAATTTCATAAATAAATTGAGTAAGTAATATATTATGTAACATACTTATCCTATGCTGCAACGGAATGTACTGTTACCGCAATACTTGGTCACATAAAAGTGAAATTTGGACACATAATTGCATATTAGATCATGGTATGCATGTAATAGAAAGTAATAACGCCATTACGCCCCACAAATGTGCGAAAAACACTCACCATCAGGGATGGATCTTTTGCTCGCATTATATCTACCCATATTGTCTGTTTTTCTAACTATATACACTCTTCTAGATGTGCTTATAATTCTCTTAGAATATTTCTTTCGCTTCAAGCGTTCATTTTTCCCTTTTCTCGGGATGTTGCCGATCCCTTTTCCGGAGCACACCACCACGCAAGTTCAACATCCACCCGTCTCTCTTTCACCCCCAGTAGCGCGTCGGTAGACGCTCAAGAAAAAAATCAACTTCCCTCCTCACCCTCTTGTCATTTGGCCCATTCAATTCCCACTATCGCGTCCACCCTATACGGCCACTACCAAAGGCCCTCTTTTACCCGCGCAAACTGCTTCCGTCCCTCTCCCCTCTTAACTTCCATTCAAGCCCACATTGTCAAATTTCCGAAGTGCCCACTCCCCCTCTCACTTCACAACGAGCCCATTCAACCCATCGTGCCCTCACATCCCCCAACCTCCCATCCTGAGCATTGTTTCAGAGTTAAAAGTTGAGTCTCGGGAGTAAGCGTATGTTGCTTTGCTGAGAATACCCACCACCGCATCTCACGCGCTCATTACTCCCTAAGGCTTCTCCATAATCCATGCTTCTTTTTCATATGGTTGTTTTATCATAAATCACACAGTAATTATTCATGCACAAATACGGGGATCATCTGAGCAATAGCTTTTTTAATTAGGAAAGTGATATCTTGCTATTAAGTGTCGTTAATTTTTTCCCTAATATGATTTCATTTTTTGCCATACCTGAATACATCGTTTTCTTAATGTTTATAATCAAGGCATCACATTCCCTATTTGCTGCCTTGTGCTTGGATTGTCACGTAAATGTACTCAAAGCAGAATACGGGATAGTCACAAATGATGGGAAAAGGGATAGGAATTCCGATCATTTTCGCTGCCCCTGAAAATGATGACCCCCACAAAGCCGTCATTTGAGCTGTCATTGCCACTTCTCCTGAACTTGTACGTGAAAAGTGATCGTGATTCGGGATCTTTTTCACTCAAACCGTTCCATTCGGTCACGCATTGCTTTCATTTCATCTTCCGCCGTCCCCAACCAATACCTTCTCTTCGCAGCCGAAACCGTTCCCGCAGAGCTATTTCTTACCGCGTAGTCTACCCTTGTATTTTCCTCGTATTTTTATGGTGTAAATGCAAAATTATCGGGAAAAGGATCTCTATTTATAGCGGTATTTGTATGTAGCCTTTTTTGTTTTGATTTGCCATTTATTAAATATCTATTATTTTCAAGTCATAGAATTGCTTATTCCAACCATCGAAGCAAACTGGAAAATTGTGGAATACATAGGTAGTTAATTGTTTTTCATTCTCCAAGTAAAGGTGTTGTTAAGGTCATTATACGAATTACTTATTTCAGTTGAAAATTGGAATCAATTCAGTTTACTTATTCGAAAGTGAATATTTAGTCTCGGATGAACTCTTTCATACGATCTGACTCGCATTTCAATATATTACCGGCGTAGAAGCTATTTTTTGTTGAAAATTTTCCTACTCTTTAACTATTTACTTTTTTTGTATTATTTATACAAAAAATACCTTTTTAATACTATTCTATGAATTTAAAGGCAGCTCATTTTACGATTAGGTAATGAAGAACTCATAGCACATGATAACTCATTGTTTCGTGAAGGAGACTATGTTTAGTTGATTCTAGCTCAGCCACCGATGTTTCCTTAAAACGCTCTACTCATCTGTGATTGGTTCTTGAACTTGAGACTCCAATGAAAAATAAGTAGGTACTTCACTTGTTTCTGTTTTCAGTAGTCAAATTATTATAGAGCCTTTAACACTATACGATTTTGAGTAGGTATGTTGGCTCTTGTTCTATTTTCAGTACTAAAATAAGTGTCGTGTAAAATCATCCCTCTTCTTTTATGTACTCGATACCACGCTGGCAGCCATTCACGATCAAACTAAACATTATCCGATCCTATAAAGATTTACACAGCCAATGGAAACAAATCATGTGCATGCAAAACCAACTTGACCCATCTTTTCCACCCAGTCACGTGATATTGAGATGAACTCACACTTCTGAGAGAAAACCGACTCCTCAACCGCATCCCATATCTTCTCGCCTTATCCGCACTCTGAAACCTCTCCGAAATATTTGCCGCTCTAGCCCCGCCATTTCCAAGCCACATTCCTTTTCCTTTTATATTCTTTAGGCTCTATCTCCGGTTTTTCTCCCTGTACACTTGAATTCACTGGGAACTCTTTCGCATGCTTACTTCATCCCTATTTCCCTTTTTTAATGCATTTGTGAAAACCTTTAAATATCCTTCCCCTGCTTCCCTCTTGCCTAAGGTCTCCATATTGAATCCCATTACGGCCTCTTCTGAACTTCATCCCAACGTTTCCGAAAAAAATTCTGAAACCACTCAAATACACTTCTCACTCCCCTCTTAACCTCGCAATACTTATTTTTCCGTTGTCCTTGGGAGCTCCATCTTTTTTTTTATTTTATAATATCCCGAGGCCTATATTTTATTGATTAATCATATCAAAAAGACCCGATTGATTTATTTTTTTGACTTGAAAAAATTGCTGGATTATTGTCCAATTAGTGTATACCATATTTTTTCTTTTAGAAACATTATAATGCTAAATTTCATTTTTTTTTCTTTTTCATATCCTTTCGTGCATTTTTAAGGCTTTTTTGCCTGCATTCACTCAATGTATTACTTAAAATTAAATGAAAGGTTTAATCTATTGATAGCGAAAAGCTTAAATCAGTTTATCTTATAAAAAAGCTTTCAGCATGTTATTTAATTTCGTGTCATTTATCTGTTTTTTTCTTTTTCCATGCTGTAATTGATCCATTGCTATATTTTCAGATGTTTGTTTACGATTTTAACGTTTTCATACCTGAATTCAAGGTTTAACACTGGATTTAAGGGAGTGTGAGGTAAAATTACCCTTAACATTTCAAGATGGCTTCATTAACAATATATTATCATCTTTGCTGTGAGAACTTAATTTGCAGTGCAAGATATTTACTTTATTATATATTTCCTAAGTTTCCTAAAAACAACATTTGAATCATCGCAGCCATGCAGTCAAACGAGAGTAAACGCCTTGTGAGAATTAGGGGTTACGTTACTATTTAGCTGTACAGAGTGCTGGGGAAGCAAACTCGATTCCTGAAAGCATTTCAACTTTTTAGCTTAATCTTTCCACCTGTCATAATTATCAAATGAGTCAACGACTTTTTATCACAATTCCTACTTTATGGTGAACGTGCGACAATGAAGAGCATAGCATGGTAGACGGAAAGACGAAATGGTATAAGAGTAAGTAAGGAAAATGCGATGTAGAAAGACTGTTTGGAAGGTTTGGAGGAGAAGGGTAGCATTTTGAATGGTATAGAGAGAGGTATTTTGTTTGCTTACCTCTTGAGAGATCTCTTGTGGGGTAGTAGCTAAACCCTAGCAAAAATAACAGATGAGTAGTAATAATTTATTTTAAACAACTAATATGAAGAACAGGACAACAAAAATATTTACATAACTCTACTAAGTTCCTTATATTTTTCCTTCCATCTATTGTAGATGCTCATCAGGTTTCAAATTTGGAGTATCGTATTGTAATAATTACGACCGATCGAGTCTGTTTATTTTACTGTGTGACCTCCTTCTATTGGCCTATTTTCGTCACCTCAAGTGCCTCTCTGCTATCAATGCTTCCTCTTACATTATCAAACTGGTAGGTAATTCATTAAAATTTACCAATTAATATGAACCGAAACATTCGTGAAATTAAGCTTTCCGATCGACATCTTCATGCGCACAATTTGGCAATTGTATACAAAACATCTATGCATTGATCAATGGAAACTTAGTTAACGAATTCTACAATTATTCTTAAATATACTCTGTATTTCAACAGCCTCTTTTTAGAAATCATCACTATTTATTGATATTCTGCCACTCTTCATACCAGCTTAGTTTCAGTCATTTTTTTGCTGATTTCTACGTTTCCTCTTTTGTCTGGAAATTTTAACGTCTGCTTGGATTACCGTTTATAGGAAAAATAAACCCTCTATCTAGAAAATTTAGTAAAGTCTTGCTTTTAGTTATTTTGGTGACTTTATTGCCTCATTTTTCCCGAATGAAACTGATTATTTGTTACTCATTTCCGCCCGCCGGCCTTTTTTCCATACGTCAGAATATTCCAGGCTCCACGTGCCTCTGCGCTTTCACCTCCTTCCGCTTCCCATTGCGGCTCTCCTCCGACCGAAGGAGTCTCTTCGTCCACAGAATTCCTCCCATCCATCGAAGCTTTACCTCTTCTTCGCTGTCTCTTTCCTCTCCGGAGCACCTCTCAATGTCCACACAGCCACCCGTCACTCGCTTCTGTCTTCATTTACCATTCAGCACATACCAACAGCCGGGTCCTCAAGCGCGCTCGATCCGCCTGCCCTCTGTAGCATCAGATTCCTTTCCTCATCGGCTCCTGTGGCCGAACTAAGCTTTAAAGTTCACTTTGCGAAGGCTAAAAATATAGCTTGATAAAAAATAAAAATTTGAGCGTTTTAGAGGATTGGAAAGCTGATTTTTTAAACTCCATCGATAAACTTTGTCCGAGGGATAAATTCTCCGAGTGGAGTCGTCTGACTCTGAGCTTGTAATGTGCGCAGAAAACTACTGGCTTCCACCTCCCCCCCTTTTCCCAGTGCCTACTTTAGCCTCTCCAACTCGTGCACCGCACCAGGAATGTCTCGTTTCAGATCAACGTGGCCAGGGAATTTTTGAATTCCTATTTTTCTTTTTCATTTCCCATCCCTGTGCGCGCGCTATATCGTTTTCTAAAAATACCGTTCGGCCTTGAATCCAGTTAGTCTTTAAGCTCTCTCCTGACTTTAAAAATCTGATTTCTTTTTAGCGTTTTTTTCATAAATTCCCTAAGATTCCTCTTCGGTCTCCATATTTTCACCGCACTATCAAAACTGCGGTAAAATGTTTTTGGAATTGTTATAGCTTTGCTGGTAATGAAGCTGCCACAAGCAGATAAAAATCAATTCTAAAAACATAAATCAGTTATGATTTTTTTATCATCTTGATAATTACATCAGAAGAATTATACTTTTTTTCATTTTAAATTTTGTTTGCAGTGATATTCTCACTTATTTAGTTCATATTACGTAAGAAATTATCAAAAGGTTTTGTAATTACGTAGCCCTATTATATTTCTTAGCCAAATGTATTCTCTTCATTAATATTTCATGATACTTTCCCCTTGAAATAATTTCCGGAATCGAATGTTTATTACTATTCCATTTAATATGTATCTTTAATGCATCTCTAGTGAACATTTTCCATTAATAATTTCACTTTTGGTGAAATTCTTCAGTATTTACAACTTGCTAGTGATTAGCTGATCTGCAGCAAGTTATTAAAATTAGAAAATGTTAAAATAAGGTTTGAGATCTGGGATAGAAATCATATGGCGTCACCGTCAACTCCTTTTAAAGAAAATTTTAATTTTTATTATATATTAATTCACGAAGAGTTATAATACTTTCTTCGATGGAAATATGAATAGGACAATGCTGGGTTCGTTATCAACAGAAATATTTACCAACGTCCTGTACTTTGCGTTCGTTCTGTTTCCCTTTTGTGAGCGCCTCTCTACAGCTGACTTTCTTCCAATCTTCAACGGTCTTTCTTCCCCTCCGTAAAGGTCCATGCATTTCTACGGCCTTCCTTGAATTTCTAGTGCACCCCCGTGCACCCGCAGGCCAATCTAATCCAAGTAGACGGGCGAGACGGGCGGTTGCTCTCACTTATGCATTTGGGAAGCGAAATGGATATAGGCGAGAGAAGCTAGCAAAACAGCCGGAGCCTCAACTTCCCTCTAACCGTGGAGGAGGAGAAAAGAAAATCTTGGCAGTGAATCGATTCCCGGAGATTATGCCAACCGAGCAGCGGTGGCATTGGACCTGATTTAGTCGGTAATGACGGAATGTGGGTCGGAAACTCATCGATTCGGTGATAAAATAGTTACTTTTATTCAACTCGAAGGTATCAGAGAGATATAGATGCGAGCCATGCCGGAAATTATCCTCAGAACTACTTTATTCTTCACAAATAGTCTTTAAAGGAGGTTTGAACATTGAAATTACGTTCATTTTTTTAATATTTGCGATTTGCAGCAGTAATCAACCCGGAAATCAGTTTGATTCATGTCTCCACTCAGCAGTTGTATCTCAGCAAACAATTTCATTTTAACACCCCTTATAGTTTCCATCATGTATTTTAACCTTGGACTTCTTCGATAATTCTTTCTATTTATGTCTCCTTTTGTTTTGATGATGTTGTTGCGTCTATGAATATGCGCAATAAGTACGTCTCTTATATTCCCGATTTTTTTATCTATAAATCTTTTCTCCCAAGCTCTTCGAAGAACTTCTTCATTGGTCAGTCTATTCTTCTATAGAACCAAATTTCCATTACTTCTACTGCTCTTTTTTCTGGCACAGTCAAAGCTTCACTGTTATGTATGAACGAACTACACACGAGTCTTATAAGGTGCTTTCTAAATTCCAAGCTTTTGTAGCTGGCTGTTAGTTTACGATTATCTTCGTGGAATACCTTCTTTGTTGCGCAACTCTACGCGCACTTAATGACCTAATCCATGCTGAAGAATGCCTTGCTGATCATCATAAATGTTATCATACAAGTTTAATGGTTAGTGCTTGTACAGAACTGCCCAAAATTTCTTTGACAGCTCTGATTCTCATATTTCCTTCTCAGAAATCTCTATTTCCCACTAATTGATTCCCTTTAAACTCCTCGTCACGTCTATCACCATACCATCGAAAATTCTCATTCTCTCCTTCCTCTCACACGCCTATACAATATTTTCCCCTCTACCTCCATATTATGCATAAAGTTAATCCTCCAAATGTCCTCCAGCAAATTATGTTTTTGGGTGAAGCACAGGAAAATTTAATGGGCTGAAGAATTCTACCAAAATTTTAACTTTAGTTTGTAAGGATGCAACTTTTAATTTTATCAACTTGGTTTTGGCTATTGTCCAGGGTATTTTGCTACTAGGGCCTCTTCTGACTTTTTATGCCTCTTAGTTTCCTCTCATAATGTGTAAAATATGCGCATATAGCCGATGACTATTAAATTGATACACCGTGAGAGAGCTTTGACAATGATATAGAATATCTCGCTTATCGTGCCACTTCAGAATTTTTAAGTCTCGTAGTTCACTCTCATCATTTGCAAAATATGCACTTATATCCAGTGACTCCACATGATGGCCTCTTAGGAAAACCTTGCCTGAGCCCCTGACCATTCAGTACCTGCAGGCATGTGCTACAGATTAAAATGTAAATCTCTGCTAGTGAGGTTGCAATTTTCTGTTCTCTGTGTAGTTCCCGCGTGCTTTTGCACTTCAATGTAGACTGGCTCATCTTGAGAGGACTGGAAAATATTGATGGCAAGCCTATCTCCAAGGAGCAGGCGCTTTCTGGGAATGCAAACAGAGTCCCCTCATGGACAAAAAAGGTTTCTGAATATTCATACCGTGGTTAAAAAATATTTTATCAAACATCTCTGTAGTACTATAGGGTGAGGATGAATGACAAAATTCCGCAAACCCATACCATCACATATGCCAAGTGAAACGGAAGGCTCGATACGTCTACTATTATAGTGCGTAAAAGAGCTTGTTTAATGTATAATATTCCATCTATACTTAACTTTGTTAGTTTCAAATTAGGAATTGATAGATTTTCTAATGTTCCAGATTGACTTAGTTTCTTAATTAATAGTTTCCTTCGAAAATTATTGTATTTTTCACTAATATTTCTCAGCTGACCTAATTGGGTTTTAATTTTTAAAAACGAGTTTTATCAATCGAGAAGGAAAATAGAGAGCAAATCGCTTAAGAACAGATGGCGTTCCTATTCCTCCTATCTTCCGATTAGCGTGCCAAGAACTTATTAAAACTTGATGAAAAAAGGGGCTTTCTTCTTTTCCTGGTAAATACTCTTAAATCGTATTAATAATTAAAACAAAACCATTGAATGATGGTAAAATGCATCCAAATGTAAAAAGAATTTCAAACTAAAGGCATTAAAATCCAAAAATAATGTCTAAAACTTGTAAAACTTAGCTCGTAAACACTCTTAGAATAAGTCTGGAAATCGGTATCCACGACTTCCAAGTTCCCTATGATGGGGAAAAATTTGCTTTATTTTCTTGTAATGAATACATGAACCTTGCTTAAATGCTCATTAGCTGTTGGAATTTTAAATCGTGTCCTCGATAATGTTATATGCTAAGCATCAGTACTTCAAATCGGATAAAATCTCTGAGCATCCTAGTTATCTGTAATAACGAATGGGAATAAACTGTTAACTGATCTGTATGGACGAAGCTATGTTAAACTGGGTCAAAAACAGGGTAAGTTGGTTATTCCTTGATCGATCTATCCCTCCCCTTATCTCTATTCTAACGCTATTCATCCGAGGAGCAGTCATTTACAGGAAAATCCAAATTTGAGGAGAAAGCAGTGTTGCGCGAAATAAATACCAGTAATAATGCGGTCATTTTAATGTCAATGTCTGGTATGTAGCTGCACAGTTTTTAGTAGACAGCCGTTAGATATATTCCCTAAATTCTCCCTTCACACGGCTCCATTCTAGTACTTTCCATATGTAAGTGAAGTGACCATTGTTGCGGAATATGAGAGTAATCTGTAATGCACACTGTACCCACCCAGACGTTGTATCATCCTTGAATATTCATCGCAAAATGCCTCATAATTGCATCCGATGCATCCCTGTCTCATCGTGAAGTTCTGCTCTGTGCAATCCCTCCGCCTGATCCCTAAAGGTCTTACCTGTGGCGTGAATTTCGACCGCGCGACTTTCCAGCTTTCCGGCAAACGTGAAACTCTCACGGCCAAGCCACATTTTCGGCCACGCGCTCAAAAAGAATTAAGTTCGCGGGTCGGGAGGGGAGTTTATGAAAAGTGGGAAATTTTCGAGGAGGAGGCGAAGGAGGGAGAAGTAACGATGATTTCTGACGAAGGCGAGAACAAAAGGGAGACAAAAATATGGGCAGGGAAGAGAGAGAAGGGAGAGAAAAGATGAGAGAAGCGAGGAGGGAAAACCCAGCAGTGAGGGACACTGGCAAGCGAAGGCGAAGGGTCCTCGGAGTACGCTCGTGAGAAGGCGGACGCTGGGAAATTTAGATGCAGCGGTCGAGGAGAGGAGGACGAGGATGGAAAAAAGATAAGAGAGGGAGACGTTATAAAAATGTGTAGTGGTGGGTGGATAAGGGATGAGGAAGAAGATAGGGTTAGAACGGAAATGGAGATGTGAGGGGAGTGAGGATGATGGCGGTTTTGAGGGAGTCTGTGAGGAGGATGGGGAAGGGTGTAAGGGAATGGGACACACAAGGGGAAGGGAATGGGCTCACCCATTGTCACATGGCTTCACAAAAGGTTTAGCCTTTGTTCTCCTCACGGCCGGCCTCAGCAAGCCGTCCATTCAGTTTTCACCCGGCCCCAAGTCCCGGAGCCTACGTCGTCATAACCCACTCGCCACCCCTCCTATCTCTCCCGCAACCCCGTCCTACCGAGTTCTACTTATACTTCTGCGACGCCTTCCGCACTGGGCCAGCACAGGACCCAAAAGACCTCGAAAACCCTTTTCTTACTCTTCCACCCCATCTGAAGGTTCTCCTGCTGGCCGCTAGCTTTCCGCCTTTCTTGTTATCTCCGATCTTTGCTGCTCCATTCTCCATCTCTCGCGTTTCAGGATCGAATATTTCGTATTTCTTATCCTGGATATTCTTTTTTCTTCGATACAGATTTTCGGTTTTTCCCTCCATCTCAGGGGAGGCAAAGATTTTCCCTTAGCCTCGACGTAATCATGGGAATCGAAAGTTTCTAGCCGTGGCCAACTCTCCGAGCCTGCTTTAGCCTGACGCGGTGATGTTGTAAATATAGCAACCAAGCTCGGACAGCAAGTCTGCTGTTTTTGTTGGCATGTGCATTGGCTAAACCGGCTTCAAAATGTGGATTTTGTGGTTTGTCTCCGATAAGCAGCTATTTCTGCCCCGGCTTTTATTTCTCTTTAGTAGATGCTCAAAGTATTTTCCTCGTACATGAAATACGGTGACTACTTTCTTGTCAGCGAAATGCACATGATTGTATTTATTTCGACAAGACATACCAGCCAAGTTTCATGCAGTGCGGCCAACTATTTTTCCTTTTAAATTTAGGGCAAGAGAAGCTCTCTACCTCCGAAACTTCTTTTCCACATGACCCTAGTCAACACTATTAAAGTAAAATATATATAACGTGTTTTACCCTTGTCAATTTGTGAAAGGGAATGATGTACTATGACACGTTATCGTTCTGGTTTTTTCTTCTACATCCCTTAGCGTCGGTAGTGTGTCAATAAACATAACTTTTGAGTGTCCAAGTGTGAAGTTTTCCTAACTATGACTGGGCATTTTAATCAATATCCACAAATACTTGATAAATGAAAATACACTCCCGTTTATCACTACGTCTATGGTTTGATATCCACTATTCTCTTGAAATTCGAAATCACTTTATTAAAAAGATTTTACTCTGTATTTCATGTATTAACTAAACTATAAAACGTTTGTAATTGCCCTGATTATCACTTTTGTTGGGAGTGCACAAATATTTTTAATGCTGACTTAAAAAAATTTTTTGTGAAAAAAAGAATTTAGTCGTATCATGATTGCCTTTTCGTCCGATAATTAGATCGTCAATTGTTTTCTCACTCGTAATCTTTATTTCATTTTGATAAGCCACTGTGTATCTGTATCGCCCGTTGTATCTCCCACATTTTGCCTATCCCCGTCTGTACATTCCTCCCCCTGCTCATATGACTTTATATCTTCCGCTTTTGGCCGTATCTAATTTTTTGTGTAAATTGTGGACCGTAACACTTTGAGCCCCTTGGCAAAAAGAGTCTCATGGCATAATCTGGTCCCTTATCTTTTCATATCATTGCATTGTTTCTCCTCCCAGCCACTGTCAGAAATTCATACCTGCATAGGAGTTTGATAAAACCTTTATGAAAGTATATGTTGACTCGAAGCTAATTAGTAAAAGCGCAGGTTGCCGCAGTAATCATTAGTTTTACCAGTTGTTTACGATATTCCATTTTCTATTTGAAAAGATATGTCACCCTTTTTGCAACGTTTTAATCACCTCTAATTATAGGGTCGGCGAAAATGAGAGAAATAACAGTTAGTGAATGGAGCAGGTAATGAGGGATGGTGGGTTGATGATGTCAGTCATGGGAAAATATGTTGGATAGGTGGGGAAAAATTATTTTAATATTAAAACGAAGAGTAGTATGACATATTCCGAGCTGAAGAAGCAGACAGTATAAAGATAAATACTTGAGGTTATAAAAACGCTGGCAGTAGAACTTTAACATCCATCCAATATTTTCTGAGTTGGTAGACTGCCTCTACGATCTACTTTACTAGTATAAATATTTACCTCTTTAAACAAGTATTAATTTTATAAAACCTCATTCTTACCGTCCTCCTTAAATGCGTGAAGCGCTCTTTTACAATTTTATTAGTTATTTTACTTCATATATCGTTCAATAGCGTAATTGTAAAGAGGTTTCGCATGCAATACTGTTTCTTAAAACCATTCTATATATTCCGGATGGATGCTGCACTCATACATCAATGGACCATTAGTTTATGTTCAGTCATGGTTACAAGTGATATCTGCAAAAGGATTACAACATTGGTAGACGCATAGTGCATAAATAATTAAATTAGCATCCCCTGCATAAATGAAAAAAGTATTAATAAGCCAATATTACTTGTAATCTAACCTACCGCAGTAACATGGAGTTCACAATATGGGGTTACCATCTCCGGAGAAGGAAATAGCCTACAATTTATTCGGGAGATTAAGACTACTCATTAACCTTTTGCAGTGATTACTTCTAAGCGTTTTCTTGCTGAAAATTTCACAAAAATTCTCCATAGCTATTATTTTAATACTATCGCTCGGTTTACTTAGGATACCATCTCAAATCTGCCGCTTATTGTTATTCACACGGGAGCCGTTTCATGTCGATTCCTCCAGCGCAAAGAACCACCTACCCAGTGTTTCGAGCTTCCCCGCGCCCTAATCCACCCGCTGAATCTTAAATCTGCCCTCTGCCCTCCAATTCCTCATGCGGCGAGAGGCCCTCTTTCATCCCTTTCAAGGGCCTTGCCACTTCCAGTTCCTGCGACGCTGCTATCCCCTCGCTCCCCTGCCTCTTAAAGGGAGGTAAGGCCCGGCCCTCCGACGCACCCTTAAATACCTTTGTCTCGGGAAACTGGCCCCTGCCCCGATCCCTTTGGAATTCTTACACACACTCCGCACCTTCTATTCATTCGCATTCTTTCCCGTTTTTTTGCCCAGGCCGCCCACATTATTCATCTTCCTTTCATTCCAAATACACCCAATGCCCTCCTCTCTACTCTTCCTAGCCACAACTCCTCTGTCTTGGCCCATTGTCCGGTTATCCTCATCGCTTTTTACTGAGCTGGGGAGGCTAACTCCTTACTTAGGTGAGGGGAACTCAAGTTAGATTACCATTCCGAGGGACGGAGATAACCTTACTCGTTCTCTTTTGCGAGGAAAATTTTGCGAAGTCTGCAAGTTATAGGTCCATCCTTTAGGAGATAATTACTGTGAGACGAAGGAAAAGGTACATATTACACTGTAGGTTAGTTTTGTGGCAACATGCTGTCATGGCATTCCTAATGGAATGTTAACTTTGAGGGAGCCTATGCTCAGACTTGTTCGCATATGTCATTGTGATTGCAAGTACCACATATGTTGTGGAATATGAACATAATAAGAACTTAGAAGATGACCATGATACCTGATGATAATGCAGTGCATCGAAACCCGAGTCGAATTAAAATTTTTATCTGTGGAAAATTGCATCTTCTAAGTTCTTATTATAACATATTAAATAAGATATTTTCCCTGGCGGTATACCGTTTATGTAATTTTCAACTCAAGTCTATATCTTCTTCCAATCCGTGCCTTTTTAGCAGAGTCATATGTTTTATGCAATGTTAGTCTGACGTCCTTCCGCAAATTATGAACTATGATCTGAAGCTCTTTCCTTGAGGACCACCGGTGTAACTGGAGAGGCATCGGTCTCTTTATCGATCAGTGAAACGGAAGCTTTGTCCAGTGAGGCTGCACTGTTAACTCGGCTGCGCTCACACATTCTCCATTTCCGCTGAAAGATGGATTATCTCACTTCACCGTGGCCCAGGTCATAACACGCCGTTATTATTAACGTGGGCAGGTGCTGTTCGAAAGCTCAATTCGGTGATTTTAGGCAACAAGAACGCGGACGAATTCTATTGCGATTTGAAGAAGAATATCGTTGTAGTATCGTCTGAGTTCCATGTTTTAT
This sequence comes from Pyrrhosoma nymphula, assembly GCA_963573305.1. Classification (NCBI taxonomy): domain Eukaryota; kingdom Metazoa; phylum Arthropoda; class Insecta; order Odonata; family Coenagrionidae; genus Pyrrhosoma; species Pyrrhosoma nymphula. Next base: position 58,216,698 of record OY754329.1, read on the forward strand.
CATGACATTGCATGCTAATGTGGTTAACCTTTAGAGGGTACACTTATCGAAAATGATGATGCTACAAAATATTTTATATGAAGAATAAATGCGAAATTCATTGACTCTTGTCTCTAATTACTAATAACTGTCCGTTTCATGTTTTCAGTTAACTTTATAGGCAATTATTGTGTTTCTTACTGCCGAAAGCTTCTAAATTGTTGTGGTTAGGAATAATCTGCAAATTAAATCTGCGAATATTTATCCTCATCCACTGGTTTCAATAATTCTGCAAATAAACAGTTTATTTGGCATTTATAAAGCTTATGAATTCATTTTTAGTTCATCTAAATCAAGTAGAGAATTTGATGCTAGGAACTTAAACTCATAAATGGAAAGATGGACTTCGATGCTCGAAAAAGAAATATGAAATCAATATTCGTGAGCAAATATCCTTAACACGTTTTATAAATTTATTTTACATTTCCTATCATTTACTTTACATTGATTATTTCTTTTTCCGGGATTCATTCCACGTTTGAAAAGAAATAATCAATATTGCATCTGCGGAAGACTACGAGTTAATTAACTTAATTTACTTCACATTGTTTGAAATATCAGTCAGAAATCTTATGGCTGAGATATGATTACTGTTTTATCTCGCGAATTTTGTCAATATTTTGGCGAGGGAGGACTATAACTCTCATAGTTGACAAAATGTCACGACCAGTTGAGTCATACCTTTTATTTACGCTCTACTTCTGCATATCGCTGAGTTGGGTATTTTGTGGGTGTGATGAAAGCTGATTTACATTTCATCTACATCTCCAGTGACCCTTGTGAGCAGGAGATATGTCGCAATCACTTACTGCTTTTGGGTCATGAACCTACGTTGCAGTTCAAGTGTCATTTTAGACAAATCACGTCTGCCACCGAAGTACTAAAATCTATTGTTATAAATTAGTAAAGGTAGGTATTTTAGTTCTTAAGGGTTTCTAAACAGGCGGAATGCGCTTAAATTTAGGTTAAAAATTTATAAAGATTTAGGAAAAAAGTAGTTACAAAATGTTCCACGTATTCTGGCGGAATTTGCACTTTGCAAATATAATTTAAAACACGCTTCAAACTTTCAGTTTGTCATGCAGTGTACCCTAATGAAACCTCAAGGAAATATTATACTTATTTGTTTCTGGTTTCATATCGAGTGAAATCAAATTTATTTTCCAACTTACCGTGGTAGAAGGCCACCCACGGAATCGGTTTCATATCTGCATACCACGGTTTGAGTTCAGGATTCCCCCCAAATTTTTAATTGCACCGTCATATGTGCTATTTTAACCGGTAAATATTATTTGGAATGTATGCAAAAGGTAGATGGAGTATTTATATCATGTGTATTTGAAAGAATAATACTCTGGGCTGCTACTGTATGTCAATTGCCAACCTCGTGTCTTGACGCATTCAGTAAATGAGGCATTTAAGAAACCTTTTACTGTAGTCTCTGGTGTCATCTGGAAGGCTCGCAAATATTTATCGCCAATCACCCTGTGGTACCCACCCATGGTCTTCCTCAAATTTGCATTCCACGGGTTGAAGACAGGATTGCCACCCACCTTTTAATGGCAACGTTAATTCCACGCGTCTCGGAGTGAATAGCTAGAGACATCTCGGCGTGGGGTTGGTGACGCTCCGTATATAAGTCCCAGGTTTGTGTAGCGGACGGACAGAGGAGTGCGCTCTGGGGGAAGTTTCTGGCAATAGGTTTCTGGCGGGAGGAGGCGGACTAAGGGGATGAGGGAGTGGAAGAAGGGACGACGGTACAGGGTACGATTTTAGGTCCTCTCAGTTTTCGCCGACCGTGGTGGGTGTTGAACTGTCTCCAGGAACAGGGAGAAGAGGAGGATGAGCACTCATAACCAGCGCTAACAATCCTTCACGTCTTTTGCCGACCCAACTGCCACCCTCCAAAACTCCCTTCTCATCTCGTCTTCCCCCCCTCCCCGCCCCTTCCCCCACCGCACAACCTTACAACTCCCTTGACGTAGCAAGCCAGCGTTCCATAATGGTAATAGCAGCGGAGGAGGTTTGAATAATTTAGGCCCGACTGTGTGGCTGGGGAGTGGGCCACGAAAATGGTAACTATGGAAATTGTTGGGGATGAGATCTTTTGCGGTAATGGCTTAGGTGGTGGTAGTGGTGGTGGCAGAGGCGGCACGGAGGTTAAATGGACTTTCGTTTGGCTTTGGCGTTAGGTATGGAGGAGTGAATAGGAGGTATTTTCGCGACCGGGTAATTTAATCTGTCAGGTTTTTATTTCCTAAATTTTCGTGGAAAAGTCGTCGCGCAGGAAAATCATTATCTTGTTCGTCATGTTTCGACGTCAGAAGAAGATGTATTGTGTTGATGATAATTTGATTCGGAAGCAGCTATTTTTGGAAAATTACTGTATTGTAATGAAGGGGTTGGAGGAATTATGGCGGGCAATTTAACTTCTCTGCGGCGGTTCGGGTCCGATTAATTCCGGGCATGAGATTAAGAATTTTGAGTGTGGGCGTTGTATTACTGATGAAGGCAGTTAATTAAGGCCTTGTAACCTTTTTTAAACAGTTATTTTACGCAACTGCGAGGCAGTATTTGAAGAGTAATCATTTTCGATACCTAACTAGACCAAAAGTTATGTGATGTTTGACCACTAATTTTCATGGAAACAAACTCCATAGTCATTAAATTTAAGCATGTGAAGATGGGAGCTATTCATTCAAATGCATCCCAGAAAAACATTTTGTGCAATTTTTTTTCTTCTTTCATCATTTTCATTGACAAAGTTGAATCCGCAGTAGGTAAGCACACTTTTAATTTAAAAATTTTATGAATTTCTCATGGCTTTGATTTCCGTAAATACCTACTATGCATTCGACACGTAAGCCTCGTTTGAATTACATATCCTCTTTTACTGCGCTTGGAACGTGTCTTGACCGAGAATATCCAGGTCTTGCCATTTATTTTGTCGTGAAATATTTCCATAGTCAATGTCTTTGCTAGAGAAATTCTGCAAAAGCATAACTTTCAAATCTTGCCTAATCCTAAACCCTGCTGTTGTTTCTTAAGATGTTCACTTTTTTCAACTTTTAATTAACGCATGGGTGTGGGAAAGCCGTACGTTTAGTATTTTGGAGACATTTATTTCTTGTACCTCGAGCACTCCACTTGAAAACTCTAGTACCTACTTATAATTCTTCAGGTAGTTGGGAGGGTATCACCTAGTTTTGAACGGAGGCAACCCAGTGCTCTACGCTCCCATGACTATCCCACTCTTTCACATTCCATCTCATCGGTTTTCGATATTCCCCGGGCGATAAATATTTTATTGCTTTAAAGTGGAATCTGAACACCCCATCGTCCCTCGCACATCCATGCGCTGCCAAATCATATACCAAACCCTTTCCCTTTGTGCGGAATTCGAGTGAGTGGGCGACAGAAGTGCCGCTAGCGAATGTGTGCTGTACCATCACTATCCGTCGTTCACCGCTTCCACCATGCGCCACATCCACGCCGCTCGAGTAAGTGAAGTGAGTGGTGAGTGCAGCAGCATATATATCCCCTATGGCCTGGTTGGGGAGGGAGGGCGGGCAGGCAGGGGTCAATGGGAGAGAATTCTGCAGGAACGTTTGCCCGCTCCCACTATGTCCACTGGTGCGGAAGTTCACCCGAATATAGAGAAAACCAGGTCAGCTCTCTCTCAGTGTGGTCAACAATTACCCGAAAACGTTTTCTGCCATTGCACGAACCCAAAAGGAAAGGGGGATTCGTCATTTTCGGTATTTTTTTATTCAACGATTGGCGATCATCTTGGCTGTTTGATGATACTTTATCCTAGCCATCATTTGTGAGCCCTTTGGCGTTAGTGGTTCCGTCCCTAAGGATTGCGCCGGTGAAGTTCCAATCGGTCAGGAATATTTTTTTCTGGATTGTGCTTACGTTTGTTTAGAAGCATTCGATTGATGGAGAATTTCAACCAAACACCTCTCTTAATCTCTTTTTCCGTTCTGTCATCGCTAAATGAACAAAATGCATCGGATGTCTCCCGCTTATAAAATATAAACAAGTAAAACTTGCACCCAAAGGAAATTGAGAAATTGTCATGAGTTATTTTATTCAAGCGATGGATAACATTTTACTGATTAAACCTGATTTTAGATTCAATAGTTGTCAAAAAAACTTTTTTTTGATCAAAATCTCTGGGATAAAGATGAGCATTGGGAGTTGTGTATTTTAAATTTAATTTCAAACGATCAAAGACATTTTTAGCTAAATTGTTGATTTTTTCAGTATTAAAGTACAACATTAAATTTTCCGTGGAAAGTACATAATTTGCCGGTATGGTAATGGTTATGTATCATGGCCAATGTAGGAATTGATTTGAAAACTGGTGTAGATAACTAGTCATGGGAGGTTGAAAAAAGGAGAGCGATTCATAATAGCGAGGGAATTCGAAAAAAAGTATATGAAAGGTTTGAAGAGAAAATACTTAGTGGCTCCTAAATGATCTTTGCGTGAGTGATTGAGTAGGCATGTCATTGCGCGGGTTGACACACCATCAATTCCCATTTTTAAGGGGAAAATTATTTATTAAGATATGTATTTCAACAGGAGTCATTTGGTGATTTTGAAAAAGAAAATGTTCACTATGTAGGTAACTACAATTGTACTCGAGGAGTGGGAGTGGAAAAAGCAAGTAATCCGCTATTTTTCATGCCGGGTTTCTCTCCATCCTTTCTCCTTTCGTAAAGTTATCCTAACTACGCCATTGCACCTACATAACCTTCACGGTGCAACTGACCTCAGCTGGTGGTCGACTTGTTTACTTCGACGAATACTATATCAGAACGATCAGAGATGAATATAGAAACCAGTATTTTAGGTACCTACGTCTTATTTAAAAGTAAGTTATAGCCAGGGTAATGCTTTTCGGAAGCAATGGAAAAACTGCATCGAGATTCTGCTTCCCTACTGACTCTCTTTCCTGCGCTCCTCTATTAGAATCTAGGCGCGTTTCAAAGCATGACATAAAAAAACTCCACTTTGCAAATCGCATGACTGATAAGGGCAATTAGAACTCTTAAGATGTCTTTACATGAAGGACTTTATTGCACAATCTGATGTATGTAAAGATGTTCATTGAAAATTGCGTCATGTAAAGTGGTGAATTGCAATGATACATGGGACAGATGGGAATAAAGCCCCTGCTCTAATTCCAATCCTGCATTCTCGCAATGATTTTACAACGGCCTTTAAAACTTTACTTACACACACACCCGTGTTATTGGAACACGAATAGGCTGTTAAAAATATTAAAATGACGACGGGGTAAATAAAGCGAATGGCCTCGCGCACGCAAGCACGCACACGCTTGAAAAGTTTGCAAAGTTTTACGTTATCCAGGCACTCGTCGGAAAAAAAACGTAAACAGGATAAGAGGTACTGAGATGAAACAAAGAGAAAAGAAAAGCCAAATGGAAGCCTCCCCTTATACAAGCTACGTGTTTTCCTATTTTTATCTTTCTTTTTTTCAGATTTCCGTCCATCATGTAGATTAACGAATGGATCATCCATTGTTGCGTTATATTTTCAGTCATTGCTCCAATTTATGTTCCCACAATTTCTACTTCTTCTTGTGTTCCGAGAAGATTTGGTAGGAGAATCGGAAATATTGCGTTGTGAACCCAATAATTGTAATAGAGGTTCTTTGGTTTCCGTACGTCGATTTTCAGATTTTCACCATTCTCCCCGGTCTACTATGCGTGTGTTGACTTGGGCTGACAACGGTTGTGCTGGTATTACAACCGGCGAAACTGTCGTCAACCTATGTCAACACACGTGGTGAAGGCTCGGGGGAATCGAGAGAACATATATCATATTAATATTATTTACATTACATGGCTATTTAGGCGACCAAGAGTTCAACAGGTTATGAAGGATCTAATGTTTTTCCGGTAATTAGACAAGAGGAAAAGATCTCAAAGTTTTCTACTGGCTGTAGATGTTATTCAACACCAGCTTGTTGGGAGCTAAGTCTGCCATCATCTTCAGGGTCATTGTAATTATTATTAAAATTAGGGTAATCTACCGCTAATGATAGGTCCAAATGGAAGTGAGTTAACATTCTGGAGATGTTTTCCTGCTCAGTGGCTTATTTTATTACACGATATCTATCTTCATCTGAGCGTACGTCCTACTCCTCTTCATCCCGACCATAAACCCATTCTCTTTCTCCCCGGCCACGTTTACCCAACATCTCCGCTTTATCATGGACTTCAGCATCCCTTCGTCTCTCATTACCTGCTCCAACCACTTTGCCTCCTCCTTATCTCCTCCAGATGATTCTTCTCCCAAACTACCATACCAAGCACTTCATCATTTTTCTTCCTTTACAGCCACTGTACTTTCGTTATCCTCCTCCACACTCTCATCTCGAACGCCTGCAGCCCATTCTATATCTATCAAAAATGTACCGTGAAGATAGATCAACTTTGCTTTTGATACGTCGTGTCAGTGTTGAACAACACTGCTACCCGGTGGGAAGCAGGAAATCTCTCCCTCTGGCTGGTGTAATTTCTGCCTTTAAGGTTAATAGAGTAGTTTGGTGAAGGAAGGACTATTTTGGGAATGAAAGTAGAGGGGAGAGAAACCCGGCGTAAGCATTAGTGTGCCCCCAACGAATGAAGTACCACTCAACATATGATAGGAGCTCTTGATCAATGCTGCGTGCACCGAGACCATGTGCCCCGGTCGTTCTGCACTTACTGCTACTTTGCTCAAATTAAAAAGTTACCCTCGTAGTCATTATTGTTAATGATCTATGAAAATTAATTAAAAAAGTTTTTTTTGTTTTTTAAAATCTAACTAATTACGATTTCCCGGTCCATATTCCAGAAGGTTCCAAAATATAGGGAATCCGGAAACTCTGCTTGTGAATCCGTTTCACTGTTCGCCAGGTCAAGCTCGTATTACCACGTTAGCGAAGTATCATAAAGTAAACACGAAATTTATGCTTTCGCCGCCGTAATTCGCTACCCTGGTTAGGCTGGATGTCATACTCCCGTGCGGTCATCGTGTAAGCCTCGTAGCGATATTTTGCGTTTTCATAATCAAGCCATTTTAGTTATCACCGGCGTCGTCTCTTCCACTTAACACAGCTCTCACGTTTAGAGCCAATAACTTCCAGTAATTCGCATGAAAGCGTGAATCATCAATGAACTAGATGCTAATATGTGCTAACGTCAACGGTATCATGCTGAGTTTTTTCGTTTTTATTTCGCACTGGGTGAGCAACGAAGCCTGGAATGCCACGTAAAATGGTAGATAAATTAAAGTCGAGTCCGTAACACGTTCTCAACACGTCCGAAAAAAGTCATTGAAATATTTTTAGTTATCGATGGGTAGGAATGACAAATCTCTCGTAAAAAGGATTATTGCATCATCATTTAGTCTCTATCCCTACGTCTTGTTTGATAGATTTATGTTATCGTTAGCTAGGCTTTTGTTGAAATTGACGAAAAAATTAAGCATGGTAACATAGCGTGTATAAATTTACTTTTTATGGTCAGTCTAATGTCAAGTGAAGTACAGTCTTTTTTTAAACCATTCAGGAGGTTCACATCAGTTGGAAAGTTAGTTTATTGGCAACCCATATTTTTTGCTACCAAACGTTAATATCCTCAAATGACAGATATATCTTTATCCTCAAATAACAGAGAAACAACTACGCATATTGTAGTGGAAGTAGTTGTTGGAATATGAAGAATACTCTTATAATATTTTATGAAAATATATTTCCATCAGGATGTCTTGCTGGTCATTTGGGGGGCGAGGTAATGACAACTGAGGTCATTTGCACCTCTATGTTGCGAGGCTTTTCTAAATGGAATCAGCAGAGGCAGATCAACATCAAGTGGAGGGAAACCAGACGTAGGCATCAGCCTGCTAAAAAAGGCGCCAATTTGCCCACCGTTTACGGACGGAGTTCTGCACTTGAAATGTTCCGTGCATAGTGTATTAGAATCAGTGTTCTTCTAAAAAATTACAGCCATTGGCAATACTCGAATTCAGGCCCCTGGAATTGAAAGCCAGTACTCTAGCCACCACACCTATTAAATGGTCAATTTCAATCGGGTCCTGTGAAGAAAACAAGGAAAAACCCATTTTTTTTAGAGGTGTGTTATATAGCCGAAGGTTCCCTCTCACGATTGGTGTGTGTCGTACCAGATGATCTCGGTTCGTTGACAGATATGAATCAATGGGGACATTTTCGGAGGCATAGGTATTTTTCTGGTTTAGAAGAGGAAGGATGTGATGCCGCAACGGCCAAGGAAGGCCATCATGCCGTGCATAAAAAAAAGAAGTCTTCATTCCTTCTTCGTGAGGTGGGGAGGGATAATACCGGTGCGAAGCTCCTCCACGCGCCCGATATCAATAACGCGTCTTGAACGAAACTTTGAGCGGCGGCGAAAACGGAGGATCGGGGGAGAGTTTGAACGACTTCCGCGCGGCAAAAGCATCATCATTATCATCATCACGCGCTTTGCGAGATACGAGATCTCGGAGATCTTCGGATCTTCCTTTTGGTTAGTGCTCCATGGAGGGCTCGACCTAAGAAGGCGAAGGAAGAAAGGCAGGGGCCTCACTCCAAATTATGATTGTTCAGCCTAATCTATCGCCGAGAGGCAGTCTTACACTTGAAGCTCAAAGCCGCCTTAGTATACGGTTCTAGAAATTACCAGTACATAATTATTTTCAAAACCCCCAAAGACAGATAGTGTATAATCTAAAGTTTTTTTAAATTTCTGAATCGTAGTAAAATAACGGTGAGTTTGAATTTGGGTGTAGATCACGTAGGATTTCAAGACGTGAGTTTGGAGAGGGATAAAGTGGGTGAATCGGGCAGGGTATTAAACGAACTAACGTATGCTAATAATAACGGAGGACGCGAAATTATTGGGGAAGATTTGATGGAGGCAAAAGGAATGGTAGCAGGGTGTAATAAGGGGTGACTGGATATTGAAAGGGTGATGGAAGGGAAAATATTGAGGGTGAGGGGCAGATATAGGAGGAGAGTGGGGCTTTGGGACAGTTTGAGATCGGGTTGGAGAAATAAAGCCTTTAAGATGGCGATAACACAAGAGATGTATCGAAACAAGACTTGGTTGGGTCTTAGTGATGAAATGGTCTTAGAACCTGCCAACATCAATTAGACATCTATATTGATAATTTAATGGAATCTAGAGACGTTTTATACTATTTTTGACAATGAACTGACTTTTCATGCTCTATTTACATGGTCCCTTGTAGTTTAGAGGAACTTAGTTCTGAGTTCAGTGAGAGAATTTAAACCTCAAATGACGGTGAAGCAATATTTCAGCTTTACGTGTTTACTTGTGATTCCAGACAAATTGGACGTCAACTGGGTTGGATTAGGAAGTGCTGTTTGAGAGATACCATGGGAGGAGCACGTAGAGAGTCAGCAGCTTTGAGCAACTGTTTGAGCATTCTTTTCTCTTTCTATGCTTTGTTCAACACTTTTGCAATCTTCATCATATTTCGTATAGTATTTTTCATTTTTGAGTAGTTGTAGGCATATCAGAGTTAGTAGTTTTGGCAATTGTTCGTACACTCTCGCTGTCTTCACCTTGCGTACCGAGGCCAAATCTGCGAAAGAGAAGATTACTCGTTCATTTTAGAGCAGACCCCAGTGACACAACTTTTTCGATCCGGTGCGGCATCAACAACATGACATGTCGTTGACCTCAAGTGATATCATTTTTATTCTCCTTGAATGGGACACCCTGGGGAAATTGGTATCGATGCTGCGCAGCTGATCACGGTTGCAATGGCAGAGAGATCGATCAGTCTGCGTGTTCGTCTCCCTATTCTGAAAGAAGTCAACCGAGATCTGATCATTTGAACTCGACCGTAAAGGTGGAACATCCTATGTGCGGAGGAAGCAGGAGTTAGTTCATCGTCTTTTGAAGTACTACGCTTTCCGATTTCACGTTTGAGTCCGCAGCCACACGTATGCCTTTGCGAGACGGAGCGCTTAAGAAAGAATTTGACGTTGAATGAGGGAAGTGCGCTTTTGTGCGAACATCTGTGTGTGTGTGTGTTTTAAAAGGGAATGGAGAACCGGAGGAGATCGAGAGGGGTTGGGCGATATTCAAGTGTAGTTTTATCGCCCTCTCGTATGTATGGAGTCACCGGGATCCGCGCAAACCTAGGAGAGGGACTCCATTTCCACTCGGAGGGTCAATTGATGCGGGCCTAATGTCGGTGCCCAGCGATTCAGCGTCGGAGCTCTCGCATTCCACGACTTCAGGCTTCCTGTTAAATTGTTGATTAAGGTCGGGGGTCTTACGGTTTCCCAGAGACATGGTTCCCTCGCCTCCAGGAGTCATTAGCGTCTAGGAAATATTTATGACTAATTAATTTTAAATTATTGTAAAATCATTCAATTGAAAAGTATAACCACAGTATTAAACCGAAAATGATTCGGCAAAAACAAAAAGCAGTGCCTATATTGTTGCAAATTTCCTTAATAGGTGAAAGGTCAATATTTATAATATGTATAATTTTAATTTTAAAACAAGGATATACTCGTTTCACTGATATTCTGCTACTTTAGCATAGTATTGATTTTCGTCATATGTAAGTAACAGTGATTTAGTGCATTCTTGGCAATTCGGAAAAAAGATTTAGAGGTCTCAATCTTTATTGTTGACTGGCTGCCATACATGGTCTCCATTTGAACGGGTGAAAAGTAAGGAGCAGTTTTATATATTTCTTTGATTAGTGAGAAGTTGTGAGGAACGATGCATAGCATTTTACCTAAAGTTAATATGAATTAGAAAGAACGTGTTTATATCTTATGAATGATTTTAAGAGAAGCCTATTTCGACATTTTTTATTTATTTTTAGTGTTTTTTCTTTAAGGTTTCTGGAATACATTTATTACATATTCAAACAAGAATGTAATATTATGCCGTAAAAAGTTGCTCGTTAATGACTGAAGTTTCTAAGTATCTCGTTGAAAATAATTATGATGTGTTATACCGAAGCTCGCAGGTCGTGAATGCAATAAAACATTGATGTGCCCATTATGTGTTTCTCCAGTGAAGGGCTCATTCTTTAATTCTTGAGGCTCAATATCATCCCTATCCGGACTCATTTATCTGACTTCAGTTTTTTTTCGAAGTGCGAAAGTTGTATTTTCTATGAATATTACGAGAAATAGAACCAGGAGATTCCAATAAACATTCGGATGCGGGCGTCTCCATCTCTAGGCATTTCCAGAATATGTAATTCAACCAGCACAGTGGGTAACGCAAGAATCGAAAAATAGTTCATATGAAGGCTGAAGTTAATCCTAGGCGAACTTCATCAGCAGTCACCAATTGGAAAATTGGTTTGCTGAAGCTTTTCATTCCACTCCTCCATAAGCTAACCGTTTCATTACAAAATAAGTCTTTAATAACACCCGTCATTATTTTCCTGTCATAATCATTCCTAGGTTTTCACCTGTTACTTTCCATTCATCTCTTCTTCCATATTTTTTTGTAAGAGACAGGTACGTCTTAAAGCGTAACCGATACATTTGTCTCTGGTTCTCCTTAGAATTCTCGTTGTGAATTTTATTAATGTGGATTTACTTTGCGGAATTTCGATTAAATAACTTTGCTTAAGCTCATTAGCACAGAGTACATGCAGATAAGCCAAATCGACAATGGCTCTAATAATGTTTTGCAAATTATTCCATGTTCTGAGCAAGTTTCATCGCGGCCAGTCGATAGTTAAGTTGTGGCGAACAGTGAGAGATAACGTCTTTTTATCCAACGTGAGCATCACATCTCATTTTGATGTTCTTTAGTGTAATACATAAATTATAGGCTCCAACACTTCAAGTTCAGCAAAGGAAATGTTGCGACATCCTTGGCGTTCGAAGCCGTTGCATTGGCATGAACTAATGAAATAGTTTTGCAATATTTTCTTCGTATTTTCCTCACGTAAGCGAGTCATAAAAAAGAAAATACTTCATTGCCTTTAAAAATTGCCGGTTTTTCAGATTTTATAGTGTTATCTTAAAATAGGAATCACCACCTTTTTTCGCCCAAATATCATTGGTTTTAGTTAGGTCTGTATGAACAATTAACATACATTTCTTTGTGTTCCACTTCCAACATTACAATTTTTCACAATTCACTCAAGCGCTCGGCAATGATTTTAAAATGCTTTGCACAGAACGAACTGGTGAAGAGCATAGTGGATATGCGCAACAGTCGTTGCATTAAATAGTGCAGGCGCAGGTAACTGTATCTTCTCTGTAAACCGTGAGGACCCGCGGGCTGAGGGAAAATTTTTGCTATATGGGGTTTGGAACCAGTGGTCGGAGCAATAACATACGGCTGAGTATTGGATGTGGTGCCCGGGAGTGGCAAAGGGGATTCTCGAGCAATTTGGGACGAGTTGAAACATATGCGGTGGGTCGTGGGGGAAAAGAGAGAAGTGGGGAAGATGGGACGGGAATGGCAGAGCAGTCGAATGGCAAGTTGGAGCGACGGTCACTGCCGAATGAACCGGATGGGGAAGAGGTTTCTTGATTTGGGAGTGAGGAGGATCGGAGGATGCGGATGAAAAAGGAGTGGAGGGTGAGAAAAGTGTAGTTGGGAACGAAAAGACGGCTGTGAGTTGAAGGCTGGTGCAAAAATCGTAATTGGTTCGCCCATGCTGGTGTATTTTATGTATTTATTAAATAAGGGGGTAGTGACTTTTCCAATTGCCTGAGTAAAGTTTTATAAGAATATGTGTAATTGATAAAATACCGGATGATTTTTCTTAAACAAAACTTACCTCTCAGGGTTAGTGCGTTAGGTTTTGGCTTTGGATTTAGAGGAAACTAATGTTATCGTATTCGTCTGCTTTCCGATGTTTAGGCATTTCTGCTTCTTCAGCTTCATCATGTTAGCCTTAGTCGACTCACTTTCCTTTTCTCTTAAGGGCATATTCAATGAGTCTCTTCTTTATGCTTTTCAAGGCCATTCGAAGAACGTGACATGTCCAGGCTGTGTGGTAACGATGAGTTGTGATTGTAATTTTCTCGACGTACAACTAAGGTCGTGCAACGTAAGTTCTTATTCTCTTTTCGAACACCCTCCATATCTCCTTCGGAATATCTTCTTTGTTGCATAGGTAAGTAGCTAACTTAAGGTTTAAAGAGTTATCATAACAGAAATACTGTTCTCCTTCCCTGTCCCAAAGTAAAAACAATTGTACAAATATGGACTCAACTGCAATTAGTTTATGAGTTTTTACTCATTTATTTGCTTCTAGTTTACTGAATTAAATTAGGTGCGAATGAGTTTCACTGAGATACAACGTCATATTTGACAAAGACTGGTTTATGATGCCTTTTCTTCGTCTTAAATAAACATTAAGACTTATTTTTTTCATAAATGTTCAAGCGCATTTCCATCCTTCGTTAAAGCTCTTGAGAAAAATAAGATGGAAGGGACGTATGGAAGGTTCTTCCGTTGAAAAAGAGAAAAAAACGAAATGGCAATGAGAGAGATAGAGATGATGAAGCTGCAGAGACGGTGACGTTTTTGCGAAAGGGGATTTTGGGGGAGAAGTACGTCCACTACCGAATAGCGGGAGGCGTGCGGAAAATGAATTTTGTCGAGCTGGTTTAATTTGGGCGCGGAATGGGGAGACAGAAGAGGTAGCCCTCCCTCATTCTCAGCAACGTTTCCTTTCTCTCATCATCTATCTCAGCAGCCGATGGTGCTGAGTAGACAAGACGCTAGGGAGACATGGGGAAAAGACCCATGGAACGAAGAGGATCCCTACTACCGTGCGACAGAAATACCACTGAATCGGAGGAGGATCATGTTATAAAGACAAAAAATTGCTTCGGCAACCCGGATGAATTTGCGTAAAAATAAATGGAATGTCTAGCTTCGACATATTTGCAAAATTCTTGCCAGAAGATTTTTTTGTCTGTACCTATATTGTTATCAAACTTTATTGCTGTACTCACATGTGAAAAACGTACCTATATTATTCATCTACTCATGGCAAGTAAAATAAAAGTATTTTATTTCTATATATAATGTTTAAGGTCTTCTGCAAGATGTTTTTTATAAGGATAGAAGGTCACTTCACAATTCCTTAATTCGTCGTCATGAGTTTAGTGTCTGGTTGAGATTTCACAGCTGTAGCATGTATTTATAACTATGTTCCGTGATTTACTGCGGAACATATCAGTCTGTATTCAGCCTCTTTGCGGCGTGAAAGGCAGGAGGAGAGAGAGAAAAAAGAGTTGATTTTCACCCGAAAGGGGGAACTCGTAGTAGTAGGAAAGGCAAATATTTCATTTTCTTCATACGAGGCTCCCGATCATTGTTTACGGTCAAATATTGATGAGGCCCGTATCGTTCCTTTTAATAAAATATTTTCGGCTCCCGAGCGGAAAGCTTCGTTTTAACGGGGCTTGGAGAAAATCATTCTGTGCGAATTAATATGAACCTGTGTAACCTAAAAATGAAAGTAAAAATTGATAAATATTGGGTCAAATTATGTTGATCGCGCAAATTCGTCACTGTTTTATGTTTAAAGAGCAAATATTACCTTAGGACATAAAGGTAAAGGCGTTATGTTAAAACTTCAAGGTCTGCGCTTAGGTATAGTTTGTTGTAATTATTCTAATTCTATGTGATTTACTGCGGAACATATCAGTCTGTATTCAGCCTGTTTGTTTTTATATTTATTAAATCATGCGAATATTTATTATTGAGTCGATTAATCTCTCTGTTTGTAGCACAGCAGTTAATGCTTTGAAATTTTACGGAAAAATATCGCCCTGAGCTCCTGACTAAATGACTATAATTACGACAAATTAGTTTAAATTTTCTCCAAACCAGCGAATCTGGTATTAGGCAATGGTTGTTCGACGGCTGCTATAGGTATAAGCGAATTCATGTGAATTCCGCAATTTTCCGTGCGATGTGTTCCATCGTGAGATGGGAGTTTTCCCAAAAGGCAGGGTGGAGAATTTTTTCTGAAGTTTGCATGGTACTCTCTTAGAAGTCACTAGTCATGAGGAAGCAAAACAAAAATCCACGAACCAGACTTCTTGACCACCTTCAAGCACAACATCCAACGCTTGAGCTGAAGGCAGCCAAAATCTGTGCACACGACTTCGCCCTGGTAGTCGTTGATTTCCTCGTATGGAACCTCGTGATTCCCTTTTGCGAATGTAATGCTGTATTGCCAGTGGGGGAGAAGAGCCTATTCACTCTCAGATGGTGAGCAAACGCGTTTGTGTGTGCACGCGGATCAGTTAATAGGGATGCCGCAGGATGTCGTCACTTACCCAAGTTCGCTAATTACGCTGTTCGCTGCTTTCGCCTCCGCAGTCACGAGTTTCATTTTTTTGCAGAAGTTCCCTTCGGGAGCACGTGCAGCTGAAAGTAGGGGGAACCTCCAGGGGAAATGGAGAGTTGGAAAATTTCGGCCGCTCTTGGTGCATCGCCATCATTTGAATCGAGGAAGGTCTTTCTCCCGCACGCTCAACGATGATTTGCATTGTTTAAGCCACGAAGTTTTCCCTCACAGAGCTCATAACTCTCCTAGCTTTGTTACGTCTGCGTAGCGTGCCTGACGCAGAGTTTTCGTGGCAACGGTGAGCTCTCAATTAAACCAACTCCGTTTTTTTTTTGCCCCCAAATTTCGTCACATCATATCTTTCATAGGTATATCAATGAAACACCACCTGACGCCGGAATTGTTAGTGTACAGCAGGCACTCATCCTCATCCATGCTCTAATTAAATTTAATCAGAGTGGGTGTCGGGGTGATATTATTTCCTCGGCGGCAAAAGGTGATCATTCATAAGCTTTTGATATTTCAATTGCATTCTACGAGTTCCATATTTTTTTAAAGAAGGCCGATGTGCTTAGGATTATTAACATATTATTAAATATTTATATTTGGTATGAATGCAGGAAAATCCTTATATATATATCATAACTCAGAGGGGATTGTACCCTAATACTCGGATACATTGTCAAAAAATCAATGATGATTTGACTATTTATTGGCGTAAAATGATCCAAAATAACTAAAAAATTATTTATTCATACACTAAGCACCACTGAATACGTTTGCGTGAAATTTTCCCCTTGATATCACAAACTGTGATGAACCTTTGTTAGTAGTGGCATTATTCCAGATTGCACTAACTTCTCCGACGAACCTTTCCCGTGGCTCCAATGCAGTGAGTGTCCGATCACAAATGTATCCACCTCAATCCCACGTCAGGGAATTCAGGAACCAGTCGCGACCAACCAACCCAATGAGCACGGAATATTCGATCGCACTTCCCAATCAGACATCGGTGGCGCCGAGCAACACGGGAAACGTCAATTCTCGTGAGGGGAAACAGGTGGAAACGCGCTTACTTCCCGGCTCATTAGAAAGGGATGAATCGGTCGGAACACGACAGAATAATTGCGTAAGACCCAACGCGATCCCCTGACCTCTTGCGGCCGTAATGGCATACAGCGAGGATGGGGTATGGGTCGGAGAGATGTCGGACAACGTATTCGCAGGGAGGGACGCGAAAACGGGAATCGTTTCCCTCAGCATTTTGATTCATGAGACCTCATTCCGTTTTTACCCTGCTCTCACTCAAGTCTTTCTTTAGCCCTGCGGAAATGTCGCGCCTTTCTCGTGGGGTATATTCCTTGGGGGAGTAGGAAAGAAGGGTTTGTGGAAGTGGGGAGTATTCTCTGGTTGGTGTGGAGGAGAGAAAGGGAGGAGGCGTATGGTGGACGGTCGGGGGGAAAGTAAGGGTAGGATGTGTGTGTTGGAGAAGTTGTGGCGAAGCTAGGGGAGGCTCGGACGGGGAAGAAAGAGAGGGGTAAAGGCTGGGTTTGGGAGCGGCAGAATATGGTCGTCGAGAGATCTTCCTCCTCCCTCCCTAGAAGTCATCACTCCCCCGGTCCACACCAAGCTCCTCCGCCCACCTTCCAGTGGGTGTCGCGTCGCATGAAGGTGTCGCATCAGATTGGTTTTTGAGGTCACTCGGAAATGTGATAGACTTGGATGGGTTGGCTCTTCCGAAAGGTATCCTCGCCCTCTTTCGTTTTTTCCTCTTCTCTCTCCCCACCACTCACTCAGCTCTTCTTTTCTGGAAAGGAGTGGCGACAGATGCTTCGTCTCTACATCTTTCTCTTCCTCTTTCTCTGCCTCCCTACATATCTTTCTTTCCCCTTCTCCTCCTTCCCAATGCGGCAACCCACCCTTTGCCCTCTTCCACCAAGAAGACCCGGAGTTTCTTTTCGTCTGTGACGTTCTTGCCTCTCACACCCTCGCTCCTTCGCCGACACTCACGGCCCCCATACCCTTCGTGGCCCATTATATTTCCGCCCACTCAGGTTCTCTCCTTCAGCGCAAAGACGTTCCCATCAGCAAGTTCCCATTTCTCTCTCTCTATTTCTGCTCACTCCTCCCACCCTTCCTTGTCTTCTGTCTCTGTATCTTTCTATCAAGAGTCTCCATGTTGGTCATATCGCAGGTGGAGGTGCTACTGCAGTCTGGCGCTCCCTATTTTCCTCAACCTCAGTCCATTCGTATTTTATTTTTTTCTGCAGTATTGGCTTAGTTTCCGGCGAAAAGGCTTCTTTCCTTTGACCGGAGCAGATTTTTTTCTCTCTCGGAAATGTCGGAACTCAATCAGAGTTCGGTGTTAAGCGTTCACGTAAAATTCACTTCTCTGCCATCTTCGATGGGGAATTTTATTTTGCAATATCGTCATCAAAAAGGTTTCGGTGACCCAATTTTATATTGAAAAATTTCCTCTATTTTACTTTGGCATAAAGTATTTAGGTATTTACTACGTCACCAATAGGGTTGCAATGATGATATTTATTGAGAGACTGTGTACAGGAAATGCTGTTACGATTAAGGAGATTCGTGGTCAAACTCTCCTAGCAATTGCGTAACTTCAATGAATCAATACGTACCAGTACTAAGCACTTGACTGACTAACTGAATTAACCAAACAAGCATTGGTTCAGAGCCATTCTCATGTTCATAAACAGTCTAATAAAATCATATGCAATCGCAATATTTTGTATTTTAGGTTTAAAAATTTTCTGTCAGAAATTATGGCACACTGTCCAGCATCCGAAAATTCCTCGTAAGTAGCTGAAATAATTGCTGGCAGAAATATGTCTCCGCAAAGTCAATTTAGGTTCGTTGAGGACACCATGCATCAAAACTTTTGATACCGCAAGGCATTTTTTTAGTTTTACCGCTGAAAAAGCTCTGGCGCGATCCAAGATAAACAAATGAATGATTCAGAGCGGAACGTGCAACCTGATCCCCACGCTCCACTGCCAACTACACGACTAACAGACACGTCCGGGTTTCTTCATACATTTTCCAGTGCGGTCACGAAGGCCAATTCCGTTCGACGTCTTTGAGTCATTGTCTCATTCCGCCTTTGTCCGCCAAATTGGAATTCTGTCCACACGTATCTGAAATAGGCTAAATTTTGTCCGAGCTCCAGCTACACGAGCTACCTAAGGAGATCAGCAATAACAATTTTTTTATTTCCTGGTTTTTCGGTATTAAATATTAAAAACTGGAAAAAATTGTTAGAATAATTTTGCAAGAGTCTAAAAATTTGTTATAAAGAATAAATGTCATTAGACGTTGTTACAAACATAATTGTGATTAACCTTTTGTTAAATAGGAAATGATTTTTCATGTGTTCTTTATAAATGTGTATGCTATATTATATAAAATATATCATGCATATACAAGTTCAGTGTGTTGCATACTTATAGGTATGTGTTTGTGAAATTTGGTAATGTAGGAATTGGTGGTGAATGTCAAGTTTTATTCATCAAAAAAGGTTTTTTTGCCAGCACTTATTTTTTGCTAGTTTTCATAACTTTTTAGTAATTATTTTTTTTTTCTTTAAATTGATATAAGAGGTATTATCTACATGGTAAAACTGATGATATCCACGCAAGACGAAATATCCCAATACCTCATTTCCTTATGCGTTTTTTTTCCAGATACGTTTCATAACATGATGGAAATGCTTTTTAGTGAAGAGGATTTCAGTCGTTGCAAGTATTTTAGTGCTCAATGTAAATAAATGCTAAAGGAGTTTTATCACGTGAGCCCGTGCCACATCTTTGAAATTGCCACATCCAGTAGATAAAAAGACGCCATAAACTTTTTTTTTCAACTGTATAAAATATAACATAAAAATTGCTTTTGTTCTTCCGAATTTCGCTCTTTTCTTTCAAACAATGCCATCGGTCATGAGCTTTGAAAAGTAATTAGCATCTAAAATTGCCATAGGTAACAAACCAACGTTATTAGGTACAACAAAATAAATAATCGTGAAAGTTGATTGACTGATGAAAGAAAATTTCGCCTACTAAGTTTTGTATTTTAAAAATGCTCCCTGGCAATATAAAAGAGTTTTCACTCGTGCTTGCATTCTATATTTTTTATGAAAATTTAATTTTCTTTCACTTGAAACCCTGAACGGTACACTTGGGATTGCTAAACAAAGCAATTATGCGTACAAATCAATGCGTGTGAATTCCCAAAATATGGTGCTGAACAATCACCATATTAGTTTTATTGATAAGCACACAAGCACAGCTACCCGGTAGAAATTTTGAGCATTACGCGTTATGCAGTCCAGTTTAAAAGTTATGAAATTCTGATGGAAATCAATTTTTGTGTAGGGGTATAAGTTATTTGTTGGTTTATTAAAAAAAAAGAATTAACTTAAAGGCCTTTGAAGTAAATTTAAACGATCTCATAATGAAAAAGGGTTGAGCGAATGTGAAGTGAAAAATTAATAAGTTATTCCTGTAAAAAGTTTGAGCCGTGCTAGCCTTTTCTTCAGTCAAAGCCGCAGTACTGGTCACAACACCCAAAACAACATGAGCTGATGTTTCTCTGATCTAGATAATGCTAGAATTTTGATATTCAGGCATCACGAGTAACTCACGTGCTCCAGAGCAGTATGTTATGTTACTAAAAGAAACCACAGACTTTCTACTATGCAATTAATAGTTACAAGCTACAAGAAAAATCATTATTTTACCAAAATTATTGCAATTTTCGCACCTAATAGGCCGAGTGACGTACACAGCTTCTAGCGGTAAGGATTTATGACTCCACTTTGAAACCCCTTCTCTGGTCTTTTCTTTATAAAATGGGTTGAGTCATGCAGAATGTGAACTTTAAGATGAAATACCAGGTAATAAATAACATCAATGACCATAGAAACTATAAAACACGCTCTTTTGTGGCAGTGGCTATTGCTTTTGGAATGGTAATAATCCTTTCGAAGCATATCCGAGCATAATCTAGCCGCTTCAAGGCGATTCCAAAGCATTAATTACACTGGTATTCTTGTCACTAAAAGTATTTTTGAAGTAATTTAAATTTATTGTGAGCAACGGTAGGTGCAGCAAAGAATAGAATTTCTTTCTTCATTTCATCTTCTCAGATAGAAAAGATTGTGGTGAATACCTCTCTTGCCTATCACTGTACGCAGATACCAAGTAATTTTGTTTCTACAGACAGTTAAACAGTAATACAGGAATGCCGTAGCATGGTGAAGTTCCAAATGTATATCTACAGGAAATCGACTACCTTTAAAAAGGTCACTCCCGTATTCGATTTGTGGGTAGCAAATGCTTTGCCGTTTATAGTGGTAAACGGCTTTCTGAGGTTATCTAAAGCTTCTCAACCATTCTTGGCCCTCACGTGCAGTTACTTCCTTTGAGAATCGATTGACTGATTCCTGTGCATTTCCGTATGATAGTGTGGGGAAACGGAAGGGAAAGCGTAGGTTAGAGACCCGCATAAAATCTGTTGCGTGATAGATCATTATGGTTGAGATTTAGCATTTTCACGCTAGAAAACGAGCAGGGAGTTTTCTCTTCCTCGTGAAGTGAGAGACCTCTGATGTTATACGAAGATTTTCCCATCGGTTTGTTTCAGCTCTTCAATCTTCATTATTTTTTCGCTAAAGTTCGTTTCCGCTCCCTTCAATTTTCTCTTTTCATTATTTTTCGCCTTCATTCAATATTGTGTAAAAGCGTGCTGCTTCAGCATCGTACCACGTGTTATCGGGATCAGTTCTCTTCCCTCCAGCCATTTTTTGTTTGCTCTTCGTTGGATTTTTTCCGTATGAATTTCCCTCTCCCCAGAAACGATCTCCTGGCAGCATTCTTCATGCTTCTCTACTCTTTTGTCGTGGGTATTCCTGTTTCCTAAATTGAAAAAAAATCTTTCTCTCTCCGGTGGTTTGCTCTTTCAGCACATAATATAAAGGTATTGTTTAATATTTTGTTCTCCATCAAGGAATTATGTAATTATTTACTTTTGCTCGAGCTTTAAGTATAATTTTAGTGACGCGTCTAATTCATTTACTAGATAACAGTTGTCGTTAGAGTATTATTAATGTTCTTTATATCTGCATGTATACCTGCGTCGTTAAGTGGTGAAGGTGGAAAATAATATTTTCATGTGTAAAAAAAGAGATCATATATCAGCATTTTTGAGGCGCCACGAGTTTGGCGGTATTTGAAATTGAACGGGAAAATCACGGGAGGCAGACTAACTGGAAGATACATGGATCAATTTAAGGGTGGTCAGAGAATGATTACTTTATTTGTATTTCATAGGAAGGAATATGGCCAATCTCAATTAGGATGGGAAAACTGGCGATGAGAGCAACTCTTTCAACTACGCCAAAAACTGTTAGGTCCGGTTTTATAATCTCTGGTCAAACATTTTACCGGTATGAAAACCGACGTAAATACGTTATCCCATCGATTACGAATCAGCATTGCTTTCTGAAAGTATGACGATATGTAGGTACTAAACGCAAACTATCAGTTAACGTCAGGTTAGTGAACAGGTTACGTCATGTTGCTGTTAGTGTTAACCACACATTATAAAACCGGGCCCTCAGTGATTTTGTATTAGTCCTCGATTGCGCTAGATGAGTTGGACAAGCCTTGTTAGACCGTAGCTATTCGTACCTTTAGTGAAAAATAACAACAAACTGTGATCTTGATTTTGCTGTTCATTGTCACCAAAAACAAAACGAGGGCTTGGTTTCTATTGCTGCCACTCAATTTGGGAGCCTTCTCGTGCCATACCTTAAGTGTCATGTCAAATTCTAAGTCCCGCGTGGTGACATCTAAACGTGATCATTACGGAAACAGATTTATCGCCAGCGGGGAGTGCTTTTGTATGAGGAAATTACAAAGACTTGTGAAATGGCATGTAGCTTCGAGGAAATGTGGCTCTGTGCCCGGTTGTCACCATAGAAACGTGGAACTCGGAGTGGGAGGGAGCAAATTAGGGGGCCAGGGAGGATAGAAAAGAATAACTGAAAGGCTTAGGTGCTTCAAAAAGAGTGAATAGGGGAGCGTTGAAACAAGGCTGAGCTGCTCAACTCTTCTGTGAGGTAAAGAGCAGGGAAATGGCGGCCTGATCAAGAATAAAAAAGGTTCAACCATCGCAATACATGCTTGTTCCGGGCGATACCACACCATTTTTACTGTACAGATTCCGGTGATAACCGAGGAAAGCTCTTGTTTTCCACGACTGATACGGAGAGCATTTGAAGTGGAAAAAGGAGTGAATTATGTTAATTGAGACGCTGGCATTAAACTCTACGTCTATTGGAAGAGTCCTTTTCCCCATGTCTCGAAACATTTTTCAAGCATGCCACTCAACCCTTCGAATGCTTGGTGCTATTGACGCACAAAAGGGTAACACCGACCCGATCTTCAGGTTAAAATAGGCTTCAGACCCAAATATGGATCCTGGAGAGTATCGAGAACGTCGGCTAGTAAAGTCTTGACTCAACAATATTGAAAACCCCGGGATAATCTCTACTCTCAATTACCATTGTTTGCATGTTAATAAAATCTCTAAAAATGTATTTAATTATAATGCCAGGAATTCTCGAGAATCCTCGGGAAGTGTGATTTACAGGTCTCGATTCCTAGAATGTGGGGATTTTGGAACCCTTTTGCCGGATGATAGCGTAGGAGGAGGAACTGGGTAGTAACGTATATGTGTTTCAATAGAGTGAGTAAGTAGAGCGTAAGAGCGAGGATACGCTCCTCGCCTTATTACACGCCCCTTATTTCCACCTCTATTTCTCACAAATTTGCCTTTCGCCCCGTGAAATTTCCTCCTACCTCTCCACCTAACCAACTCCACCCACTGCATCAGCTCCGTATCGAACTACCGTTTGCTTTCCTCTGAACACACCGTCCTCGCGTTACGTTGGGTACACTCACAAAACCTGTTCCTCATCCCCAACTCCCGCTCCCACTCCCCCTCCGCCCTCCCTCCCTCGCTGTACCAACCTATTCCCAAGCGCAAGCAACGCGACGTTGAAAGGCAGGAGGAGAGAGAAAAAAGAGTTGATTTTTCACCCGAAAGGGGGAACTCGTAGTAGTGGGAAAGGCAAATATTTCATTTTCTTCATGCAAGGCTCCCGATCATTGTTTACGGTCAAATATTGATGAGACCCGTATCGTTCCTTTTAATAAAATATTTTCGGCTCCCGAGCGGAAAGCTTCTTTTTAACGGGGCTTGGAGAAAATCATATTGTGCGAGTTAATATGTACCTGTGTAACCTATTGGGTAAGAATGAAAGTAAAAATTGATAAATATTGGGTCAAATTATGTTGATAGCGCAAATTCGTCACTTTTTTATGATTAAAGAGCAAATATTACCTTAGGACATGCGGTAAAGGTAAAGGCGTTATGTTAAAACTCCAAGGTCTGCGCTTAGGTATAGTTTGTTCTAATTATTTGAATTCTATGTCGTCGAATCTTGCTTCATCACTAACTTGACCTGCAAATGATGAATTACTTTGTTTTCCACATAAATGTTATTCATTTCTCACGACCCGGGTTTCATCTCTTCGCGACATCATCAGCTGGAGGACACCTGATGAAGTCGTGAAGCGATGAAACCCGGATCGTGAGAAATAAATAAAATATCCGTGGAAAACAAAGTAATTCATCATTTCATTATGAAGGAATTCCACCAAGTTACTGCCGATACCATTATTTTTACTAACTTGGTCTCTTGTATTTGCTTTGATAGGGGTACTTAATCGGGAGAGGTTTATGCTCTAAGAAATAATGAGACGTGATTATCCGTCGTCTGTAAAATGAATTGCAATCTCATTCCATATATTTTAGTAAGTGCGACCATTATTGATTTTCATTATATATTATATATCTTATACCCAACAGTTCTGACGTTACTAGCTTAATAATGAAGGGAGGTAGAGAGTGATAATAGATATTGGTATATATTCTCATCAGGAAAGCAAGAGAAGAGATTATTCATATATATGGATTCTTTGGATGGATGTATTCTTTTCAATCAATGGTGCACTAAATTTGCAAATGAAAAAAATGAGATGCATATTTTAATATTGATAAAGCTTTCTTAATTCCTTGGACTTAATTTCTCAAGACAACTAGTTATATTATAAGTCTTGTCTGTACTTGTTTTATGATTGTTCATTGGTTTCAGCAGTTTAAATGTGTACCTTTTACAAAGTAATTGGCGTATGACCTATAAGTAATCTATTACGTTTTTCAATTGCTTAATCAGGATTTTTTCAGTCAACCAGTTGCTTTAAAAACGGGGCCTTTGAGTAATAGCACCCTTAATGCTTATAGGAGAGCATTAGCGTTCGTTGAAGTATGCTAACTGCTACATTCAGTTCTAACTCGCCAGAACCAACCGTCGGGAAGAAAATTTAAACAAAGCGGCGGCGTAATGAATTCCACGCGGGTGAGATGAAATTAAAAAGTACCTCGTTAATTCCCCGAAGTGATCGAATCTCTCGCGGTTCCTGTTTCATTCACCCTGGAGCCCTGATCTCCCTTTGACATTCCTCTCATATATCTCTTTCACTCTCCAACTTCGCGTTAATCTTAATCTAAATTCCTGTTACCTCGTTTTCTCTCCTCAAACCTTTCATCCAGTCCTTCTTTTACACGCCCAAGGAATCCAATCTTCCGCCCTTTCCACTTTTCTCCTTCCTCAGTGCCCCCCTCCCCCACCTCCCCAATACCCGACACCCTTGCTTAACTCCTCTCCCCCTTACGCCCGTTCTATTCTTCACCGTGGCAACCGTTCCCTTTCCCAACTTGCTCGCTCTTTCTATCTCTCTCTTCCCATTCAAACCACGTATCGGTGCCATTTTAACCTCGCCAACCAAACAGACCAAATCTTACTCCATCACGCGCTCGAAGAGCCGCCCTCCTCCCGAGAAGAAGATTCCATTCCTTTCCCCTTGTCCTGCCGCACACCCTCCACAGTTCCCACCTCTGCCATTATCTTCACTCCTTTTTTCCCCTATTCAAACGCTCCTCCATCATTTCACCGTATCCCCATTTCTCTCCGATCTCTCAAATCTCCATTCCGAGTTTCTCTTTCGATCCTTATCTTAATACGAATTCTTTATCCGGGGGGGAAGGCGAGGATTTAATAACTGACGAAATGAGTTTCAGTCCATGCGGGTGACTGAAATATGGGAAGTATTCATGTCTTAGTGGTGACGTTTTTATCTCAACGTCTTGATATATCATCTAAGATTCAGGCCACCTGTTTCATTCTGACTCTATTTTCCATAAAGTAGTCGAATAAGAGCGTAGGATGTGTAATAGTTGAAATGTTTTTTACCTGTGACTTTGATATGCTAACTTCTTTCCGTCGCTCGGATGAACCAATATGTTTTTTGGAGTTATACCTCATTTAATTAATAGACTAAATGCTTTTAAGACTGTGAGTGTAAAAGGGAGGCCATTTTCATTTTAATTTTCTCAAAAGAAAGATAGTGTTTTTGACTATTCCTATTTTGATCCACAACGTGAGTAATGTGGACCATAAATAATTAACACAGTAACGTTTCTTTGTAATCATTTGCAAGGATAACCATGAGTGTATTTTTTATAAAGACTGCTTGCTGCATTCTTTTATGAATTTTGTACTTGTTGTTTCCTGGGTTTTTTCCAACTTAGTCGATAATAGAATAAGTCCTTTTCTTCTATCGGTAGTTTTTCCAGGTTCCCTAAAGTCAGCGTTCGTACTGAGTAGCATTGTAAAACCCCTTATTCGTTATGTTGATAGAGCGCAACCTTATGGGACTTTGCACAAACATACCACAAATCGTCATCATTATATGTAAATATTAGTCAAAATTAAAATGTCCATAGCTGTCCTCCGTTGTAATTAATGTATATATGTACAATCGCTACTCAAATCCAGTCTAGGGTAAATTTATTCCATGAAAATAAAATAAATTCGAAATCGAGTTTCGTTTGCATGAATATGCTGAGACAGTGTACGGAAGAGTGAGGATGAGCACTGAAAAATGGAGCGGAAAATCATTTGCAGAAGGATCTAAACTTTGAGTTTTCCAAGAAAGAATGTTTTTTATGTTTATTAAAAAGTAGCCTCTTAATTTAGTCAAACGTTTATTCATTAATAATTGCATTATTATCCTGTTCAACGCTCTCTTTAGGAAACACTCCCTATTCTACTTGTGTTTGATAAAAACCTTGCCGTATTTGTTACCTGATATAAAAACCTAATGACGGCTTTTTTCTTTTTTCTAAAATCTTGTGATTTTCTCGAAGATCTCGTAATATAGATAAAGTTTGAGATTGAGTCTTGGTCAACCGAAAGTTATATCTCAGTTTGGAAAGCATTTTTATTCATCATTAGCCTCAGTGTATCAAGCTAAGTCTATTTAAACAACACGCCATTAACTCTTCTTTTTCTATTTAGAAGTAACAATCAAGTCATATAAATTGAAAATTATCTCTATTGCATGCTAACTTTTAAGGTCATCTATCTTCTTTTTGGAGACATAGTAAGTCAGTCATACTCAGAATTGATTTTCACAGAAGTTATTGTTATTACCTTTTATGTAGCTCCGTGCAAGCATATGAGGAAAATAAAATTAGTCATTTGATAGCTTACTCTTTATAAACTGATCTATCTTGTCATTTTAGGGCAATTAATTCAACGTCTATATGCTACAGATACTGCGTGGCAGATTTTTCCTGACGGCCTAATGATAATGTTCCTAACGGCCTAATGTTCCTAATGATAAAGCTACTACGGCATAAAGCGTCTATTTGATGGCGTGGTACCAAGAGTGATATGACATTAGGCTACGTATATTTGGAAAATCATGTGTGTTAAATTAATGGAATTGGGGGTAAACAGCTAATTTATTTATTTTCAATGACATTACAGTAAGCAAAGAGTAGAAAATTATTATTTCTTTTTTGTTGGTATAAGTAAGTGTTGTAATAACTTCCACTTCGCTTTTTCAATCTAGAAGTTGATTTAATTTTGTTCCCAAGTGTTTAACTATCAGTTATATTAAAAGTCATTTATTGAAGCTGTTTAGCGGTGAGTTAGAAAAAATTGCAATTTCTTTTCATTTCATAAATGTTCACTGTCCTCTCTCCGTTTCATTCGTGGCCTAATTCGGTTTCTTTGTACTTGTTTGTGTTATTTGTCTGTCCTCGCATATCCCATTCCTTCTCTAGCCTATTTTTTTTTTCCTTCCCCCTCCTAGCAAGCTGCGCGAAAAGCTAAGAGTCGCCTCCAGCATCCCCGCCTTCACCGTAACACATCGGAATGACCGCCTGCTCTCCACTTTTTTTTGTCCCTTCCTCGGAAACAATATATTTTTTCCCTTCTCTCCGCGCTAGCCCACTTCCGTGTTCCTGCTTCTTAAATCACTCGCGACCATTTGCGCCTCTGTTCATTTTTTTCTGTTTATGTCACCGCCCCGGATGGATATTTATTTTCGGCGCTCCACGCTCGTAAAGTACGTCTTAGCGTTTTATCGTTTCGCCCAGGACACGGGGAAAATATTTTTGATACGCAAAATGTATTGTGCGCTTGGTCGTGCCCGGTTGGTTTCGTGAAGAAGAATGCTCCGAATGCGTGTGGTATTGGTGACATATGACAGGAGCATAAATATCCATGCAAAGCAAGTGAGCAAAGCGCCTCTCATTGTAATTTTATTAATGGAAACGAATATTTTTCTCGCAACTGCGAAAGTCGTGATAGGTGTCGGGCTGGAGTTGCAAAATCATTACGCTCGTTGAAAATGAAACTTTGATTTGAGGTTGTTTGTTTCTGCATTCTTTAAGTGACTCATGTTTGAGGAAATATATCGTTGAAGCAATAATTGCTGTAAAACATATCTCAGGTTTCAAAAGCTCTGCGCGTTCCCCTCAAGGGTATGGAGTGATGGGTATGTAGATGAACCATAGCATTTGTCTGTCAAGGTTTCTTAGTTACTGTATCCCTCTGCTTAATGTCACAAAAGAACAAGTTCAACGATAGCAACTCGCAGGTGTAGTGCATTTATTTCAAACATTTATTCATATAAATATGATTGATAAACCAAATTCATATGTCTCAAGATGTAATGTATGGATTTAAAAATTAAACCAAGCGTGAATGTTACTGTTCGCACGGCCGGTAGGCTTTGCATCTCAGAGTGCTTTAAAAGATACACCATTCCTCTGAAATTTAATAAGATAAGTTTATTAAGTAGCTACTAGTAGAAAAAACTAGCAAACTTTCATGTTTAATTTCGAGATTTCGAAAAAGAGAGCTGTGTTTGTTTTCTGTTTCGAATTAAAACTCTGTTGTTTGGTGCTTATTTTACATAGGGTCCCAATTATTATAAATATATCTTCTGAAATTATAAATATCTAATTAATTTTCTTATTTTGAGTAAAAATATGAAAATTTGCTAATAATTTAATTTGAATCAAAATAATTCCGTGTTGTTTTTCCTTTCCAGGTAAGCGGCAGCTTACACTGACGCCACCACTATGCCGGTTGTCTTTAGGATGAACTACCTTGCCTTGATACTGTTGTCACTGAGTGTCGGTAAGTAACACAATGTACTTGTGAATAATATTTCTTTCACCTTTAAGAGTTTTTTTAAAACTTGAAGCAATTAGACTGTTTAATCAAACTGTACGTCACGCAATTTAATTCTGTGATAGATGTTGAATAAGATATACTTTAAATTTAATGAACTTGCGGTATTTCAGAACAAAACACTGAATATAGCACTGAGAAATATGCCAAATATTTTGTTCGAAAACGTTCTCTTAAACGCGCAAGCAGTAGTTGCATATAGATGGGGTTTTCTCATATCAGTCAGCCACTTTTAGATATTCTGTGAGAATATTTTTTTTAAAGCTCACAGCTTGTAATAATTACGTCCATGAAAAATACGTTGTACAGTAATTCTTGTTTTGTACAATTGCTCACTTCCGTAGATAATGTGTATCTTAAAAATTTAGTTAACATTCATTCGTACTTTCTTGAATTGGATTGTTAAGGAATTGTTAAGGAAAATAGATCTAAATTAAATTGGAATATTTGTCTCAAATGGACTTACATGTGAATACATTACGTATGATCGATTGAATTAAGTTTAATAATACTAGCAGAAATGATTTCAGGCCGTAATTGGTTGTTAAATGGCTTCGGAATTATGAAATTAGGAACACGGCTTGCATTTAATCTACTCCACTTTTGGCGTATTTCAAAATATTATTATCACGTCCACCACTGATTGAGCCGTACCGATTGCCAAATGGTCGGTGTCAGGAAAGTATTGACAATTTTGAATCAAGTGTTCACATAAAAGAGGGAAGGTTTATGCTGTAGACATTTTTAGTTCTACTTTATTGGGTATCATTTTTATATGTTGCCTAAAAGATGCAATAGCTCTAGATATGCAGTCAGTTGTAGATATGCAAGTGTTATACGCAGGTTCCTGAAATAAAAAACAAATTTCACAAATAAAAATATCATTTCACTCCTTTCTCTTCAAGACGAATAAAAATGAGTAATATGGTTTTATTGCGGCCGTTACTGCAATATTTATTTTCACTCGCGCACCACAGTAAATGCTCTGAACCTGATTACTTACATACCTACAGTTTTCTACTCTTCTTTGAAATTTTAGAATCGTCTATTAAAACACCTCGTCGAACATTAATAGCAGCTTCGATCGAGCAGAGAATGTAGCGCAGCTGATGGAAGGAATTGGTTGGGATCCGCTGGAGACTAATTTGGTTATACTCTAGGCTAATATTGCTTAAAAAATTTAGATCACGAAAGTTTAAAGGTTATACAGAGGATATTATTAACTCCGCACCATCTCTAAAACTGATAGGAGTGACAAGCTAAACGAGATATACTGCCAAACTGAGGTGTAAAATAATTCATTCTCCCCATACACCATAAGTGCCTATAAAAAACAGAACGAGACTCTATGACACTCCTTTCACATACAATTCCCTTTCGTATTTTCTTTCTCCCGATTTATTTTCCCTATTCATTCCCTTTTTCATGACTGGTGTCCAAACACCCCCTGCCACGCGTCCCAGTGGCTCGCAGGGTGGTATGTAAATGTCCCAAATGGCTTCAAGGTGATCAGATCCCTTGCCCTAGAATCAATAGGCGAGATTCCCCCACGAGCTCCCCTTCTTACCATTTCAACGCCCACCTTTCACTCCAACCCCTCTCAAACCTTCTACCTTCGCGTGCGGCCATTGTCTGCTTGGGGCTCGACCGTCGCAATCAAATCACCGCCCTTTGCCTGTTGCTATGTGTCCTTCCCCCTCTTCTCTCAAGGGGCACCCCGAAACCTCCGAGCGTTTCGTATGAGCTCTTGAAAGCCATTCCCGCGGCCACGTCGCCGGCCAAAAATGAGGTGGCGGTATCGTTCATTCCCTCCATGACAATTGATCACACTTAATTTCCTTAGCTTTACTTGAATTCGTCTTAGCACATGGCGGCGGTATGCCAATAGAATTTACTGTAATTGAATTTTACATCATGAAGCGTCGCGTATTGCAGACCCAGATAATTGACTTTGAGAAGAAAGGATGAAGAAAGATAATTTATGCATGGAATATTGAAAGAAAATTGATGCATTTTGTTTGTCGAAAAAAAGGCTTTCTGAAATGCTCCATTCACTGCAGGGAAAGAAAGGAAGGAGGAAGAATAGATGGATGTCGGAGGTAATCAGGGGGAAAGGGAAGTAAAAAGTAATGAAATAAGGAAGACCCATGTAAATGCGGATGAGATAGAAAAAGACAAAATATAATAAATTGAAGATGTGAGCAATGGAATTTCGTGTGTTAAACAATTCGATGTACTCGAGGATAATATTTCCCAAGGAGAGTTGTTTTTAGGTGGAACAATAGGTTAGGCAGAATTATAAAATATATATTTTATCTGTTTTGTACCGAAGAAAAAATGTAGGTAGGTATTCGTAAATGCAGTATTTCCACAGCTCTCTAACAACTTCTCTGTGCGGTCTCTTATCCAATCCGGAAAAAATGGCTTGTAGAAACCAAGCGTACCTCCATTGTGACGCAGGGGTTAGGGGGTTTTACTTTCCTTTGCCTCTCTGAAACCGATTCAAACCTTTTCAGCATTAAGTCAAGTTAGAGTTAAGCGATTAGTCAGGATTTTGTGTTGACTCACTGCCAATTACGTACCTTTAGTACCGGGAGAAGTACTAATTGGAAAATAACTGAAAGTGTAACTTTATAGTTGACCAAAATTTGATTTAGGCATGATTTTTAAATGAATTTGATGGTCTCAAGTCTTACTTCATGGAAGTGTTGGATATCCATCGCAATAACCAAAATGAGTAATTTTATAGTTTATTTACTTCTACCACTTGTGTCATCTTGATATGGCAATCTTCTGGCTGAGGATGATACCTATACTGGGTGAAACCAGTCAACAAATTTGTAAACCTAGGAAAACTATAACTTTTGCCTGATTTTAGGAGCCTGATAAATGAGATTTCCAAACATACATTTGCCGAGGGAATACTTATTTCGTCACATAAGTAGATTTTCGTCATAGTTCTCTATATTTCCACGAAAAGGAAATATCTTTCCGGAAGTGAGTTCGTTAAAAATCAGCGAGAAGTCATGGGAGAGGGCAGATGAAAAAGTGAATGCGTACCATACAGTGATCGATTTAACTGAGGATTGAAACAATTCTCTTCAGCCTGTAGTCCATGGTACGGCCCCGGTCCATGGAAATTTCAGTATGTATCCCGAAAACTTTCGGCCTAGTCATGTGCTACATGGTTCGGCGTGTGCTACCGACACACTTTTCGGACGTTATATTTTTGTCGCGCTGACTAAAATGTATAGTTTTATATCACTGAAATTAATTTGTAAAATATTATCTGATTTCTTTACCATTTTTGCCTTAACTGTCAGCTGGTATACGAAAAATGTATCTAATTTCCGATTTTCTGCAGAGGTAAAAAGGTTGAAGAATGCTAGATTTTAGGACCTTAAATTTCCCCTGTGCCCCAATGCAAACTCCTGAGAAACCTTCCTCCCTCATACTTTCACCTCTATCTCCCCCACCTACTCCCTTCTAAACTCCAGAATCACTTCTAATTTCGGCTTAATGATGTGCTGGCTGAATTGTTACCGACAAACGGTTCGGACGCTACATGTTTATGTGATACATGTCACACTGACTAAAAAAAATTATTTTTATAAACTAGATGTAATTATGAAAATAATTATCTAAACTCGTTATCATTTCTGCCTTGCTACAAGCTGTTTCGCGAAATATGTCTCCTATTTTCCACTACCCCCCGTACAAAGGTGGAATAACGCTGAAATACTGGACCATAAAATTCCATCTCTGCGCCAATGCAAAACCTTCCGCCACCGTAAACACCTTCTCTCTCCTTGGCCTCAGAATTACGTCTTATTTCGGGTACATCGCGTACGGGATACATGGTACCCGACACATGGTTCGGACGCAACATTGTCACGCTGACTTAAATTTTTATGTTTATAAACTAGAATCTATTGATAAAATTTCATTTAAGGCCGTTATCATTTCAGCTTTAGCCGCAAGCAAGATGGTTCGCAAAATATTTCTCCTATTTTCGACGGTCTATATGGGTAAAACGGTTGAGGAACGCTGGATTACAGAACCTTAAAATCTTCTTTCTGCCCCAACGCAAGCCCCTCGGAGCCCCTCCCCTCTTGTACCCTAAACACCTTTATCTCTCCGCCAACACGTTCTCCCCCCAGCCCCAGAATTATGTCGCATGTCACCTCGGAGTCGTTCCGCTAACACGTGGACAATTAGATGCCAAACGCCGCCTCCCCCTTGTTCCCCTCACCACCTCGGGCCTGTTGTACCCAGCACTCTCTCTCACTTATATGCTTCTGCGTATCCTACCCTTTTATCCAGCCTTATTCCTCCTCCTCTCCCTTTATTCTCTGCCCCAAGCCTAACCCCCCGCCCCCACTCCCCTATTCCGTCCTCGTTCCTCTCAGTCTCTCCCTACCTTCTCCCCCCGACGCACTCCCAGCGTAGACTCTGATTATGTCCTTATATAATCCTTGTCTCAGCGTTCACAAAACCACGTTTCCTCCATAACCCTTGCCATCACCCGCTTATCCTCCCCTTACTTCCACCAAATCTTTCCGGCTTAATCCTCGTGTTCCCTCCGAAATGTCTTCCGGATTCCTCGTGCCATCTACGGGTCGATCGAATTATCACTCGGAATTTAAGCTACCCCTTTCGCGCTCACACTTTCCCAATCGCTTGATAATTTTCATCTCAGATTTTACGATTGGGCCATATAGTGGATCAGAGCTTAACCTCTTGACGACAGCTTTAGTTCTCCTGTCCGGACCGTTTACGTAATGGTCGGTTTGTTTATTGTGCATCGCGACTAGAAGAGTGTCGGGATTTTAAATTACGCATTTCAGATTTCTCAAAGATGATGAAATTGTGTCGAACTGGTTTCGTGTTGAAAATTATCTCGTTTAACAAGTAAGCTTAAATTATTTTGTCAATCACTCTCCAGCAATAAACCAATTAATTACATCAATATGTGTTCATTCAAACACTTTAGTGAAAAGTAATTATTTGCTTCGTTGAGTAGATTTATGAACGAAAATTGTCCCTTGTAACCTATAATTAATGTAACTTATTTTTTTTTGGCAAGAAGGAGTAGTTAATTAAATTTTAATATCTATCTTGATTTTTGAAATTTTTGTGCTGATTATTGGTCGCTTCCGTCAAAATCCCTTACTTTCTTAAATCTCTCCGTGCTGCAACTTTGCCTGCTTGTTATACCTGCTTGATCAACCGAATATTATGAAAGCAGCCACTATGTAGTAACAGGCGCATAATTTCATTCCGCCCGATGCGTGAGATTTGTGAATAATCTTGAGAAAATCTAAGATTAGGTGCTGTTATCAATTTTTTTAACAGCTGGTTTTTATTGAAATCATAGTTATGTATTATTTAAAATCATTTTTATTTTCCTGATTGCTGTTAACATTATATTTTTTCTCATCTCTGTTTCCTTCGTCATATTTTGAATGGATTTAGTGACAAAACGAAGCCTTATGTCTAAAACGAAAATTACTGATTTTTTCTTATACGAGAGTTTACTTAGATCCATGATCATGGTAAATACGTCCCTCCGCAATTTAAGTTTGTTTTTTTAAGTAATAAACCTTTTAGATTCGACCTTCACCTTTACTCTTGGTATGGGTGGTAGGTTTTTGTTCATTGGTAAAGGACCGTCTTAGATAATGAATCTGGTATCATGAGAGTTACCAATAGACTAACAAACCTATCTCTCATAACCTTATCAAAATAAATTCGCATAGAATAGCAGATATGAATGAGCCATAGCACTAAACGGCTTCACCAACAATTCAGTGGGAAATATGTTTTGGTAAGTTTATCCCTCTTTTGTTTACATTCACATAAGAGTTGAGAGCTCAACTCATTAAGTACAAAATTGCTTACGTGTGTCTTAAGCCTTGAGTAAATTCAATATGGTCTTTGCTAGATCCCGAAAACTTAGCACGCTTCCGGAGAACGCATTCCGGAGGTAGCATTAGTTATGGTGTTCGTATTATTGAAGTGTACATAGAAATCGAAGTTTTTTCGTCTCCATAAAATTACGCTAATGCTGTATGGAAGCATCACAGAACCGTTTCCGTTCATGTCATCCATTTTAGAATCCGCACTCCTGCACGTGATTGAAGTGCACGCACAATTGAGGTATTGGTCCAATACTTATCTCCCTTCCAGTCCATGTGCCGCAACCCGTCGTTAGCGACTATCTTTTCCGCCACGTTTCGTCAATTTCCCGGGCTCGATTCACACTTTTCTCTCATACACTTTCGCTCGTTTCGAGCTTTCTGTCCCCTCTTTAACTACATTACTGAGAACCTTGCAAGCTGCCGCAATTGCATTTCTCGTGGAGTGATTGCACGTCAGACATGCTCTCATATTTGTTCGACACCCACTGCTGAGGGATTAGGAAGTAGTGGTGGATGTAATGTATGTAGTATCAAAACATGGAGGTAGCTGCTCAGAAGAATGTTATTATTGGAAGACTACTTTGCCTATGAACTAGCTCCGCATCGCAGAGTGAGGCAATCTCCGAGCTTGAATATCAGTGTTTCCTAGGTCAAAAATCTTGGTCGCCATATTCAGGATACTATTTCTGTCTATGCTTAATGTTATGCTGTCTGTCTATGCTAAAAATGGTCTAAATAGCTCTCAATTCAATTGTTTGGATGAGCTTCTGCGATGGTTTTCGAACTCAGTGAGTGTAATTTATTCTCTCTTTCCTTTACCAGTCCCTACTACTTGCATCTTCCTATGAAACCTCGTTTTGTGAATGTGTCTGCCACCATGTTTTGCTACCGCTATTCCTAAAATGGATAAATGACAGCTATACTTCCATTTTATGAGATATTTGAGTTTTTTAATTACTCAGGGCAAAACAGGTGATCTTTTAATTTAGTTATCATTGATTGACAGCTTCATATAAAGATGGGTCCTTGAACTAATAGGTGAATCTCAAGAAGGATTTATTAACCGGCATAGTATCCAATTATCGTGCATGAAAGAAACGCTACTAAAAGAGTCCAGATCTCCCAGTAGCAAACTCTCCTGTTACGTGAATACTTCTAGGGGTATATTTTCTTATACTAAGATATATAATGCTTAAAACTGAAAAACTGCGTAAAATTTTCAAAAAAGTTGAATTATAATATCCACATCGAGTTCAATGATTGACACCATTTGCGTGTAATTCATATGGGTCTCCTCGTAGTACAGAGAACTACTTAACTTGTTGCCTTAATTTGAAGAATTAATGTTTGACAGCGATAATTTTATATGACATTTATTAGCGAAAAACCACTGCATAGGACTTACACGCTGTTTTAATTCATAAATAAAAATAAACGTTGGTAAAAGGAACGCCGTATTTACAACGGTTATAGAACCTCTTCAGTTACAAAAGTATCACAGAATTTAATTTAAAGTCACAAGAAAAAAATGCTTTGCTTATTTCTGTGATTGGAAACTATATAAAAGCTTATTATTTCCTGGTAAACATCGCTGAAATTTTATGTATTCTATAATTAATATCACCATAATTTCGTCATCAGATTGCATTTGTCTTACTCCCAAATAAAGGCATTTTTTCCTTCCACTTTGAGGACCTAATTATGTGAAGTGTATGAGAAGCATCTGCCCAACCCAAGTAACCTGGTTTTCAAGAGATCGCTTGAGAAGCTCCCCATGTATACGATCATTATACGTAGTCCTGATTCGGAATTTGGGCGGAGGCTAAGTTTGAGCAGCTATTTCGACTAAATGTGTAATTCGCCGTATCAGTGTCGCATCATGACCAACCAACTACCATCACAAAGTGTAAACAAGTCCACCCGTCCATCGACGATACCAGGATCCCTACCCCACAGCTCCTCTGTTCTCTCCTTTTGCACCTTCAAAGGGTGGGAAAGCAGAGAATGGAAGTCCTAACTACGTCACTTCACGCATCGCAGATTCGGTGGGGCAGGAGCAGGACTCGTGTATTCTCTCGACACACGGAGGCATATGGGCGGTGAGATTCGGGCTGCTTGTGGGCTCTAAAGGGTGGAGAGTGAGGAACGGAAAGAAGAGGGCTGGAGAGAGACAGCGACGGAAGAGGTGGAGAGGGTTGGACGAAAATCTCTCGCCAACACCTTTTCCCCCCAGAGTAGGGTCGAAAATCGAATGAGACGTGCGTAGGCCCGCTCCTACTTTTCCACGTTGATTGCGTTCACGGCCGCATGACGGCCCCTCGGAGAGGTGGGGACGGGACGGGCTTGTATGGGAGGAGAGCATTTCTATGGCACGGTCGGTTAAGGTCTGGGCGATATCCGAATTTCTGTACCGAGTCGCTAAATGGGTATTCTATCGCAAAGAGACGCATTACTTCGCTCATGGAATTATATCGCATTATATGATAATGCATATCGCTTGATAACGAACATTTAATGATGTCACATATCGCACAAATATCACATTTATATTTATCGAGGGGTAATGAGATGCAGAATAAGGCAACACGGGGGGAAATGTGGGGCAAGCGCGGTAGAGAAATGAGAATAATAGGCATTTCGAGAAGAATTACGTGAAGAAAAGCATATTACATGAAAAGTTGAAACGCATGATGCGTATTATTCACGCTGACCTCTCAGTCTGAAAATCTGCTTATTTGCTTCGCCACTGGGTCGCTCTACTCATACGTGTCAACTATTGCCTAGAGTGATCTAACACGCCAAATTCCATTAAATAGTGACTTTTAATTTACATGCATCTATATAGTTTGGCACCGTTCGTTACATACCCATTTGAGGGGAAAAGTTAAGCCGAATCGTAATCGCATCATATAACAGATTAGACCGCTGTAATACAGCAAATTTAATTCATTTTTATTTCTCATACCAACCAATGACAAATGATTTCGTAAAGTAGTTGATCATATACCTCGGTGAATCGTAATAACAATCAATCTTCCGTGAATAAGACATGATATCACCGGGAAGTATGTCACATAGCTCAATAGCTCACACAGCAATATACCACATACCTCACACAGTTTTGAATAGGATATCTCATGAGTATCGCACTACGTCTCCAACTTGCTCTCGAGAATTACTGTCGTAATTTTGTTCGAACTTCATTTTAAGACGTCTTTAGGACTGAAGGGGAGACTGTTGTCACGAAAAACAACAAATGTGACGGCAACTCATACAAGCAGAATGGGTACATCGGCCAAACGCCTCGGAAACCTTAGGAGCAATAACGCATGAACACTCAATGATTTAACTCTCGGGAGTATAGCATCGAGGGCGATATCTCGTGAAATTAGAACGATATCTCTAAGCGATGAATTATCATATAGATATCCGATAATAATGCATTTGAATGCGATACCTCATGAATATGCTTTGCATTATCAAACTGCACACCCCTTACCGGTGAAAAGAGGCATCGAGGCAGGTGTGTGTGGCAAGGTTGAGGATTTAGAAGTAGAGGTGGACACCCTCGAACGGCGGAATCATTCAGGGCGTGGGTAGAATCGGTGACGCTGCCCACACATCATTGCCCTGAGGGGTTGGCTGAAAAATCGGAGAGGAAAGGAGAGAAAGAGAGAGGGCCACCCACTTCTGCTTCTAAATCTGTTTAGCCTAGGGTGAAGGGTGCGAATTGATGGGCCAATGGCTTAAGGGGGTGGCTGAGGGTGCGGAAATAAAAGGTGTGGGAAGTTGAAGGGACGCGAGGGAGAAACTGACTGGGCGGGACAAGAGAGAGGGGTGCGGTCCCTCTCACTCGGCGTGAAGTGCGGCACCCACAACCGCTCCCTCCAGTTGTAGTAGAATCACAGGCCCGCCGGTTTGGGCGAGCAGGCTCCGAGTGAAATCCATCCGGCAAGGATTCCCACGAGTTCCCCCCCCCCTCCTTCTCTCCCTCCCTCCTGCCCTGTGTCATTGTTTGGGTGCAGATTTCGTATCGCTCTCGCGCGGGTGAGTCCTCACACGAGAGGGAAAAGTGTTTTCGCCGCTTGACGCCCGTGTTCTCACTGGGATTTAAGGGCTGCAAGCGTAAACCAACGTGTGGTTCATTGTTTTTGTTGGTAAAATCCTTTTTTTAGATACTGATTCTTTCCAACCAGTACACGATTTTCATTTTTTAAGTAAAAATGCTGTTTGCATTGTTCGGTAAATTCTGAGAAAGGGTTTTTCAAGCCTTTCCAAGTCCAAGAAGATATATTTAACGGTGTGGTACAGCCGGACAGGCAACGGTGTGGAAGCGTTGGAGCACGTAAAACCTAAATTTCATCAAATAGTGAAGAGTGGAAATTGTTCATTCGTTCTAGTTAAAAATGAATGAATGAGTAAAAGGAATAATACATTTTGAGGCCTGCCAACTGGGTGGCTTTGGATAGTTTCAAGGAATTAGGCATACTTCAGTTAAAGAAACGCTCGTGGTTTATGAATAAAAAATTTGAAACTGTAAAATATGAATATCAATATCCTGTACCGAAGTAATCTTGACAATTGAGCTGGAAAAAGTTAAATGTGGTCTATCAACAATTGTGCATCCTGACTAGAGCACCGAGAAAGAAGTAGATCCCTAATATTAGGACAATAGATGCTAATTTATAGATGGGAGATACTGAGAGGAGAGGAACCCATCTCCTATCACGGAACAAAATATCGTATTAGTAATTACCGATATTCCACCTGTTAGGGAAGGTTTTGGTGGACCAATTATAAGCTATCTATTTCCACTTTTAATAGTGTTCTTCCAAATAATGTTCTTATCTCTTTTTCAGAATGTTTCGTAATTCTCTTAGACCTGCCCAATGTTCTCTTTTCTCCTTCCGATCACCTTTTTTTGTGGAAGAAACACTAGATTAGTTAAAAGCATGATAACCCAAGTAAAGAACACATTGATTAAAGTTAACAAAGCGGAAATACTCCGAAATGGAAGGAAGAAATAATCGCGTAGGGGCATTTTAAGTGAAGTAAGAAACAGAATTAAATCTGTAAATCTAAAAAGAAGTTTGATAAAGAACGGGCATATCATTATCAGTGTGAGAAAAAAGCTCAGTTTCACATGAATGAAGATAGTTAGAAGTAGAGTGGGAATTTTAAACCGTTTAAAGTCAGAAAGAGAGTCCAGTAGGACTTCCATACCTTCCGCTTGATAATTGCTCAAAAGATTGTTTGGTATTGCTCACCTTAAAATAAGAACTAGCAAACGGAATGAACAAAATTGGGACTCAAAAAGTCTTTTGAGGAGCGTAATGGGAAGTACTGGTCTGGTGTAAATGCTTCTTTGGATAAATAACTTTTTTTATTAATGAAGATATCATTAAATGGGTTACTCTTGGGGAAGCAGGAAGTTTATCTAACAAGGTAAACATGTAGATTCAGCTTTGGATCTGTGGTTTGGAAAATGGGTGTGATCTCAAGGAAATTTATTTGGATTGGGGAAATTTTGTTTTTAATGCCGTAATCATTTTGATTTGAACCATTTTGGAACCACTGGTCTGCTCCCCTGTCAAAGGGCAAAAATTTCTTTTTTTTTGTGTAATTTTATCTAAGAAATAGGATGCAGGCCTCGGTAAAAACGTCATTAGTGAAAGGCATGACGGCGAGCGCGAGAGGATTCTATTCGGGCAGAAGGCCCGTTTTTTGACGTGTCTCGTTTGGCGTCAATGAATTAATTTGCCTTAATTAGCGAGTGAGTGCGAGTGCAAGGCTTTTCTTTATGTCGAGCGAAATTCTGAAAAGGGTTTTTTCAAGCCTTGCCGAGTCCAAACCTTGGCGCTCCCCTTCACAACAGACTTAATTAAGTAAAGACGGCCCTCCTCTCTCAGGGCGCTGGGCACCACGTTTGGCCGTGTGTAGACGGCGGTTAATTGAGGCGTGACTTTGCTGCTTCGCGGTGCATGTGAGGATACCTGGAAAAGCAGGGGGAGAAGGTGCGTATCACGGAACAACCTCTGACGGGCCCTCTCATGAAAGCTTCTCGGATGGCCTCCGTGTGTTTGGATGCGGGCGTTCGACACGACCCCCGTCCCCCTCGTGATAATTCGCAAGTTCACATCTGGACCTTGAAAGTAATTAGGGAATGATTAGCCTTTCCACTCTCTCAAAGGAAGTTTCTTTACGATGCATACATCGGGTATAACCCTCTTCATTTTGTCCAGCGAATGTACAATTGATGTGAGTGCAAATGGGTGATAGTGGGGACCATGTGTAAAGTATATTCTTCGTATTCGAGTTGTGAACGCGACATCAAATTTTCTAAAATATCCCAAATAAATATCGATATGTACATTCGTCAGTTTCTTGTATTTCCAATGGCATGAAAAATTTTAAAGGTCAATCTAACCAGATCATCATCTCGATAGATTGATGTCGCCGCATGATATTCCTCCTGTGTTCTACATGCATCTCAATAGCAGGAATCAAATTATAATGGTTCGCGGTTTATCAGAAAGGAAATAAAAACGATTATATTTAACAAATCAGGATAAACCAGTTGAAATTCACATGGAAACGCATCGTGTTACTTACAGCGATACCGTTCCGTGACGTCTTCCGCCGGATTCCTAATGACGTGATGTTTTGATGCCATCATGCCCACTTACTTTTATACGTTAAATATTTTTATGAAGCGGCATTTGCTTACAAACTTTGTCGTGTATAAATGAGACTATGAACATCACATGCAAATAGTTTTTTTTGTAAATATTGCTTTTTCCCCATTGTCTGATAATGGCAAGATGGCTGTAATTGTTTTCATGATATCTTCAATATTCTGGAGTTGGCCAAGATATTCGTGTCAGTTACGTGCCGGCCTGGCAACCTAATGATTGCGGGTTCGAATGCTACCTCCGGCATGGGTAGTGTTTTCTTCGAGGTAAGATCTTGTATTAGACAACGCAATATAGCCATAACAGTTAGAGCATCAAAACCAGAAGTCTGCTAAAACAGTTCCAAGACTATTTGTTGCTATTACATGACTGTGATATTGTGAAATTATTAATGAGAGAAAATTTACCTCTCAAAAATTGTGATCAGAATTTACTTAAATGTTTGTAATTTGACTATAAGACCTAAATTTGTAAAGTTTACTGGTATTTATTATGGTTTAATAAAAATGTTTGAAGCACTTTATCTTTCTCGTTATTCGCTTAATCGTTCTCTTGGACAGTGTGAATTGATTTTTGTATGAACTGTGTGATAAGATTACCTTTCTCAAATTAAAAAAATGTGTAATTTAGATTGATACCACAGAATATCAGTTACGCATGAAATATTTTCGCGTGGATAATTCCTGCGAAAGTATTGCATTTCGCATTTTGCTCAGTTTTAATTAAGTTAAATGGTCTTTGGAATGCCAGCTGCAATGTGACTTCAGAGAGCCACATGGTTATTGCTCTTGGGACTGTATGAGTTCAAGAATGGACATTATCCTGGTGGCTGGAGGAAGAAGAGGAAGAAGTTCCAGGGAGCCCGGAGTAAACGTGTTGATTTGTTTTAGAATTCCTACGCTTTACCGGAGAAATGATCCCGGCAAAGCGTTTGAGTTCTGAAACCAATTGCACGGTCTATCGCCGATGGAAGAGCTTGCTGAGGAAGATGGCGAAGTGGATATGGAACCGATCTCTTAACGCCTCGAATATTCTGCTCTAGACTTGAATGTTGTATGTTACGTGCTCTCGGAAATTGCATTGTATTTCAGTAACGGATGAAGGAATTTCATTTGACGCCATCGCCGTGAGTGGTAATACCATTTCCAACAGGGGCGTCTAATCCTACTCGCAGGGCCATGTGCGAGATTTCTCGAGGGTTGTAGAGAGCTTTAAGGCGCGGTTATAGTCACTGTCGTGCTTATATGTGCCGAAGTGCCGTGTGGGATATGCATTTTTTTCGAGAATGAGCGATAGCATCGTGAGGGCTTCCAGTATTCTGCCGGGAAATTAATTAAAATCCCTTACCTACTTCATTGAATTCTTAAATATGATTGATTGTGCCATA
Organism: Pyrrhosoma nymphula; assembly: GCA_963573305.1. Taxonomy (NCBI): domain Eukaryota; kingdom Metazoa; phylum Arthropoda; class Insecta; order Odonata; family Coenagrionidae; genus Pyrrhosoma; species Pyrrhosoma nymphula. The sequence continues at coordinate 58,259,799 of OY754329.1, forward strand.
TTTTCAATTAAATTCTAATTTTATTTAGGTTTTAAATGTCTGATTCTTCCTAATGTTTTAAAAAAGCTGGGTAATATAATATCATTTATAAGTTGCTGAATTACAGTGTGGAAAATATTATTGAAGTCTACAAATCCTGAAGGATGAAGCACTGTCTCCCTTGAGGGCTCCTTTCCTCCTCCACCTTCTATGCAGTCAACTTCCACATGTTTATTTATTCTACTCGATTTCAACATTTTTTGCTAGCCGATCGTCATGACTGTGGTTTTTATAAAATACTCACAACTGTATTTGGTATGTAGGAAGGCTCCCGTGAATTAGTATGAATAATCGACGGAATATTTGCATATAGTTTAAAGCTCTGTGAAAAAATGTTTGAGGTAATTTTTTCACCTTACTAAGCTTTCCACATATCTTCTTTAACCATTTTGCAATTGAAATCAGCATAGGAAAGCCAAAATATTAACTGAATTATTTTTAAACTCCAAAATAGAGTTCCAAACGTCTACGGCGTAGGACGTGTTAGCTGATGGTTGACGGTAAAGTGCCAGGTTTAAAAGTTTAAAAATACTTCGATAGCGGCAATAGATACCTATATCGTTGGCTAATGCCACAATATAACGCTAGGAGTTTAAAAGCTAAGGGGTTACGAACGGTTAGGAACTTAGTCTCTGATGCTGTTTCTCTTTTTTATACTTTCTAAATGTTGCTGAATTCACAATAATGTGCCAAATCTAAGGAATTAGCTCATAAAAAAATGCAGTTTCATTTAAGTAGGTATCTAATTTATGCAAAGCTATAATTACTCTGCTCAAGTAACTGATATTTTTGCTAATCCCCTTCGCTTGTGATCAGATCTGTCCACTCGTAATCACTTAACAGCTGAAAAGATGTACAAAATATATAGGTATCCACGGCAAGGACTGAGTAATGAGAAGTATGCCTCTTGAGATGGCAGAAAAAGGCACCCTCTTCCTCCATTATTGAAGCCACTAGAGACTATGAGGCTAATGAAAATTTCAGATCACACGAGTTTCAAAGTGACATGGAGGGTTTTATTTTTACCCCGCACCATATCACTACAACTAATAGAAGCCGAACTGATAGGTGCCAATATTCCTTTTTTCCACACACTATTAGAGAATACAGCAAAAACAGACCGAGATGCTAAGACACTGCGTTAACATACGTTGTACTCCCTGAGGTATATCTCTCTATCAGTTGCTTTTCCCGATTCCCTCTTTTTTTCGGGACTGTTGTCCCAATTATCACTCTGCCTTGCCGCTCCGAAGTAACTCACAGGGTAGTATGTAGATGTTTGTACCCTTTTTTGGGATCAAAAAGTGAATCCAAACACTTCCCTTTTTTTATTTCCTTGACCCCTGAGATACGTCTTCCTTCAACTCTTTTAACTCAATAGTTTCTTTTCACTCGTTTTCCCCTGTTAAGACCCCGTGCTTCCACCCCTCACTTCTCGACAACCCTTTTCCTTCCCTCCAACACACAACCCACTCGAAAGAAAAGAAAATGCCCTCCCCTTTTATCCTTCGCTCTTTTCCGAATCTTCTCCTCACACTTCTTCCTTCCATCTCTCATATATCTCACTTATCCCTCCCTCGGGTCTCTTCTTCCTTTCCCACCTTATTATTATGATTCGCGTAATGGATTCGCTCATTCGACTCTTCGCAAACTACGTGGGCGGATGATAAACTCCCCGCCACCTTCTTTCGCTTGCCCCACCTCTTCCTGGCCACGGGGCGTGCGCGTCCCCATCACCGGGAGACGGAGGAAGGGAGAATCAAGGGAAGGAGGACGGATGATGGTAGAGAATGGGGTTGAGAAAGAGTTACAAAGGGAGAGAGCGAGAGGGGGGAGAGACACGACACAAAACCTTAATTGTTTCGGCAATTTTTTTACTCAAAATTCAATTGCCTTCCACTTTCTCTCCCACCATTCCGTCGACGACCTCCTCCCCCTCCTCGTTATTCTCCCACTGCTGTTAAAACTGGGGACGTGTAGCTAAACATCTTTCATTTTTTTATTACTTCAACACCCCTCCACTCTCCTCGTCAACCCTTCCTTATCCAACCACCCCAAGGTGTCTCCCTCTCCCTCCTCTACCCGAAAATTCACTCATTTGAGCGCTTCAATTGAAAGTTCTATCTAGTAATGACAAACCCGCAGCAGTTGGTTAGTATTTTGATGGATCATTGCATCTCTACTTCTATCCCACATCTTCCATTTCACTATTCTCTCTATACTATCCGTTCCTGTCTTAAAGTAAACCTTGTACATCTCTTCAAAACATCTTAAATGCTTATCTATCTCCTCCTTCAGAATCCATTCCCCTTTTGCTATTTGCTTGATAACCCTGCTCTCAGTGCCGGATTAACACACCTGGGGGCCTTAAGGCGTTACAAGCAACGTTAACAAATAAGAAGCAAAAAAAGAACGGGGAAAACATTTTCGGGGCCTCTCCGGGGGCCCCAAAGCCTCGGGGCCCATAGGCAACTGCCTACTTCGCCTTATTGCTATTCCGGCACTGCCTACTCTACCTCGTCTTTATTTTCTTAAGCAACCTTATTTCCTCCCCAACCTATATGCGCTTATCGTCCTGATGGATCACAGTACTTTCTTCATCCCCCTCAGCACTCATATCCCAAATTCCTCCTCTCTCTTCTTTTCCTTCCACAAGTTATTATTTGATTCTCTACTGGTTAGGCTTAGTTTTGAAATATCAATGTTTATCTTCTTGTAACCTTTCTAGAATCACACTTTTTCCGCACACAATCTCTCTCGTTTTTGCTAAGCATACTTCCCGCACCATCTTCACCGCATAAAAAAGGCCTATCCTTTTCTCTCCTTTTCCCCTGTTTCCCAGCGCTCTACCCTCCATAGCGATCTTCAGTGTATTATCCTCTCGAATCACTCGCTGAATCTTTGTCTTCTTTCTATTTCGTCAAGCAACTTTCTCTCCTCACCAACTATGCTAAGCACTGCTTACTTCGTCTTCCTTACGGTCGATTGAACTTTTTCTAACCTTCTCCACACCTACATATGGGGCAGTCTTAAACAAGTCCCCCGTGTATTACTCTCTCCATACTCATATTTTGCCTCCTGTTGATTTCCTCAAAGTTTCTTTTCTCACCCACTACGTCTAGCACTGCTTTGTTTTATTTTATTTGTACCTCTCACTTATTATTTTTATGTACACTTGCGTTTCGAATACCTATTTTTGCTTCTCGTCCTATGTCCCAGCGTCCAAGGTTCGTTTTTATATAGCGTTACGCACCCGTCAGACTCCTCAATAATATTTTCTCAACGTTCAGTGTTCTTGTCCTTCTAAGTTCTGTTTTGCATACGAAATTTTTCTCCTACTATCCTCTGTAATTTTTCCATTTACAATTTGCATCCTTTACAGGTGTAGCGAAGTTTTTAGCGGTGCTCCACTCTTAGAACAAAGTGTTTATTCTCCTCGGTCTATGTACAGGGCTATATTCTCAGGCGGGGTGTGCCATTATGCGTTATGGAATATATTTTTTCTTCTTATGATATTCTTTTGAGCGTTTTTCTCGCTCACTATACCAAGTTTTAAAAAAATATGAATTTACATTAAAATATTTGAATACATCATGCTCTATCTAGTTGGATTTTTTCCAATATCGGAGGGAATAAGAGGCTTAAAAAAATGCGTCTTAATTAGAGACGTCAATAGTAAATGTTATAAGTTTTAGGTTTAGTACACTCCAAAAAGAATGGAAAACACTTTAAACGCATTTGTTAAAATGTAAAATGTTTTCCTTGAAAAAATGTCGAGGATACCTCAGATTGTTAAATGAAATCATCAATATCCTAGATAGTTAACAGCTTCATTTTTATGTACCCGGGATATTTCACTTCATACCCTTTTTTCATCTACCCTTGACTCTACTTATCTTTCCGTTTATCCGAAAATTCCGTCTTTTGATTAAATGAATCGGAATAGGGTCTGCATTATTTGGAAGGAAAGGGTGGAGGATTATTTCAGTGCTGGTGATTTCTCTGTATTCTCTGGGTGCTGCATATATCATTAGTGCTTTATCTTCTTTCTTGCGGCGCCAACGGGACGGAGTCCTCACGTGTAACTTACCTACATTCAGATGAAAGTCGCTTTTCCCACCCCCTGTTAATCTTACTTGCTTCATTTGCTCTTTTTTTCCTCCGTACGCAAGACCAAGTTTTTTTCGATTAGACTTAAATTACGTCACTCATTACGGGTAATTGAAAAAAAATGATTGTCTTGTTTGGCCTCGAGTGTCACCAGTAGAAAGCGGCTTTTTGGGTTGTTGAATTGACAACCGATGAGAGAGTCGGTGCTTTTGTAATGAAATCAAATCCTGAGAACTTTTCATTCTCGGTATCGTTCACCGTATTGATTGCTTTAATTGTAAGTCTAACGCGCTTTATACTCGTTCTAACCCAATGGATGAGGTTAACAGAATGGCATTGTGCAAGAATGAAATTCACATTCCCCAACTTCTCAATCCTTTGTAATGGACGAATGTTTTGGGCCAAGACAAACAATTCTTACTCTAGGTTTTATTTGCGCAGGTTTCTTTATGTACATTGTAGTATTTTATCATATTATTTACTGATTTTTAGCTAGATAAATACCCTAGACCTCCTTATTAGACTACTTGAATTCTTTAGGTTCCTAAATACTGCCGTATGAAACCCTTTTTATAAATTCCCTACTATAGGTTGATTCATAAGAGTTGTCGCGATCTTGTACAAAGCGTTGTACAAAATGAGCGCTACTCAAGTTAGAGAAATATACCTATAGAAATATATCCTAGACTTTCATATATGGTGACTTGAAATCTTTAGGTGCCCAAATACTGCCGTATGAAACCCTTTTTTGTGAAGTCCCTACTATAGAGTGGTTCTTAAGAGTTGTCTCGAGCTTTTACAAAGCCTTGTTGTATGTCGTACAGAACGACTTCTTTCGAACCATTTCACATATTATCCTTTACATTATGTTCAAAATTCATTTCTGCACCGAAGACACCATATGAGGAAGGAAATCATAGCCATGACCCTCAGAAATTATATTTGCTGAATAAAACTGAAACGCATCTATCAAGAGAGAACCATATGGCAAGTTACATCTCAGTCACGCCCAAGGAATAAATTTATACTTTTTATGCCTTGAGTGCTCTGGCACAGAGAGTAAACAGGATACCATTATACCTTTATTACACATCCCTTCATTTTATTTTCCTGTCCTATTCACACTCTGGTTAGTATATGTTAAGTGGCCTTCCACAGTGATATTCTCTTTGCGACTCTCTTTTGCTGTTTTCATTTCAAGCTTCCTTTCACCACATTACGCCCCTTGCTATAGTGTAGTATATTTAAGCTCCAGAAAGAATTTCCCTTGATTTTTCTGAGCTGTATTATGGAGAAGAAGATAGTTTAAGAATCATGGTAGGAAATTATCTCTTGGTGTACAACATAGGTTTGGCTTCATCGTCATTATATATTAAAATATACTCCTATTAAATGCTAAGAGAGGCGTGTTTCGGGGCTCAAGATAGAAATAATTTGCAAGAAAAGTTGATAAAGTCAGTCAAATATGAGGATGGCAAAGCTCTAACCAATCACTCAGCAACATGGGATGCAATAGAACATCAGTATGTAATAAATCGGATAAAAATAAATCATCATAGGATGAAGATATCAAGGACCTCTATAAAAAGCTGAGTCACAGAAAAAGGGTCTCGCAGTGCTAAAGAATTACACCTTGCACATTTGATTTGCATTTGAACCATTAGGGTAACCTATCGCTTAGATAGAGGAAAGTAAATATCCTTATGGTTTTGTATCGGCGAGCATCCCTATCTCTTTACACAATTTCTTTCCTCTTCTCAGTATACGTCCTGCCTCTCTCCACCTCGTCCACAAGGCCTATTTTCTTTCTTCCCCTCCTTTGGTTACCCAACATCCTCTTCTCAAATATGGCCTTCAGCATCCTTTTGCCCCTCATTAACTGTTCCAACTACCTACTCAGTCTTCCCCTAATCTTTTCTAGAAGTTTCCTCTCCTCACGCAACATACCGAGCACTTCCTAATTCCAAATTTCATTATGATGAGGAGAATTTTTAGCGTGGGCATTATTTTTTCTTGCTGCAGAATGTAAGTTGTACATGTGGTAGCTGGATCAGCTTTCCTTTTTTAGAAGGACATTTTGATATATATATATTAAATATGGCTATTTTACATTTATTAGCTTTCGTTTTTTAAGTTTAAATATTATAACTCAAAAGGATTTTACCCATACTCTCTATAAAAAACAAAATACGCTATTCTACTCTTCTTAGAATACAGCAATATATGTAAAAAAAACATGAGGAAATGCTTGCTAAATGGTATCGCCAATGTCTTAGATGTTCTTATTTTCGAAAAAAACTGTCGAAGCCAATTTCTACGGTTTTTTTGCTTTGAATCAAAGTGCTTTTGGCAGAACTTTAGTAATGGTTATATGTTCAATGAAAAGCCAAGAAACTCATCTTATCCTCAACAAGATGGATAATATTGATGAATAGCTTATTTCTGCAATTACATGCTCATTATGTATAGATAAATACATTCATTTGAGGTGGCCTCTTGATATTTAGATTACTTGAATATCTCATTCGCTTGTAGGCTGCCATTCCAGGAGTCCCACTGCAATCCCTCCTTAAACATTAAAAATTTATCAAAAAGTAAAATCCCCGTAGTTTTCTCCATGTTCCTGCGAAAGTAATGGCATACCCATCCTCTCTAATTTCACTTTTCTTAGTCTCACCTCCTTGGACCCTACATACTTATTTCTGCCATTCTCCACTTTATTCCTCAATTCTAATCCCTCGCCCCGTTCCCGTCATCCTTTCTTCACCTCAAGTAAGGCAACCGCACTCAGACGATCAACCAGCAGGGATCGAATTCTTGGAATTCGTCCTTTCACCGGATGCGTTTTTTTCTTCGATCCTTTGTACACTTTTATATTTATTGCCTTCCCGCCAGCCTTGCGACTTCAAGTGCGGCCCCAGTTCTCCTTACTTTCTTCCCATCCGCCTTTTATATTTGCTCCCTTTTTCTCCCGGACCATTTCCGCAAACGTGCCCGCAGTGCTGCCCCCCGAGGCGTGATGGTGCTAGGAGGAAGCGGAATGTTCTTCTCCAGAGTCGATATGGAATTCGAATGATAAAAAAATTAGGAGAGACATGCCGTAATTTATATGAACTTTCTCCCGCTCTTGACTTCAGACTCGACCTCGGACTAAATGACTATCCCCGGGATTGGGAATTAATGCTTTCCTCCCTCGCCTTAATGCTGGAACAAGTTTTCTCGAATCTGATCAAGCTCTGTAGTGCTAAATTATCTCGCCAAACATTTTTCAAAAGTTACTCTCTCTGATCTCTCAGTTGAACCATAAGGAATTTTCCCCTTTACGCTGCTCAATTTAACCGGCTATGAGAGTAACATCCATTTCAAAACTGATTGATCTCTACAAATTTTGTTGAAGAAGGTAAAAGAACTGCTATGAAAAAATCAATTACTGCGCTAATAATTCCTGTTGATTAATTGCTTCCAGTTTTAATACTTGCTTCGCCGCGCGGGTTCATTGTCATGAGCATTGAGTAGAGCTCATGTCTGAAAGTAAGATTCAAAATAATCCAGAACCCGATACCATATTAATTTAGGAAGGTCCTAGGCACAACGCTTTTTGGCACTTTTATTGAAACTATTGCACAGAAATGATTTTTAATGATAGAGCACTTTAGATGCACAAAACTATTTATTTCCTACCCCTTTGTGGACAAGGGGCTACGCTAAGCTGCAGCGTTTGCTTGAAATTGATTTGCACTTTTACTTAATATGCTGAAAAGTATAGTTTTTGTTAGAGTTCCCTTAAAGGTTATCTCCTCAGTAGTCACCAAAGGCTCCCCGGCGAAAGACTGGAGTGTTATTATCTTTTTAAGCAGTTCTCCTGTATTAAAGCCCAGTACATGTAGTTTCGTACTTAATAATTAAGTGAAACAGTTTCCTGGGATATATGAGTAACTTTTGATGGTACGAGTCCAATTGAAGGATGATTGAGTATGAAGAGCATTTAGGAATTAGTGGCCTCCGAATCAGCTACCTATATGATCCATTCTGTTGGAAGGCATTTTAGACAAGGAAAGTTTTCTTCGTAAAGTTAGGTTGGAAACTGAAAAAAATTCTGAATGAAAATAAATTCAGCCCCAACAAGGATTTTACGCGATATCTAGGTGTGCGAATTTACAAGCCAACTCACCAATTCAATGCACTTTCAATTCCCGAACGAGTATTTTAAAAATAGAAACTATTTTGCCTCGGCTAAGGAAAAAGAAATGCGCCCGTTGACTCAAAAAATAAATATTCTCATGCACGGCATGACAACGCAGTTTGGGCGACGGTGGTGGCATCCACATGGGAACGCGGAGCGAGTACTTTCATTAGCATTATTTGTGTTTCCGTGCTTCGGGTACAATTTTCAAACCGGGGCATTAAATTGAAAAACTTCCACCGCAGCCCGCCACGGGCAACCTTCTCTTCTGTTTCTCCCTTCCTCTCTTTCTCCTTCACTCCTTCCCGCAACCCGACCTCAGCCGTTGGCCTTACCTCTCGGTTAACTTATAAAACTTTTGGCGTAGCCGGACGGAATCTAAAGCAGTCTCCCCCCCCCCCCCCCCACGGAAAGTTTCTTTGCGCATATTTGCTCGTCGAAGAGCATTCGCAGAATAATAAGCAATAAGTCGACCCCAAGGTAGTGCCCCTCAAGTTTTTATCTACCCTGACTGTTTTCCATTTCAATCAACATCACATGTCCCATCAAATTTGCGTCGTAATATAAAGGGAATGCACGCAAAGAAGAATTCCTCCGAATAGTAATCTTCTCGAAGAGTTGCGCAGTTTCCTTTGATCATTACCATTCATCACTTATTTTCTCTCATATTTCGTGGCGTACGTGCATGTTCCCTCTACTCCGTTGGCGTTTGGAGTTTCGACTGTTCTAACTCTTTTGTGTCCCCCTGGTTTTCTACAACAGTGAATTGTATCGCATAAAAAAACTGTGTTTAGAATCCATGGTTCTGAGTGAGACGGAATTAATTCTATGATCCCATCCATCTGGGAGGAATCCATATTTTTGATGCATGACGATGCAATTCTAGCAAATGCATTGAGTCAGTTAAAACGGAAAGGAAAATTTCCTTAAGAATGACTCTCATAACTATTACGATGTATAGTTTCAGATACTGTTTCTCGCATTTTTTACTTTCTTTAATTTTAATGAGAGCTGTCTTTCTTTACAAAAGTCGGCCATTTAACATTTCTCTCGGATAAAATTTATCTCCTCGAGTACTCTGACACTCGCGCTATTCTAAGCGGTTGTTAAGAAGCTATGAAAAGGTAGGTTAAGCTAGCCTACTAGCCGGCCCAAGTAGAAGAGCGGGGAATTTCTCTCAGCTCTTATTAAATGTATTGTTCATACTTATTTTCGAATGTTGCCTTTCTTTCTTCGTCTTCTTATAATATCTACTTTTCTTTTCCATCACAGCACTTCCTCCTTTCTATCCTAACGTCTGTTAAGAACTCCGTCTTCCTTCGCATCTATCCATATTTCAACATTCCATTTATATTTTCTTCAAGTCTCCTTTACTCACATCTTTTGTCATTTTTTGTCGTTCAGCATCATCGTAAATTGAGCTAACTTCCCTCTGCTCTGACTCACACTCGAAATTTTCTGTTGGCTAAGTCCGTTCAGACGTCCCATGTGCTAAATATTTTTTAAAAGTGTATTTTCCAAAATAGTATGTTTTTGGTACTGTTTTACAAATAGGCAAAAGAGGAATGGCCTCACTGGAGTAGCGTTTAGACCCTTTTACGATAGTGATTTGGCTGCAGGTTTGGTGATGATCCCATCTCCCGAGTAGTAGCTTCCATTGAAGTGATAACGAAACATGGTGGCTCTTGCGTAAAGACCCATCTCCGTGGAAGAGTCCATTTCCTACATATGAGCTACATACGGGCGACAGGGACAGGTAATATCCGCATTTAACTACCAGTATTCCCAAGGTAGCAAAAATTCATTGGCTACTTTATATTACTCAATCTGTAATTGCACATCAACTTTATAGCTCTCAGTGGCTCTTCATCCAATTGTTTCGATGGTTTTATCTGGCTTTTCCGATGGGTTGCGAGCAATATCTGCGTATATTTATGCTGCTTTGTTTGTATTGCAAACATGCATCTACAAAATACCCTGAAAGCCACCTCAGGGGTGTGTGGCAGGGGGTGAGTAATCACCAACATGCATTACACTATACCCTAGAGTTAGTGTAACTACGACTAATTATGCATTAGCATAAATCGCTAATCTTGTCACGAGGCGAAGCCTCACAAGCATGCACTACTACACTACAGATGTTATCACAATGGAGAGGGACCGTCAATATACATGCATTCTACAACTACACAGATGGACAGAGAGTATGTCAAGACCTATGTAGAAAACATGCAAGGCGTACTGTTAGTATGTGCTAGGTAACAGATAAGGATTCAAGTATTAGGAGTACTACTACTAAGAGCTACACTACCTAAAGACAAACCTAGATAAAAGTCTCATTGGCAGCTGTTATGGTCCCTTATCGTTCCTGGGAAAAATGACATTTTAAATCTGTCCGTTCTGCAGTCTAGTTCCCTAATTTTTTTTTCATGATCTAATCTACCGTAGTATGTCGGATTTCGTAAAATATTATCAACGTCATCAGAGAATAGACCGGTTTGGTACTTACATAATAGATCAAGTCTAAATTTTAATCGACGGTGGAACACATAATCGTGGAACGCACTGCTGATTCTTTCCGTCCCTCTCAAGTTTAAGGCAGTTATTTTGGCAGCGTTTCTTAGTATGTATTCTCTCCCCTCCGATTCTTAACCACTTCCTTACAAGCCTTTCTATCCTTAACGCAACGCTTCTCGCAGGCTACTGCCATCGTGTTTCGCTTCCACAATATCTTTTTTCAATGTGCCGTCACTATTTTCGTACAATCCCTCCTCCATGCCCTCTTCACCTATGTGGCTGAAATTAGTGTCGTTCGAATGTAATTTCTAACTTTTCGGCTATTGTGCAAATACAAGCATAAAAGGAAGGAGAGTTGTGAATAGTGTTAGTTTTTAGTTTACTATATTCTTCTATATTCAAGGGACTCCACTATGTGTCTAATAACTTGGGCTTTTCTCATTATTAAATATTTAAAAAATATTACTGCCAAAGGACGGAGGTCGTCCTGAATGAGACAAAACACGTAGAATAGCACAGACGGACGGAATTTTCTTCTTTTTAATTATTTTAAGAATATTGATACCAAAGGACGGAGGTTGGCCTGAATAAGAGTAGCACAGACGGACACCGATCGTACGTGGTTCCAATGTAGCCGAACTGTTTTTTTTTAATAGGAGGAAGAATTACTTTTATCGTGTTACTCTCTTTCTCGTTCTCATGCACTGCAAGACTTTTGATTGAAATAAATGTGCGGTGATGCGGGAATTGGCTGTATCGGGAAAGGTCGTGCTAGAAGGGTGCTTGTGTAGAGGGGAGGGGGGAAGCGTCGAAAGAATTCTTTCTTGCGGCAGAATGTATCCGACGAATGGGAAAAACACCACCCCACACTGTTTCCGTGCTTCTCCCCGACGTTTTTTTCCCTCTGGAATCCCTCCTCCCATTCGGGCGTCGTCTTTGTACTCGTGTTTTTCTCGGCTCTCGGCTTTTCTCTTCAAGCCGTCCAGAAATCGGAAAATTTCGAACTCAAGGAAACGGTACGTATTGGCTTGGAGGAAGGAATGGAATCTCGTTCAAACGGTGGACGTTTATGAATGCATACATATCTATTCTGAGGGATGCGCATGTAAATGTATGTGTATTTCTTTCGCCAAAAAAACATGAACTTCGCGGAGGTATTTGGATTTAATTCCCCGAGGCTATATTCAAAAATCCACGCTATGCTCACCGAATGCCGTCCTTTTCAAAGGATTTCAAAAACTTTCAGGGCCTATTATTGAATGGAAATTAATGCACGGGCACGGGCTAAAATCATTATCCTAAAGACGGGCGAATATCAGTCCAAATTAGGTTAGAAAGCTCACAGTTTGCCTATTCGCCGTAATCATGTGAAGAACACTTTTCTGTTGGTTGGAATATTTTGTGATTGTTTTTTTAAGCTAATTTTTTTCAGCATTGCTCAAGGAGTTATTTCCATCTCTTATCTTTTCTGCGAGATATGTCTGCGTATGTAGCAGTATTATCAGATTTTCTTGTATGCTCAACATGTCTTCGATACTGTCTGCTCTGTGTGAATAATTCAAGCTCATGTGCAGGAAATACTTCTAGCTCGCATGTGGAAGTATGATTTGACAAGGTTTATTTTATTTTCATTCAACATAATGCCACGCGGTGAAGTAAAAACAGTGAGTTATCATTAATTTACTGCATATTTCTTGGACAAGCAAAATTTTAAAAGAGTAAATACGATGTAGCAGGTCTTTGGCTACACTAATGAGTCACCTCTCCGAGTTCAGCAATTATTCACTTGTTATTACAGGCGGCTTTTTGATACAATGCTAGTAACTGCTCAAGTAACTATGTACTGCCTAATTTTTGTTCAAATAAATATTCGTACTGTACGATATGCTGCTGTGTGTCATAACGATTTTGCCATCAAAGCTCATAATCAATTCGAATGAAGCATTGAGTAAGATTGAAAAATATTTTTTTACTTTATGTTTTAATATCTTTGAGACTCTGCTCTGATTGATTCTTTCACACCTGGAATTTTGATAACCTGGCAACAAAACCGAACTCAGCTGAATTTAGGGTATTTTCCAAAGTTTTGTTTGACAGAATATAGTATTTAGTCAGTTCCTACGAGAATACTTTACTTCAGTGCAAGATTTTTCTCGAGTAAATTCTTTCTCTTACAATCAATGGTGCAAAGGATGCAAGGAATGAAGTACGTAATACAAATGGAAGCCGAGAAGCTATTAAATTAGCCTTACTTGGTGAAAAGTCGACTAGCTATATACAAGTCGTGATTTTAAAGGAGGAGATTAAGGATTAAGCTTGATCTGATAAGAATGACGCTCAGAATCTTCACAACCTTTATAAAATTATTAATCACCCAATTTAATGCCCGCCTTGGTTTCCTTCGTTACTGCATGATTCTCCTTGGCGCATGGCAACGATAACACGTCCCAAACACTCTGGTCGCGTCATTTTGAAAAGCGGTGCATGGGAAGTAATTACGACACGTTGCTCACGCCTGGAGTGAAAAATATTCGGGGCGCTTTTAAAACCTAATTTAACGAGACGACAAAGTTGTTTTAGTACGATAGCCTGCGTGTGACAGCCATTTCTGGAACATTGTGCAAGCGTGAAAGCCAGGAAATGGAGACGTAAAATTGCTACTGGTTTCCGCTCCACGTAAAACACTCTTGCCGTCACAGCTATGCAACTTCGGTGATTCTGAAGTGCCGTCAAATAGCGATATCCGGCATTGTGTTACGTCAAGTTTTTTTGCTCACTAAACCGGCTTGGATTTGATCCCTTTAGGGCGCGGCCGAGGGCCGCAAGATTAGGTTAACTTCCTCGTGTGACACCCTGAGTGCGTGGGATGTCACGTCCGTAATTTATGACTTTCGGAAGACTCGTAGCAGCAGTAAGAGTGCGGTCGTTTCGTGAGTTGTAAGATGATCATTAGATAGCCGTACTTGCGCTTCGCGGCCATAAAATCGAGTGATCTCGTAGAGCAATTAATTTCATTTCGTTTTAATGTGACTTCGACCATCTCTTTGTTGCTGATCGTTCCTCCTTGCCTCCCTGTTTTTATTGTTTTTGCTAACAATCTCACTTATGTTTCATCAAGTGATATGTCTTGTACTTGTGAAGCTTAGAAGTAACGGACACTGTCTTTCTTAATTAAAATAACGCTACGTAGGTGCATGCGAAAGTAATCGGTTTGTAACCCGTTAGTTTTAACAATATATTTAAAAAAAATACAGGCCTAATATATCATTGAGTATTTATGGAATGAATCATGAGATGCAAGAGCCAACGGAGTACAGGCAAAAATTCTTAGCTTTGCTCCGAATTATCACTCTTCTACATATAGATACATTTCTACGAGCCATCACATGGGCGTGTGACAGGGGGTGTAAGGACACCAGCCACGTAAAGGTGTAAAGGAGAATGTTATAGGTAGGTAGGCGAAAAGGTGAAGTGTGATTCGGCAGTGTTTTCAGTGGATCTCAGTTTTTATTATGGTCACTAATTATGCGTGGAATGAACGAATTTTTTCGGCAATTTATTTCTCTTCTCTTATGTTTCCTATCGGACCAAGAGATGTAGTGCGACTTCAAATAATATTAACTGTGTCACAATGAAATACACTTTTTCTGAATTTTTGAATCAATCTAAGCCTAGCGTGTAGCCTCCGAGTCTCTAATGGTTCCCGACTCTTGCCTATTACCCATAAATGCACAGGAAATTAATACAGAAGTGTGGAATAGCAACATTAGCAAGTTTTATTTTAAAGGAGTGGTTAATTAATGTGCAATTTTAAACTTTCTTAGAACTTTGTTCTGTAGTTCGGAAAGAGGAATCATGTCAATAGTTATTTGCTAATTTTGAATGAATGCATTTGCTTAGATACCATATTTTTAAATATTAATATTGAATGTTAGATCTTATTTTATTTTGCGAGAAGGCCTAGTGATAATCAGTTAGACGAAATGAGTTAATGGCGCTGGAAATATGAGACATCATGACAGTCGCGTATTAAATGAATAATTTACATGAGTCGGGGAAATATTAGATGGGTTACAACCTTGATATTAAAAGCCTCATGACGAACCATTTTCGTGACAATATCAAGTGAAAAGATCGAATATAAGAAGAAGGAAATATTTATTTCACTCGTTCTCCGACGCTAGAAATTCTTTCCCCTCCCCCTCCCCGAAGCACGCAGCCCATCAAATTTTCAATGATCTACCACGTAGCAATTTTCATTACGGCCTGCGATGATAAACCGGAATCGGTCAGCGTCGGTTCGAGCAAACGCCGCGGTGAGATAGATGGAGAGAGAGAGAGGGACCGTAACCCTTCGGACAGGGGACATTTATTGGGACTGCAGCACACGTGCCTTCCTATGGGTGTATCAAATTTTCATGGATTCTACTCGCTCTCCGCCCTTTCTGCCAGTCCTTCCTTCCTTCCTATGTCCCTCCTTTCCACTGGACTTAACCCCTCCGACCCGACACCGATGCACTTCATCCCTCTCCAAAACCCGTCCCATGCTTATTGCACGGCGGATAAATCACCCACTACCGGAGCATTTTCCAAGCGGTATGAAACTGTCGCGATTAAGGTTAGTTTTCAAGACATGGCAGGAGTAAGGTGGAAAAGTGGAGGAGGGCATTAGATGGGCCTTTTTTTGCCACGCATGATGATGAATATCCAATCCTGCATATTTTAACTATAATTTTCTGAAGTAAATTTATTGGATGCATTTCTGTGATTTTCTAACATATGCACCTATTGGCTGAAACTTTAATTTTTATCCCTGTAACTCAAAGACACAGAAGAACCAAGCTTATTTGCGTTCGCAAGGCTCTTTCTTAACCAATCCCTGTTTGGAAGTTAAACATTACATTGATTTGGAATATGGACGATTGAAGACGAAACCTGGGTAGGTAGTTAAAACCTGTAACTGAAACTATGTATTTGGTTAATGACAGTTAAGTATTACAAGATTCTCCTAATATAATGGAGCTAATCCCGTTATTAGGAAACACCGTATATATTGACCAAATATGGTCATTTAAAATGATAAAGAGCAGTTCTTTACTTAAATAAGAATTAATGTCACGGTAAGTTGTGATGTATTAAATCATTTTTAGTGTTGACTTGAAAATACCTGGAGTTTTGTAAAGAATTGAATATAGTGATGACATAAAATCCTATTTAAATGGAAGAGTGCTGTCTATTTCCCCAACATTATGGGACAGTTCCACGGTACCAGCCGCAATACTATATCTTTTATGAACGCATAGGTACTGACTAAGAGGTAGTGCCCGGTGACTTGCTGTGTTTCCTTCAGCTCGCACCTATCTTTTGTGGAAGTGGCATTATGGATTCGTTCTTTGGATATTACTTCCTTGCTGGTATCATCTTCGGGATTTCAGGAGTTCTAAAGGTTTTCGCATATCGGAAGTAAAATCCCATTATATCACTGACCACACTACCGTGTACGTATTCCAGCCTGACAATGAGTTCCAGAGATCTCACCTCCAACGCCAGCACCATGGATCACCTACCTATGATTGGCCGAATCTGGGAAGAATAGGTTGGCCACCTTGGGTAGCGTCCTATTCTGTATGCAACAGCATTCACTCATCAAACCGGCAGGATACCCCTTGTGTATACCACGATGGATATTGTCATCGTGATTCAACCCCTCCCTCTCTCGCCTCGTTTGTTTGCTCGTGACCGTGTTTCCGCGTGACATAGCGTGCTCGAACTTGTTCATGCGGGCGTCCATGTTCTCCCGTTCGTGGCGTCAGGGTCGTTAAAGTCCCCGGCTCGGACAAAAGACTCAACAGTGGGTGGACTCAGAAGATATGGGGACGTTGGTTGGAACGGGCAGGCGTAGGATACCAGGGTTTGGGCGCCCAGCTTTCGCGTTGGGGGCGACGATGAAGACCCCGTTAGAGAAAGGAGGGCGAGAGACAGGAGTTCCTTTTACCCTGTTCACAATACTGTTTCCTGCGCTGGTAACTCACTTGGTAGTAGAAAGTTTTCCCTTTGACAACATGTTCGCCCTAACTCTACTAACCCTTTTAAGTACGATTGAGTTAGCATAGCTGGCGTCTGAAACTGGCTTCTGTGATGAAAGTGACTGGAAAAGTGCTAAAGTGGAATGGAATTTCTCCTGTTAGTTTTCCACGTCACTTATAATTTTTCATAGGCAATTTCTTAGCCTTCTTTTAGTAATACGTCTTCATTTGTTATTAAATCGATTAGAAATTTTCCATTATTCAATTACACCACATCTTCATGGTTTACAATCTTTTTAGTTCTGATTCTGTTGTCGTCCAGGCTTCAATTTCACATAAGAGAATGATCCTTGCGAATATATCTACTTATTGAGGTGGTTTTTAACCTAACCGTTTCTACCTGTTAATAGACCTTTCTTCTGATAGAGTGCCCTCGTTGCCTGAAAGACTACTCTGTTCCCATGGTCTCTGCTGCTTTTTCATTATTAGTGATCCCACAGCACGAAAAGTAAAGCGCCTCGAATAAATCCCCAATATTAACACAATTCAACCCTACTAATGTGTGAGCGGCATTTTGGAGCTAGCGCTTGGCGTTGTCAGGTCTGTCTGTGAGGCTCGGAACCGGAAGGATGAAAACTCGACCGTCCGTCAGTTCAGCCTACACCATTCAGTTTAGTGGGGTGTCTGGCCAGGGTGTAACGAACCACTCCCTGCACACGGGCTCAGAGATCCGGGCCGCGACGTGCATACCATGGCGTTGGATTAAATAAACCTCGTCGTCCGAGCTCTTAATGGGCTTTGGGGCTTCCCCTCCCCTCAATCAATGAGCTGTGCCCTGTGGCGCGGTGATGGGTCGGACAATGGCGACGTCGAGAATTGTTTTCGCGTTGTGTCAAGCGTCGCCCTTTTCGGCGGAATGGAAATTTTCTTAATGGGGGATCTGACGCGTACGCCGCTCAAAGTGTGCGAGATGGTCGTCGGTAGTCGTTACTGCTCCACCAGGAATGATGGAACTGAAAAATGAAGGGTGGACTCATGGGGTTGGCCTTGACTTTCGGAGAATTGCTCAGAAAAATATATTATTCAAGGCTTCATCTCATGCGATAATGCGTGCGTAGTTGGTCCATTATATGAAGTAATGACAGTTAAGAGCCTATTGAAATGAAATAAGAGTTACTTTCATGATCCACGTAAAATATATTGCACAAAAGACTTGTTTTGGCGATTGACGCCATCATCAAGTTGATAATGATATTCTGCGCCTAGGTTGTGTGTGTCATAAGTTGTGTACCAAACGATAACTTTCCCTTCAATGTGTACAGAAAATTCCACGAAGTTACGTCTGAGTCAAAGAGTTATGTAGAGATCCTGAATCTAGCGTAAAATGGTTTTAAAAGCTGAAACCTGGGAACTGAGGATGAGATTGGACTTATCATTTTAAATATAAACACGGGGGATCAATTGTAAAATGACCACGAGGAGGATAAAATGGTGAAATACTGGAAATAGTGGATGAGGAAGCGATGCTACTGGAGGAAATAAGGAGGAAGAAGAGTTAGTGGAAATAAAAGTTTGTTAGGGACGTTTGTTTTAGTAAAAGACTTGATGCAGGAGGATGTTGGGCATGCGAGGAAGGGGAAAATTTAGTACTTTTATTGGATGAGATAAATAGAGGTAGGGAAAATGCCAATAACTAAAAGCAAATGATGTTGAGAGGCAGGAGCCCACAGTTATAATATGAAATGGTACGGTTACATTACACGGTTGCGATATTCCACAGAGGAAAAATCATTCGCCTTGACCGGGAATCCCGGTCAAAGTGAATGATTTTTCCTCTGCGGAATATCGCACTTACGGGTGACTCCGTAAAGTTAGATACCGTGGCTAGTCCCTTGTATCCTCAAAATTGCTACGCAGTTACATTAAAAACAACCAGATGACAGAAATTGTATATTTATCCAAGCGTACCTCCATTGGCAGAATACTAACAATTATAATTCAGCTTTACCTACATATTATTAAGACAGAGGTAATGATTATGATATCATGTTGTTTGAATATTACCCATGTACATTCAATGTAAGGTCGGAGGTTGTTATGGTATTGCGTCATCCTGAAGGTCGTACTCTGACGTATTTTTTTATTTACTTTAGATTTCATGTCACCTAAGTGAGGGTTCTTTTGAGAAGTAACTTCTTCATATGTCACGAATGTCGTACGCAGTTATTATTTGATTGATTTTTAAAATTTATTTCGTGGATTATACTCACGAATGTAATTCAATATAAATGTGTAGACCTTAATGGTAGATGACTTTTAAGTACTAAACTCTTAGCATAATTAAATTATTGCTGTCTATGGGCACTGGTAAGAGTCGGTTTGTGAGCGAAGTCAGAATTTCATCTCACACACTCATAAATCAGTTCAGAAATCAGTTCCTATTGCTTTTGTAGAGCGACCAGGGAAAGTGCGGGTCACAAAGAAGACCCGAGAGGTGAAGTAGCCTTCGTAATGAACTCAACATTGTAAAATATTATTGACTGGTGAGAGCACTGAAGTTATTTCTCAGGGTACATTTATTTCTGCAGCATCCACTTAGGAGACTTGTATAACATAGATTACCTTTTTTATCAATAACACTCTCATTAGAGTGCAGATGTAGCATTGAATAAGATAGGGAACATAAATAAATATATTTTATAATATACACAGGAGTGAACTCCGTATTTCTCAGTGATTTTTAGCACAGGCAGGTCCCTCTCTTCCCCAAGTACGAGTTCGTAAGGCAAAAGGCACTGCGGCACGAAAAGAACGCGGCGAACGGACGGTGGGGCTCTGAGAAAGGGAGGAGAGAGGGGGAGGATAAAAAAATCACGTGGGGTCCAAAAGTCCGGGATCAGTTCCACGGGACAGCGGTTGGAGAATTGATTGGTGGCTTGGAGAATGGAGGTTGGGGCTTCGCGGTACTCCCTCACCTCATCCCCTTCCCCCCCGCATGCATCTGTCGAATTTGACGGACGGATCGTGGCATTGAAGGGGCCTCGCTAACCGATGGTCAGTTGGGAGTGTGGCCATTGGCGGCCGTGCTCGGTCGGGCCAGCTCCGAATATCTGGAGGGCCTTAGGAACCCTCCCCTCTTTCTGCTCTCCCTCCTCGATGTTGAGTCCTTCTCTTCCCCCTTCCATAACTCCCGCACACTGCTCTCGCGAATCGAACTGAAAACGCTCTGCCATTTAGCGCGATCTCTGCCCGAATAATTTAATTTCGGCGATGGCCCACATCAATCACTCCCCTTCTCCCATAGCTTTGCCTTCTCTTTTCTGCTTGATTCTCTCAATTCTCTTCCTCTCTCTCTCACTACAAATTTTTCGCGGCATTGGCGCTCACGTTGCAAATCTGTAGAAACTAGGGAAATGGCATGAGGAATAAAATTCTCTCATAAATAATTGTGATATTATACCAAATGAGGTAACCTGTTTCCAGAATGGTAATAACGACATCTTAAAACTTATTAAAATAATTATTTCATATATTTTCCAGTCCGATAGTTAGTGGCAACGTGTGCATGCTCATCTTAGTGTCTCAGGTGTAACATGTGGTGCTACTTAATAACATAACTTATTCTTGTGTCTTCTTCACGATTTTTTTAACTATAAATTTGTTGATTTATATACCTATATTCTTAAAAATAGTTTTCGTTGCACACAAAAAACGGCATGTAATATTATCTCTATCGTATGCTTAAAATATTGATCTCGTTTAAGCTCTAGAGGATTAAAAGGTCTTCCTCTTTTTACGTTTTTCAATAATGATTGAAAAATATTTTTAATTTGTTTGTTATTAACTATTTTGGAGGTTCTAATGAAATTCATTTTCAAGGATTTGTTCAGTGCCGCATAAATGCGCCAAAGTGGTCGCCACTATGAACTCATATCGCAGATTGGAAATCATACTTTTCTTTGCATAATCACCGGCATGTTCATTACTCTCTCTTCAAACATTTCTTATCACATGGTTCTTCTTTGAAGTAGCAGTTGGGAATAGACGATTTTTGGTTCTGATATTAAAAACGTGCCTCCTTCACATTATATCTCACTGATATTACCTCTCGATTCAAAGCTATTCCATTATTCTGTCCAGTTACGTGTAGCCACTCTATTTTGTGTCTTATATTGTAGTTCGTGCTTTTAATGTTCCAAATTTATTGTGGTTAGATCAATTCACGTCAAGAAGTTAATTTTCATAAAATAATATTCTATGGCTTTTTATGTGTCATACATTTAGAACTTGTGGAAGTGCTATTGATTGATAAATTATGAATAAAAAGTTCATTGCATTATTAGGTATTTCAGCGTAGAGTTTTGCCTCCCTTTTGGCTAACTAAGTACTTTAAGGTCCCGATTAGATTTTCGTACGAATGTAATTCATAAAGTCCCATCTCCCCTTCACCCCGTAATCTTACCGGCGTAAATTGTGTTATTGTGTGCTTGAGTGATATTGATGGACCAACAGGATTGAGGGGGTGGGGAGACAGAATGGGATTCGTCAAGGACAAAAGGCTTTCTGATATAATTATGTCGGACAATAAATTGCCTTTTTCATTCAGACTAATGCGCGATAATGGATTTCAGCGCCCCCACCCCCTTTTTCCTCGTACCGTTGGGTGAAAGATGGCGCACCTTTCGTATCCCCCCTTTTTTAAATCAATCCTAAAGCTGAAGCCGGATATAATTCCATTTTTGAAAATTTTCAAGGAAGATTGAACAAAATTAAAAATTACTTTTTTTCTGACAGCCGTCACCCACTCTCACCCTCCCAACTTTCTTTAACATTTCTCTCAGCCTCTGTTTTCTCTTCTCTGTATTTCTGGCTCTTTTTTCCTCTACAATCACCACGCTAGCTGCTATAATATCCTTCATCGTCCCGTGTTTCAACCGTCCACCTGTCCTTCGCACACCACTGTTTTTAATCCTTCTCTCCATTAGAGTAGCCAACTGCTAAAGAGTTAGAATGAAATTACTTAGTAGTTTTCCACTTTTTTATATTAAATATTGGTTTATGCGACCGGTTTTGATGTATTACATCATTGTCAAGCACGGTTATTATAATAAACAAATATTATTTACATAATTAAATATGGTTGTTAGGGAGTGAAAACAGTACGTTGGAAGTATTGATGGGAAGGTTGGAGCTACTATTGTGGGAATCTAATGAAAACTAAAGGGGAGTGGGATTGAAATACGTTTTCGTTCATAAGCGGAACTTGTCCAAGACTGTGTTGAATATAATAAGAACTCAGATATTGCAATTTTCCACAGATAAACCCTTTTTGTACTGTGTTGAATTATTTCAAGCCTCTAAAAAATATGTAATTCGTTTCCTTTACTTTCCAAATGCAGTATTTTTGGTCGGATGTTGTAGTCATGGTTAGTTTCCATGATGTGTTTGGCTATCATGGAGTTGTCATTTCCACTCCTTAGGCATCTTCGGTGTTCTTTAAGGCGTGTGGTAAAACTTCGTCCAGTCTGACCAATATAAACTGTAAGGTATGAGTTACAACTTACTTTATATACTCCACTTAGGCTTATATTTTAAATGTTGTCTTTTGAATTGAATAAGAGTTTAAAGAGGTTGTATGACGTGTAAAATGAAATTTTGTATTTATTTTTGGGCAGATTTTTGCAATTTTGTAGGAGAGGTGGCTTAAATAGGGAATTTTACGCCAAAGTTTGTTATTAATAGCAGCGAATGATGTTAGAGTGAGGGTGGTTATTGTGTTCATGACTTTTTGTTTTAATTTCTTCCTAACTAATAGGTCAATAAGTTTTGGGTTATAATCATTATTAATTGCTATGGTTTTTATGTTGTTCATTTCTTTAATATATTTTGATTTCTCAAGTGTTATTAGTCTGCGGACCATTGACTGGAAACTAGATAATTTGTGAGCAATGGGGTTTTGAGAATCATTTGGTATAACCTGATCAGTGCAGGCGGGTTTTCTGTAAATAAAAAAATTATGTTTCGTTCCTACTCTCGAAATGGTAATATCTAGGAAATTGATGGAGTTATCTTCTTCTGTTTCCATTGTGAAATTAATATTCGTGTGAAAATTGTTGAGGAAATTTTTGAAAAGATTTAACTGTCTATAAGTACCACTCCAATAGCAAAGAACATCATCTACATATACGAAACCGGTCGCATAAACTAATATTTAATATAAAAAAGTGGAAAACTGCTAAGTAATTTAATTATATTGGATCAATTCCACCACATCTGCCCAAAGACCCATTTATTTATTTGATAAAGAGTTGGCTATTCCCAACGCACGAAATTCCGGAAGATTGAATTAAATAACGTTTTCTCAACTACCACGTGAAAATGTGCATTCAGTATCATGGAGTGTTATAAATGTGCATATTTTCACCCTAAAGATTCAATGCGAGCAACCAAGCAAAATAAAATATAAAATTGAATCTTAAATACTGAACTGAAGCAAATGACATCTGGAATACGCCTCAAAGTACTACAGTTAACTACAATGCATATTATCGATATTGTTCCATTAGCTTAAAGTATTTGGAATTTTCCTTTCTTACAGCCATGTATTTGGAATAAGAGTTAATTAAAATTAAAATAACACGTTTGCCCACATATTTCTATAAATCATCTACTTTTATCGAAAAGCCGACATAAAATTACATTGGAATATTCAATACTCATAAAACATTATTTAAAGCTTATTTTAATCCGATTATAATGAGCATAGCTAGCATGAAATCTACTGTTAAACGAAGGATTTTGAACATTCTGCTCTAATCAATGAAAAATCACCACTAGAACTTAGAACGGGTTGGAAAATTCATTCGAATGTGACTTAGATAACAATTTATAAAGCATGAATGAACGATGGTCCAAAAGTTTTATAATAACTCCCTTAGGCTGAATATTTTATGAATAAAGTCACGGAAGTCTACAGGAGAATATTCTGGAGCGTTGACAATCCTTCTCACGACCCGTATCCCCCAGTCTTAGCACCCAGAAAATGCCACGCACCCTGGCGCGAACGCAGTTACCATGCCAACGCTGCTGCGGGTAATCAGTTTTTCCCCGCAAATGTCCACTTCATATCCTTTTACCGACCGCCGGCTTACCCCCCCCCCCCCTCCTGATTCTGTCGCTATACTTCGCCCCCTCGGCCTCGTCCCTAAAACTTCCATCCCTCCGCCTCCACAACGCCCGAAAGAGTATATACCTCACACACACACTCACACTAACACATACGTTTCGCGTGCACCAAGACCTTTCTCCGCGAATTCCATCGGTGGATTTCGACACAGCCGCGCGCTCCAGCACCCAACCCCCTGAGACGCAAATTGAATCACGGGACCATCCACCAGCAGGCGTCTCTTTCCCCCCCCCCACCCTACACCCACCCTCCTCTCCCCACTCGCTTTTATCCATCTAACCTTCCTCATTCCTATCTATCGGTGGTATGTATTTTGTTTCCTGTTTTGCATGGAGCAATCAGTAAAAGCGTAGAAGTAATTAAAGTATTCCATTTATAATATGTGGTGGCCCATCTTCGCTTGGATTGTAATATTTTTTAGGTGAGTTTACATTGGCAAGTTTATTGAGCAAGGTACTTCCAGCAAGTGACTTTCGACGTGAAATGCACGTGTAAATGGCTTTGCAACTCCGCTTGCAGAACTTTTAAAAGTTTTGGCAAGTCAATTACCGAAGCGTATTGTTTCCAGTGTAAACAGCAACTAGCCTGGCTCAGAACTAACTTGTGAACAATTCTTTGTCAGAATAAAATTCCCCTTAAACTCTTCCGGAAGTAACTTGCCAAGAAACCCACCCTTAGGCGAATTCTTTAAGTAATCACACGAGCTGAGCATATTGCATTTTGGATTGTCATTAAATATCACGTAGCAAGTTCACTTCTCCTGCTACGGTATGTAACATCCTTTGTCGTGAATATAAAATCAACAGAGGCTTAAACAGTGGAGCTAATCACGAAAATAGCGATAAAAACGCTAAAATTGTGTGTGTTTTATCTTAATTATCCACAATTATTGGCCAATAAGCCCGAACCCTAGAAGAATATAATGTCAATTTTCTCGCGCAATATAGTCTAATTCTCTCTTTTAAATCTATTTTTCACATTCTTAATTGTATTGTATCACATTTAAAAGTCATGAAATAGCTTACTCTTAATGTTGAACGCAAATACGGTGCTTTAATGATATTTTCCGTACATTAGACCTAGATAATTGAGTTTCTCGTTCCTAAAACCATCAACCAATTTCATCCGAGTCTTTGAAGCCGTTTAGGAGATAAATCTGTCATACATGCTTACAATTATTACTCATATCAGAGTACAAGCTGATAACCCGTCATAAAAGACGAAAAATACACAGTCATGCACATCTTATCAGTATAGGTTTTATTTATATATATTATTTTGTAGGATTTTTCACTGCTGCTACATCATACCTGGAGGCCGTTACCATTGTTTGCTAAATATAGACATCGGTGTTTAAATGCGACGTTTCTGATGGTAACTACGTGTTTGCTATTAAAATTTAACATGGAGCTTATGAGGTAGAGTTAAAGCGTGTTTATTTTTTAATTACAATTTATCTGGGTCGAAAATGGAAATTCGGGGATTTTTTCAGATAAATGCGATGCTTTATGGAAAACTGACACCAAAAACCAACTAAAGCAGCTCAAGTGTTTTCTGCATTATTAACATCGCCCACCCCTCCATTCCCTTTATCGTAATGGGTAAGAATACATGAATATGTGCAATCATAATTCGTATTGGGTATGATTGGAACATACCTTTGCATGGTTGTGAAGCTTGGATTACAACTGCTGCGTGATAAAGAAGAGTGAAGACAATGGAAGCGTGGTTTGGTGGTTGGTTAATAGGGTAGGTGACTGACAACTGACGCCATTTGCACTATCAAAGGCAGGTGGATAGGTTGGTAAGATATAGATTATTCGGGGCACGAAGAAAGAATGGAGGGAAACCCACCTATCTTTATCAGTATCTGCTCTTGATGAAAGGCTCCAAGGGGACAGTTTAACTTCCCATCCGACGGACGGTGTACTACGCTTAAAGTGATCTCCACACAGTACCCAAATAGGGGTTCTAGTGAGAAATCTTCGCTTCTACCGGGATTTAAAACCAGGCCCTTGGGATGCAAACCTAGTACCGTAGCCACTTTACCAACCCGTTTTTACCGTTATTTATGTACTATGGGGATATACTCCTCAAAAGAGGTAAATGGTTTCCGAAGCTGTGGGTTTAAGTCTTATTCTTTCAGCGGATTGTAAAATTCATTCGGCCCAATGCCAACGCGACAGAAAATTTGTTATACTTACATGAAGAATTCGTAGTACAGGTAGCGAGTTGCAAATGAGAAGAGGCTTAGGTGAAATTGGTTGCCAACGACCCCGCCTACTTTGCTTCCTTCCTACATAAGAGATGTTTGCGCATGGAATTATGAATCTGTGGGTATTTCTGTCGGTTTTAGTTTCTGGAACATACCGCGCCATTGGGCAGAGAGGAAAATTAAAACGTTCTGGCGCGAAAGTAAATATGTAATGATTTAACTACGCTCGTGGAGTCCGAGACTTAGCGCCCAGTGCTGTGGGATGGTTATTATAACGCGAGTGGCAATCCTCGTCAGATTTTATATCGCGCTGCCTGGATGCTCGTTATCCTTATTTAATCGGTAAAAATTACTGTACATGTGTGTACACGAGTGAGCTGGTATTGCGACAAGGCTATTTAAGTGACAGGTGTGGGAGCCGCTATGGACTCGAAAAATACATGCTGGACTTAGGTATACATATTGATTCACACCTTGGGAGAATATAAGTAGGACAGGATAAATCGTCAAGACAAGAGAAATCAACTGCCGATCATAAAGATTTAGGAATTCTTACCTCCTTTGTACTTTTGATGACACGAATCTGTGTGAACTAATGTAAGACGAAGGGAGTATTACTTGGAGGAGGAAGAAAAGTAGGAGAGTGACATATTCAGAGTAAATGAATGCCTAAACGTAGTTATCGAAAAAAGGAAGTGATTTCGGGTGCTGTAAAAGGTTGGGAATGGTGGAAAAGGAAAGACATTTCAGACGGTACGTAGAGGGGATTTTGTACATGAGTTAACAATTAGGGTCATTGTGTTAGACAGGTGGAGATGGCAGGCGAGAGAAAATGCTATTTGTGCTTTGTTGCAGGGGAGTTCATTAGCTCATTAATTGTTTATTAGTTTTTCTGAAAGGACTCCAATCACCTTCAGAGTTACATAAAATCCGTGCCAATTGATGCTAAATAGCATTCTTCTCGATCCTTGGTTCAATAGCCCCATACCCATAAATAAGGCAATAGGCAAGTGATATTATATAATTACATCTTTCATTAAACTCCTCATTTCCATGCTTACATAAAAGCTAATAAAAATCAAGGCCGTGTTGACTGAGTATTTTAAAAACTTTGTCTTAGAATTGTTGGTGCCAGGCAATGTTAACAAAAACTTCCCTCAGCTTTATCAGGCTCATATTTTCCTGAATTCCAAGGCTTATGTTGCACTTAGCATTATATTGCATTGGCGATAAGCGATGGAGTCCTGCTGCCACTGCCTCTACCTACTTACGCTACGAAGTTTACAAACGCTCGTCATTATTCGTTATCAACCGTCCGCAGGAAGCAATAAAGTTCACAGTAGCCTGACTTTGGCACAGAGCCGTGGTGAATGGCTCATCGTACTGTAGCCCATTTATACGTAAGTTGCCATGTGCTCGATACATACATTTTATGTTTTCAGGAATGCCATCACGTTTTACAGGAAGTATGTATGTTTATTGGAATAGCGAAGCCAGTAGGGGTAACTTCAGGCCGAGTCTTAGCCCAATCTAGAGTGATGAGTACAGGTGCTTCAATTCAATTCCAATTTCAACCACTCGGGCTTTTTAGTGCTTGAGAGGCTATTATTTCGAGCTATTGTTTGGCTCAAAATAGAAAATGTTATTATACTAAAGCAGTTTGATGCGATTAAGAGAATTTAACCATTTTAATATGCATTTTTGTATTGCATGTCCATTGAACTACTGAATTTCTATTGATATGCTCTGAGTATGGTAAATGCAAGCAATCTTTGAAATTGAATTAAGGAAATAACTTAAGAAGTCTTATCACCGGAAAAAATCGTCTTCTACTTCAGTAGCCAATAGGGTACTTACGCCGGTAGGTGTAATGTAATGTATGTGAACTGTCCACTTACCACCGTGTGTAGGACAGATGTTAATCATCACTTCGCTCTTTAGCTCGCGTCCATACCATGCATATGCTTTAGCAATACCGGTTGTTTATGGTTTTTGTATACATAGATACAGGATAATTGCCGATAAAACTTATATGAATTTATTTCCAACTGCTGAGAATATCCGTTTTGGAGATACTGTAGGTAAAAGTAAAGTTTCAATTCTAAGCCAAATGCTGTAGTAGGTTATTCCAATTTTCCGAGTTTGGGCTTGGATTCGACATGGGCATGTGTGTTTATTTATCTTTGGATATTGGTATTATTTTGGAAAATGCATTATTCTTAAATTTAGGAACTGGAGACTATAAAAAACTGCCAATATACTAGTTCTAAAAAGTTTCAATTTTTTCGGTCACCCGTAAGGGTAACGAATGAACTATTTTTGTATTATGCTCTCAGAAAGCATTATATTCTTTGTTTTCTAAATTTTAATTATGTCATAAATTGAGTAGGAATCTTTTTTATCGTTCTTTCCTTTGCTATCATTTGTACATTTATGTTCAGTTGAAATTTATCTCGTATCTAAATACATTACTTCGCATTTTGAGTGGCATTTAGTTATAGTTTCTATTTCTTGATAAGTCACTCTGTCTGTCCATATGATTTTCATCGTCCTTTTTCTGCTCCATATTTCCTTTCTTTTCCTTGAGCCTCTTCTGCATAAGTGCCACCTTATTGGTTTTTCAAACTAAGACAACAGTAATAGAATATCAGAATATTTATTATTTTTAGGGTAAATTTTGCATTACTGGTTTAATGTTCGTCTAGTAGAGGACTTACTACATTTCTGCTCCGTTAATCGATTTCATTCGTCTCTCTCTTAAGTGATGTTTCCGTTCAAATCCTATATTATCATTAATAATGAACGTCGGAGGAGATCATAGAGTAGCCATTTGGAGCGATGAAAGTCGTTTGTTTGCCTCCTCTGGGCTCATTCCCTTTATGCTCGTATTCGGTCGCATTTCCCTTGTCATCCCGTCCCCAACATCCCGTTTATGTGTGCCTCTTAATCAATCCTCTTCAACAAACTTATTGCCTTAACTCAAAGCTCCCAAAACCCAAAGGCTATTAGTTGTCCCTGTAAATCATCTTTATAAACATCGAGATTTATTTTTGGCTCTTCACTTAATTATCCCTATCAAATAATGTACTGAAACTTGCTGCATGGCAATTATTTTATCCCTCCATAAGCTCGTATGACTTTTATTGTGTCGTAATTCTTCTGTGTGATACTTTTCCTTATTAAATGGAGTTTTTTTGCTGTAAAATAGCAGAATCGGAAGGGACTATTTCTCAAAAAAATATTTTCTTAGTTTTCTTTGTAATACTTATGGTGCTGAATTTAGTTTATTTCAGAATTTATTCGGTTATTCCTATCACAAAATTGCATACACGTTTATTGCATTACAAGATTGCTGAGCCGAAGGTTAACCATTGTTCATATCTAATTAGATATGGACATTTATTTTGCTGGGTTTATACGAAAGATATAGCCCTTCTCGCTTTGTAGGACTGGCTTAATTCATGTCATTTCTTCAGATCATTTTCAGACCGATGCCGTTTTTGTTCAGGAAAGGCTCATTAAAAAAGAGGCAGGAGGTGTTAGGACACCAGTCATGAAAAGGGGAGAGAATAGATATGTGGATTTAGAAGAGGGAAAAAACGAAATATGAAAAGTGCTTCACTAGCTACCTACTGTCAAATGACTAGCAATATGGATGCCTAAAATTCTCAATAAAAACTCAAATCCTATTTTTCTTAGGTAAATCAATTTTCTCTGGCCTATTTCCGGAGTTGGCGTTGATGCGTTTCTCGGTGTTCTTCTACTTGAATTCATAGTTATAAAAAATGATCAACACGCGTGCTCCTTCAGTGCGTCATCGATAAGCTCGCTACTTGTTAGTCCGCGGGCAATATTTGACGACCTTATTTTTGACAAAATAAGCGGACGCAAAAAGGTTAAGGGCCTCAAATCTTCTTTCTTGACTGAAAGTTAAATGTTAGAGAGGGGGTTTGGGGGGGGGGAGGGGGCTGAGTGGGGAAGATGAGGCAACCCCATCATCTCGATCTCCCAAACAAAGCCGTTTGGGTGTTTGTCTACCTCCCCTGACACCCCACCTCCTTCTCCTCCCCTTTCTTATTCACCCCCCCCTCCCTGCTGCCCGAGACTGCCGAACCAACCCCCTCCCCCCACATTCGCCCCTTTCCTTCTTTTTTCTGCCATCTTTTGCTCTCCCTTGTTCTTTTTCACCGAAAAACCTCCCTTATTTACAACACACCAGCCCCCTCCTCTCCTCCCCTCCCTCCTCCTTCTGAAAAACCTTTGCTCGTTTCGCTTTCGCCTTCAGCCCCTCTCTTCTTCCGCACCCCAGGAGAACTCCCACTCCTCCTCCTACCCACCCACCCGGCGGCACACTGCCGTCCTGTGACACAAAACACGAAGTCGTTCTGATTTATAGCGTAGCAGCCAAGGCCTTTCCTTTTTTTAAACATCCTCTTTTCCCTCTCTCTCCCTGTGCCTCACGCTTCCCCTCCACCTCCGTTCCTCTTTCTTCCTTCTCTCTCCCTCTCCTTTCCTTGTCTTTCTTTTTTCTCGCTCACTCCGCTTTCCTCTTCCTTTTGTCATCCCGTTCCCTTCTCTCTACATCTTCCCGTAGGACACTTTCTCTGGATTTTCGTGATGAAATTGTTTCAATCATACAACACCGAAAAATAAAACTTTGCAGTTCCTGAACCATTTCATGAAACATGACCAATTTCATAAAGCAGTTTAATTTTTGGTCAATGTGACCTGATGATGAAACGTGCCTGCAATACAGGTGATGTAACCGAAAGATATAATGAAGTTGCATGCATTAAAAACAACCGGTTTCGTAACTGCTGATAACTTCATTATATATATTCTGGTTATGTTACCTGATGATGTTAAGTACTTACCATGCAGCTGATGTAATCTGAAGATCCAACGCTGTTATGATACGGGTGGTGTAACCTGAATATTTAAAACTGATACTATGCGGGTGATGTAACCTGAAGATTTAACGCAGTTACGTTGCGGGTGATGTACGCAGTTGCACACTATAAAAACGACCTGTTTCGTAACAGCATTAAACCTGCAGGTGGGATAAACTTTTGATGTAACTCAGTTTCAATACCGGTGATTTAATATGAGGGGCTATTCTCTACTACAGCCTTTAAAGTTCCGAGTTTCGCAGTGACTACATTTTGAAGATATAGCCACGAACACTTCAAATAGGGCCATTTAATGGTTGAGATGTGACGGAGACTTTGACGTGACATCCACGGACTTTCTGAGGTTCATTCATGTCGATTCCTTACCGAATAAAGGCTCAGAAGGCGTTACTGAATTACGAAACTATTAATGTTGTATAAAGTCCCTGCGGAATATCTTAGTTTTATTTTTCATTGTTACCACTTCCTTTCCTTTCTCCATATTACTGACATTTTCCATCTCCTCCGACATGTAGGTTTATATTATTCCCGAGTTCGCCCCACTCCCCATCAAATTTCTTTGTATTCTCCCCTACTCAATCCCATCTCCGGGCTAAACTACCTCCGGTATGTTACTTTTCACCTGGCATTTCTCTTTTTCATTGCCTGTTCGTATCATTCATTCGTGGCTTCTCGCCCCCAGCTACTCGCTTGAGTTTTATTCCGCCTGTGTAAGATTCCTTCATGATTTGAAGTTACTGCCAATGAATCGGGGATGGGAAATAGGGTAATTTTTGCCTTGCAATAGGTTGGTTGCAATTTGTTGGAGGTTGAACAGGTCTGGATTTCTTTTCGTTTCTTCTAATCAACTTGTACATGCTTGTGTGTGCCAGGGTCTAAGATGAGACCTTTACATGTACTTTCCGTGAGGTTATATTTTTTTAGTATCTGCCCTGGGTTTATAATTTACGCAAGTATTTTACTTAAGGTTTTAGCGATAGTGAGTAACATATTAACACATTCCTCTAGCCTTCGCTTCCTTGCTCCCTTGGTGTCTAATTTCTAACTTGGTTATCTTCTTATGCTTTCCTTTGGTGAGAGACAGTGGACAAGCCCGAGGTCGCTTTTTAATTGGAGGTGAGGCACAAGTAAATTTCGGGGCCAATATTACTTGTAAATCTCCACTATCTCTGTCAGTTGAAAAAAAAGGATTACATAACACTTAGGTTTAGTAGAATGCTCCCACATTACGTAATATGAATGCACTCACTATGGACAAATCCTCAAATATGTTCAATGGAATGTATGGGGATCATCTTTGTGTGCTTCACTTTGTACCGCCACTTTTCAAACATCCCTCTCAGTTGAGGGGCTCCGTATCAGGAAATATACATCCAAGACTCTACAAGACGGTGTATGTTGGGAAGGCATACCTAGCTACTCAATATATAATTCTCTGTGTATGTGCTGGTTTTTTAATGCCACTTTTCATAATGCTCTTGACAAGAAAATCAGTATTCCTTGTTCCACAAAGCAATTTTCTTGCATGTGTTTAATATCTTTGTGACATTTAATTAACTCCTGGCTCACAACATTTACACGCATGCACTTGCTATTTTTTATCTGTTCATTAAATCCAACGCACTTTAATGTTGTAAATCACGTTACATTTGGGTTCCTGAATTTATCCGTTGGTACAAATTGATATTATAGCTAAACTTATTCTGAATATAATTATTATACGCTTTTTCGAGTTCTGATACTTAAAATCTTCGAATTGTACTCGCTCGTAGTGGATGTGCAAATCAATGCATACGATAAATGTTAGCATATAACTACTCTAAGGTATATAAAGACCAGATAAACCTATCTGACTGCCTGCCATTCATTACTTTTTGTAAATAATATTTGTCAGAAAATGGCTGTAATGTGGAACTCGCTTGTGGGATTTGCGTTGCTTTTTCGTATTACACCGTGACATATTCGTTTTATACCCTCTCTTATCTCTCTCTCTCCCTCTCTCCTTTTCCACTTTCCTTCTTCAGAATCCGCCTGAATGGCGACATTCGTTTCATCTCTTTCTCCCCCCTCCTCTGTCCTCCATGCCGGCTGCTCATCCCCCCCCCCACTCCCACCCTCAGCTGGCTTTCATCTTCTAAACCATGTCATTCGCGGCGACATTATATACGCGTCTGCTCTGCTCTTCCTCTCAGTTTCCAGGTCTACTTCATCAGGGCTTCTCGCAAAGTCTCCTCGCAGCAGACCCCCCTCCATCCCATGGAGCGCCCGTAACAACGTCTCGCCGTTCCACGGCGATCTCTTTTATTTCCCCCTTATGCTTTTTTTAAATATCTTTTTCTCTCCCCATACTCTGCTGCGCTTCCCTTCAGACAGGATTTCTCCTCGCTTCTCTGTGTATTTTTTTATCCGGCCAACATCCCTTTTAAACCGGGCTCGCGTCTGTTCCTTACCGCCGTTACAACGGCACGTCATGCCCAAACGTCATCCTGGTCATTCATGCACACAACTACCTTCGCCTAAGAAGTTTGCCTTTTGCAAATTGGGAGTTAATAAAAAAAACGTGTGTCTAAAGGGATCTGACCTCCTGAAAGGTTTTTTGCATTTAGGGTAAAACTACCATTTTTACCCTTACCAATCTCCCGTATTGTTTTACACTTTGTCACCATGAGCGTCATAATTCCGAAAATATGTGTGTATTCCATGTGCTAATGGCACATTAGGTACTTGACATAGCCTTCGGCACTCAAAAGTTTCTCCTTGGAACGCTATGCGATGAGGGTACGAGGGTATTTTTCTGGAGCTGGTTTCTCATCCATTTTCAATTTAAAAGAGAAAATTGCTTCTCTGAGGTTTGAGGATTAAGAGAAAGGGGTACGAAAGCGAGAGGTTCTAAAGGGATGCGGTGGAAATAACGAGGGGTTTGGAATCAAAGGAGATCTCAATCCTGCAAGAAACCCCTTAAAAAGGAAGCTGATGGAAAAACAGTTCACTTTTTTTTGTTTAAGGTTTCAGGTAAACGCGTGCGCTTTGAACTCCCTTTCTAGTATGCGTCGTTGCCTTAAGCTTCATCATGCGGGTTAAGTCGACACTGGAAACCGATTCAATGCATGAGAGGCGGTCTTAATGATACCACGTTCGGTATCATTTAACACGTGTAAACGCTCTTGCTGAGTTTTTGGATCCCTTGTGATTAATCTTGTGTTTCCTATTCATTAGTGGCTTAACTACCTAGGAAACTAAAAGCCTCACGCGTTTTGCTTTGCTTCTGACGATACGGCTTTTCCATGAAAAGTTATTTGTGGCATCCGTTGAATAAACGAACCCAGTCTAAATGAAACGATTCCTTAAAATAATAATCCTGACTTGGAAATGTCATAGTTGGCTTGACGCTCGCATCATGATAACCTTTATTTTTAAAAATGATCTTATTGAGAATTTCACCTTAACTGTTCAAAAATAGGTCTCTTGGACCTGCAAAATGCATTTTTGGCGAACTGCAAGAGGGATACTATTTTATTTAGTGGATGCTGTGGATCAATCTAATTTTTGTTTAACTACTTAAATATTCTACCGAGTTTATTTTTACTTTTAGGTTCCGAAATTGGATTAATAATAGATTTAAGTAATGGAAAATATTTAGTTTTCTACTCTTTATCCATGAGGTGTTTTATTTTTCCTGTTGAACACTATAGCAGAGTATTGGAAATCCATCCATATTATCCATTTGCCTATATACTCTTACTTACTCCAGAATTGGGTTGTAGAAAACACATAAAATTTTAAATAGGCCCTTGTTTGCTGCTATAAACTCGTAGTTTTATCGGATAGAACAGCTCTTATTGAACGTTCTTTATTTTTTCCAATACTGCACGCCCATAATTCTGTGCTTTATAGGTAGTGGATAATGAAAAATAGTTCGGCTTAAGCATACCTCTTGAAGGTCTAGCTACACAATAGGCGAAAATTCGATCTTCGGAGGAGTTAAACTTTCCCTCGTTAAAACTCTCAGCATACTAGTTTATAAGCCTTGTGCTAAAGCCATTATATATCTCGTATTACTGACTATTTTATGCCACCGATGAAACACATATTGATGTCTACCAGATGTTTTACATACAGCCTCATTGCCAAACTGGTATTGAATCCTAATAAGGTGAGATCTTATGCATGGAGAATCTTAGAGCTGCTTCTTTGGGACATTTCAGGTAGTAATATATTTTGTTGGTGCTAAACATATTTACCGGATCAAATTGCATCCCATATCTCAGTTCCCGAAAATCTTAGTGAGGAATGTAGGCTCAATTATAATACAAATATTATAAAGTTGGGTCAAAGCTCGACTGACTCTCTCGTAAGTGAGCACTATTTTGAGACAAGGTTCTGCAAGCTTTGCTTAAGAAATCACAAGACAAGACAAAAATAGCTAATTTTTCAGCTAAAGAGTTGGCAGAGTAATTCGAATCACCAAATTTTTTATCCCAGCAATAGCATTTTATTTAATTCCTTCTTTACTGTCAGTATTCCTTAAATAATGTGAAAACCTAAGAATACTGCTGAATTTCAATGAAATTTCAGTTTTTATATTATTAAATGTTTCTACACGAAATAATATCCTAATAAACTAATACACCTCGATAAGCTATAGGAGCTACTCAGTTCCATAGCAGATAATTTTTCTTAGATCTATACTCCAACAACATTCGCCGTTAGAGAGGGAGCACCGATTATTTGGTAAATGCCGATAGTTCTTAAGTCCTTGCAATTTTCCTCCACTTGGATCCATCGCTCAGTACTGACACTTATAGCTCGCCCTTGAAAAGTTTGCAGAGAGTATTCAGATTGATTAGTTAGACGTAAAAATCTGCTGACACTTTTTTATTTAAATACTCTATAGTGCCTTCGTTTCTTACTTCATAGAGCGTCGAATCGAATTAAAGAAGTTGCAAGGGGGAAAACTGTTTCAACGAAACTACACATCTATCTAACGAAACTACACATCTTGGCTTCATCAAGAACACTAAGGTTCAGTTTTATGCCTTATTAACGTGCACAGGGAGATGATGTAGCGTCTACGTTAAGTTGATAATGCCTGAAAGTTCCGGTATTTGAATTTCAAATCTGTGGTTTTTTTAAATGAGAGCTATTGTTGGGAGAACGAGTTAACTTATACTTTAATTTGTAAATTGCTACAAGAAAATGCCACGTTGACCGAGAATCAAAGATGCTAATCATGCTCAAGTATTGTGGTATGGGAGTATTTCATTGTAGTTTTATTTCGGCAGTATGAAAATGCATCATACTGCTTAGATGGTGGTATAAGATTTACCTTAGGGGTTGTGGTTTCTTCGAAGCCCTTTTTTCTCTTGTGTTGTCGCCCTCGATGGACTATTAGGGCATAACATATAGTCTTCTAAATTACAGTGTTAAGGAGCTTGTGAAACATGATGATCTGCGCATTGTCACGGCAAGTCCAAGTTCCGTGTTTCGATTCCCATTCAGGGGTATTTTCTCTAGTTGCATTTCATAACCGTTTGTGGGTAGAATGAAAATTCATCATATTCAATTTTCTTACCTTGAAAATATTTAACCAACAAACCGGACCTTAGGATTACAGCTGCTCTCCTCTCGGGCAGCATTTCTTTTAAGAATATTAAACGCGACCCCTGACTCGAACCCTCTGTATCCTTTTCCTTGGGCGTGCGCCTTGCTGCCTTGCTATATCTCTCTCGCTCCAACTCTTCTTTTTTATTAAACCTTTATACCATCCGTTGTCAATATATAACCGCCTCGGGGAGAGTCATTTTTCTTCTTACCTTCAGCCACCCACTCCAACTCCTCGCGGGTGTGGGGAGGGAGTAAAAAAATAAAAATATATGAGAATAAAAATTATTCCGAACTCAAAACATCAAATCTTCTCCTTCCCAATCCGCCACGGATCCTACCTTTTATGCCGTAAATGTGGTCGGTTCCAGCTATTTCTCGAATCCTTCTCTTTTTTCCATTTTTCGTATACATAAGTTTCCGGGGGAATCCAACAGTCTCATCACCATAATCTCCATCTCAAACCGCTATCTCCCTCTCTCTTCTTTTTCGGCCGTGTCTATTCCCCCCAAATTTCTCTCTCCGAGCGCGGCAGGCCTTCAAACCCCTTTCCCCCTAACTTCCACCCATCCCCCCCTCCAATATCTCCCTACAATATTTTCATCCCTCCTCACATCAATCGTCCATCCCAACCCGCCCTCTTGAAATTCGTCTACTCCCCACTATACCCCTGCCATTCACTCTTCTCGCGTGTTTCTCCTACTACCTACTCCTTTCTCTGGCATTCATTGACTCACTCTTCCTTCGGTGGTATTACAGTAACTACTGTTGTTTCAGGCGGGAGGCATGGGGAAGTTCCGCGATGAATATGTTCGATTTTAATGCATGGCCCTACGCGATGGAGA
Organism: Pyrrhosoma nymphula; assembly: GCA_963573305.1. Lineage (NCBI taxonomy): Eukaryota > Metazoa > Arthropoda > Insecta > Odonata > Coenagrionidae > Pyrrhosoma > Pyrrhosoma nymphula. Next base: position 58,297,431 of record OY754329.1, read on the forward strand.
GACATATGGTGAATCTAGAATAGGAACCCGCAGTTCTGGGTTTATAAGATTTGTTAACTTTTGGAATTAAAAGGGGATTTGATATTTGATTCAGTGACTGAATTGCTGAATTGTAAGAATTGATCACACACTGATTGCACTACCCAAAACATCAGGGCAGCACTTTTTATTGTAGCTAACTGAGTTTATCTCTAAAACTGTGTGGCCATAATTAGGCATATTTAAACTAGGTTGTTTGTACTTATATATTCGGTTTCAAATTGCACGGCTAACGCTAATCATGAGGTGACTTTGCCTAAAGTTTTATGGGAGAATAACTGAGAGTGAAAACTTTTAAAATATGCATTTGATTTTCGGTCAGTCGACGTGAACGTTATCGATGGATGATCGTAACTGTATATGATAATATTCCTAGAAATGGTAAAACCTGGGATAAAACCGGGCCTTGGTGTTTAAACAGTACTAACGCGACATTATAGATTTCTGAAATGCAATAAACGATCACTGCCTTATTTTTACCTTCCAGGCCTTTTACCTCAACAATTATGTAGAGCTAAAATGTATTACTTTCATCTTCGGCTTTCGAATTTAACATTAAAAGAGACTACACCATCAAGCATCATTTTTAAGCTAATTAATTGAAATCTATAATGTCTATATTTGCATTCTTATGTGAAACTTAGGTTGCATTTTTCATTTTGCTTTTTGGAAATGGGTGTAGGGAATAGAAAGGTGGAAAGATCGCATTTAGTTTTATGCTCCCGGATTATCAAACTGTAAAGACTATTTTCATTCATTCATATTGCATGTTATGTAAAACTACGATCAAATGAAATAAGATTTAAAAAATTAGGGGAAAATAGGAAACTCGTACGTTACGGTGACTCATTCCTGTGGCAAAGGTCCTTCAAATTCTATTTAAGGTGGGAGAATCATATCTCGAAGTTAGGGAATCTCAAATAGAGAGTTGCCGTGAAGGGAATCTTATTTTTTATTCAGTAATCCTGCAACGTCACAATCTTTAAGGTCCCTAATGAAGCAGACCTCGGTCGGAGAAAGTCTTACTCGCGAACCTATTCGGTGGTAAATCCTCCCAATTAATCTACTTGTAGTGGAAATGATAGAAGTTTGGAAAACTTAAAATCGAGAAAAGATCAGGCGTTTAAATTCAGATAACTATTACGAACTATAGTTATTGAGAGAAAAATCTCATTGTTAATCATGACTTGTGAGTGACCAATTAGAAATATTTTGCGAAATAAACGAGATAGTTATTCCCACGATAGTGGGAAGAACCCTGGGATTTTTTTATTAAATATTTTACATGCAGCATCACTCCCTTGGCCGTTCATTATTGTGCGAAGGATGACTAAATTAACAGCCAAGCTTTAATAAATGCTGCAATTGAGCTTTTTCTCTGATCTTGACGACTAGTTCGGAATTTTTCTGCTTAGTTTGGAAAAAATATAGAAATTTTTAAAAGTGGGTTGAGCATAGGAAAATGTTTAAAATTCATTTTCGTTCAGTAAAAAATCAACTGGTAGAAATATGTACATATATGTATATTAAGGTTCGAGTAAAATCCTAAAATGACGGAGTATACATTAAATCATCGAAGTATAAAATAGGATGGTTCGAAGAAAATAAATTATTTTATTTCGGAATGCTTTTGTGCGTAAAAGTTGCCATTGGTATGGAAAAGAAATATAATATTAAAAGAATTTTTATTTACATATCTACCGGTCGCGCATTGCCGTTAATGTTCGATAAAAATCGTTAAAAATCATTAACTTTCAATATTTTTTGTAAGTATGTAAGGGTGGTATGACTACAGTCCTATATCGCGTAAACGACTTTACAAATATTTAAAATTGACTTAAAATTATGTAAATTATATTTATATGATATTTTTTGGTCGCGCATCGCTATGGAATATGTGATAAATTTTAGTCAAATTTCAAAGTTTTACATTTTATAGCGATTTTATAACAAATCTAGTTGAGACGCTATAGTTACACTCCTGTACCTAGAGGTGCTTAGAAAAAAAGTACAGTAAAATAATCCTCATTATTTAATACTAACCGGTCTCGCAGCCTCATTAACAAGTGACTAATGCTGCATTGGCCTTAGTTATTGCCACGTTCTTTCGCACGAACATTCTATATGATTTTAAATTAAGATGTGTTATCTCAATTAGATTTGTTATAAAATCGTTATAAAATGTAAAACTTTGAAATTTTACTAAAATCGCAAATTTATCACATATTCCATAAAGATGCGCGACCAAAAAATATCACATAAATATGATTTATATAATTTTAAGTCATTTTTAAATACTTGTAAAATCGTTTACGCGATATAGGACTGTAGTCATACCACCCTTACATATTTACAAAAAATATTTTAAGTATATGGTTTTTAACGATTTTTATCGAACTTTAACGTCAATATGCGACATTTTTTAAAATATTATTATTTTTTATTGTCTATACCAATGGCAACTTTTGCGTACTATAGCATTCCGAAATAAAATAATTTATTTTTTCGAACCACCCTAGTATAAAAGCAGCAGGATGAACGTGACATTTATATCTCCAGGGGTGCTATTCTGAAAATCGTTTCGCCGGAGCTAACTGCTAAAAAGAGACTAATTTAGCTCTTTTCTCCAGGATGGTATTCTGAATGTCGGAGAAAGAGCTAGCCGCAAGAGCCAGGAGACTATTTAGCTCGTTTTCTCCTATCCGTATTCTGTAATCGTCACGGAGCGTCTTCCGGTGCTAAAATAGTCTCCGACAGGAGCCTCGCGAAGGTTGGCAGGCCGAGTTAAAAGTTTTCTCCAATGGAAATCATGCGCATTCCCGCAGTGTTTTGTCGATTTTTCGTTAAGTGTGCATGTTGTTGTGAATCCAATGATAATATTTTCTCTTTATTAGTAGTTTTTCGTGAGGTGATGCCATTGTCTACCACGGCGGAATAATCAAGATACCCAATGGATTTATTTTTAAACAATAAATCCCATCCCTGTTAGCATAATGGAAAAATGATTTCGATGGCAATCTTGCTGCCTTACTTGTATTTCGGAGATCAACTCGTGGACATTCATCGATAAAAACGTGTTTTGCATGTTTACTAGGTTATTCCATTGAATTTCCCTATCATACTGATTGTTCATAATCGTTTTTAAATTAATGAATGTGTAGGCAATGATCATAGGAGCACTTCCTGTGTCATACACCATATTTTGTGATGTTTTCACGAATGTTCTTACTTTGATGTTGTTAACCCGCAAGTATATGATCGTAAATTCCATTTTTATCAACTATAATGATCAACTATTTGATTATTGTAAAGCAAGTTCTTAATGTGTGGTCGAGTACGATTATTGCTCTTAACTATTGTAATAACATTCTTTCAACTGCAGTCCGAGGTATTAATCTTAAAATTAACATTTCTGCGTGGAGAGAAGGAAAATACACGATAGAATGAAAGGTACGTTTATGGAAGTTCAAACGATGACAACATCTGTGTGTATAATTGCATGTAGGAAATTGCATATATAGGTAGGTTGAAGTGATAATACGCATGCACTCGCAGAATGATTACTCATATGCCCATAACCTGTTATTATATGATGAAAATAATTAACTAAGCAGCTAGTAGGTACGTTTCCTAAGAAAAAGTGAGCATACATGTAATAAGATTCGTCGAGTACAAGCGGCCTAACGTAGACGCTTAAGTTACTTAAAAGTATTCGTCTTTGGGTATAGTTCCGTAGAACTATGCTTTGGAAATTAATTCGAGAATTTAATACAAATATAACACTAACAAAGATATCTTCAGTGAATGGCCGATCTATTGCATTTGACATCATGCACTACATCGCACCGACGATCGTATACCTATAGGTACATGGGTGATTGCTGACATACTGATAACGACTGCTACAGGTTTAAATAAAGCATTTTACTTTACGTGGACATAAGTAAATCATCTAGAATTTGAAAATAAAGGAAAACATAAAAGGAAATTTATTATTTTCAATTCGCCGTACACATTCTGCAGAAACAGCTGTTGAAGATGACTGTCGTTACTTAGATGATGACTATAATATTTTGTCCTCTTAAGTAAAAAATCAACTGGTTCTGGTAATAATGTTCGTTATCAAGGTATTTAATTATTGCTTTTTTCTTGTTCCCGATGAGAACCTACGAGTAAAAATCATGTAATTGCATGCATTAAGCTGACGTATTCTCAGTTTCTCAACTGCAAACACGTTAAACTCGGCAGAGTATGTCTGGATAAACGCAATTGATCTCCTATAGCTTGTCAAATATCGTAATATTGCTTAAAAGGTACTTTGTATATATGTAAAAGTCGTTCAATCAATAATGCATGAATATTATTAACTTTTGGCATTCACTAAGGTTGTCTGCTTTTTTCCGGAAGTACTAGCCGGAAAAACGTCACAAAAATGAAACAGAGGTTGTAATTGGCGGATCATTCGCTAGCCAAAACCACTTCGTCTGCTGACTTTTCTCCACCCCGATTCAGTGTTTGAGTTAGCTCCACCGATTTTCAGAATAGGATTGGAAGAAAACTCAGGGAGAGAACCGTAGCGCTTAGCTCCAGAGAAACAATTTTCAGAATAGGCCCCCAGGTGAACTTAAATAGAGCTATGCGTCATAGCTTTGTTAGAAAAAATTGTCTATTTCATTTGGGAATTTTTTGTGCCTGAGAGTTTTCCGTGGTATGGTTATTTCGTTCCTTTTTTACTATACAAGGCTCACTTAATTGCCATTTTTTTTACCGATTAAAACTTGTTATCTGCCAAAAGATATTTAACTAAGCGCACATTGCAGTTATTGGCTTTTATATCGCGGAGCGGTATGGAAATAGTGTATGAAAGATATTCAAAACGTAAACGCCCGGATTTTGGTAACAGATTTAAATTTCTACCAATATTTTGCCGTATTTATTATAGAAACTGGCATAAACTTACTGTTTTTGTATTATGTGATTTTATTATTCAAAAAAGATTCTGTAACTAATATTAACTTAACTACAGAATACATATGCGTCAATTAAACCTCTCCGAGTGATGAAGTTAAAAGTATAAAAGATAAAAACTGAATATCTCAGCTTTCGCAGTAATATTGAAAGTTTTGAAATAAAAATAAGACTGAAAAATAGGAAACTGGTTTGATTTAAGGACGCATTATTTATCTTGCGCGTTACTATTTATGGATCGGCGAACAAGGGTCTCCTCATGTGTCGCTTAATTTATCCCGGGTGGCGTCGGGTCAACGACAAGTCGCTATGGTTGCACAAAACGCTCGCGAGGAAGGCCGAACCAACGACTTCACGAACTTGGGGGTGGAGGAGGGGGAGATGGGGTACTCCAACCCATTTCTCCAATTCTAAAAGAACGCCATCTGAAATTCTCCGCGAAATCTCCCATACCCCATTTCAGTTCGTGTGATCGTTTCTCTTCAACCTCCTAACTGGTTATCCTCTCTCCATTCCCTGGCAAAGGGTTCTCTTGGATCCCTTTAAAAAAAAAACTCGGAAAAAATTGGAATCGGAATGAGAAGGAGATAGAGAGAGAAAGGAAGAAAGGGAGAGAGAGAAATAAGGTTTATTTTTTCCAGTAAGGTGTGCAGGGGGGGGCTGGGGGATTGGGGATGGGATAAAACCTCTCTCCTTAACATCACCCCCGGAACAAAACCGAAACAGAAACAGCCGCTCTCACGACGCTATATCTTCATCATTGGTATTGAGCGAAGGTTGGAGCATCAGAGGGCTTCCACAATGCTACCGGTCGGTGTTTTCTGAGGGTTAGATTTTCTTATTTTTTGTTTTATTTTTTTCCTTCTTGTAGCTGAGGGATGAGGAGAGATAGCGTGGGTGACTCCGTTCATGGAAACAGTAAGGTCGAACAAGGAATCAGAGGAGGGTGTTTGGGAGAGGATAGTCCTTCCACATTCTTCCTGTTTTTATTTTCGCTTTTTCAGTCTAAGGGCCATCGTATAGTGCTCGCTTCATTCACTTCTACCAATCCCACGTCTCCTCCTGGTTGTTCAGTAGAATGTACGGATCGATAAATGAGATAGTTTGCATAGCCGGAGAATAATGGATTGTTTGGTAAAAGAAGCATATTTTTGAGGCTGGAGGAAGCGTGGAGAGAAACCCAGCGTTGGAATTACCCTAATCTCCACGAAAGGCCACAAGTGGTACGCAGTATAAAGCCCCAGCCGACGCAGAGAGAACAACTTAAAATGCTCTCCATACAGCAGCCAAGTAGGGTTCGATATTTCCTTTAAAAAATCTCCGCCAATGCCGGGGTTCGAAACAGAGACCTTTGAGGTGTGAAGCCGGTACTCTAGCCACAACTTCAACCCGAAACCCTTCGTTTTTTCTTCCGTAAGTTTTCAGGGGACAGTAATGCCTCAGAACTGTGGCTGGAACATGCAAACGCACGAAGTCAGGCGAACGCGAGGGAAAAACTCACCCTCTGTTTCTCCGTATCTAACTCACTCGCTCTCCCTCCACTCCCTGACACAGGTTCTCCCATCCCGTCCGCACATCTTTCTCCTACACCTCTCCTCCCTAGTTCCCCTCAGGGCCTCCTCCCACTCATTCCCATCCTCGGTGGCCCGTACCCACCCGTCGTGATCTCTGCTCCAAAACCGTTCGTTTTCCCTGTAAGCGATGCAAATTTAATCCCATGCATAATTCAGCGAGAGGTTTTCCTTGTGCGTGCGGGGGAGGTGGGCTGGTGTAGGAGAGGAGAGGGAAGGCCAGGGATGGCGCGAGTTAGGGTTCAGGGGGTTAAAAAGTGGGGAAAGGCCTCACCCGGTTTGGGTATTGGAGGATGGGGGTAAAGAAATGGGAAGGCTGTGTATCCTGGGGAAGGGGTGTGCTCGGTAAAGGGTGTAGGTAGAGGTTTGTGTGCGAAGTGGGTAGGGGTTTTCAGGTCATGGATGAGTCGCAATGGGTGAGACTGGATGTTGTTTTGGGCAGGGGAGTCCCACTTCTCGTCTACATCTCCGTGCGAGCCGCGGCAAGGGCGTTTGGCAGGGGATGTCGGGACAGCAGAAACTGGAAACGGAGGATATTGGGAAAATGGAGAGGAAGTTGGAAAGGACGAAATTTGAGATGTTTCTATATTAAATAGTTTAAAATACACCTCTGCTTTGGTTGTATCAAATAGTTGTGCGTGGGTAAAGGAATTATTTTACCCATTAGCTAGACTTGCAATTTATCCTGCACATGCCATAATTCCGTCTCTCTGTCGCTCCATATTTTGCCAAATGACTTCTAAATGTAACTCATTTTACTTAAAGAATCCTTCCATAGACCTCTTTACCTCTCCAAATGCAATCAGTATTTCTCTAACACCAGTTGATTAAGTAAACCTCTATCATAACTAATTTGATTCAATTTTTCTCTTTTATTTTTATTGAATAAGGCTTGTTCTTCTTTTATTATAGCTCTATTAATTACTTATTTATGTAAAATCAGTGAATCTAATTATATATTGTGCCATTATGGGTTGTTTAAGATGATAGATGTATAGAAAACGGTCTCCGTAACTATGCCCCTCTTCATTAAAATCATTCCCTCCTATTCCATCCTCACTCCCGTGTCACACTTTTCCTACCTACTCACGTTTTACTCACCGTCTCCCTTTCTCTTTCACTCTTGAAATACTTATCCTTCCTCATAGGTCATGACAACTGCCTACCTCTCAGGAACGCATTTTTTTGCCTTATTCCCAACCCTCGTCCTCAACCTTCCCGCACGCAAATGCACCGGCGCACGCATGTTTCTCGTCCGGACGTCTCCCTTGGCGGCGGAGCCTCGTCCTGCATATCATTAATGCATTCTTAAAAAGCACCCCTGCTACTCTTATTTCCCCCCAAGCGTCGGTGCTAACTCATATTTTCACCCGTCTTGTGTTTTCATCTTTCCGCTTTTTCCGCTCTCCGAAATGCGTTCACGTCACTCTTGAGGGTTTAAGTGTTCTGATGCGAATTGCGTTGATTCATGAGTCCGCTCTCGCTCCCCGCTCCTTGTTTCCTCCCCCAGGTTTGAATTTTATTCGTTATTTCACTTGCTCCGAGCCCTAAGTCTAGGGAAGAAATCCAACAGAAAATGTCGAGGAAAAATTGGAGAGCACATGTGAAGTTTGCTAGCTGGTAAAAGTATTGAACACCTATTTATAAGATATTAAGCTTTCCATGAAACTTCGTATTCAGTAAACTGAAAGATTGCATAGAATCAACGAAAAATATTTTATGGATCTAGATTTCAAGGTCATTCATTGGTAAAACCATAGAAATATTTTACTGTATAAGTAATTTGCTATGGTTGTAATAGTACCTTTACCCAGAAAATATAATTTAGTAAGCATACAGGCATTCCTTACTCTCTGGTAAAATAATAGCCGCAATTTCTCTTTTCCCTCATAATGATTGAATAACTGTTTTATATGCATCTCTAATGTTGCGAAGTATAGCATAATTACCCTCGTTATTTGTCCTTTTCTGCTGGAAATGTTACACTAGCCATTGACTCGTGTAAATTTCATTCATAATTTATTTACATAACTGTTACCCGGTAATTATTCATCTTGATCACCTCTCAGCATTAGTTATCTCATTATTGCAGACGGGTGGGAAAAACGTGCCTATAGGTTAAAAACTACTGGATACCAGATGACTTTGACGGTTTCATCATTGATTAATAAATTGCACTTTAGTGAACGATACTTTTTCAGGTCTTCTTTGAAACAATTCTTCTCCGTAACGCAATAAGAGAGCTCAGGCATGGCTAAACATCATATCATGTATGCAACCACTGCATCAGGGTAAAAGAGGGTTGCCATGAATGTCCTTCATACGAGATTATGCGGCTGGCTAGAACAAGCAGTGAGCGAGCTGGTAACATTTCTTTCACCCAAAACCGATAGCAATTCGCCCCCGGCACAGAGAAATGACTGTTGATTGCAACTGATCGACAACCCTGCATTTGGCTCTGGGGTTCGCTCTGGGGTTCCTGGCGTTTTTTAGCGATTTAACCCCAAAGGCTACTTAATCTCGTCAACGTTTTTATTTTGTCACATCTATCTTTGTATTTTCTCAATCAACGGTGAGCCAGTCTGGTGTCGGGGAAATGCCCGGGGAAGAAGGGTAAAGTGTTTTCTCTATGTGGGCACGACAAGGGGAATTGGGGGTGCGGCAAGGCCGACACCGAAGGTTTGACGAAGAGAGGGTCATTTGGTCCCGGAGTGGTAGGGTAGGGCAGTGTGTCGTAGGCCTATGGCTGGAATTAGAGAGTCGGGAACGCTCGATAAAAGCGGCCTCTAGTCAAATCCTACTCTCTCCACCTGTACATCTCCCATCCTCTTCTCTACAAGTAATTATTGGGTGCTTTCCGTTCTTATTTGTGCCCTAATTACTTGACAACATGATGGCACAGTTGCTTCTCACTCGTTTCAGAGCCTTCGCACCAGGCAGCGCACTTCAAAGTAGAACGGGAGGAGAGTTCATTTGCACTTGAGAAGAAAATAACTTCTTAAGTCGCATCTGTTATTGTATTGTTTTTATTCTGTTTTCAGAAAATGCGTCAAACATGAAGTAAATAGATTATCTATTTTAGTATGAAGTTTTAACGAATTCTGTATGTACTCATGAACAATGTACATCCAGAATTACTCATTCCAGCAGGTTACCGAACGTTTCGCCTGCGCACATTCTGCCATTCATCGTCGTTCTCTTCTGTTGTCATTGCTAAGGTGGCACTGATTCCTCTCTTGAGATCAGCATACAAAGCACTTTCGATAATACGGCACCCTCCGAATCAGTAAGCCTGTCAAACTGCTCGCTATGAGAGAGTGAGAGAGAGAGAAAATATTTTATTTCGTAATCACAATACAGAATTTTTTAGCAAATATTTGAAACAAACTTGGAGGGCTACTCAGTCTCATATGAGCATTCTATAAATTTACAAGAGAATAATCGTCCGTATCGTGCAAATATTTCAGTATTTAGCGGACCTTTTTTAGGTAATACAAACAAAACAAGAAAAAATAAATTGATATAGGCAACTTAACAAGACAATGCATAAACTAATACAGAAACAAAATTTTGTACAAATATGCCATTTGAACATTACATTAAATTACATAAATTATGGTAAGGCCAGATCAGAGCGTGAACTTTGTTTTAGGAACAGGTAGTTAAAGAGTCTTTGCCTAAATATTCGGCTATTTTTGGAACTACGTATTTCACTAGATAAGGCATTCCAAAATTTACTACCACTTACTACGAAGGACCTATGCAATGGAAACTTAATGACAGGGCTGAAAAAGCAACTTTATCACCAATTGAAATGAAAAGTTCAGATGAATGTAACCAAAAAAGTTTAAAACAGTTAAATGATTCCGTTCATCTGATAAGAAAAATTTATTTTTTCAGAATAACTCAGTTTTGAGTCAATGAATAAAATAAAGTGCATAACATTTTTTAAAAAGTTGGTTTTTATTGAAATTTAATTTTGTTTAATAAGGCAACCATTTTTTAATATTTTTGCCTTGGCAAATTTTTATTTCATCTTCCTTTAAATTCCGTAAATCATACTGAGTACCTTCTAAGCGCGAATGGCCTATTCCAGGATTGTCCAACTGGCGGCCCGCGTGCCGCATGCGGCCTGCGGTGCCACTTATTGTGACCCGCGAAATTATTAGACAAAAATTCAGAAATTTATTTTTATTTTTGTACCTTACATTGTTTCTTATGTAGCTTTAAAAATAATAATTTATTACTGTATGGCCCGCAACCATATTAAAGGTTAAATTGTGGCCCTTGAGGCCTTGCATGTTGGACAACCCTGGCCTATACCGCACTTGGGGACATCTCAGTTCTAGCAAATGTCGAAATACTGTGAGAGGACGCTAAAAACTGCTAAAGTTGAGTGAGTAACACCGTAAGCTGCAGAAGGCCTAAAAACGTCGAACTACTTGGAGCGCCCAATTTATGATATGTAGAACTATCGAGAGAGTCCTCCACTTTATCTTTGGGATCAGTTTTTTGCGGAGCCTAATGTACTTAATGGCTGCCCATCCCAAGGGATCTGCTTCCAATCCCGACGGTGGCAGAGATTTAACCGAGGAATCCTTCGGTGCGGAAAGGTGAACATTTTATTTTTTACGCATATTTTATAGTATTTTTTTACCGAATGGGTTTACAACCGTCTTTTGGCCAAAACTTTAAAATATGAGATTGATATTTTTTTCACTGTAGAGGCTATCGAAATAAAGTAAAATATGTGTATTCCTTTATGAATGCACATATATTGAAAATATGTATTCATGGCCTGCTGCAAATTCTATGACGAATTACATATTGTATTCTACTACATTCCATTCCATTCCATATTTACTTTCATTTATTCTGCAATAACATATGCACTCATGTAACGTCGAGTTAATCGTCACAGTGGTTATACTGGTGAATGCTATGATAAAAATGCATTTGTGTAGATACACTATGCTTTGCCTTCTATAATTTTGGCCTTTCCACATGCCTGCATCTTAATTAGGCCCACATGTTACATTTCTCACATACTCTATTTGGTGTTCCATTTACTTGAACAGCGGATGTCATGAAAATGTATCCCGGGAAAACTTTTGAAAATTAGGTGACGCTTTCAAACTCTGCTTAAAACGTTATTCAATCCGCTTCTTACAATGCATTTGGCGTAATATACATCTGCTTTGACTAACTGAAACTCTGATTGTAACTAGTTGTAGACAATAATCCTCCAGACGCTGTGGGTGCTGCTATTGTCATTGTTAATTGTATGGCGCAACGTAATAGTTGTTGGCTTTATGCATCAATAGGCTTTATTAATACCTATTTATTGCAGACATACTTTTTTGTTACACTTAATTAAAACCATCGCCTTGCGAGTAAAATCGATATACCGCAATCAAAAAGTAAGTTTCATCTAAATGTGTTCACTGTGTTAAATGTGATGATGTTCTTTCAATAACACACTTTTTAATGAAATAGGCATGAATTCCAACTTTTATAATATTCACTTCTTTTGTTATATATCTTTGTGTTTTACTTTTTTCCAAATATATTTCTCTTTATTGCATACCATCTCATTATTGTATGAAAAATTGTTCTTTATTCTTACACCACTGAATTCCGTTAATTGAAAATGCCTATAAGATTCTGACTGTAAAACTTTCACTTGCACGCTAAAATTACTGGTCAATGTTAGCTGCTGTGTAAGCATTAACTCGAAGGGACTAGAGCTGTTATGTACTTTTTTTTTGCTTTTTTGATGTATAATCTTCTTTTCATAGATACTTGCTTACCTTCTGGATCTTAGAGAGAAATCTATTTCAGCTCATCATCGTATCTTTTCTCCGATTTTCTTTCATTTCTCTGGCTCGCGAAACCCCACGCCCAACCTAACCCACCTTATCCTAACCAAATCATGACGATCATTAAAAGGTTGGTCGTTAAATAATGCCTTAATCGAAATTTAAGACAAAGCCAATTGCGTACTTAATTTATCAGTGGTTAATAGGTGAAAAAAAATAATTTGTATGGTTTTTTACATTATTCTTTATATTATTTCAAATATTTTTATTTTCTTTGTTATTATTTTTAAACCACTCATCACATTGTAAATACACACTCAGATTTCAAATTAGTCACCAACTTGATATAATTTAAGAAGGAATGTTTCTAATACCCAATTCAACTTATTAAAATGACCATTTCCTTAAAACCGGTTCCCTATTCCGTGATCATCATATTTTCATGCTGTCATTATCGTCTTCACTAGTTTAACTTTTCTCTATATGAGATTACTAGTGTCTCTTTCAGTCTTAGGTAAAATTTGTAAGTTTAAATTCTTCAACTTGTAGTAAATAGTGAATTATTTTTCAATAAATCCAACTAATATCTTACTAAAAATAGCCAGTAAATTCATAGTTACAAATGGCACATTTGGGAATACAGATTCTTGGTGGGAATAAATAAAAAATCATATATCTGGGGGATTTTCAGTGCTCTATTCACGTCAATGTTCTGAAACCGTCTTCCTTAAAACTATTGCCAATTGTTGACTGATTTTAGGTGATATCATATTGTTATAGTTGAACATTTGTTCTATTTTAATTCAAGTTTCAAGGAAGTCAGATATGATGTTTTCGTGGATAAAAATAGCTTTGAATAAATCTAATTGAGTTCCTAATTGTGATTAAATTTTTAACTGTTCAATGAAATTAGTCGTGTGTGTGTGTGTTATAGGGTTACTTTGAAGTGGAAACACTGTTTTTCTGATATCTTATCACTGAAATGTCATTAAAAGCATTCTCTTGAATAAATCATCATTATCATCATGTCTAATTCAACCAAACCATTCCTTTTTCCCTCTCCCCTCCCCATTCCCTTTCCGCACCGTTTTTCCTCTACTTTCTCTTTTTTCTCTTCTATTTTCCTCCTCTCTCTCTCTTCTCTCTCTTCCTATCTCTCTTTTCTCTCTTTGGCGACGCTTTTCACAGAGGCAGAGTACACCCTCGATGACTCCCTGTGGAACGAGGAGAGCCCCGTTGGTGAGTACCGAGACGGAACCAGCTCAAGGAGCGAGGCGGGAATCGGGGATACGGGATCGCGCAGATGGCTCTCTCAGCAAGGTAACGGAAAAATTTATAAAAGAAAATAAAACAAAGCACGAGACTCACACTGAGCAAGCATCTAAGGGACTGTTTACCTGTCGTCTGTTGTCCGTGCTGCCTGTTATATGTGTGTGGTGTGTTGTCTACTCTTAGCTGATGTTGTTGTGCTGCCCTGTCCAAGAGTTAGGCATCTCTGTGATTCACATCAGATGTCTCACAATTAAATTGTGCGGCACAATACAAATGGCGACGTCTGTGCATGTTTCGCTATCGATATCGATAACATCATTCTATCCCTCGTTATATTCGAGTCTTTTGAAACTTCTTTTTTCTTTACCGGCCAATCTCTGATGAAAGTCCGTTTACTCTTCATTTAGGTGGGAATTTAGTGGTGAATGCTTAAATTTTCTGATCTAAAATATCGATTGTTTTCTCAGTAAATTTGAACTTCATAAAATATTTCTTGGTATTTTATATTAAAAATCTCTGACGAATTCCGTTTACTTCTGATGGAGTTTTGAATTTATCTTAGAATAAATTGATAACGCCTTTTTACGGTCTCGCAATTTGTACATTATTTGAATGATACAAGAAAATTTCTATATTTAGCTCTAAGTTATTTAGCATCGATAATATTTCATGGCGTTTTTAAGTAATTAAATTCTTCGCATGAAACTCAAACGACCGTAATGATATCGTGCAAACCGTTTTATTTTGTGCTCAAATAGGCAGCGTAATGTAGTTAATACGTCATTTATGAGTAAGTTGAAGAGTAAGTACTCTTATATATCCTAAGGTCTTGGCATGAAGTAGCATTTATTTTTCCTAACGTAACTTCGCCTTAATTTTTAAATTACTATATTTCCCTTGGTTCTCCCTTAGTCATGAATTAATTTCCTTACTTCGACTCCTCATCAATGCAAACATTCGTTATTAATTACAATCTTGGACAGTACATGCTGCTATTTTTGCTTGTAGATTTGTGGCATTCTGTGTTATGTGACTTTGATTGTCATGTGCATTATGTACGTCTTTGCATGGGTAGTTGATATTTTTCGAATGAAATTTAACGTCCGCAGCTTTTTCGCAGAAAATTGTATTTATTTTTCCTTAAATGTAAATTACTTTCTTCTGACTAAGCTGGTTGGTATAAATTATGTCTCTCCCTATTGAAATATCTTCCCTGTGAACTCGTAATAAGGTTTATTTACAGATTAGTACCAAATAAATGATACTCTACCATTGAGGAGACGCCGTTGGGTTTGGATGAGTTGTTCTCCTACTGAAGTGAATACGCGTTTGTTTACACGGTTTGTCATTTTGGGTTCATTTTTTGTAACTTGGTTATCCAGTGAGACCTTGGTTGAATTAACTTTGGTGTTATTTCTGAACATTCAGTAACATTGTAAGTTCTATTTTTGCTATCAAATTTTCTGCTAAATAACAGATAAAAATTAAAAATGTACGCCACCCCGGGACATAATTATGCTTAACATTTTGGCTAGCTATCGAGTTCAACCATCGTCAAACTCATCAAGAATTCAGAATGACATTTAAAGCCTTGTTCAACCCATTGGATAGGGGCTCAAGTCTGTTTCCATTGCGCAAGTTTCCGCCATCCGTTCATTAGTGAGAAAGACATGGAATTGAATTGCTTCAAATATTCGCTTCAACTCCCCTTAAGCTGAACATGCATCTCTTTTTAAAACTGACTTTTCTATTTAAAGCGTCAATTTTTTGCGGGTTGCTACTGATTGAGATATTTATAGATGGAGGCAAGAATATCTATACTTCCCCGTAATGCTCCTCCTCATCCTATCTTATTGCCCGCTCAAACGACCAACTCTACCTCCTAGTATCCTCCAGAAGTTTCCTCTCGTCACTTACTATACCAAGCACTTCCTTGTTCATCTTCTTTTCCGTCTTTTGCTCCGTCTTCATGCTCCTTGTTCTTACGATTATATGTTATATCTGATTTTATTCTGATCTAGTATTATCTTTGGCTTTGGTTGGTCTTTGAGAAGATAATAGCGAAATTTCACCTTATTTTCCGGTCCAAATCCACAGATCTTCCTCCACATCCTTCCCCGAAGACACGCTCCCGCCCTTGTTCTTTCCACTGCCCATCCCACATATCTATTTTTCACCCACCTGTAAGGAAACTCCAAAACGACTCTCCAGCTCACGTCCCACATATCGCCGTTTTCTTATGCTGCCCCATTCTCCCTCTATCACTTCCATCATAAAAAACAATGTCCAGTTTCGTTCAGTAACATGACGTCGCCTCCACCTTTTTTCAGTTCTCCTCCTCCGCACATTTGAGATGCGATCTTCTATCATTTTCCATTGGAAGAGAGTGTTTAAAAGAAACAACGGTAACCCGCTGAGCTAAGTATGACAAAATTAAATGTAGCGGCTAGGACATTTGAATTATAATTGGTCTAGTGAAAGATACGCTCAGCAACATGGCGCTGGGAGCTGATGACGGAGACCTTGTGTATGAATGTAAAGAAAAGGCTACCAAAGGTTTTTGTGCGCTGTGTCAGTGCATGCTGCAGAAACGAGGACTCTGAGGAAATAGAAATAGGCTGCTGGCTTTTGAAATGTGGGTGTGAGGAGGATGGAGAAAGTGCCATGGTCGTGAAGGGTGAATGAATAAGTACTTTCTATAGTAGTATAACTACCATATGTAATACTTACATTGTGCAGTAGCGAAAAATTAACACGAAAAAAATGTACCGGCTCATAATGAAAATTTGAGGCAATTATTGGTACACTGGGTAAGGAGAGGAAACTTCTAGTGAGGGATTAGGGGGAGGCTGGGTAGGTGTTTGGAATATGTAGTAAGGAGGGAAGAGATGTTGAGGGCCGTGGAAGAGGGGAGGATGTTGGGAAATCGGGGAAGTCAAAAAAAAGAGAATAGGCTTTGTGGTCGGGACGAAGAGAGGTATGACTGATGCTGTTTTGAAGAAAGAAATCCTGTGGTGAGATTGCAGCTTGATCTAGTAAGTGTGGAGAATTTTAACTTTTTTCTTTTAAACCTACCGTGACCGGTAGATCGACTTAATCATTTTACATGATCTTCAGTGTGAATCGGCGGATTGGGCTTGATGGCCCCCAGTACCTTTTCTGTAATACATGTAAAAACGAAAAAATAAGTGAGTACACTGACAATCAGTCAGGTTTAAGAATTAAATCTTTCTGCACTCCACTAACAATATTACACAACCCTTCCCAAAACAACCACAAACAAAACTAAACAGTCTAATACAATAATCTATCATGAAAGCATCTCATTTTTTTGTCCTTTTCCTCTTACGATTCCCTTTCTTGTACTCAAACTTCTTTATGACCAACTTGCTCGCGCCCCCTCCTGCACCCCATCACACAGTGATAATCATTTCGCATTGGTACGATAGCAGTGAAAAAGGCATCAATTCTAAGGAGTTTAATTCTCTCAAGATGTTCATTTAGTGGTGATTAATCTATGTTACAAACATATGAATTAATCGAAAGGATAAAGATCAACGTGGTATTGGGTTAGTGTGGTGGCTTGACTTCCCTCCCCGAAGGCCTGGGATCGAATCACGGTGGCAGAAATTTTCCCGTGGAATCCTGATCCCTACTTGGGTGCCATGTGGAGAGCGTTTCAAGTATAGCACTCCGTCCGTTGGATGGGATTTTAAACCGTGGTTCCATGGTCGCCTTTCGTTTAGAACAGGCTAAAACTGGCATTAGGTTTCTCTCCACCTTTCTGTAAAGAGTCTTCCCTTACCTACACACCAATCCTAAATGGTTAGCCTTAGTATGACCTTAGCTGTAGGTCGCCTCCCCAAATAACCATCCAACAAAACAGGATACGAGGAGTCAGAGTGTAGCTCATTCAGAGTCACTGCAGCGTTAACGTCAAATGCATAATCAAGTACAGTCATATGTGCATGAAACTTGTACTTGCGGGCAATGGTAATCATTTCACATTGGTGCACCAGCAATCATGTCGACATCAATTTGAAATGGAGATTGCGATGAAGTACCGATACGTGGTTAGGCTTTAGGTTATGTAGAGCAGGCGTACCACCCCTAAGTGAGGTAGAGAGAGACAGAGAGACCCCCGGAAGGAGGGTCCCATGGTCTCTCAATCCCATACTGGATCCCCTTTTCCCCACGTCGGAGTTGATGCCCTGTGTCGATTCGGCGGAAGAGCGTACCTGCCTGGGAAACGCCAAGGGATTAAGACGGGGAATGGAATTTCCATTCGAATACCTAAGCCTCGCCTCTCAATCCCGTTTGCCCCACCAACTACCGCCAACCCTACCTCTCCCTCTCATTGTCCTTCCCTTTCTCAAGCGCCCCCCGCGCGGTGTACCGACGCATCCCATCACACGACTGCCTCTTTGTCTGACTCTTCCTCCTCCAAATTCTTGTCCTGAGTTTACCGTTAAGAAGTCCATTTAAATCCACAAGAATTCCCATTTTCCACCCTCTGGGGTCGAGGTTTCATGGATACACGGTAGGTTTGGCGGATAGAATGGAAATTTCAATGAGAGAAGAGCCATAGGAAGTTGAATGAATTAGGATATAACGGGCTCTGATGTCTCAATCTATGGTTTGCAGATTTCGTAGCACGAGTTCTTGTGCAAACTCAAATCTTGGGTTTTATTCTGGGGTTGACTATTAATGTATATGAAAAACTTTTTTCTCATGGGTCAATTATGAAACATTTTTCCTATCACATCTTGTTTGATGGGTTTTAGGTTACGTTTTCTCTTAAAATTTTGAGCTAGTCGGTGCGCTATTTTTTTTGCGGAAGAGCAAATGTTTCTGATTTATTCCGAAAAATTGATAATTGAAGGTTATTGTAGTTGCATGATAGAAGGATTAGGCTTTAATACGAGTCGGAGAATTATTGCAACCCTTAATTTATTTCAGTCTTCCAATAGATTTTCCAATAGATATGTCTTTTATTATCAGTGGATATAGATTTTGTTATTCTAATGATATTCCATGCCCCTGTGCCGTAAAAAATACAGCTCCACTTGTGTGTGTTATATCACGTTGATTTTATCAGTGTAATAAATTTACGGAAAATTGGATAGTGGGTTTTAGGATAGGTAGAACGTACCATAAAAATTAGTATTAAAAATGTTACAATGAATTTATAATGGAATGAGCATATTTTAGAGAATAATTGTGAATAAATCTTGATTAAAGATTTGAGTCAACCTTAATCCTCATGTTCTTTAAGGAATATTATTCAGTGGATAAATTATGCTTTTATGTTATTAGAACCGGTAGCAGTTTCATGCAAATAAATATAGGTATAGGGATTCTGCATATCATTACAAGTCCACACTTTCCTGGTGCTAAATAGAAATCTCCTTCCACCATGCATCAGGGAGGATGCTTCTCCAAGTGCTCCCGTACAAGCAAGTACAAATGCTAATTCTTAACACCTTCCAAATAAGAAAGAAATACTTATTAAAAATATTCGATACGATACGTTTCACAGGAATACTTGTTCGTTTATTTACAAAATTGTTTTTAATTTTTTTCTTTACATGTCGTAAGCCAACACGTTACCTTTTTTACATTATTTCATGGTGTATGTACTCTCGTTTACCCCTCTTTTATCTGCATTATTATCATTACATTTGATTTTACATTTTAATGCATATTGTAAATTAACTTTTTATGTTCATGAGACTTTATGCAATTGAGATTTAGATTTAAATTACGTTAGCTATAGGAAATGAATTATGGCATCCATTTAGTTGTTGAAATCCTCAATTTAAATTAAGGCCGATAGTTGAGAACGGATAATTCTGTGGCGTTTATTTGAAGCTCAAATTATTCTGCTTGGGTGCCTTTTTAAATTTTATGCTACCAGCCTTAGCTTATTACTGTGAGGAATAATGTATATGTACTATGTAATTAGTCAACGAACGAAATATTTACTATTTATATTGTGCATAAGCATATTTTTTGTGGAGGATATTTGTAATCTGTATCTTATAAACTTTTTTGCCCTATACGTTTATTCAATATTGACATTTGCCATTAATCTATTCATTCTAGTTAATTTATGCCCGCATTAAAAGGAAATTGCCATAATCTTTCCTTCGTGGAACGGAGCAGGGCTACAAAGAAAGCTAAAATTTCATTTAATTGGTACCCCAACAGCCCAAGTTATTGTATTTTTAATGCCAGATTACGTATTCTTTCCGGCTAGTAACTCAAAATTAGGTTTTGAGCTTCATGAATGAATGAACAGCCTCAAGAGTTATAAAATCCATGCGAGATGGTGACATAAATGCAGCGCCCTCAAATTAGCCTCGACACGTGTCTCGATTGATTATTTTTTAAGGCTGAGCATTTACATTAATCCCCCTCCAGGTCGCCGGGTAAAATAAACCCGGAAAATTACAATTTATGACAACGGAATCTTCATTATTGTAAGTAATGGAATTCGGGAGACTCAGTCCTTACACACTTAAATATCTTCGGAATCCTCTTTTGCTTCCCGCTTTTATCCTTCTCCGTGTAACAAAGGCGTCGAGGCGTACTTCTGAACCGGCTGAAACCATATTTCAAAGCCTTTCTCTTCACATAAGCCTTTTCTACCCCACCAACTTCCACGTTACTCAACGATTCCTCCCTCATGCCCTATTCTTAACAGCCTGGAGCGGCGCATTAATCACTTTCAACCGCGAACGTATTTATTCTATTCCTTTTACGCGGGAACACCTTCAGCGCTCTTGTTCCAGCTTTTCCTTTTGTATCTTGCGTGTCTCCGGGGTACTCCTCGCTTTTCTCTGCTATTCGAGTAGAACGACGTCATTTTCACACAGTCTCATGCGCGAGGTTTGAATTGTGTGTACAAATAAAACACCACCCATATTGAGACATTATATTTCTTAATCCCCTTAAATACCTCGTTAGAAATTCAGTTTAAAGGCCTCCAAGGTTGTGTTCCCCATTAATTCATCCATTATTGAGAAGCTCTCCAGCATGTTTCATGCTCTCGACGGAAAATTGGAAATTCGATGCTGTTGGGTGGAAAATACATAAAAATTAAGCTATGGCAATTTGATCTTTTAAATTACGCATTCAATTAAAAGTTTTTATTAATTAATTTCTAATTATCTTGAAATAAATTATAAAAAATAATTTTAAATTTCGCTTTTGGTATCCACCATTTTTATTTTAAGGTTTGTGAAAATTCGAAAGAATATGTTTTTTTTTTAATTCTTGAAAACCATGATCAACACCATGCTTGCTACTTGATTTTAAATCCACTCTCTTTCAACTCAAATGGTTGTTGTATGATTTATGCTTGTGTTTTCTAGTTTATTCTTCATTTTGTATTTCTGACTCGACCAACGTTTTCCGGCCGAGAATATTCAAACGTTAAGACTATATTGTTCTTCGCGGTTCAAACTGACTTTAACCGCAAACCTTTCGTGAATTTACCTTATGCCTCCGAAGTTCTATGAAACAGTTCATGAAGCGTTTTCGTAAGCTAACCTTTAATCGCTCAACTTTGGAAATTTTATTAATATTAGTCTCAGTCATGGAAACTTAGACTTGCTGCTTTAAATAATTATACTCAGTTTCCCCAAAACCTCTGTCTCACACCTCAAGCGTTGACTCGCGAAGTACAAAGAAGACGTAGTTATAGTTTCTTTATACTGCTGGGTTAAAATTTATGCTTTTGATTATACGCCACTGTGACCTCAAGGTGTGGTTTTAAGCTAAAAATGTATTTTAAATAATCTTTCTCGGTTATTATTTTTGAGATCATGTCCGAAAAACATAAGGCGCCTGGGTCAAGTCTATCGTGCTTCTATCTCGGTTTTTATCCCAATCGTGCATGCTCGTCCACTGTCTGGCCACTCTCACACGCTTCTGTTTCCCGTTTCGAAAGTTCTTGTTTTCTTCTTCCCGTGCCTCCCGTTTTAGTGGCGGCACGCTCCCGTTCAGACTTCAGGGTCTCTCCAGACCATTCCTCTTATCCGTCAACGAGCCCATTCCTCTTCCTGCTTCCGATTAATCCGGCGCCTTTCCTCGCCTGGGCCTGTGGTAATTCATTCGATAATATTTTCATGCACCTCGAACCTTTCCTCTGCGTCTTAACCCTTTAAAACCGCACCCACCGTCTCTCCAACAGAGCATTCCCGGCTGTGTATCCTATAAATTTATCCCCTCCCCCCCCCCCACATCCTTTTCCCTTATTTATGCCGATAATTCTTCTCTTTACCGTGCCTCACGTGTTCCCTCTCACCCTCACAAATGCTCCTCCATGACCCGTTCCCTCACCCCACTCATTTCTCTCGTCAACCCTCTTCCTCTATATCTCTCCATATATTTAAAATACACCTCCTCCACGGCCGATAAATTATATCATATCTATGACTTAAGGGTTTTGGAGGTTAATACCCGTGCAAAATGTATTGGCACCCTTGCTCACTTGCTCATCTGAGCGTTGCTCATATTTACTCAGCTATTCCTACCCCTGCAGACTTCTATCGTGGTCACATCCGTCTAATCTTGTAACCTTATATAGCATTCATGGGTATATTTCTCAAATGTGTGAAATTTACCTTGGAAATAACATTTGCCTCGAACCCAGATATTTCATATTCATACCAATTGGTTAAACATAATAACTAAAGCTACTCCAATCGCTCTACTCCCCGGCGGAATTCATAGGAAACTAGGTGTTCTCACAGAGTAATACAATGACACGGAGTAGAATTCTAATACCGTAGTTGTTCCCCTTAGGCGTTATCAATGTATTGCGAAAGTAATATTTTTTGAATATCGAATTTCAAACAAAACATTGTCTCACATTCTCAATCCGCAACTTTTACTTGCCTTCCGCTATCACTTTTGAAGAATATATTCTATCTCATTAAATTAAAAAATAGTCCCGATCCATTTTGCTCACTTTGTATTTCTTCTGGGCGGGAAGCGAGTTGCAGCTCACGCAGGAGAGCTAGCCAGAACCCAGAAGTGTAACCCCCCCTCTAACTATAATGATAACATGCCCAGGAATATTTAGCTCAAGCACAGAGAGTTATTGCCGCGTGGGTCATATTTTTCCCGCTCTCCGCTGACCCTCGCGTTTGCTACTACCACCATCTTGTTACGAAATCTCAGCGGAATTCATTTGTCAAGGTACGCTAACAAATCACTCGCAACGAAATAAGAATTGTAAAATGAA
This sequence comes from Pyrrhosoma nymphula, assembly GCA_963573305.1. Taxonomy (NCBI): domain Eukaryota; kingdom Metazoa; phylum Arthropoda; class Insecta; order Odonata; family Coenagrionidae; genus Pyrrhosoma; species Pyrrhosoma nymphula. The sequence continues at coordinate 58,320,353 of OY754329.1, forward strand.
TGCACTCGTTTTCCTCTAGAAGAACTTCTCTCTGCGTCACAGTTTTAGCGTCAGAATTGTAAAATGAAGCCGCTGTGTTATCATTCTTTAGTTTGGTGAATCTATTTATTATTCAGGTGAGTATTTGAGCTCGCTGTGTGGTATCCTCAGCTTCATAATTTGTGTAATAAAACCTTCTTCTTGATCATGATTTTCAATATATAATTTCTTGTGCATCTGCCTTTGATTTTTTGCAATAAAAAATAGACGTATCTCTTTGTGGCCGGAGCCGTTAATCTATTTACCTTAAGGATTCCTTGGCGTAAATATGCTATTATTCTGCCCAGTAAAAATATTTCCGATGTTTTACTACCCCACATGATTATCATTTTAAATTGCTTTATTTTAATCCTAAAATACTAGAAAGGCTTCTTGCTGTGAATGAACGTGGTCATATAATTCAACAATTACTTTTTTGTGTTCACTACTGGCATGATGCAAGTAAATTGTGAGAGGGATGGGAAGCACTCAAGGGTCCATTGTCAATAGCTTCATTGTGCTCTTACTAATATTTCAGCTAGTCAAAATCAAACTCACGTCCACATATAGATATTCAAAACTCCCTTTAGCATTTTGACTTGAATTGCTAGTCATTCTCTTTTTCTTAACTAGAAAATTCTTTTTTGCTCTCTTGTATATTCCACAGTTTTTGTTTTGTTTGATTATTTATTTAGTTTCTGCGCCGAAGTATCGACTTTCGTTGTTATGGTGCATCTCTCTTTAATTAGAGAAATGTTGATGTAATCATTGGAAACAAATATTGTTACCTCTAACAAATAAATGTAGCTCACCTTTAAGGAGGATATTTGAGAGAAAATGTTATTACTGTAATACTATTGCCATCTGAGTTAATTCTTGCACTCTACGAAGGAATACAGTACTTAATTTGGAAGTCAAAACACACCCTATCGCTATCACGCTGGTTACCTAATCTTGAAAGTGGCATTAATCATGAAACTGCAGTGGTAGTTAATAATCAAGGAGTATTTGACGAGTCTGCTTGTTTCTCGTAAATATGTTTCTATATCTTTAGTGTAAAACATTTGAATTTAAAAAAATATTTTTTTCCGCTGGCCACGTCTTAATCTGTTATTCTTTAATCTTGGGGCAAGGGCCCAGGCTCATTGACACACCGGTCCCGTAAGATCACCGAAGTTAAGCGATGTTGGGCCCGGACGGGGGTTTGATGGGTGACCACACATACCTTCACCGTGGCGCTCTTGTCTCCTGTCTGCAAGTGGCAGACAGGAATGGGGTTGGAACAATGGACCAAGAAGGTCTAAGTGCCCGGGCCTCTGTCGAAGGCTCCCCCTACAGACAATCTACTCTTTTATCTTTAGGCATTACATTTAACCTATCATAAGCCGTTCAAATTTTTAGTTGGCACAATTAGAAATCTACCTATGTTTGAAATTTAATTTAATAAATAGTAGCATTATTCCACAAAACAAATTTAATTACATCATTTATACTGATCAGGTGTGAATAGGCCTGATGATGGCTTTTATGCCGAAACACAAGTCATGTTATAAAATTTGACTTGCAAAGAGAGAGTGCTTTTTTAATGACATTCTATTTCTATCAGGAGAATTTTGAAAGGTTTGTTTGTTACCTTATTATTCCTATCTTGTTTGTCACTTTTTCACATAAAATTAAACAGAATAGGATACAATTTCAGTACTAAAATAGTACAGAATAGGAAGTATTCTGTTTAAACAGAATTCAGTTCGTTGATTCGTTGTTCGTTGACCTCATGACTCAAGTCATCTGAATCGAAAACCGATTAGAGGCAACTTATTTTTTTTCTTTCTCCCGTCCCCCTCATCTAAAAAATTCGTGAAAAACCACCGACTAGCCGACCGACCGAAGAAATTTGAGCAATTTTCATCCCCGACCATATATAAAATTTGCTCAAAAATGTTTTACACCGATAATTGTGTCAAAAATTGGAAAGAATTCCGAGGGTATACCATATAACAAATCCTTCTTTTTTATTTCCTTGGGAGGGAAAGGGCCATATTTTGAGGTATTTCCGCTCTCCACATTATCCCTTCGGCATCATCCTCTCTTGATATTCCCTCGTTCGTTCCTCTTCCTCCGCCCGATCTCTTTTCCCTCCACTTCCCAACATTTCTCCCGCATACCCTGAGGCGCTCAGACTGATTCGTCCATCCCTGAAAAGCGTTCGGCCTTCTTCTTTCCCATTATCCGGCGAAAAACCTCCCTCTCACCGCCCAAGCAATCGCTTTCCCTTCCCCCTCGAGTATACTTCAGTTTTTACTCCTCTACGGTGGCAGATGCGTCCCTATAACTGCCCGCCTTTTGGGGGATGATTCCTAGCTCTCATGCGAGAATTAAAGAATATAGATAAAACACTATCATGCGTATGAAATATCCTCATTCACTAAGACCTTACTATCTCAGTCTTGAAGATCTAGTGGGTTGGTAGGTTAGAGTAGGTACTGTCTTCGTATCCCGAGGGACTGGGTTTGAATCTTGTCAGTGATGGAGATATTTTAACCAAATCTCGATCCTCACTCGTATACCAAGTATAGAAAGCATTTCAATTGCAGTTCGCCGTCCATCAGATTGGAAGATACACTGCGGGCCATTAGACGTCTCTCGTTCTGAGTAGGCTAATGTCGTCGCTGGGTTGCCCTCTACTCATCTTCCAATCCCTAAGGAATGCTTAACAACCCCTCCATCTATCATTAATGACGCCAACCACCTTGGTTTTCGGTCGCCTCCACCAATAACCAACAAACCATTTCATTCTTGCCGATAGAAAAGAAGAAGCACCTTAGACTAATTTCTTCATCTAATGTTGTTATGCGTAAATTCTCTAAGGTTGTAGGTTTAAGTTTCTCGGTTCTCTGACTACTATTGTTACATCGTATCGCCTAACACTTCATCTGAATGCCAAACGTAGACAGCATCGATGCCCGAGACGAAATTCATAACAGCGCTTATATGATTGCCTACTTGACAGGCTGACAACAAGTCTGCCTCGTGCATGTTCCACACGTGTATGTTTCTATGAATCAATTCCCTAAGCTAATGACTCAGTAGAACTTACTCCGTTCATTCAGGTGAAACCATCATTGACACTGAGTTCCTTTTTAGCAGTGTATAGTGTGTAACCTGTTGTCACCGTAAACGTAGATTGTTACACGTTGTGGTTGTTCAAGTAGTGTAAATGAATTGGGAAACCAGATTGTATTTTTTACTAACTAAGCCTAATAATCCGAATCCGAGATTCTCTCTCACTCAGTGATTCAACCCGAAGGTTGGCTTGGATGGTTGAGGGTAGAGCTCACCCCGGACTAAGCCACAGGCGAGTGAATTTCACACATTCAGGGTAGGGGGACTAGTTCCTTTCCCTGGGCCACCTTGCACTCCGAGGATTTTTTTGTTCGAGGGCGTCCAAAGGCTTCACCCGGATTTGACCCTTCGATTAGTAGCCAAGCGCTCTACCAACTAGGCCACCACTCTCCCTCAAAGATTCTCATATTATGATAAATAGAACTTTGAAAGATTCCAAACAATATCATTCTTAGAAAATCAATTAAAATCGTTACTGGAGCAATAGATACCAATTGCAGTAATGTTTATGTCTTATATTTTTAAGTGGACAGAGTCTGTGACTTGAGTATGGGCGTACTTTGAGTGTAATCATTGTTCATTTTAGGCATTAGTGAACATCAAATCGTATAAAACTAGTTTTTCGTATTTGTATTCCAAATTTTATATTGGGGGAAGGGGGATCGGTTGGAGACCGGATTTATGGTTAAGTCTCTCTTTAAGAGTTTTGTGTGCCCGTAGATTCACGTGCGCATCAAACTAAATGGACTAATTCTGTCTACCCAAACAACCCCATTTTCAGGGAAACAGAATCCACTCTCTGAAGCAATCACTTCCAATTTTACTCACGTTCCTTTCGTTCATCCTAAATGGCCTCATCACTTTGGATGAGCGGGAACTTCGCCGCGAAAAAAGGTATTTTCTTCCATTTTTTACCGGTTATGAATTTGATATGAGACATTTACTCAAAGCCGTTGTCTTTGTTTTCACTCTCCGGTAAAATCATTGGCGGTTTTGGGTTTATAGCGCTGGAAAAAATGTTCAAAATTTGACCCCCAGGTTTTCGGTGTAGTCCCTCTAAAATATTTTTGTGGACCCCAAAGGTTTGACAACCGCAGTATACTAAATGGGTTGTTAAAATCTAATAGACAACACCATTGACTGAGAAATAAATTCATTCTTTGAAACAATAGCTCCCGAGTTAAATAGTGTTTTCCACTTGCTATTATATTGGCCTATTATTAGGAAGGCTTGTGCCAAAATCAATTTGTGTGAGCATTTTTTATCCCAATTCAGTTCAGATATGTGTGAATATAGCGGAGTAAAATATTCACTTTTTACTATTTTATTCCGGTATAAGACTGATATGAATCATTGATTTGGAGTTATGGTTTTTGTTTTTATCCAGCGGGTGAAATATTATGTGCTACTTGATGGATAATGATGGCAACCATTATCAAGGTTAAGCCCCTGGTTTTTTCGGCCGAATACCTCTTGAAGACATTTGTGCATCGAAAGGTTTACAAGTTCAGTTAACTAAATGAAATATGGAAAGCTACCGAAACTGTAACCTCAGTGACCTTTGAAGCTTCAAATAATAAAAACTCATATTTTCGTATTTCATCTCGATTATTAGGCTGAAGCGAGCCATTCAGTATGATTCATGGTTTTTGTTTTCACCCCCGGGGTAAAAATTATCTGAGGTTGTGGGGGTAAAACGGTTGCATGCAGTATCTAAATTAGACCCCCGGTTTTTTCAACTAAGTCCCTCTTTGAAGAGTCCATTCACCAGCGTGCTAAACCAAGCCCAATGGCCGATCTGCTTAGCCCGACTACTGTCTCTCACCCTGTCGTCTCATCTCCACTCAGCCACGTGGAGCCGCGAGGCCATAGCTGCCTTTACTTCCTTCCTCACTCTTTCGTCTACGGCATATTAAGTGCGCTTTTACTCTTTCAGTGGCGTCCGCCACCGGGAGCTTTTTTTAATCTCGGTGCAGATCCTTTTATGTACCCTTTATACTCCGATTTCCCGCCTCTCCCAACCCGCTCGTCCCTTAATCTCGTCTAATGGTTCACTATCTCGTCCCGTTCTATATCACCAGAGCGGTCGGCAAACGCTCTCCTTATCCCCCACGAGCCCATTTACCCATAAGGGGCACGCACGGCCCTTAGCTATAGTTTGGGCGCCGATAACATTGTCGGCGGAGGAAGACAACCCTTTCTCAACAGGGTGTCTTATACAAGTTGGAAACTTAGATCCTCACAGTGTTATTTCACTCTGTCATCATCTGTTGTTGTCTACAAGATAAGTAATAGATTTTATTTTATCTCACTAGGTCAGGTGCCCAATTTGTGGTTAGCTTAACGCGCTTGTTCGGTTATTTCAATGGCATCTGTCGAAGCACGTTGAAGTGAAGTATTACTACTTCAAAAAATCTCTCCGTGCTCTCCTAAACATCCAAGGATATCCTCTGCTCTCTTTCCGTGACGTGTAAAACTGTAGCTCCTCCCGTCCGCCACTTGACGCCTCCGGCGTTCTCCTTTTAAGGCTCTCCTACTACAAAATCTCACTTGCATTTTTTTCTCCTATTTCCTCCAGTAAGGGGCATTCTATAGAGAGCCTCGGGCCTAAACATTCCTAGCTGAAACTTGCCCAGCATATTGTCTCTAGGTCTATAAAGGATATAGGAAGCCTAATGTTGTATCGTCGGAGATAGTGAAATTTTCATATACAAATATTGGATCCTGAAGACCTTGTGTCACAATCACTGTCATGGTAATTGCATTGTGGTTGTGAATCTAAAATTAAACACTATTTTAAAATGCACAATTTACTTGCTGAGAAGATAGGCGGTTTGTCATTTCAAAGGTAGTATATTCGGCGTTAATCAGTTTGGGCAATTTTTTTCTTCTTTCGAGTACTCTGTTTTAATAGATAAAAGAGATGGGAGAGTGTTTCAGGAGGAGAGATAAAATTTGGACCAAGGTTTTCCTAACTTAATCGGCTGCCTTGCAGTGATAGGAATTATGCACCTACTAGTTTCTGCAGAGGTAACTTTCTCCTTAGAGGTCGTATCTATTCTGTATATATTATACTCCAAGGAGATATTCCCTTTTTCTACGCTTCCCTTTTGTGTTTTCGGATATTCCTTCAATTTTTCCCGGATCTTTCTGTCCCTTTCGTCAGAGTGGCCCGAGGTGCTTAGGGGCTGGAATTGATACCACCACCCCTTCCTCCTTCCATTCCATCAATTCCTGAGATAGCGTGGATATCGCGGTTGGTGATCGTTCTCGCTGGTTCAGGGAAACGTCATGCGTGCCAATCCTGTTCCTGCTGCTACTCTATCGCCATATCGCTCGTTATCGATTATTAATTACATTTTGTGAATCACGCCTAGAATGTTTACATTCTGATGCGGTCACTTGTATCGAGGCTTCTTCTATCTTACTTTAATCACTGATTAATGGACGTCATACATTTTTAGCATACAGATGAAGTCATTTTACTATTAATGTACATAATATTTAACTTAGAAATTATTTCCTGTGTTTTAACTCCGTGCTGTGCTTAAATCGTGACTGATAAACGTTTTTTTGGTACTTCCAAACGATGCCTGGGCTGTTTATACCTGCCCACTGACTAACCCTCGGTTCATCGGTATTAAAAGATTTTCTATGTAGAATTTTACTCGAATCTCGGTGAATCTAGTCTAACAGAATTTTATGGCATTGCTTCCGCATTTCTTTTACTTAATCTAATAGTTACACTTCTTCACTCTTTAATATCTGAGATTACCATAAAAGGTATGTTTTCTCTCATCCACTATCACTTGAGGACTCTTAAGGGCAACCTCTCATCATGGCTTTTCACCACCTGTGGTGTTCCACAAGGGTCAGTCCTAGGGCCCTTGTTGTTCCCCACTTATTTACAAGATCTTCCTAAAAAAATCAAATATTACAAGTAGTACATATTCTATGCCGTTGATTTGAAAATCTATTTTCATTGTCCCCTTCAAGATTTAGCTGATACAATCACTAAAATAACCTTACGTGTTGCTGGCATTGTTGACTGGCCAAACGAAAATTCTCTCTTGTTGAATACTTTTAAAACGAAGGTAATCATAATTGGTAATCCACGATTAGTAAATCCTTGATAATATCCCTCGCGTCATCATTGATAATGTCTCTGTTTCCTATTCAGACAATATCCGTGACCTAGGTTTACAAATGGATGCCAATTTAGCATGGCATTATCACTTAATCCATGTTTCTAATAAGATTAACGCGATGTTATACCAAATTAAAACACAAAAATGTTCTTCCAATTGATATTTTAAAAATCTTTTATCTCTTCATTAATCGATCCCCATTTCGATTACTGCTCCCTATCCTGTAATGACTTGACAGATGCATTGAATATTAAATTGCCACAGCTGTAAACTCATGTATGAGATTTGTATTTTCTTTGTGCTGTTATTACTATATTTCTCCTTATTGGACAAAACAAAACTAAAATGGTTAAACTATAAGATAGATGCAGATAGCTTTTGGTTACCTTCCTCTATCAGCTGTTTCAATTTGAACCTTTGTATGTGTTTGATGCTTTTAAGATGTTACCGTGGTAGGGATATATAAATAAAAGGAGTAGTGCTTCGTTGTTATATTGTCCTGCTCATCGCACTACAAATTTCAACAAATCATTTGTGGTACAATATAATTTTTTTGGAACTCATTATCAACTAAAATAAAAAATGTAAAGACTATCCAAAACTTCAGGGACAAATTTTATAGTTTCCTGTGGCAACATTTATGCCATAATTCAATGTTTAATTTTTTACTGTGATGTTATTTTGTTAGTGTATTAATGTTTAATTTCATTATTTATTTCTTATTCAACTTTATTAATCACTGTAAGAAGTAATTTGTAAAGTACACTATCGAAGGAAATTTAATGTTTCATTTTTGCTCAAAGGGCTTTGCACCCAGAGTAATTGAATAAATATATTTATATTTCCAATAAGAAGGAGTTTGGGGGGAAATGAGAGGCCGAAATTATGATACATTGTTTTCCCATGATCGTAGGTCTTTTAAATTTCAGGATCATTTTCCTGCCGGACATAATCATCAAAGGATTTCTCGTATGTGCCTAACAAAATGAAAATAAAATATGCAGGTATTTTGCAAATATCTTAGGCTAAATATACTAGAAACCTTTAGATAAAATATTTTTCATAAAAAATGTGGTGCTATTTTAATTGATAAAAGTTGGCAAGTTATATAACTCTGTTGGATTTTTGCCTCGTTGCTTCCTTTCATCGTTTCTTTTACACGGGCTAACCGCATAATATTGACGCTAGGTCACTGCCTTTTATCGGTCCCTTTCGTTCTTTCATCTCCCCCATTATACTCTCAGCTGCTGACGCACTCACGATCCCTGAAATCGAATATGCAAACACAAGCCCTGTCTCTTTATTTTATCACCCTTCCAAAATTATTTATTTCTCCAATATTTTTTCAGGGGTCGCTCAATATCACCTTCATTTTGCTACCTTCATTCTCATTTTTCGCTCCCTTCCAATACGTATCCGCTTTTTCATTCCTTCGCCGTTTCACTTCTCACCCGTGGTCCTCGCGTCTCCCGCAGTCGCAATCTTTCTTATATTTAACATTCCACAATCGCCACCCCTCATCGTCATACGTCTGGGAGAGAAAACTTTTCCATCTTTAGATTCGTAATACAACCCCATTTCTTCCCTCCGGTTAATTTTATTGCTGCTCTCGCTTTTCCTACAGCATCATTTTGTTTCCCTCGCATGTTAATTGCTCCATCCATTTATTACCCTTCTTCACTCTGTAAGAGATTTGTGAATTACTATAGTTACACATTGTTTAGTGACCATTGACCATTCAAGTGAATTAAAATGCAAATCATTAAAAAAGTTAATATTTTTGATAAAAGAATTTGAAGTTTTTCCACTCGATTACGCAAGAAGTGAACGTTTCATGAAATTTAATCATTAATACAAAATAAATTATGAAAAATCTTACTAAAATAAGATACTTGTGTTATTTTATTTAAATTCTCTTTTAAAAGGTTTGAATTATTGATTAAATATGCTAAATTATCTCAACCATTTCGTTTCGTGCCTCATCTTGTAAACTCTGCGCCGCACATTGAGCACACCAATGTTCCAAAGTAAGAATATTTTTTTCCACCTTTCCCACCGAGCAGCTGTCGCTCGTCCATTTTAAGTACACATCAGGTGGGCTAACGCGGGCCTCCCTTGGCTCCCAGGCTCCCAATCCCCCTTGTAATAGCAATAGAGATAAGATCCTTGATTTTTACGCGCGGCCATAATTTTTCATGGCCCACGTGATTCTTGCCGGCCTAAAAGAGCGTCGACCACCCGTTCCTGAGCTAAGAAACTTCGGCACTCCATTTGGCTCTTATGGATTTAATGACTTCCGTACTGCAAGTACGGAAACTTTCACTATTCCCTCTAAGGAAGAGAAATAAGACAAAAAGCAGCCCTCAGTCTTAAGAAGTCCAGTAAACTGTAGTTATTTTATGTAGGCTTTTTGTTAAGTGCCACTATACCTGTAAGGTAAAATTGTTTTCCATTTAAGTTTTAGCAATCCTATTTTTTAGGAATAAGTTTATTCTTTAGACAAGAATAACATTTATTGTGTACGTAATAACACATATTATGGCGATCAGTAGTGGCAAGTATATTTTGTACGAAAGAAGATGGTTGAGTTAACATAAAATTCTTGTTTTATATTTATTTAACATTGAGCGACGGATCCTCTGTTATATGATGATTACAAAAAAAAGTGATAGTGCCATTTGTTTTCCCGGCTGAAGCTTTTGAGTTAATGCAATGAAGTAAAGTATATTCTCCGTAGGAGGACTCCAGATTTGAAATAAAATTTCCTCTTCAGTACCTTTTCAAAATTGAACGACGGAATCACCGTTACATAATGGTATCAAGAAAATTGAATGCACTTTATTTGACGGGAAGCAATTTATACGTGAACGTAACATTTTCTAAGTTCAATCGCTTAGAAGATGGCATGATTAACCTTTTGTGAGCCTTGGGTCTACATCAATAATTATAAATATCCTCCATTATTTTCTTCCCGAATTGCTTTGCCATTAGTTTTGATAAAGTACTGTAAGCGATGGTAATACTTAAATACCTTTTGTGAACCCAAAAGAAGTTGTTTTCTCAGATAATCATGTTATGTGTACATAAGAGGAACGACAAAAATATAAATCCTCCCCAAGGACAGAGTGGGATGCGCCCCGGAGGAAATAAATCATGTCAGCGTAATTACAGCGGAGACACAATGATGGGACGAGATAAAACCTTGAGTGAATTATGTTCTCGCTCTGAGGAATTGCATGTGTCGCAGTAACACCTACTCCCAATCCTTTTTTGCTTTCTCTCCTATATTTCCTGTCAACTAGATGCAATCTATGTGCATAGGTATAGTCTTTCAACAAATATGTTTAACGAACTGTTTTTAAATAAACATTTAGTCACAGACTAGCCACACGGTGATATGTCTGGGAAAGGAGAGGATGGAGGAGGATCAGTCGGCACTTACCGTGAGCTAATGCAGGAGGACATCGGTGTCAAATGCGTGGAAAGTTTTTGGGTGGAAAAGCTCTCTTCATCTAGAGAACCTCAATACTCTACTGCTTCTCTGTGGTGACTATGATCATAGAGTAAATATATACTATATAAATGTAAAAGTAAATATAATGCTTACTCTATGCTATGATATAGTTACCCACGTATTTGTACCTACAGCATGTCTTTTTAAGTTCGTGTGTGTCATCATAAAGTGTTATCAATCAAAATTGCTGCATCTCTCCACTCCTCTCTCCAGTCAGCTAACCACTTCATTCGTACTTAAGTCTTCACTTCGACGTCTTTCCTTATTTTCCAGATATATTTCAACGTAACTAATTCGTTCTTGTTTATTCTTTCCATTCATTTAGCCTTTCGGATTTGTTTTCAAGAAGTAGTTTAGTCACAAATTGTGTCCGGTATGCTACTTTCCTCTTCTTCTCAATGTTTTCCATATGTATCTTCTATCTCGCACTCATATTAGACTGCCATTGGTGATTCTGTCCGTTTATTTGATCTTCATCATTATTCGGTTCGTTACAATGCGTTCTGCATTTGTATTGGTTATTTTTATCATGTGTTATTCATTATGTATGAGTATGTGTCCTTGCTTAGATGCTCGTCACGTTCCTTTAATTTTAATAAAATTCATTGACTTTTCCTTGTTAACATTTGAATTTATTTTTTGCAATTCTACCAAGAGACGAAAGGTTAGGTGTAAGAGTAGATTCAAATCTCGCCAGTTTAAATATATCGGAACATTCATCATTATATCTCACTACTGCCATTCGGTCAACCCACGAAATTTACTGTGTTATTATTCTTCTCCATCTTCCCACTGTTTCCAGTTTGTTCCTCCACAACCACTTTCTTTAACTTGTCCGTTTCCTTTATCTCCTTATTCCCCTGCCCTTCAAAACCCCCAAAAGCACCCTTACTCTAGATTTTCCAAAATTTCAAACTTACTCGTCTCTTCTCCCTTTACTCTCTTCTCATTTCCTCGGGTAACTCCTCATCCCCGGAAGTTTCTTGTCCACCACCAGTCCACCCTCCACATTCGTTCGTCTCATTCTCCCTCTCAAGATAAGCTTTACCCCTTCCTTTTCTTTTTCAAATCTTCCTCCACCCCCCGACATCTCCCCTAAAAGAGCCTTTCTATACCTTTCTCCAAAGAATCCCAATCCTTCTAAATGTCTTCCCTTTGAGTTTCCTTATTCACTCAAGCCTTTCAAGTCCTCTTTTTTTCTAAATGTTTGGAAGGACTGCGGCCCTGTGATCTCTATTTCGTTCAGGATATAGTTGTCTTTTTCTTTCCCTCGTCATTCCTCCCATGGTTTACCCAACTTCTCCACCTGTTTTTTCGTCCTCCTGCTCATCTCATCCACATCTGGGTTCCCATTTCGGTGCCTGGCTATTTTGAACCAGGCAGAGCGGCATATTGGAATTTTATCAGCTACCTAATGTTTCTTGAACCTTTTGCTGAGTTAAATGTAGAAATCTGGAAGTTGGTTATTCTTTTTATAATATCTTCTTTTAATGGCCAATATATTTCATGCTCAGAGCAGAAATTCAAATGCTGTGTGGTTATTTGTGGCGGCGAAGGATCACTGAGGCAATTTTCTCCATGAAGAAGCCTGTTTCTAACTAATTGGATAAGGCGTCCTTGGTTATACTCTTCCATTTGACGGTCGGTATGGTTTATTTTGATAATTCTTCGCATAGTACATAATTAGAGATCGTATTTCCACAGAAAGATCTTTTACGCTGCCGGGATTCCAACCCGGTCCCTAGGGATTTACTGCACCAATTTGTTCCTTAATTAATAAATACTTAAATTAAGAAGTACCCTTTTCTCTCATTTTACGTGCATTCTATTCAATTAGCTTCCATTAAAGCCACATCTATTCTCTGTCAATGCAATGTGAAACTAAAAATATCCCTAGTACAATCCACGCCTCGCTTTTGGTGCGTGCCTATTTTAAATTGGATTATTTGCTGCTTGAAATTCCGAAAACACTTCCATTGTTTTCGTCCGAAGTATTTTGCCAATGCATTTCTTTCTTCGTCAAGAAAACCAGTTTTTTTCTACCAGAGATTCCTCCTCGATTTTTTTATAATGCGCGACGGAATCGTTTGATGTCATAGTGAGCGGTATTATTACGACCTAAGCCCACTTAAAGGCATTCCCATAGCAACCCAGGTGGCGTGGTGGTTTTAATTCCGCCCAAATGAAACCTTAAGGCTCTTCTTCTTCTATCCATCCCACTCATACATTCTAGCCCCTCGTTTTTCTTTCCTTCCCTTATCCATCTTACCCTTTCTTCTCACCCGAGGTATTACCATTTCCTTCCTTATCGCGACCCTCACGCTCATGCTTCGGGGTTTCCACGGAGATTACACAAATGAGGGCTGAAATGAGAGGCGTGGGAAGAAAAAGGAAGTAGAGGTTACTGTTTGGAAAGAATGTGAGAAGCATTGACGTGCGTGTGTAACAATGTGATACGACCACAAACCGTCTGAAATTTCTTAGTTTTTCACATCGACCTGAATCCTGATATGGTTGACATGAAGGCTACGTTTTAGGGTCCCTTATAATGTATGATATCACCTTTTAGTGAAATATCAATAGGACAGTCTAGCCAGTAACCTCCCCGCGTGCTTAAGATCTCCTTGTAAGTTTTTGGCGCAAAGATATCGATAGTTTTTATTTTCTAATCTCTTTTATAGTTTTCATATAATTTTTTCCTCTTCAAAATGCATTATTTCGAAATATTCTTGTCCCCATTCTCCCGCTCTCACCCGGAATAATTCCCATCATTACCCGTACGTGATAATGCAATATTAATGACAGGTTTATACTGAAACGAGATGTCGTGAAGATACCGGCTATGCCGCAGATATGGAAGGTGGTGCTTTGAGATATTGCCAATATGGTGACATGGAGAGTTGGTTGACAGCGATATCGGTGCGATATCGATCATAAGGTGATGGAGGAGTTTATGATATCTATGTCGACTACTGTTGTCGGTATGATGGTGTGTATGACTCGGCTATTGGGATGACGATAATGTTTATTATTATCGCCTTTGTGAGCTTTCTTTCAGCATGCTGATGTAAAATATAACATCAGAAGTTATCTCATATATGATGATGTGGGATATTTTCTCCAAGCTTCAGCATAGTTGATATTGCATTATATCACCTTTGACGTCAATCTTTGAAAGTTATTGTTTAACGATCATAGGTTGATCTTGGAAATGGTACTTTGTGTCAAAAATATGGTTGGCATTGTTTAAAATATTAAACATAGAGTTTTATTCTGCCATTATAATATCACCACGTCATATGGCTGAACTGGCTATTTTTTCTCGATACGCTAAATATTCATTACCACCATTACTACAGTAATCTTCACTACCACCATATTTTTTTTTATATTCAGCGATCAATATTGGAAATTGAAATTCACGCGGCTATAGTCTGGTATGGAGGACGGGCAAGTGGGTGTGTACGGGAACTGGAGTAGAGCGATGGTGCTGAAAGGGGGTTGGTGGGCTAACAGACAGGCACGGTTTCACTTCGCCAAGGGTATAAGAGGGAGCACTTGTGGGAGGTAGGTGGAAGTAAGGTTGGCTCTCCCCATGTCTTGCGGGGAAGTTTCAGTAGCCCGGCTGAAGGAACAAAATAAATAACGAACTCTTCCCTTCCAAAAGCCCACCTGTCTCTCCGTCTCTCATCCCCTCCTGCATTACTCGATTTCCCTCCTTTTTTCTCTCTTGGATTCCTCCCTCGGAATTTTCGGACAAAGAAAGCTCGTTGTACCGTTGCCCATTGTTTTTATTTGCTCTTTGGCGGTTTAGTAGAGTTTTCGCCCCCCCTACTACTCTCTTCACAAATCCCTCCACCCCTGTCCCTCTCCTTCTAAGTCTCTCTGTTTTTCTCTCACCCCCCAGCCAACAGCAATGTTCTTTCCTTCCCTCGAGGTCTCTTCTGAAATCTCTTTCTCTCTTCTTCCTTTTCTTCCGCTCTCTCTCCCTCTCTTTATCTCTTCCTGCTTCCCTTATTCTAACCCACTCGCGTTACCTGAGGGCCTAATTCTCTCTTCCAACACTACTCCCTCCCATGAAACAGCAGCTGTAATGAGGTGGGCCATGCTTGTCACGTCCCCACCCTAGCCTTCTTCCTTCTCTATCTCCCTCCCCTCAAGCAAATTCGTTTCTGTGTGTGTATGGTGATGGGCGTGGCCCAGTCCTCAGTGTGAAGGTTAGATATCATAGGGAGCAAAAAAGTAATCATCTCCTTCTCTATCTTACTATCTTCGTTTATCCATATGGCATGGTGTTTTATCAATTATTATGAAACCTTACTAGTTTCAAGCAAAAAAATGGACTCAGTTACTAACCGGTAGGATATCGAAATTTCGTACGGAGACCAAAAACAATTAATCAGTTTAAGGTTACATTACAGCGGCTTGTGCCTATAAATCTGAGTGTGACGTATATTTCGAATATTGACGTTCAAAACATCAGTTCGAAAATTACATAGTAACCCCATGCCCACAACCATAACATAAAATTCTACCTAATTGATTCTACCTATTATAAGGGTAGAAATTTCCGTTGGTGGAAATAATAATAATAGGTGAGATTGTAGATTTCCAGTAGACAGTGAAATATGGACATTCAGAATGAAATAAAGGGATGTCATTGTTCGAACTCTTTTATACGATTGATATCTTAAGCCCCATAAGAGATAGGTGGGTATTATGTGGTATATAAAAATGGAATAAGAAATTTATTTGTATTCGAACATTTTCCCTTTTAGAAATAACGAAGAAAGAATTATTTCACCTTACAGGTCAATAGTTTTTTACGCAGTTTCTATTTAATAAAATAACGCATGCTAATCTCTGTCTTATGCAAGTCAATTTTTTATTATCAATATTTTATTTCTGTTACGCATAGGCTTATATTTGCCTTTTATGCATATCAAATGTATTCTCTGCTTTTTAGACCCAGATAAGGTCATATTCAAATTCTTATAAGAAAATATGGATAGTAAATATTCAGTTTTAGAGAGTTTAGAGAGTTTCAAATAAAAGAAAGCAATAAGTGATGCCAGAGACCTTATGATGATAAATGTGAATCTTCAATGTTTTGCAATTACAATTCGGAAATCAATCTCGGGGCACCTTCCCATTCACATGATTTGCTCCTTCGGAGATGTAAGACGACTCTGAAATTGACATTGATTGTTTTGAAGTTTCTGATACAGTAGTGGTGGAACTAATTCAGTCGTCTTCGTAGAAGCAGAGGAAAATCAACCTGGTCTAGATGAAGCTTAACATAAGCCTTGCAATTTACGTTTGCAATTTAATGTACAGTAATCCTTGGCCTTTATCTTTAGAAGTGTATGAATGTATAAAATATTCGATTACAGCTTGTCTAAAGAGTTATGGCTAATGTTTGTCGATAGGAGCAGTTGACAGTGACAGCTTCGTTGAAAATCGTTTAAGTATTCAATACAACGCGACAGCACCATCTTCTTTGACGTTGCTGGAAGTTAGGACCACTCAACGTACTTGAGGGTGTTCGAGTTGAGTTCTCATCACTGGGTATAATCTCTCTCCGAAGGTTCGTTGATTTCATCTGACAGTGAGGATCATATAGTGGATTGTTAACGGCAATATTATATAGCCGTTTGCCCCTTGCAATTGATACGATTTTAAGCGCTTGACTAACGAAGAATTTATAACGCATGGTAAGTCATTGTTTCATGAACCGTAAGGTATACAGTAGTTGATTTTAATAAGTTCCTTTATTGATTACGCAAATTAGGAAATAAAATCTTATATTACATTGCTCATCTCTACGACAGGTTTTTGTTGAATTTGACAAACCCTTAAATTAAAATAATGGCTATTTAATTTCCTTCTTGGCATTCGGCAGATTCTGGGAAGAATGAGCCTCCTTCTCGCGTCGAGCCTTTTACATACATAATTTGTCTAAATCCAGGTGGTGTAATTGATAATTAACGAGGTGGATTTTGCAAATTGCTTCTCCTTAGTTGCCATTAGTAATGGATAAATCCCTCAAAGAGAGCATTCCAAAAATCTTGCGCTCTTTTGTGCAAGCGTGCCTTAATTATTGATGCAAACACTTTGTGTAACGCTTAATCTCTGGAATTGCTTCCCTCCCGAATCGTAGGCCAGAACGGCTATCGGCGCAGGGAAGAATTGTAAAAGAGAGATTTGGAGAGGGTGAGGTCGAAAGGGAGAAGGCGGATTGCGGGTTGGGAATGGGTTGGAATTGAAGAGGAAGACTGAGAGAGGGAATAAGATGAGATTTTCAAGTCGTTGAACTAAAGACACGACGAAAGGAAGATAAGCGGCTTACCTGTTACGCGGTTCAGGGCAAGAGGCGGGAAGGAGAATAAAGGAGGAGGAGAAGTAGGAAGGAGGAGGCAAACACGCAAACAAAAGCACTTTTGCTCGTTCCGTCTCACTCTCATGACCCACAAGGTGGAGCCGAGTTGGTTGGTTGGAAGCACGGGGGATTTTCGAGTGCCCCGTTCGCGCGGGGAGGTGCTCAAGGTACGCTGTAGGGATTGGTACTTACTCTCTCTCTCTCTCATAGGAGAAGTGCCGAGTTACGAGGTGAGAACGTCGCAGCAAACCTTGCTAGTGTGAAGCGTCATATAAATCACTATACATGGTTTTTTGCTTGCCACGATGCGAGAAAACTGTATGTGCCAAATATTTCTTAAAACTCCAAAAGTATGAGAGATATCTGGACAGGTTATATTCCATTCAAAAGAAAAAGTTTGAAAGAGTAAACATACGGACAATTTGGAATGCATGAAAACATCAAAGAAACTTGGGAAATATAAAAAAAACTTTTAGATTTCAGGTTAAATATATAAATTTATCCAAAATAAGAAAGAGAATGCTTAAAGGAAGAGGTTGGAATCTATGCCTAAATAGTGGCGGGATGGCCATTGATTCTTAAATAAAGATTGAAACCGCATGTTCT
Source organism: Pyrrhosoma nymphula (assembly GCA_963573305.1). NCBI lineage: Eukaryota > Metazoa > Arthropoda > Insecta > Odonata > Coenagrionidae > Pyrrhosoma > Pyrrhosoma nymphula. Next base: position 58,338,141 of record OY754329.1, read on the forward strand.
TAGTTAAGGAAGCCAAAAATGGCATCCAAGGAACTTTTCGGAAATATTCGGGAGCAACAGAAACTTAAAGCGGCAGCATTCGCGACAACCGGTTGTTTCGGGGTCACTGCATTTTAGTTTTTTTACTCGCTACCGGCAGCTAATTAGTTCTCATTTTTCAATATCGCTCCTCAGTTGATAGTAATCCTACGGGTGTGACACTTCGTGCTGATGTATTGAATTTCTTCAGTTGTACAAATTAGAGTGTTTCACAAATCAGTTTGTTAAGATTCTTGTCCAGGCTAGTTTTTCACACACTGTAAATTCCGCAAATGTTTGTATCTCCCTCAACTTAGTTACAGTTACGGCTAATCATGAACTATATTAATTTTTAATATTAAATGATGTATATTTTTACAGGAAAGGTGGCACAGAAATACCACCTGTGGAATTATATCACAGTATTGACGAATGAACTTTGACCAATAGTAGGTGAGTGAGGAGTCATTTTCAAGAGGAAACACAAAAATATATCTTTAGAACCTCCGCAATGACCTTTCGTGCAATGTCACTTGCTAATGATTTGAAGACGGAGTATGTGGGCTACAAACAGACAAAGGTTATTTATGAATTATTTTGACCTTTCATAAAAAAATTATAGTGTCTAACATTAATGGTTTATTACTCCACACGAAAAGTATTATACAAGGAACATTATTTGTTGTATCATTTTAGCACGTGATGTTATAACCTATCATAATGTTTTATTATAACGAAATGATTAGACTAGCAAAAAATCAGGTAACAGTGTTCTTTATTACAGACCATACCGGTCGTGTCCAATTTCCAGAAATGATATTTTCCGAAATTATATTTTTATTTGATTATGAAATAATGGACTCAAAGTTACGTAAAATTACGTAACTTCTTTCGCAAAATGCGATAAAAATCTCTATTATATTATAAATGTGGCGAATATTTGTGTACCGTTACATTATTTTAATTTAGAATCCTGCTCTCAGTAGCAAACCTTATTCTTGGCATTATAAGATTGGTGTATATTAAATAATGCTTTTAATGGTGTAGGTATGTTGTAATTAATATAATGAAGAGCTTGTGGATCATTATCGTGTTTTTGTAGAATTAATAATCCTGCTCCAAATGAAAAGTTTTAAGAGATTTTTATAACGCAGGCCCTTTTTTTAAATATGTCTCGATTTTCCCCAAGAGAGCTTTAATTAATTTTTATACTCATAATAATTATTGTTTTGTCCTTGACAAAAAGTCAGCTATAACTTATTGTAGACATAACGAGTGGTCGTGACATTAATTCAATAGCCAAATACAAATTAGCTCCTTACCATTACGCCTTGCGTTTTGCTTCACTGTTTCTACGCAACCACACAGTACCTTCCGCAACCTCTTGCATCATGATATAATATATACTGTTTCCAATTTCTATTAGGTTTTCTGTTCTGTCAAACTTGGAATAATTAATTTTAAAGTAATGCCTAACGCATCAGCAGATGACAAATGAACTTGTGTATGTTTATTTGATGCCAATTATTTATTCGCGGCATGTATATTACATTTGATTTAAAATCGACGGTTTTATATGATTCTTACGCCATTTTAAATCTTCAAGAAATACCTTGTATATTTGGTCAGGTTTTGCGAAGTAGGTTGCCAGAAAATACTCTTCATTTTATGATTGTTCAAGGTCAGATGAAACGGTAGCGACATTATGCGTGCTCAATAAAAACACGATAAGTCAAGAGGCATATAAAAAAGCACCGTACGTGAATCTCGAAATCGACTTTAAAAACACCGTTTCCACCCACATCTCTCCGGTGCCTTGTGTGTGCGAGTGTGTCAGGAATGACCTCGCCGATCCTCCGACATGTCGCAGATTATGGCTCGCCAAAAAGGACGCACGGTGTATAAAATATATAGTTATATCTGGAGGTGGGTGAGTGTGATCGTCCAAAGAGGAAGTTTTCCCACTGCCGTTCAAGCGTCCGAAGAAATGGTTAAAAGAAAAAAGAACGAGATAAAATAGATTGAGCCGAAAAAAATGTGGATCCGTCTCGCTGCTACGTTTTCTTTATTTTTTTCATTCCTCCTTCTTATTGTCTTCTCCAACGAACCGGCACTCACGAGAGCACGTAGCCGTTCCAATTCTTCCAAAGCTATCCTCCTCTATCCACAGCATCGGTCGTGGGAGGAGGCGGCCTGCATCCTTTACCTCCCTCCGTCCTCCCCTCTCCCTTGCGGTAATCTCCTCTACAATCCGTACCGATCGCTGATCCACATCTCCTCGTCCGCTTGTCTCCCCTCACTATTCTGTTTTGTGTGCTTTTTGTACGTGAGTAGGGGTGTCACAACCTTCGTCATTTACGAACCTCATTTTTTTCTAATGCAGAGTAGACTGTCCGGAAAGAATTCATATGACGTCTATCAAATCTTGAAACCTCCTAATCATTGGTTATACTGGAAGGCTGCTTTAATTGAATTGTTTGTGACAGCAAGGTTTGCTACTCATCATCCTGGCAACCCCAAAGTCACTGCTTCGAATCCTGCTTCGTGTTTAGCTGTTGTTTTGTATTAAGATTATGGCCGTTGTTCAGATGCTGAAAGTGCTAAGTTGTTAGGGAATTTAAAAGCCTAAATCTTTTGCTCGTTGCAAACTTGTACGTCAATAAGGAAATTCAATATCAAGTTTTACTGACTAATTGTACTTCATCAATTAATGGCTTTTCTTGTGTGTCTCCGTAATATGGCGTCATCATCATCATCAGTGGTCACTAATTCGAAAACTGGTTTCTGCAGCTCTCCGTTCCACTATCCGATCACTTTACCTTATCATTCCTACTTAAATCTTCATTTTGACGTCCCTCTTGATTTTCCTGATATGCTTCGGCTTTGTTCGTCCGTTAGTGACTCATTTCTTCTTTCTATAAATATTTTAGGTGACTACTGTGTCACAAAAGGTGTCAAATAGGTTTGTCTCTACTTATTTACAGTTATATAATTGAAAATGTTTTTCGTCTAATATTTCCCGAAGTTTTTACTCTACATATTTTCTCATCGGGACTCAATCATGATTCTCAATAACGCGTACACTTGCGTTATCGTTACTTTTCCATTGCGTTCATGAGAGGGAAAAACGTGATTCTCTTTCTTCAAATTTTGTCAAGAGCTTGAAATCACTGGTTTTAATTGATAGAGTGCGTTCTTAGGACCGTAAATGTATGCATTACCCCTCTACTGTTGTTTGCATTTTGGATAACAATAAAGACAAGACGGTAGAAGGCACCGTGATCCAACCCAGAAGTCTTCGTAGAAATTCGACAGATATTATTTTCTCCGTTAATTTTATCTATTGACGATAAGCCTCGGCTAAAATCCTCCAGATCCAAACGTCTTCATTTCCAGAGAAAAAATGTTGGCAGCCCTACGAAACCTTAGGAAAGTCTAGGGGGAGGGGAAGTTGGGAGGTGGGGATGTAAGGAGGTGGGAGAATTGGGGGGGTAGGTGAAGGAAAAATACCGATCGCTTTGATCTGGGAAATTGCGACAAAACGTACCCCCGGGACCGCTTCCCTAGTTCCCGTTCCCCACTCCTATGCAATTTCTCTCTCTCGCCTACCGCTAGGCCGGGCGGGAAAGGATGTCCTTCCTTTCCCCACTTATGCGTGTGGGTAGTGTGTGTTCCTCCTTCCCCGATCCAAATCACTGCATCCGTTCACTTCGTCTCACTCTTATGTGTATTTCCAAACCCCCCAATCTCTTTTGCTCTATATCTCTTTCTTGATCTTTCGATTTCTCTCGTGCTTTCTTTTTGTTATTTTTTCTACTCCACTAGTTCCTTCAAACGGCCTTTTTAGAAAGGGACTGCACGCGAATTAGGGCGCCCGAGGAACGGAAGAGCTTAGACGTAGGAGATTGGCGAGAGGTAGTTCTGTTCCAGTTTCAATTTCTTCTGTTGTCAAACCGGTGATCTTCCTTTTGTATTCGAGTGAGGAGGATGCCAAATGCTGAAGTCAGTGTTTTTTTCTACGATCGACGGTGGCAATCCACGGCAGTCGATGCCGTATGTGCGGGCTGATTCTTCTTTCTCAAAGCGTCATTTATGAATGTGAGTCAGCGGTGAATTCTCATCGATGGCTATAATTAATTGAGTATCCTTCAGTATAGGCTACTTTTTCATTGAATGTAATAAGAATTGCCTACATATACGGCGCTAACGTTGAGGATTAAATGAATTCTATGTACAACAACCCATTACTTTGAAAACACTCCACTAACATTGCAGATTATACAGTAAGGTTTTTCCTGCACAATGGTATAAACTTATTTTAAAAATAAACAAAAATACTCTTTTCGAATAATGGGGACATAATATTTACTACACACTAGTTTTCTCTTACGAGTGGGAATACAATAAAGTTTACGAGCATGTTGATATATCATACTCTGTGGTTGTATTCACTCAATTTTAAAGAGTTACTATATATTTCCCAATGGCCCTAATTCTTGCCTGTAGAAAACACCATCCGTTGTGCCTACTTTGCATTGCTATAAAAGATGAGGTTTGTAGTGTGCTGATTATGGGAAGGAAGAGTGGCAGATAAAAATAGCGAGCTCCTAGCACAGGAGTAGTAGCCATGACCCAGGAATTGGAATGAAAAGGGGGGGCTGGAGAACTCGCTCCCCTCCATTTCATTAGCCGAAGAATTCCCGTTAATTATTTTCTCCTGCTTCTTCCTTTTCTCTAATTTTTTTCCTCTCGCTTTATTGTTCCAAACTATCTTCAATATTTAAGAACAAATGACGTTATGGAAAGCCCTTAGTGCTGAGGAATCATTTCTTTTGGACTCTACTTCCTTCTTTCTGATCGTCAGCACCCCATGTATTTAATATTTACCCTTCTTAAAAAAAGGAGGAGCAAGCAATAATGAATCTATTCCCAATTCCTTTCCCTTCTTATCGCTCCAAATAAGAAGAGCCTAGTTCATCACTGTCCATTGTGGCCATGATATCCAGATCGCTGATTCATCCCAATATTTTTTCATTCACAGTTCAGAAGTTTAATTTTCGTTATATATTTGATTCAGCAGCGTATTTATTATAAATAACTTTTTTTATTGCTGGACTAAACCAAAAAAGTAATAATCTTATGTTTCCATTGCACTGAACTTGAGTGTTCTTTTTGCCCTATTTATTTCAAATTGGTGGCATAGAAAGGAATAATGAATTATCGTGTGCATAAGCCTCATCTTGGTGCTTGTGCTTGGTTTTTTGTTACCTATTATTTGAATATGGTTTGTATGTTTAGCCAAAATGATATCTGTTGTGAGAATATTGCCTAAAGAAAATGAAAAGGTTGAACAGTTTGACGGAAAGAAAAATTTATTGTAACTAGTACTGGCATAATGGAAAACGTACTATAAGTTAAAATATATCTCGTCAGTCTCCAACGTGATGCTTTGGAAGACTGCCACGCTATGAAAATGATGATATTGCACTTTTCCACAAAAAAATCTTACTTCCACAGTGCGTTTCGGCTCACTTAGCTTCACAGTCACCTGTATTGTACCACTATGTACCTGTATTTTAAGGAGTTTCTGTCGCGCATTTTGAATTCCTTTTTTCAGCACTCTGAACAATGTGTTTCTTACAAAAATGTTTACAAATGTAAATCGATTTGCTTGAATGCTGCACAACATATTTGTATTCTTGATTTATTTTCAGTTTTTTTGGACAGAATTAAGAATAAATACATTCACGTGCGAAATCTATTGCTAGAAAAAATATTTTTGTCAAAGTTGTGAGGTGAAAAATGAGTTTCAAACATCTTTGAAGGGATGAAACGTTGATACCCCATGGATATTTTATATATTGGAAGGAAATTTATTTCTTCAAAAAGTATGTTTTGTCGTTCGTGTCGAAGATGGCGCGAAATGGTTGACGAAGTCTAAATGCTGAATATTTGTAGGCCATTGTTGTGTACTTGTTATGGAGACTCCAACGAGTACTTTCTTTGATTAATTAATTCGCTGGATAGAACTTTCATTAATTGAGATTCCAGGATCCTTTAGCGCCATAATCACGGATCAGGGATATGATTACATAGTGTCGCATAAATAATTACAAACATCGCTATCGTTCATCAAAGAGACCGTCCATCGGTAAAAATACACCCTTAGAATGAGGAAGGACGGTAAAGAAAGCCCACCTCATGCTGCATAATGTTCTATCCTCTCTGTTCCAAAATCATTCCCTAAAGCCCATGCCTGAACAAAACCCTTTCCGAGTCGTTGGTCAGCTGCTGTATTCAAGCCCTTGTTCACCTGCGCCCAGTTCATATACGTTTCTCGCCTCACTTGATAGAAAACGGTCAATTAGTAGCCCGCTACACAAAACACATTCGAGCTCAATATTAAGTCCGATGGATTAACCCGTTACGCAGCTGACAGAAGTATAATGGAGTGATTGTAAGGGGCAAAATTGGACATGAAGGGAAGCGGACCTGATAGGGGGGTTGACTTGGTTAAAATATGAGTTGAAAGAAACGATGTAACCCGATAAGTGTCCATGTTCCCCATTCTAAACAGTAATTACTAAGTTAACGTCTTAGTCAGGCCAAAATATCAGAGTAACTACAATTTTTTTCTGTTCCAGGTTGACATTTTAGTATTTTTTGCATCAATCTTTAATAAATATGCTCATTTAAGTTTTTTTTTGTACTTTAGGAAGTTTCATATGAAATCCGTCTCTCTTCTGCTACACTACTGGAAGTCTCTCTACTACTGGCTGTGCTTACCGTGTTCCTTTATTAGAATAGATGTGTTTCGTCTTATTATTTCTAGATTCTTGCTGTTTTTATTTAGGGTTTTTCTGCAGTTTTAACTCTCTTAACTACTTTACCTATTCATTGATTGCTTTTTTGTTTCGCATTGGTTTTTCAGTTTCAGATAGATTTCAGATACTTACGAATTCTAAATTCGGGGTTCGATGTTTTAAACGGATATAAACGAGATACTAAATGATTTAAAATACTGGAAATTTAGAAGAAAACATTTAAACCGTTAATCATTCGTTCCGTTTTAGGTCAAAACACCCTCCTTCCGCACTGTAAAAGCGAAAAAGTATAGTGATTTGCTGGGAAAAATAATGGGTTGACGAAATGCATACGTATTTGACTTAGTTTCATTGCCCTGATTTGATAAAAATAGTAACTTTATAATTGAATATAAGGAAATAACGTTTTTCCTTATATTCAATGATAAATAAGAAATTTTCAAGTTACAAACCACTATTTCCAAGAACGTTCCTTGTTATTTCGATGACAAACATTGAATACCATGCAAGACGTATTATCCGGCTTTGCACGGGTTCATTTAATGTAAACTCATGCCATGGGCAACCGTGGGAATGGATGAAAGAAGCCGAACTTGCAAATATGGGGTCAAAAATCCCGTTGCATTTGTTGGAAAACATTTTAAAGCATTTTTTCAAATTTTTTTTTGCTTTCAGAATTCCACCCTTCGTTTTGGTCAAACTCCCTACCGTTTTAAAGGTATTCATGAAAAACCACAAAGCTGCATGTAAAATATTTGCTTAAGGGTTGGAAAATGGGGGTTGGGGTAGTTGTTTCAAAATTAAATGACACTTTTTCTCTTGTATTGAACTGTTTGTTTGCAAAATGTCATCATGATCGGAAGAAAAATATATAGATCATTATAAAAGGCCAACAAACAAAACATTATTCTTTATTTTTTGTATTGTTGCTCATTAAAGTCCAAAACAGTTTTATATCAGTTGGAATATGAGTTCAATGGTGTTTTTATCTTGTTCACATATCCTGCTTTAGAGGATAAAGATGAGTATTTTATTTTCCCTGTGAACAAATAAAAATAATAAAACCACCACTTAAATTCATCAAATTAAAAGTAGCAAATTTTTATGATACTTTTACTTCCCATCCGAAATCCGCGAGGAAATCTTGAAATCGTCATAGCGTATTATGTTTATGGCCTATTCAGCAGTCGCTCAGTTGCAGTTTTCTTAATCTTTCGTAACATTTCTCAACAGTCCCCCGAGCTTTTTCGCGAGATATATCTCTCCCCAAAAAAATATACACGGGAGACGCCCCCCTTTTTTTTCGGGGTCTTTAATGATACGGTTTCTTGAGCTCATTTTCCCTGCATTTCTTGTTTACCCTGCGAGGCATTCAGAGAAATTACTCCTTCCTCCCAAGGCCATCTTTAACTCCAATCCTCCCTGTCCCATCCCTCGACCCTTTCTGCGCATTAAGCACTCCTCCCTCCACGGTACCGTTTCGCCTCCCGTCATTCTTCAACTCTTGGCGCTCTTATCCGTGCCCTAAAAACGCCTCTCTCTCCCTCTCTCCCCTTACCCCCACGATATGCCATCCTCTCTCATCCAAAAGCAGTCGTATAGTTTTACGTGTTATAAACCCTTTTTCACTCGCTGAAGATTTTTATCAAGTCTTTAGTGAGGATTTTTATGCTCAAGATTTATTCCCACCCTATCTATTTCACTCGTTTAATCTTCAGAGGACCCTTCTTTTGCCACCACTTGACTCAACCCCATCTTTTCGTGCATTTGTTTCTACAATAATAACTATATCTTCCTCGGCGTTTCTTATCGAACGCTATTCATTCTCAATCATAGATTTTTAAATGCCAATTATGAACTACTTTGACCTAATTTTATTGTTTCTCTCCCTGATAGTCTTTGTTACTTTCTTCTTGTCGGACGTTTAACATAATCGTATCAAAAGTTGAACAGCTATTTCTAGAAAGTTTTTCTGAATTCACTGAAATTTCATTCTTTCTGCAACAAAATCTGCTAGTTTTGTCATCGTCAGGTTTTTATGACGATACATCGCTTGAGTCGTGTGTTATTCAGCCAATACACATCTAGAGAACTTTTGGTAAACAAAGTTCATATAAGAATTATAATGTTTATGAGTTAATGATTCGCGGTTGCTCAAATTCGGTTTTATATTAAATTCTGCCTAAGCTATCTGCATTTCGTGTATTTGATACTGTAGACGGAACAAAGCTTATATTTTACATCAACTTCGTCATTTGAATATTGCAGACGAGACGTAGTCATATTACATTTGAAATATATTTATAAGATAGGCTATTATCGGACCAAATTATGTTCATTTAATTAGTTTTATGACTTATATAACAAGGAAATGATCCTGGTGTTCATTTTAAACGTATGGCAACGAAAAGGTTTTTGCGATGGGTATCCAACATCAGATAATTATATCACGGTGGAACGTAGCAAGCATAAGACTCATCCTGCTCAACTGTGATGCATGCCGTGGCATTATGATGAAAAGTTAAATTAAGCTAGCCTACTTCCCTAGTCGTTGGAAAGTTGGTAGGCATGCGTGTGTGTTACGCGCAGCAGAAAAACTGCGGCATTTCAGAATCTACTCTGAAAGGACTTATTTTTTTACGAAATTCGCGGCGTCACATTCTTATTTCACGAGAATAATTTTTCCATTTCGCTCAATACTTGTTCATTTTTATCATTGGAGGATTTTTCGGCCCACTTACAGGTGGGTAACGACAAAAAATATCACGGAAAATACTTGGAAAATAATTTCCGTGATCATCACCAACACTGGAGAAATGACTTCATCCTGAGATTTTCCTTTTTTATTTTCAATTCCCGGACAAAACCACGTAGGAACGAATTAATCGACGGCACCCCAACGCGGAAAAAAGGCTTTGCGATCATCAAACTTCGGCTACCCTTTTCATTTTCTTTTTTTTTCTTTTCAGTCTTTTTTCCCCATCACCCCCGTTCACCCATTTTTTTCAATCACCTCAACAGCGTCTTCCGAATTTTTCATTAATTTTTTTCCTGCTCTTTCCCGCTTCCCGAATTCATTGTCCTTTATTTTTCAAGGGTGTTCCCTCTCCAATACTTTCTCACGTCATTTTCAACCCTTCCCGATCAACCTCCCTACCCCACCCCACCCTGCCCCTTCCCTTCAGTTACCCTCTCTCCTTGCCTTCCTCCAACCCGTTTCCGTTTATCCCGTCCCTCAATTCGTCGCCTCGGAACCAATTCGATTCCCAACCCTCCTTTACCCCTCACTCCGAAGGATTTATTCGTCACCTGAACCCTTTTCTGCATTTGCATCCACCGTCCACACCAATACTCTGTGAGAACTCAAGCAGATCGTGTGTTGGGGGATGTTACGACGCTAGCAGTGTAGTAATGCCGAGGACTTATGATATTTTTTAAATGTCAGTGCTTGATAGAAGAATGTAGAGAAATAAATAAGCCCCTGTTTCTGGGAGTTGTCTTGAAAATGGGGTGGTTGACAACCTGTGAAGCACTTTCATCAAGGCTTTGATGATGGATTTTCATTCTTCACGCCTTTTTCTCTTCAATTTTGGGGCAAAAGTAGGGGTATTTTGATATGCACGTGGTGTTGTTCTGTTTTTGTGTGAACAGTGTGTAACAAGTAACGTAAATACTCCACAGGGGTTGAATTGATGGCAAGGTTTGAGATGTTAAGGCACTAGCTGTTTGAAAGTCATTGAATAACGTTTTTTGTGTTATGAATGCTGAGGCAGATAAACAATGAAGCTCTTTTATGAAATATATTTTTTACCCCAAGTTTTGATTAAGTTTTTTCCCAAATTATGTGATGAATGCTTGTGAATACTAATCCTCTGCTGGTCTGCACAGCCGGTGAATTAAATCTTAGCTTATCTCCTACCTTTCCTTGTGGAACGAATTTATTTGATATGTTTAAAGAAGATAAGGTTTCATGTCCCCAATCATGGAAGTATTTTTTTGGAGAGATAAAGGATTGAATGAATTTCTATATTACTCTGAGAAATAGTGTTTCTTTTTATTTAGTTTTCCTCTTGCAGTTTCACTGAAATTTGCAAGAATGTTTTTCTAATGCTTTTCCATTGATGATGCCATTTAACTATGAGTTCGTGCTTTCCAAAATAGGGAGCAAAGTCAATTCAGTCGATAAATTTCCTGGTATCTCATGTTTGCTTTGGTGTTCCACACAATTTTGTTATCATTGCAACGTTCTTTCTCTCACAATCTTCGTATTTATTCTCCTTTGGCTACGCATCGCTTGCTAAGGTGTTGAATACCTTTTCTGAAATCACTACTGCAGATTAGTTAGCTGAACGCAGTTGTGGATGCATGGTTTACAACTTAACGATTTATATTTTCGTATACATGTGAAGATAAAATAAAACTTGTTTTTTTTTAATTTTTAGTAAATATTTTGAAATCTTCTATACATTCAGCAATAATTACTTAAAATATGCTAATTATTGTAATTTCCTTCGTTCTCTGTACTGGCTCAAAACAGCAAAAATGGGAAATTCCTTTGATACATTCATAGTTACAGTCTTTATCAGTTAATTGATTTTGTTGACAATAGGTAATTTGTATTGACTATTGACGTTAAAATTGAGTTGAAAATTGACGTGTGTTTTCCTTTTCAGTATTCTAATAAGCATAGTATGATCCATATTTAGTACAAATCAACGTTTTTAGCTAAACTCGTTTTCAAGAAAGATATGCAATGCCTTTCTTGTTCGATGAGGCAAATTCTGACGTGATATGTAAAACTAAACTTATTACAAATTCTCACACCAGTTATGAGCGATCCCTTTTTCGAATGTCAGTTTTATTGTTGAAGGCAGTTCTTAATCATTAAGCATGGATTTAATCACCACATTTGCGTGTCCAGTTATCCTTTCTATTGCCTCCTTGACTTCCTATTAATAAGTGGGACAGTCAAATCATTCTGTTAGAGTTAAGAACGTATCAAAGGAGTTTTCTTTGGATTTGGATTTGAAAACCGTGGTCAATAACTAACTATAATGATGATCTACCGTCTAAGTTGCTAAGCCGACATGGGAACCAATATTTTTCGTTTGTATAAATTGGTATTGTTAATTCGTAATTTAATTTTATGTAACTCAATTTCATTAAAACTAAATAATGGTAATTGCAAAATGTAAAGCAATTCACTTTAAGGTTCCGATGAATATTGATTCCGTCGAATTTACTTTTCTAAACTGATTTCCACTTTTGCATTTTGTAATTTCGATGCCATTGCTGAAACCGTCTTGACCTATTGCCATGCTAAATGGACCTATTTCTGCTTGGGCACCGCTATGTCCGCCGTTTTAAATCGTTTAATTTAGGAAAAAAGTGCGCCCTTTTCGTTACTATTTTTCTTAAGGTGGTCGATTCTCTAAATGCAAATGCGAAGAAGAAGACACCTTCCGTCCAAACTCGCGATGGAACACTCACAGTGCGTAATTCTATCTCTGCTTCGCCCGTTACCCCAGACTCTCTCAGACCTTCTTTCTTTCCTTCATTCTCCTCGCATCTTCCCCACAATTCCTTTTTAATATCGCGGAATCTTCTTCCCCCGCCCTTTCCCCAACAACCACTGCGTTGCTTTCCTTACTTTCCCCACCCACGAACAACACTCCTCTTGATACCCTTCTGTGTCCCCGTCTCCACCCACACTGTCCTTTTGCGTTCCTCTCTACTTCTTTGTCCTCTTCCCCTCCCCACCAAAGCCCCCCACCCAGCTTCCCAGCATTTTCCAAACCTTTATTTCACACTGATCTCTCTCTCTCTTTCTCTCTCGCGGAAGATTTTGAAGCCCTGTCACAGGCAAACTTCCAATTAAGGCCCCTATCACACCGACAGTCTTGTCGTCTCTCTCTCGGCCGGGTCCGGAGGGGACCCTCCACCTCCTCCCCCAGTGCCTCTTTCTAAACCCTTCCATATAACTCTCCTCCTCATCCTCGTTTCCTCTTTCTCTCTCTCTCTCTCTCTCTCTCTCTCTCTCTCTCTCTCTCTCTCTCTCTCTCTCTATCTCTCTCTGTCCCTTTCATCCATGCTCCACCATTGGTCGAAGCGCAGCCTCTTCCTCCACTCCAACTCCACAGAGGGCTCCACGCACTTCTCCTTCAAAATTTCATCTCCTTCCTCCTGCCGGCCTATTCCACCGCCGGTCTCGCCGTTTTTAAAACTCAATGCCAGATTACAACCTTCCTACCTTCCCATTTCCACTCGGCCCTTTCCATTACGACCGAAACCATCCCTTCAGCATGCCCCCCCCCCCTACTTCCCTTTTCAATCCACGAACCCACCCCTGATCTCCTCTTCCCCAAAGGTCTTCCGAGCTTATCCTCCCGAGGACGCCTCCTATCAACCCTTCTCCACGCTTCCTAATCTCTGATCCGGGACGGACTTTGAGAGCTCCTGCGTTCCTCGGTTCAGTCATCTCCTTAAGTTTGTATCATAACCGTTATTTTTATAATTCTTACGCGTACCCGGTCATTTATGCTTCCTTGCGTTTTTCTTTATTACGGTGGTAATCCTTCTAATTGAAATGTCGCCGTCTATCCACCAAAGTTTTCAGGAATGCATGAGGCTCTCCTTCCTCTATTAAATTGTAGATAGGTACTGATAACGTCACCCAATACTCCTAATAAATTCCTCTCAGATCGCACATATCGCTGGAGAAAGTATTTATTTGGCTATCAGACAAACAACCCTGCAAATTAATCTGACCTCAAATGATAAAAGTAAATTTCAAACCAACTTATAGGTCCTCTTTCCAGCCTCTGTTCAACTTTTTATTATTTCTAGAAAATGTAGCTGCCTTCATTCATTTTCTCAGTAAACATGAACACATACTTTTTTGCAATTTGAGTAATTGAGAATTGAATTTACGGCAGTCAGGTTAATTACAATTGGACATTTTCAGACAAAGGGTGCTGTGCCTAGAATAAATTCTTTAATACCAACTCAGCCAAAGTTAAAATAATTAACCTTTCAATGAGAATTTATCGAAATCCAGATATATCACAAGATATTTCCAATGTAAATATTTATTGATAGGTATGACGCCTCAAGGTTGGTGAGAACTTGTGCAAAGTGCTAAAAACTTCTGTGTCTGTTACCCCATTATGATCGGATTAAATTTTTTCTCGTATCTCTTTACGAGGGAGGACTTAATAGTTCATATCTATTTTCTTCTTATTTCAGACATGGTAAAAATGTCAAAATATTTACTTTATCTTAGAGATTTTTGAAGTAGTGGACTTTTTTCTCGGTTTTCCGCAAAAGTCTTTATTTCCTCTCAGTTTCTTGGAATACCTTTGTAACGCTATGCAAGGCATCAAATTTGTTGCAATGTGAGGATACGCCCTATTATGGTGTTCGTGAGTTACACCGTCTACCAAAGCGTAGTAAATGTCTGACATGTAGAATATGCATTAACGAAAGTAGTGAAAGCACAAAGAAACTCAAAAGACTCTAAATTAATGTTCTCATATGTACCTAAAATTTCTCCAAATAGTTATAAAGGTTTTGTATGATTACCTATTATATGTATAGTGGAAGACACTCCGACAAAGTATTTAATTCATATGCTACACTTATATGAACAGAAAATGTTTTACAACAAATTTTCCACAATGCATATTCACTCCTTGGCTTTCAAACTTTTATGTGCTCGTCATACCCTTCTATAGTGTTCATTATCGATGAATTTTAAATGACGCATTTCCATTTATTCTCTCTTGATACTCCCTTTATCTCTTAATTAATCTTTTAATCTTCTTTTCTGGTTTAGACCTTTCATGTCTCTTTGCGTCCTATCTCTCGTGCCAGAAACGACATTCTCTCCACACTGGAACCTTACTTCTCCGAAATTCCGTCTTCATGAGTATCAACCCTCTTTTCGTTTCGTTTTTACACATTTCGTTGACGATATTAGTGAATCTTTCACTCTGTCTTCTCACTCTGCAATCAACTCCAATTCTCTCCTCATTGTTATCATCTATTCCTTCCATAGTCATTTTCTTCCACACTTCTCTCCTTGATCTCTATCTTCATAGACGGCCTCGATCACACTTTGTCTCAGTCTCAGCGAGGACGTCTTTTCGATAATCATCTTATCTCCTTACTTCGTCTTTTAAAACCCATCAAAATGTGTCGCCCACTGTGCTTTTCAAGGGGGTCATAACCTTTAAGGCCAATCAACCGGGAAGAAAACTCGATTCGTTAAGTTTGACGAGAGTTTCTCATCATCATATGTCCTGTTCTCAGGATGAGCTCGTTTTAATTGGTGATCGAGCTAAATGCTTCATACTCATTTCCGCCCTTTGGATACCCTTATGGAGGTATTTTTGGAGCTAAAAAAGTAATAAATTATACATTACTATCCCTTCAATTTCCTTTGAAAAGTAATCGGAGCGTTTTATTCTCTCTTATAGTCCTATTTATTAATGCCGATGTACACCCCAGAGTTAGATATTTTACATACAGCGCCAAATATATCCACCAATCTTTCTCGTGGCAGTGTTTATATGGATGAAAGAAAGTATCTTGGATAAATGCATATTGAATGAGCTTATAGAATCATCACGTTGTAGTTTAAGTATAAGGTCAATTTTTTTCGGAGGTATGCCATTGGACTTAAGCTGTATTGGCTGGATGAGTAAGAATATATGTATTCAACTCAGTTTATATTTATAAACATTCATTCGTCAAATTATAAAACGAGTGAATCTACTTATATGCCTACAAATAATAACGGGCAAGGATTATCATTTCCGTTATTGAAGCAGTGGAAGCCAAATCACCTAATGAAGGTTGCTTGTAGAGCTAATCAGGTGTTGTAGATGTCGTTAAGATGTAATCCAAGGTTAAGTTTACTTTCTCTGTCACTTAATTGCTGAGATGTACTCTCTTTACAAATTGATTTACCAATATTTAAATATGCCATGTTAGGGGATGACTAACATTTTTGAAATCAAGACTAAAGGAAACAGGAGATAGGAAATTAGATAAAAAAGAAATGAAAATTTCTGGAAATAGTGCTGAGCCTAAGATGAGGAGTGGATTTAATGAGAATACAATCTTTATCTGTCTGGCACACCTAAATCAACGATATATTCAAACTTCTGGGAATTCGATGCTCTTTTATCTGCCAGGCTCGAAATCAGAAATCCAAGGAATTTGATCTCGGACACCGCTGAAATTTTATGTGTCCTCTTTCCTCTTCCTGCATCCTCTCTTCTCCTTCCAAGCGCTTCCATACTCGTCAAATACCTCCTTCATGACTGGCCGTCCCGTGGTGACGCTACAACATTTCCTACACTAATTCTGGGAGACTTCCTGCCCGAATTGACCTTGTTCTCTCCTTGCTTTTCCCTGCCTCTTCTATATCCTACACCTCACCTAACTCGCGTTGCCCTTTGAAGCCATGCTATCCCACCTAACCCCCTCGCCCCGCTCGCCCTGAAATTCGGAACCAATAACTCAATTTCCTGCCTGAATTTCACATTTCCCTTCACATTCTCCCGATTCCAACATCCACATTTCTTGCCCCGTGGCACATTCTGCTCTGGCTACAACCTCCGGTCTTTCAACTCATTTCGCCTGATCTTATTGACCTCAATCTCGTCCTTCCGGTTTCTCGCCCTTACAGTCCACCCCCGCGCTGTGGATCTCTCGCGGAGGTGTCTCCAGATGCGGGGACATAAGATGAAGTTGATCACGACAGTTTCACCGGTTAGACTGTCGTATTCCTTCTCGGGGGAAGTTTTTACGCGTTCATTTCCGTTCTTCGCTTCAGTCTCTGTGAAGAGTTTTCAAGTCACATCTTAGAGGCTATCAAAGCGAGTCCGGGTTGACAAGATAGCTTTATTTCTATTCACATCTCAGGAGAGAGGATGAGCGGATATGAAAAGAGTTCGATGCATGGGATTGGAGAAAAATAGAGAGAGCGAGTTTGGAAAAGAGAGGAAGGAGGGTCCTGAGGTCTTAAATAATGGTAGAGGAGGAAAGAAGAATTTCATGGAAGAATCGAAAGAGGAAGGAATAGTGGTTGGAAGTTCTAATAAGGATTCCTGGGAAAGAGAAAGATGTAGATGAAGAGTTGGATTTTTGGATAATACGAAGCGAGCGAGTATTTGGAGCGAGCATTTTGTGTTGAGGGCAGCATAGGGCATAGGTAGTGTTTAATGATTGGATTAACTTAGTATGGGCCATTAATTAGGGGTGAAGAAGTAGATAATCCCTATACTAGGATCTCCCAATATTTATTATGGCTTGTGTAATCCTCTTTCAGATGTTTTCGGGGTTCATTGATTCAAATATTATCAGTCCGCGCCAGCATGCGAACTTTTGAAGTGTTACCTTTTTTCCTCCACGTTGAAAGTCATAGCATCGTATAAACCATCTAAATATTAGTCAACGCATGCTCCATTGGTCTACATTTAATGAGCTTGGTCTCTTAGTTTCATACTCTTATTTCAAACATCGTTGAAGCCGATGTTCCCGTGTCAAATTTTGTTGAAAGTTTGACCAAATTAGTTAATCGTATTGTGCGACAAACTGGAAGAGGAATATATGTTATTTTATTCCGAGTGGTCGATCAATTATTTTAGTTCTTGGAAAACAGAAACATTTTCTTCATATTCTGCCTGTCACACGATACTGTAAACAGTTTAGTTAACATTTTAGTCAAATATTTTAAACGTGAGAGATTGACTTTATTCACGCTATGTAGCGTGGCTACCGTTCCTTGCACTGTACAAGTGTACACTGTTGTCTCTTAAAGTTCTGGGACTGAGGATATAGCTGAAGAGGTTCACTTGCACAGGTCTTGGCATATCTTTGAGTTACGGTTTGTGGACCTTGTGTTCAAAAGTTTATTGCACTGTCCGCTAGTTTATCACTCTCACTTTCAAAACTGACCATATTTATTAAAAGGATTCTAAAATCGCAAATTATTTTCCCCAAGATGGCAAGATGGAGATGGATCAGTTAAAGGAGGCATATTTTTATATACAACTGGATCCCAATTTAATGGGCATCTCAGTCTGCAGCGGGCACTTCAGAGTGACAGACGTATTTTTAATTTCCGGGCCGAGCCCCTCAGTCGTTCCTGGAAGTTCTACGAATGACAAAAACACCGCCGAATTGGGCATTTCTCCCCTCACCGCTTCCTGAAATCCCTTCTCTTCCGCACCAGGTGAGCTGGTCGACACATCGGAATGAAGGTATGGTGGAAGCCGTTAAAACCTTGAGTGGGCCATACCTATCATCTGCATTTACGCAATGTCCTGAGGGCTTGTGACACGGGGTGGTTGGGATGCGAACCATGGAAAAGAGGTAAATATAGTGAAAAAGAATGGAGAGAGGAAAGAAACGAAAAATGAAGAAAGTTTCAAGTAGATTTTGGTCTTGCGCTGTTTCTCTTTTGGTTGTGAAGGGGAAGAAAGGAGTTTTCTCTATATTCGGTCGACGAAAAACGTCTCTTATAAATATGTCGTTTAAAATAAGACGTCTTACGTTTATTATTTTGTTACTTTCGCGGTTTTGCGTTTTTAACTAAATGCGCGACCCTGCTTTTTATTTTGATAGCTTGTAAACTAATTTTTCCTTTTCCCATATGCTTGCGGCATACTCAAGCTGAAGCCCAAATAGGAGGAGAAGAAGAGAAGCAACGCTATCTATTAGAAATTTATGATAGAATACTTGATAAACACTGATTTACCATATTTTTTCATGCATTTCCATCAATTCTCCATAATAACCCTGCCTCTGGAAATTATATATGGCTCTAAAGGTAATTCTTCTTGGGCTTTTGAGTATAATTTCAGAGACAGAGAGCGATGTAAATGTATCTCACTGCTTAATTTGGAAATTCCTATGGCATCTAGTGTTCATAACGTCTTATACCGTAATGGGAGAGTTAGACACGTGGGCAGTCAATATCTTCCTGTGAAAGGCAACGTGCTCTCTATTATATAAATTCCATCGTCCGAAGACCTCGCTGCTATTCTCTTGATAAGTCATTGCGTTACGTCACTGATCTCCTCTTTACTTACCATTACTTTGAAGTCACGTGGTGTTTCTTCCATCCTCCTCCTACACCTACTGATCTCCACCTCTCTAGTCTCCTACCCCACCCTCACTTCAGGTTCCCCTCTCCCCTGCCTCAACTTGCACTCCCGCCTCCGAGTCCTCCGTCCCCTACCCCTTCCTTCTGCCACCACCCAACCAACCCATCGCTAATTTCCATTCCCTTCACACTCAGAACTCTGAGAACCTTTCCCCCTCGGGAAACTCTTCCCTCCACCACTTCCACCATACTCCATCCTTCCCCCACCTCCCGTGCCGAAGCAACCATCCAACTTAAAAGCTTTACCTTCAAACTTCTCTCTCTTTCACTCCCACCCTTATGAGCAACCCCCTTCAACCGTGGACCTGTCACGACTCTCTATCCTCCCATCTTATTCTCTTCACAACCCCCTTTCCAAAACCCCGTGCAACCCTCTATGAGCGAACCTTTTCCCCATGGCAGTCAGGTGACTGGATATTTAGGGTCGAAACGTGGAATGGGAGCTGGTTGGTTGTTGAACAGAATTTTTGACACCCATACAAATTGCTTGGGTTCGTATCCCGGTAGTGGTGGAGATTACATAGTGAATTCCTGACCTCTTCTTGGGTAATTTGTGGAGAGCACTTCAAGAGATGTCCTCCGTCCGGGGAACATCCGGTTTAGGATATCTCGGTGCCTTTCGTCAAGAGTAGGGTAATTCCGACGCTAGCGTCTCTCCGTCTTCGAACCTCTCTGCTTTTATTCCTATCCTATTTAACTTACCCATTTATCCTCATTGGTCTAGATCACCATAGTTGTCAGTCTCCTCCACAAAACATCAGCAAAACGTCGAGCGTGGTGACCTCATTGCTGCCGATGCCAACGCATGTTACTCACACAGCCGCTTGAGTATTTGTGAATATATTTCAAAGATTCCAGGTGGTTGATTCCACGTTGGATTGAATCAAAGGATATATATTATCTAAGTGAAGTATTATACGAAACTCACATTGGTAACTTCTTTTCTCCGCTTCTTTTTTCTTTATTTTTACAAGATCTGATGTGGTGTTGAGACTCAAAACACTCCTACACTCCTCAAAACTCCACCACAACTTTCAATATGAAACCTTTATCTTCATGCTGACAAAACCACAGGGAATTTCATAAATCAATAGCTTATTTCCCTTTCCTAATAAAATCTTAGACTATTTTCTGCTTCCTTTGAGATAAGTGAGTCATAAAAGGATTTAATATTCTAAGCTTGACATTAATCTACTCTTTCATTCATTAATTTTGAATTTTCAATTCTTTGGCACGTTTAATTTAACGAAGAAAGCATTCGACTTGAGCTATTCCTTCCAAAATTTTTACTACCCTCAGAGTGTAATTACTTTATTGACTAGTAAACAACAAGCAAAATTTCAAATATTTTTGTCATTATTTTCATTCATGTGACAGATATGTTGGAAAACTCCATGTTTTGTTCCTAATAAAGTGTGTTTAACAGGCCCCCGTGAGCTTTTAATTATTTAAATGCGCGGTAAAATTCTCCCGTACGACATGGTTTTTAATCTTTCATATAAATCATGAAATAAATTCTCGCTTTTTGCATAACACACTTTATTATTGCTACTGAAAATGGTGTGGACATGTGAGGTCAACATCAAGGTTAAGGAACCATGTGGTATGTAAAAAGCGAGAATTTATTTCATGTGACGCGTTTCCACAAAGTTAAGCCTGAAACTGTAACTTGCTCTCATATAAATCACTTTAAAGCTCATGCTTATGTAAAAGGTAAAGTTAATTTACTGTCAAATACAGCCTTAAAATTTAAAATGTATGTAGATCTTTTGATCAAGCTATTTGAATGCTAAGTGTGTGAATGCTTCGATGGCGTTCGTGTCGCATCGAAGGGGCTACATTTTATCGCTCAAAACCCACAAAATCATCTATGATGCTCTTCCAAGCGTGGGTAAGACGTAAAGTGGAGGATAGGCTACTTAGAGCTACTCGGTTGAGCGAGCAGTCATTTGCTCGGAATTCGTGCACAGATCGCAATGCGGGGAACATCCGGAGCAGAGTATTGACCTCCCCTCGAATGAAATCCCTTTCTCGTTGCCTCGCTTATCCAGCAGGTATCCGGGAAGGACTTTTTTTTTAGGATCTATTGAGTCCAGACGCCAATGTTCTCAAGAGTCAAGTTCCTTTATTTCGCAGAATTTTTAACCATGCCTTCCGAAGTTCCCATTCGAAGTAGTTTCTTGATAGAATGAAGAATAGAATAATTTCACAGAATAAAGTAGGTAAATTTCTCGTTCTTCGGTTTCGTGTTCCTTAGTTTTGTTGGTAGGCTATTTGGGAAAGACAACCGACAACTGCGGTCATTGGGCCATTGAGGACAGGTAGGTTGATTATTAAGATAAGGATTATTTGGGTTGGATGCAGAAGGATTTAAGTTCATTATTCATTTTTCATAGATCATCAGCAATAATTGCTTAAAAGTAACTGTGAATTCACAGCAGAGCCGTGAAGAGAATTTAGCAATCGGGGAACGTGGCCAGAGCACTCTGTATTGTAGAGGAGTAAAGATGCTCCGAAAGAAAATTCTACGCAAAGTGAAGTTTGACGAGTAGTTCCTGAATATAAGGTCAATCGGATTTCATGAATAGTGCGTCTCTGTCCCTGGGGGGTTGTATATGAAATGTTTGAGATAATTCCGATGTGGGGGTTATTTTGTTATCTCACTTAACTGGGAATTCATAAAATGTGGAAAATTACTTAATTTTTCATAGTTCAACTCCGCCACCCAGGCGGCGTGATCATCTTTGGCTCTCAAGTGGTGAACTGCCGGTCAATTTATTTGATTCATCCACTCTTTCGACTCTTGATCCGTATCTTTCGACTTTTGATCTGTTTCATTTGGCTCCGCATTCCATTAGTTCCATCTCACCTGCCGTTAGGAACGTGAAATGGAGCCACAATCGGTCCTTAGCCGATCGTGAGCCGATCATTAAGAGAGCGAAATGGATCTCCCGCCTTCCCTAATGAGTCATTAAAATAGTGAGATTACAAAATAACCCCCCAGTTAACTAAGGGGTCACGTGATACATTTACGAACTGTTCGAGATTCTGGTGTGTTTGAACCTATGGATATGGATAACTTAAACTATGGATATATGATGGATAACTTAAACTTCCAATGTTATTTTTTCATCTCTATTCAGGACTTTTAACACAATCAACAATATTTGGGTGATAGAAACTCGATCGTGAAGGCTGCGTGAGATTTTTACGAGCGATTCAAACGCATCAAAATCTCGAACCGTTCGTTAGTGTACCACGTGACTCCTTAGTTACATGATCAAAGTTATCTCCAGCATTTCAAGCACAACCATTTAGGACGCTAAACAGGGATACTTCGGCTCTGTGTCATTTAGACTTGCTTTTTTATCATATCTGGTTTTTTTATTATAATGTAAACGAACGTATTTCTATTACGTTGTTTAAGGAACAATATTCCCGACTTCTCGACATACGTTTCGCGATATCCGGTGTCGAGGAGTAGCGTTAATTCCCGTTTATGGGAGGGAAGGGTTTACCTCCCGGAAACACTCACCACAAGGAAAAGAGGCTGTTCTCTATCTATCTCTCTTTTTTTCTCTCTCTCTCTTTTTTCTCCCTCTTTCCTACTCCTGAGACTTCCTTGAACCTATATTTCCCCTCTTGCCCCCGTCCTTGTTCCCCTCGCTTGCACCCTCTACGAACTCTTCCGCGACGGTTCACCCCGCGACATCCAGCTCGCTCGCCCCTCGACCTCTCGGTCGTCCAATCCCTGAGGTGCGCGTCAGCTCAAGACGACCGGGGGATCCTAGTAGCCAGCGATGCGTTTCAAGACTGACTGCCCCTTCGCCCCCGGGCACGAGTCTCCAAGCGGCACGAGCTCTCCAGTGGACGTGGGCATGGGTCGGTGGTGTATCCTATACCGCATCCCCATTTCTTGGGAGTTTGTTCTCCCACCATTGACAAGAGTTTCCCAGTTCTCCCCATTTTCTGAACTTCCTCTCTCTAGGATTTTTTATGCCCTCAATCCCTCTCCGCCCACCCACGCTGCAGATGTCCGGATTGAAGTGGTCCCTCTTCCGTTATGTCTTTAGCCAACCCTCCTGTGAAACCTTGATCATCTTCTACTTTGCTTAACCACTAAGTTTTCAACAAAAAAACCTTTTCGAATATCTCCATTACATTATATTGCAGTACAACTGTTTTTGTCTGCTAACGAATGGCTTCTTACCCTCAATCTGAACAGTGAACATAGGGAGTTTCATTAAAACACCATTCATTGTTATGCTGAGATAAATGTGGATTTATCAATATCAAAAAGTTAGACTGCCTAAAATGGAACGCTATGCCTTTTTCACTCATCGACGTCATTACTTGAAGGAAGATTGTCCCCGTTAGTTCAATTAACTTTTAAAATGTATAGATAAAGTGGCTCTATATGGGTATAGTTATTGATGCTACTAGTTTATAGTGGTGGTCCCTCGTCCATTATGTCTTTCAGCGATGCTTTGTCTTGGCTAATATTTATTTTGTAGTAATAATTTTATTCATTTATATTTACCTATTTACTAAGGGGGATGGAAAATATTGTTTTAGAATTCCCTTTGAAACATAGGTTATATAAACACGTGTGATGGTTTTGGGGAAAATTAAGGTACGAAATATTTCCCTTTAGAGTAAACATAATGTCCTCAAAATGGACTAAAGACATTGCTCCCGTCAGCGCGGTGCCTTTCTTTCACCGGACGGTTTCGCAATGTAACCTCTCCGCATACGTTCTCTTTCGACGTTCCTTTCTTAATTAATCTTCCCTCCACTACGACAAAGGACCTCAGCTGTGGGTCACAACCTTTCCCTACCTCGTCCTTCCCTCCGATCACAACGGCCTCAAAACTGAATATTTACCCATAGTGTGTGATTCTACACTCGAAATATATCTCTCGCCAAGGTGCGAGAGAAGTGCTTGTAAAGGTGTGAGGTTTCACAAGCCCGGCTTCAGAAGTTCGGAGAATGGCCCGAGTAAATAGCGCTGCCCTGCGGGCCCTCCGGTTGGAAAGGGGGCGGGGGGGCGCCGGACAGGTCGCGTGGGGAAAGAGAACAGGAAGACGGTGAGAGGTCAAGTGATGATGATGACAGAGGCCGCTGGGGGGGGGGGCTCTGGTTGAGCAGGGGTTGGATGGATCGTTCCCTGTGGGGGAGGGCGGAGGTAAAGGGGATTGAGTGGGTGAGCATCCGAAGGAAGTGTGGGGGTACACTACGAGAAGAATCCCCAATATTTTCGGAAGCTTTGGAGGACTCGTAGAAATGTTCAAGTGCCTGTTGAACCGGCGATCGGAGTTCAAGGCAGTTAAGGGAGTTTTGACGAAAGGTAAAGTTTTTGAGCTGAAGCCGATGTCTGCCTGTGTTTGTGATAGAGGATTCATTTAGTGGGAATAAGGGGGCACTCTTTGAAATGGAATGAAGGCGCTGAGCCTTTTATCTGGTGATGATGTGTGTAAATTTGCGTCCCGTTTTGTGGACTTGCCCCAAAGAATGGCTTACATTTTTGGATTGCTAACGGGTGATGAATGGACAGTATGATTAGTAGAGAACAATCGTGTGAGGTGGTAGGAAAATAAGGTACTCAGGAATGAATTTTATGCCAGTTAAAAACCGACTTCTCAAGCCTTTCTTGCCATTTATGTGTTTGTGAGCACTAAGCGGACCACCAGATGACTACATTTCCAAATAATTTCCTCACTTATTGGAGTGTGCAAAGCATTATCGTGATTATTATGCGAGCTGTGCAATTCCTAAGTGAAATGCACTCATATTGAGAAGCTAATTAGAATAAAGTACACTCATATTGAGTTTTGGATTTCTAGTTTGATCCTGGGACTTAAACAGGAAGGGATTCCCTAAAATTGCCTTTTTTCACGTGTTATTTGTATGTTTCGAAGAAAAAGAACCTTAAATCTAATCACTGCAGTTAATGAAACAAGAGCAATTTCTAGAGCAGTTTCATTAACTGCAGTGATGTTCCGGGTCCACTCCATCACGCCTAAAACCTCAGATTTTGTTCTCAAATTTAATGGTAAGTGAACTAAATCCATTGCTCACCCAGGAGGAATTTAAACTCCCCTTAGATGCGCATAATTTTGAAACGAAAATTAACATTTGTTAATAAATTGAATTTTCTGCAAATACAATAAAATCATTCCTTAGAATTTAAGGGAAAAATCCACGTCTCAGATTTTTCTTCTTTTTTCCTTTCTTCCTACTTCCTGAGCCACCAGCGTATTTTTTTAATTTCTACGTATTTTAGTTTTCATATTCTCTCGTTGCAGTTTCCAAGCGAGAGTATGAGCCATTAATATCCCTCTTCCGCATGTTTCCATCCACTATCCCATGATATGGTTTGCAAAACAGAACGGGTGATTGGTCAACAATACGTTTGCAAAGCCACAAAAAAATCTCTAGAAAACAACTTAAAACAAATTCCTGGGACCATCTTTTATTTCCTTCGGTTGTTTACTTGTGATGACCTTAACAATGAAATTTGCGTGATATTTTATTCATATGTTTACTGTTATATGTGAACAATGAATATTTTCCTCAGTGACTTTGCTTTGCACTAACCTTTGTCCATGTTTATTTTTCCTGGACCAGTTCCCATTTTATTATTAAAACAATTTATTTACTTACAGCTTGTGATTTCTGGTTAAAATATAAGAAAATATACCAGTATGACCACAATAGAGATCAAAATAGGGTTAGAATCATTTTTCCTTATGCAAGTCCAATGATAATGCAGTTTTCGAAGAAAATATTTTGATTTTATATTGATTTTGTAAATAATATTTAGATTTTATTTTTTAGACTGTTTCTACGGCAAATTTTTCATTTATTAGTCGTTAGATTGAAAATGCCTAAAAGGCTCCTCAAAAATGTTATCGAAAAATCGTGCGTGTGATAATACATTATCTTTGGTTAGATTCTAAGTGTCATATTGAATTAGAGGTAGTTTGTTCTAAAAACAGCCTTTTTTATAAAATATCTGATCAAAGTTTTCATGATCAATTTTTCTTCACCCTCAATCATTGCCAATATAATTGCATAATCTCACTTGGTCTTCATCTTAAATCATTACCAATATATTCTCAAAATCATTTATTAGAACAGAGTAAGAACTATCGATATAACCTTATCGGTCGAAGCACGTGAAACTGAAGGACTGAAGAAGCAGCTAGTAGGTTTACTTAAATTTGATTCCTTACTGAGGATACCAAATTGTCTTTACTTCTTTCTCGGAAAGCTGCTGCAACAGTTTAAGTATAACAATAGACTCAACGCCCAAGTTGTCTTCAAACGGAACGTGAGGGTTAGAGCTGGGTCGTTTGTATGCACTATCCACCTATGCACCATGGAAAAAAGTAGTTCATGGTGCATGGAACTTACCTTTGGGAATTCTTTTATTAAACCAGGAGATGACCTGAGCTCATGAGTTAATTTAAGCTATAGATCAGGTTAAATCTTCTATTTGTAATTAATTTTAAATCTGTAAACTAGCCGTTAAATTATTGAAATTTTAATAGAATGAAAAAAGTATAAATTCTTAGAGCTATCATATATCTTTAGTGATATCAGAAAAAAATCTCACGCACGCTTATTAAATTATTTTCTTTTAGGCGTATTTTATGTCTTTCCAGGATAACATCAATTACGTCTGAAACATTTTATCCTTCTTTTATTCTTAAGTCTATCGAGTGCATCGCATTACGTTATGAATACAGCCTTTATTTTGTGCTCACAAGTCGTTGATTGATTTCCGAACCTTACGTGTTACGGTGCTCTGTATTTCGCTCGTGTTAGTGAAACGGTTTACGAGGCCTAAAAAATTTGCGAAGGTTTCCTCGGAAATTTCGGGCCGTCACCCGAACCCGTGAGTCGGACATATCACATACGAACGCTCCGTCAGCGTTCAACATCATCAGATTCAGTTTGCGCCACCTCACCCCCTTTTTTCCTATCTGTTGATTCGTCCCTACCCCGTGTCGCATACAAACTCCTCTTACTTTCTTTCAGAAGGCTGATTTTCTTTACCTGGAACTTGCATTTGGAGTCTGAATAATGGATTATGCAGAGTAAACATTTCTTCGTGGACTGAAGATCTACTACTACTACTACGCTAGTGTGTTATAAAAAGGAGTGATTAAAATATCCCATGACATTATTCCGAGCTCGCTACATTACATTTTTGCGATTATCGTCCCCTGAATACCGTAAAAGCCGTATTAAATGACAAGAAAACAATCGTAAAAATAAATCTGTAGATATTTAATCTGGTATTATTTTAGAAGTCATGATTTAGTTTATTTATTTTAGTCCTCATTGCGTGGTTCGAAGTTGACTTTTTTCGATCATTAAAAAACAACTAAATTCGTTAGCCTTTTCTTAGTATATTTGGACCAAGTATTCCTATTGCTATTAGGCTCACAATTTCTATTCTTAATCACTTTTCCTCGCCTTTTCTCTTTTTGAAAATATGTCTTTTTTAAGCACGCATCTCCTATAGCAGTGGAAAATACCTATACAGCAGCAGTAATAGATAATATCCTGAAATTTGTTTTTTCTTCCAGTTATAGTAGGCACTAATGTAGCCAAATCAATTAATCTCTTAAAACCAACAAGAATATTAATCAGTTGCGCATGTGCATCAGTAATAATGTTAACCAATATGATATTCATCAGGTGAATATTTAAGTGTGATGGATATAAACCGTGTAAGTATCATTTCAGCGCAAACATATTTCCTGTTTAGACAAAACCTTCGTTAAAATGCTCACAAACAGAGTTTGAAGTGCGCATCAAGCGGCTCTTTTTCCCGCTTTCCTTTGGAAACGCAAATCACGTTGTCGGTTTTTTTACTATTATAATCACAAAATATTTTTTATGTATGCAAATTTCAAAACACATCTGCCACTTTTATCTTTCAAAAATGAACTTAAATTTCTCAAAATCTGGGTCGCTTATTTGTGAAATATTGTGGGAAAACGGTTAGTGGTTTGTTTTTCACAGTGAAGGAAATGGTCTACAGCAGTGTAATGTTCCGCTAATTTTTCCCTCGCGCACTACTGCCGTAATTTAAGCTCGAATGTGTGGATTGCAGCTGCGCCACACTGCAAATGGATGTCCAACGCGTAAAATATTTTCAATGTCTTTCTTAGACGAGGCACCTGTCATAGTCTGATAAAAGGATGGCTCTGCGGTGAAAATTGCTTCGTTTAAAGTGAAGAATCTCTAGAATGCCTGCGCAAATGCATGACCGAGAGCGAGGAAAATAGCCCCTGATCTAACTCCGTTACCACGCTCTCGAAATTTTAAGCATCAAACTGCGCAAAAAAGTACCTCGTGTAAAACAGCCTCGAGGCCACGTGTGCAAGAAGTCTGCCAGTCGACTCCTTGCACTCGATCCCATATCTCGATCCTCTTCTCCCCCCCCCCCCACCTGGTACCCCGGAACTCCCCTATGCTGTTTTTTTCCTCCGACCCGGGCGGAACTTCCTTCCTCCATCCTGCTCCCCTGGGGATCTCTACGGCCAACCACCCACAACCTCAACCCCTAAAAAGTTTCCCTCTACCATACGAGTCTCCCTCTTCAACCCCCACCGACCCATCCCGCCCCTCACTCACTCACTCGCTCTGCCACTGCTTTCACGCTCTTATAGTTTTGCAGATACCAGCAGATCTTCCATTTACTCAAATGGAATCAATTCGGATACGCCGCTCGTTCCCCTCCTTTCTCTCTATTTATTTTTCTTCCGAACGCTGCCATTCTCCTCTTTCTATCTCCTCTCCCTTCTCGCCCTTGCCTCTTCTCCTCCTACCGATGGCTCTTCTTCCCACTTCACCCTCATATTCTTCTTCTTCCTCATCCAGCTCACGCGTTCAACTCCTCTTCTCAGCACATCCCACCTCGATTCCCAAGTGTGCCTCCACCTTCTACTTCCTTCTCCCTTTTTCCCATTTTCTTCTTACCTTTTTCTCCTCCCCCTTCTTTCTGGAAGGCTACACATATCCCGAAGTCAGCATTCGTGGATACATCCACCTCAGGTGGGACACCTCCTGACGGAGTGCGACAAATACCGAGACGAATTCAAAGCCTCAAACTTCAAAGGACGTCACCTGCTGTGGAGGCATGTTTGAAATTTGCAGTGGAAAATAACATTCGCCTGATCTGGGATTTGAACAGAGATCCCCGGAATACGTACCAGGTGTTTTGACCACTAAGCTACCTACGCGTACTTTTTCATTTTCAAGGCTTTAGGAAAATTGTGTTATTTCGAGGAGTAGTGCAAAAATGTGACTAAGTACCCATACTCCTGCGCATGGCGCCACCGTCCACGAGGTAAATGACCTTACTGAACACGGTTGTACAACTCAGTCAAAGTCAAAGTATAAAAATTTGTTGAGCTTTCCCTTCTATGGAGGAATATGTGAAAATCACATAGAAAAAAATCATCGTTCTTCACTATCAAGTGTCGACAACATTCATAGTGGAAGATGGCACCTGGGTAGCATAATTGACTACAGCAACCGATACGAAATTGGGTATCTTGGCTCGAAATCCAGTTTAGGCGAATTATTTTATCACTTTAATATTGACACAAAACATTTGGTGACCCACTAGAGATCTATGGTGATCTTCAATACCTTCTACGCAACGGTATTGATCGCCTGGTCCTCAGTTTTTGTGAACACGGTTGCCTTTTTGAAATAATTTGCCACTATACACGATGGTGAACATATATAGTTAGAAGTATCAAAAGTATTGTTGTTAATCCTATTAAATACAGTAAATTATTAAATGTTATAGGCTTTTGAGACCGCTTTACATGAGGTACTTTATTGTGCAGTTCCATTCAAGCAAATTGCGAGAATGCGGAAATGGAATCAGGTCACTGACTTTTTTCCTGTCTCTCGTTCTAGCATTTTTGCAGTCAATCTCACAACTCTTCACTTAACATCGCGAAAATATCACTATACATCCGTACATATGACTGTGCAGGTAAGCAGTTAAGTTCCTCGTGTAAAACAGACTTAATAGGTGTTAAGTGGTCGTTTGGTGTTGATGCACCCTTAAATGTTTGAAACCTAAACGTACCTACCTGCCTCTGACTTACGTTTGCCGCGGTGGCGTAAGGCGGTGGCTGTATACTGCATGGTAGAAAGATAAAACAAAGTTTTATGATTCCACACCGATTGGTTTAATAGTACATAGTAAGGAGTTTTGTTTTAATCACTGCGTTACATTACCTGCGTAAAATGGCTTAACGGGAATTTACAATAATTTCGGGTAATAGTGAACTTTAAAAGCATGCGTCGACTGCGTAATTCGTGGGTGTTTTAGGAAACACTGTTTGAGACCAATTTTGGTAAATATATAGATGGTTTAACAAATATTTAATTGCATAAGTGACCGTTGTCGAAGAAAACTTTTGATGAAAGGAGTGCGTGATCTACGAAGTTTCTTTCCTAGTTTTATACTTTTCAATCACTGAACTCATGTTGTTGAACAAAGTGTATTATTTTCTCTGTTTTCAGCACTCATAATATAGCCAATACTGGTATATAAGTGCTAAAGCCCACGGCGTGTTTTTGGATCTTCAACCACTCGCTCTTCAACCTCTTACTTCAACTCTTCAACTCTTCAACCAATATTTATAAACTCCTTAGTAGGCTTTCTTAGGCCTAAATAATTGACATAATCAAGGTTTTCTTTATTTCTCAGTGATTGTTGATGAAGACAATCATTTTTTAATAATTTTAAATTAAAATTTAATCATTCTGAACAAATTTTAGGTCAGGAAGGTATAGTCACAATTCATCACCAGAGATAAATAAAGCAAATAATCGAGAAATGTGTGATTTTCATGTATTCGGCTTTAAATGAAGCATGTCGCTAAATTATCTCTCTTATCCCAGGTATATGACTCTTCTCTTTGTATTGATATTGTTAACCTCCATTCTCGTCGGATTTGCTACTGCTAGTTGTCAAATTGTATCTCATTTTAAAAATCGTTTCTTTTATTTCAAATTTTGAAATGGTTAATCAGGTGATTAGTATTCCACTGAGAAAGCATCGATGAAGAACGGTGAATAATAGTATGAGATGAACTTTAGCCTGACAAGTATCAATCGAGTTACCCGCGGGGCACGGGCGAAATGTACGTCTGTTTACGGAATAATCGCTCCTGGTTCATATGCTCACCTTTCCTCCCGCAACCAGCGCTCCACCCATGAAAACTGGAAAGAATGAGTTTAAAAAGTGGTGAAGCAGTTGATGTGGTTTCAAACTCTCCCATTTAATTTACTACATCCCTGAAAACATACTACTAGTCTGGCTTCCCATGGTGCCAAAACTTTGGGAGAGAGCGGAAAAAGGCGTATATTGAAGCACGACAGAGTTGTTGATAGGAATTTCGAAAAGAGGATTTCCGTGACGATGGGTCCCTAGGAAAAGTTCTTCCAGAATGAAAATCAGTTCAATGAAATACATTTTTAGTCCTTCCTTTGAATGTTTACCATTTTGCACGTTGTCCGAGTGTAAGATTGTTTTTTAAGGGTTTATTTGATCAATTGCTTGCTCGTACTTAGATATGGGTAATAGGTGTGTCTGTTATAGCCCCTCGAATGCAGAGCTGACATTGTATTTAAACATACTCTACTGTGTTATCTTTTGAATTCGTAAGATGAAATTATGTCAAAATGGATAGTGATAGCTCTGAGAACATAGTGGAGAACGTAAAACACTGAAATAACTTTAATGTGTGGTAGTGGTTCAAGGTCACTATTCGCAACTAATGACTTTTATATTTGGAGAACACGATAAGATAACTGAAGCAGAAAAAATTGAGTTAGAGTGCCATGATCAAACATTTATGATACTGAATTTTAATCCATTATATGGCATTTATACTAGCTTCGTTTTGTTTTGGCTTCATAATATTTTAATACATTTTCATCGCTGTGAAACAATATTTTGATTACGGCATAAGGCAGTGGTTTTACTGCGGCTGTCCTGGTTATGTACGTGCCTACACCGGCGAAAAAGAATGTGGATGGAGGAGATTCGCAGTCCCATTGGATTTTAGAGTACCTACTCATTCGCCATCAACGCGACCGGGGAATCTTACTTGAGCTCGTAATTAACCAAACGGTTGCGCGGCTGCTATGGCATTCATAAACTCCTCACTGACGTTAATGGCTGATGCAGTTGCAACAAGTGCAGTAAATGTCAAACGCTAATGCATTACCTACTCGAGCCAGCCTTGTGACCATCGCTGTTGTGTAGACCACCACAATTAGTAGGCCACTTTAGGTATGCACTTCAAGTCAAAACTCAACGTTGTACTCCATCATATTCCTATCCCCATTTGACTACTTATAAACTTATATTTGTCAATTGCCACCGTAAAAATGTGTGAACGTTCCTAATAATCTCGAAATTAGAGCACCGTTTTAGTGCAATATTTAATATTTTTGCATTTTAAAAATAAATTTTTAATGATCTTTTCATTGATTCTTCTCCTTGATAAAAGATTAAGACTAACTTGAATGTAGTGGCTTTACCCGAAGTTTAGTAATCAGTCCCATTTATACCAAAAAGTTGACTGGACTCTTTCGCTGATATATCAATTGACAGTCGATAACAGAGAATTTTTATGGAAGTCGTCATAGCAATTTAATATGAGTCGAAATATATTCACAGTTATTTTAGAGAGCGTTGTGCTTTGGATTCGGTGCCTAACCATCTTAATCATTCCTTCAAAACACACGTTTTTGCTGTTCGTCATGTTTTAATATTTCAGCGGAGTGGCAGGCGATATTAATCACATGGTATGAGTATATGAAAGGACGTAGTCCATTAACGCCACGAAATAAAAATTCCGTGCATTGCGGACGTTAATTTTCTGTTTAATATTCTTCCATTACCTCATTAATGTTTACGGTTACAAATTTATTCAATGCGGAGTAAAATAGTGGCTTAACATTTTGGTCCGTTTGAAACGGAATAATTTTTAGTTTTCAGCTGTAAAACGATTGAATAATTCGAAAAATGTATTCTACGATTTTTATCAATTAAATTGAGTCTTGTATTTTCCCTCCATAATTATGTTGGCAATTTGTATAACATGATGTTTAAAAATATGCTCAAACTTGGCCAAAATACTGTCTCCGTGGATAATTCGAACATCATTTCTATTATATTCTCAAATGAAGTTGGTCGGTTATTAGGGAAGGTGATAGACAACCGAGGTTGCTTTATTGAAGGTAGGAGGATAGATTTAGACGGCTAGACTTGTATTGATTTTTTGGGGAGGATGGAATCATGCCTTTAGCGTAAGTCGCCACGGGGTCCACAGCCTATCGCCCTATCCAACGGACGGAGTACTACACTTAGAAACCAAGCCGAGATCAGGATCCCACTGAAAAATATCCGCTACAGCTGGGATTCAAATCCACGACCTTGGGATGGAAATCCAGTGAGGTAGCCGCCGCAAAAACCCGATTTCCTCTCTTGAACCTACTTATAAACCTTTTGAATCCTATGCAAATCGTTCTCCCCAACCACATAAGTTCTCAAAATGATTTCAATCATCGTCACTCCGTTTTCTCTGGCCTGCTCCCTGAGCAGAGCTAATCGTCTACCTTACCAAAAAATGTTGTCTATTGTTTCGCTTCCTCTCAAAATATTACTTCCATTGAGATTAACTGGAGCAGAATTCCACGGCAATGAAGTGCTAATATATGTGTATCCGGCATACTTTCCGTCTCGTCTTCCCCCAGGAATTTAGCTGCCTTCGTGGAAACCTCTTGGGGAATTTATCCTTGGGGAAGTAATTTTTAATACTCATGGTTCACAATCCAAGCGGAAATTTTATTGGTCGAGGGTATATTAGCGTCCGATCCTTCCTCGTAACCATTATTCTCTGCATGTAATATATAACCCACGTCCCATACTTCAACCGCTGTTTAATCATGTGCTGCTAGTGGTAATATTGAGTTTAACTTTAAAGTGTAGTAACTAAAATACCTATTATCAAGGCTGGTATGAAGGCTGATATAACTGTGCCTCAATGTTGGATGAAAACATGGTATTTTTCAAGTTATTAATATTTACTGGTGCTTTTCATCAATTTGAAGTTATGAATAAATAAATTGAAATATATATATATATATATATATATATATATATATATATATATATATATATATATATATATATACATAGTCGTAGAAGTGGAGAACTGCCAGCTCCCTATGTATTATTATACAGTGTCTTTGTTCCTGTCTTTGTCGCATATGAATCCATTTATCTTCCGCATGATGTAATTATTCCACAGTTTAGGAGTAAATAACTTGACTAGTTTTGGCATTACATCCGTCTAAATTCAATACAAGTGATGCTGCCATCAGTGGTTCATGACAAACTAGGATTTCCTGTGAGTTACGCTGAAACGTGGATTGTTTCCTCGATTGATGTCAGTTTTTTGATGAAGTTTTCGGACACCATTTTCGGACATTCGGAGGAAATGTCCTTTTAAAAATGGTGATATACATTGACTGTTTAGTTAATCTTTATTGAATCAAAACAATTACTTAATGGGTATTGCTTGGTGGATAAATGATAGCCAGGAATGGGTGATCTCTTATGAAGTGTTATCGGGGAATCATCACCATCTGAAGTTCTGGACATTCTAAATTTACTATTGATTCAAATCAGTGACTAGAATTCTTCATTTTAAAGGATCTATTCGTTATGTTGCAGGTTAAGATTGTCATAAAGTGTCGTGGCTTGAGGTATCCGCTATTATCGATGCTGTGTTTCCCTCCCCTTCTTTTCTGCTTTAGGTACATGTCTATTAGGGCCATTTCCCAAACATGGATGTTATTTTTGTGGAATAAGACACTTATTGGAAAAAGTAGTAACAATGCAATATTTCTTTAACTTTCATTGTAAAATATTGTGGAATGATAACTTTGGCATCAAATTGCCATAGCTAAAATTTAAAATATAAAAAAACCTTCATTAATTTTCCCCTCATGTTAAACATTTTCCAAGTACATCTTATTTACTTCCAGAATGCAATTTCTCTTCATTCCTACGTAAACTCTGATTACAAATTTGAGCAGAGTGAAGATTTGGAGTGAAAGTCTTACATAAAGTTTAACAAATGCATCTTTGATCCAGAGTTAAAGTAATTCTAATTGAGCTTACTTCAACTGATATTAATGCTATGAAAAACTTTCAGTAGCACAAGGATAGTGATTCGCGGTGTGGAATGAGGAGATGCAGCCTGTTTCGCCAAAAATGGTGATTCAGATTTCCGGAGTTTTGTCGGAATGGATATGAAGCTGTGGTTAATGGTTTCCGCATCTCATTTGTGGACAAAGTGTCGGCTATTTTTCCCATCCAAAGTATCGCATTCGCGGGTATGAACTGTCGTATTCTTATCATGCACTCACTACTCTATCGTACTGGTGTGTTGAGCTTGTTTCCTTTGGCCAGCACAGAGCGTGAGCATTCGGAAAGCTTTGAGCACCCCATATCTTCCTCCCTTGCCTCTCCAAACAACTGCGGAAGCGGAAAAGCCATTCATAATACCTTGAGTGAAATTGCGATAGCCGACGAGGCTACCGTTCTGGGTTCCGGAGGGACATGCTGCATTTCCGCTCCCACCTCTTGTCCATTGCCGCTGTTTCGATGATAAACAACGGTGGCGTTTATTCACGCGCTTGGTGATAAATAAGACGACAACAATGGATATCTTTTGGTTTTGGCTGTTGGTCTTCTCCCTTCATTTCCATCCCGCACCGCTCTCTCCTCTTTTATTCACCCTCTGTATATTCAGTAGATTTCATTGCTCCCTTCTGCCCGTTGTTTGGTTTTAAAGGTTTACCTTGCAACTAGGGTGGAAATATGAGCCTTCACCGTATCACAAACGTCGCTCCCGGCCATTGCTTCACCTTCGTCTCCATTATCTGTCCCAGAGGCTCACCCTATCTCGCTTACAATTTACAAATTTGAGTTCCCGTACAAACTGAACAGCGTGGGGAAGGAATACTTCAGTTGACGTCGAGGTCTATTTGTCTGCCCCAGTGAATGAAACAGTCGTATAAATTGCTCTGTCTAGCGACGTGGAGAGTAGATGAATCATTCCACCAGTGGAATGTCGTTCGTTATTTTGCGGATCTCTAAAAGATCCTTGGTCCATGCTTCAGGAAGATATGTGGTGAGCTGCACTACGATTTTCTGGTAGCATTTCTCTTTGTGCGGATGAGGTATGCCTACTTCCAACTTCGCAGGAAAGTCAGTTCTTTATCTTAAGCATTATAATAAAAAAATGGTTAAGTATCGTAGCTACCTCTCTTTTTCAAGTTAATGAGGTCTTCGAAATATATATTTTTCCCCGTTGAAATGCTATTTTTTTCAAACAAAGTTCCGCTAATTTTCTCTCCTGTTTCATTAAGTAAATTCTGTTAAATACAAAATTGAGGCAAATCATTCAACTTGACGGTTGCATATTATTTTTGAGCCATTTATGACTGCCTGATTTCAACATTTATGTTGCAATTAACCGGAATTGTGAAAATCTAATGCGAAGTTTATAGTCCCGTACTGGTCAACCACCAAATTTCAGCTCATTTTCATTTAGATTAGAAAGCCAAGGTAGCAAAAACATATTAATAAATTAGTATTTTACATATCATTGAAGAGTAAATGAGAGGCTTATATAATTATATGTATAGTTCCACGCTTCTTATATCTACAGTACTTCAGAAAAAACAGTGATATTTCTCGCATAAGAGTACTTTAAGTGAATTACGTATGCTGAAACCAATTCAGAATAGGATGAGATGATTGGCAGTATTTTTCAAGTGATTGCGGGATTGTAAAAAGTTATTACCATGAAACAGTAAATCTTCCAATGCCATTTCATAAGTATATCAATTCAAGTTACGAAAATTAATTACGAATCAATAAACTATTATTAAAATTGTGAGAATTATAAATTCATATATTTGTAGTGATTCCAGGCCTCTAATGTAATTCTTGGTTACTACCAACAAGTGATTATTTGCAAAAACGCGTAGGGCTTACGATATCCCCAAGGCATTGACGAATTAATATTGCACTCTGAAACTGAATTTTTTCCGAAGTACGGGTGTATGTTCTTTACAATTCTTATTTGAGAAAAATTTGCATGAAACTGATTCCTTTTTTGGATGAATTTCGGGGCATTACTTAAATTATAAACGAATGTCGTGCTAAGGACCAAAAATTGAGATAATTTCCTCTTTTACCTCCGTAGATGGATTTTGCATCTGCTCTGACGTACATCCTTACATTCCTATGAGATAGAGCGTGCTAATAAGTGGCCGTCATGCTGAAAAACTGATGGAAATTGCAAAAATTGAAAATTCAACTTTGCCTAAATTTAAACGTGGCAAAAGATTTAAATTATATATTCTGCACTCGTTATTTTCACGACTGGATAAAATTCTACCGAAATCATATCCTGCAATATTCTTTTTAAGAATAAAAGAAATCCCTTTGAACTGGGGTTATAGTTCTTTTTCCCGGATTTTCGCAGTAATTACCTTTGAAAAAAGGTCGTAAAAGGTTTGGGGGAGGATGTTTTCGGAGTAGGTAGGGGTGAGTTTGTGTGAAAAAAATGAACTTTAACGAGCATAAATATATGGTTCAGGGATTCTTTATTAGAGAAGGCGGAGAGAGCGAGGATCAAGAAGTTTTAAAGCATCGTCAAGTTAAGTACGCCAAGACTTGAGTCAAAGGCTGATATTTCCTTCCTCGGTTCCTGCCTGCTTCCAACTAGGGTGAACACTCTTGCTCTTCCTTTAACTGCCCGTTTTCCTACACGCTCCTCCACCAACTTACCTCACCGTTTCCTTCTCCACCTCCTTCATTTCACATCCTTCTCTTTTCTTTATTTTAAGCTAAAACATGAGAGAAGAAAATTGTAGTTTTCTATGCTCATAATGCCCGTCTCTCGAAATCTCGAAATGTGCCCGAGTATTAATATGCATAAATAATTATCAACTGCCGTAATTTAGGCAGTCATTTTTGTGCTAAAAGAAGTTTTAAAATTTGAGAGTCGTACTTTCAAGAGTAGAAATGATGCTAATTGGCTATGAACGTTGAATACATCAATAAGAAAATGGAATCTAATTTCAAAGTGCATTTCAAACAAAAAAAAGTCTTCACGAGTTGAAATTTGTTCTACGAAGTGCATGTTTTTTGCTGTGATGTAATGTAATGTAATATTTATGACATTAGTTTCAAAGAACTAAAGCGCTTAAAGAATAAATCTAGTTTCAAGGATATTATTCTGACCATGCATTACATATCCACAGCTTACAAAAGCAACAGAACAAGATATAACACACTCGAAGTGATAGCTACTAAATTTCCTTCTCTCTACGTACCATTAGCCTCTAGAACAAAAACAGAGGACAAACGCAGGTGACGTCCTTTACCATCTATCAACAACACCGCCCAGTCTTGGCTTATTAAACCGTTTTTTTCATACTTTTATATATGACGGAACGGTCAAATAGCTTGGTAAATATTTTTTTATATATTTTAGACTTTTTTTTACGTTTTGTCGTTGTTCCTTTTAATTATGGTTTTCGTAAGGTGCATGTTACTGAAGTAGACGCACTCAAAAATCCTAATCTTCTCTACAAAAACGGAGCGACGCACTAATGCAATCCGAGAACGTAAATTCCACTTGTTCTTTCCGTCTTCATATTCTTATTTCTTTTACCCCCCAATCTTCGAGACTGGCTTCCTAACACCCCGTTTCACACGGTCCTACGGGGGCTTGCAGTGTAGCACGAATAAATATATGTTTTTTATCATTATTACCATCTCCATCTTGTTCCTCCTACTCCCTCTAGCCTTCTCTCAACTCACCGTCTCATCATACCCACTAGTTTCTCCACCATGTCCCACGCCAACTCCCTTACCAATTCCGACCCCCCGGGAACCCTCTCAACCTTGCAAAGCATCCCCTCCCTCCCTTCCTCCATCCGCGGAGGAAGCAGATCTTCGTTCCCCTTTTGTTTGGTTCCCTTCGATCTTTGATGAGGTACTGGTGCTATGGCGGCACCGTTATGTTCTCCGCGAGCTCAAAGAAGAACCTCACTCGCTCACTCTTCTTCAAGCTCTCTTTCTCTCTCCGGTAGACAATAAACGAAAAGCCTCCCAATTTCCCCACACCAGCGTCCCCTCTTCCTCTCTGTGCATCTCCCTCTTTCCCTCCGTCATTCCACCGATACCTACTCATCCCCCTGACTCTCAATCTTCCCCTCAGAGGGAGTTATTACACCTGACCCATTTCAACTAACAATAAGTATCTTCTCTGAGTTACTAGATTTTTAACTTTGCAAAACCTTTTTCATATCACAAGTATATTCATGCCGACAGCTAATGAAATCGATTCAATTGCAATCCTGAAAAAGTATTTTGTCCTGTCGTCAAATGTAGGACCGTGGACTTTTTAAGTAAAATTAAAGTTCCATTGATATAAACTACCGAAGGATAAAAATATTTTTAAATAAGTAAAACGTCCCTCTAAATGGCTCAATATCACAATAAAGCAGCCTCCAGATATAAAATATTACTTAGGAATGGATATTTTAAAAAATCGAAAACAGTAAATTTGACGGTAACTGTCATTCTGGTGCTGAAATGTGGCAAACTATTGTAGGGAAAATTAGCCCTTTCATTAATAGCAGGCTAGTGCCGAGGTGTTCTACGCTCTTACAGCATTTCCTTCAAAGCCTCTGTTTTTCAAACCAACCCACCTACATACAATGGTGGTGGTCTCCCCATGCATCCGACCCCACCGAAATATATAATTTTTTGCCAAATGTTATGTGAAAAGTAACGGTAGAATTATCGATTTCCCCTGTGAACTAAAGGTCATACTAGACCGTTGATAAGACGGAACGAATTATTGGTCAAATATTGTCGTTGTTTCGCTTTGCGCCATTTAAATCCACTGTGAAACTTTGAAAACTTTATTTCGACTTCGGTGATACGTTTTCATACGATTTTGGCATTTTTAATGAATTGAATGCGAAAATGACTTCAGTTTTCGGTTACCTCCCTAAATAGCGAACCACTTTTTCTCTCATTCCCCAGTCAACCTTTTTATTTCCCTTCAGAAAACTCCCGAGCTGGTTGGGCGTGGTGGCTAGATTATTGGCTTACCATCCCCAGAGTCTCGGTTCGGTTTCCGGCTCTGGCATTGCTTTTTTACGGTAATCTCGATCCCAAGTATTCCCAACCATTTCCAAAGTATTCCTCCCTATACCTTCCACGTATTTTAAATGGCGCAAATGACGTTAGTTATCCACTAATATCCAACTAAACGTCTTTTCCTTACTCCATTTATACTAATTACACCACCTTTCTATCTTCCTCTCATTCCATCTACCTATATCTACTCATTCCCTTAGCTACCATTCTCTCTCGCTCTCTCTTTCCTTCTCTTTCTCGCAAAGGAACTATTCAATGAAGATTCCATGGAACACTTCAAAAAAGGTCTCTCCTTCCTCCTGCTCCACCTCATTCTTCACTTTTCGCGTTTTTTAATTAACTTCCCTTCTTCTCCTCGCTATCCCTCACTTCGTTTTATTTTCTTTATATGTACATATATGTAGACATATATATTTATCCATACTTCTTTTTCTTTTCATCCTTCTCCCTTGCTTCTCTAAAGGAGGAAATTCGCTATCGATTTTTCTATTTCGCCTGCGC
This sequence comes from Pyrrhosoma nymphula, assembly GCA_963573305.1. Lineage (NCBI taxonomy): Eukaryota > Metazoa > Arthropoda > Insecta > Odonata > Coenagrionidae > Pyrrhosoma > Pyrrhosoma nymphula. Next base: position 58,378,969 of record OY754329.1, read on the forward strand.
CCTTGAGCCATTTCGTGTTAAATATGGGGGTGGTTGGCGTTGAAGAAAGAGGGTAAGAACATGGGTTAGGGGTTGGTACGAAGCGGGAAGTTTGTCCTTGTATTTTTCCCTTTCTCTCATTATCAATATTTCTTCTTTTTCCGTCCTCGCCCCTTTAGCTCGCGTTTACACTTTTTTCCTCTCGTCCCATTTTTTCATGTTTCCTAGTTGTATTTTTCCTAGTTGCCGAATCTTGTAATGTTTCCTTTTTAACGTGTGTCCGAGGATTGGGCTGGTGTGGTGGCTAGAGTGCTGACATCCCACCCCGAGGACCAGGATTGGAATCCTAGTGGTTGTGAAGATTTTACAGTGGAACCTAGATCTCTCCTTACATATGTACAGAGAGCGCTTCCTGTGTTGTACCTTATTCCGTTGAATACGACGTTTGACACTAGACCTCGGGTGACATTCGTTACAAGTAAGCCAAAATTAACACCTGGTTTTTTCTCCATTCTTCCAATATTCTCGATGATCCTTCGCTTACCTAACTACTTACTGGTTCTCAATGGCGCAAATGACCTCGTTTTTCGATCGTACCCCAAATTTCAAACCAACCTGCGTTTATTCTTCTTACAAGCTGCCTCTTGCTGACTTTTTACTCTATTCATAGACCCCTCCTATACGCACACAACGCTCTTAATACAGAATAGAGACTATTGTCTGCGAAACTTTTGGAGAGCAACACATTGTACATAAAAAAATAATAACCCATTTCATATACACATTCGTATTTCATTATGAAAGTGTGTTACGGCTGCACAAATTATTACGAAGTATTAAGTATAGATTTATAATTCACTCACAGTGTTATAAATGGTCTATCATTCACCTGCTAAGTGGAAAACATCAACACGGTAGTTGCATTCTCCCGAAACGAGTTTGAGGATATCTTCTTTCACGGAAGTTACTACAGCCCTGGTTTTGAGTTCATCCCAGTCAACTGTAATTAGTGGATCGTTAATATATTGTTTTACATAACCCCGTATAGAATGTCTGTGTGTGTAATGTATGGAGTCCTAGAGGGACAAAACAGTAAGCATCATTTATCACCACAGTTTTTTAACATAGCATATGTGGGCATTAGACAGGGAACACTTATTTTTCCTGTGTTTCCATTCTGGAATTAACGTCCATAAGTTAGAGGTTTGTGATGAGTTAGTGCTCAAATATAGGATTTCGTTTACGTTATAAGATAAAGAACACTTTTTTCTAATAATGAACAAAGCATGTAAAATGACATGTATTTCTTTTTCCGTTAAACATTTTGAGAAAATTTATGTGCGCTTCACACATGACAGGTTTTTATTTCCAGTGCGTTATGCGGTGAGGCGTTTAATCCCATCTTCGTGAATGTCTCACGGCGAGAAATAAAATATCCTCCCCATTACCTGCGTGCGGGATGGTAAATCCCAATCCCAATGGCTTGCGTTTCTTCTGCGTAGAGTCAGGAAGAAGAGTTTTAAAATAATCTCTAGCTCATTCGGCCGTGTCTTTTGTGCGCATAGTGAAATACCAACTGTACCAGTATCAAATGGCTTCATATTCCTTGCCCGAAGCACTATCTTAATGCTACTTTTAAGATGTTCCTCAACTGAGGATCATGTTCTTCGCGTGAACAATAATATATTAGTCGAAAGGTTTATGCTACATGGTGTTTCATAGCTGTCATAAGTTGTGTTTGTATTATGAGCATCATGCAACCGATTTAAATTGCATACTGAAGATGTTCAGTATGCACAGGTATTCGGTATGCCTTTTTCTATAAGTTGTATTTTCTTTTAATTTGGCTTTTTAAAATAGTAGTAAACGCAAACTGCGTACAATTGTATGAATCCATGTTCATTTTTATATTTGTCTTTGGAAAGCTTCTGGAGTATCGTATTGGATCGTAATGTAATTGTCTTAATCTTTTCTCCCGTGGTTATTAGTGTCAGTAATTTTTCTTCACCAGAAAAAAGGCAGGGATTGAAACTGATTAACGACGCATGAGCTAAATGTTGGAGTCGTTTACTTCTCCATGGTAAATACATACTATTTTAAATATAATTGACTAAACAATGTTCCTTAAGCGATACCTCATTTACCCAATGATTGATTTCACTTATTAATTTTTCGTCTTAGTTTCTATTTTTGATGAACACTTATTGACCTTTAAACACATGTAATTTTTTCCCTAACTACCCCGTTACTTCTCACGTTGGCTTGAGAGATGCTTGAACGCAATCTAATGTATATTTTTCCATAGGTTTTATATTGTTTTATCAGACCACGCTGATTACCATAGTAGAGGGATGAAAATATGGAATGATGTTGGTTTTCATCAAAGGATGCGATAATTATTTCGTAAACCTTAGGTACGTTTGGTACCTTTGTGCAAAATGTTGCATGTTCTGAAAATTCCAATCTATACCTTAACGCGAAGCCTGTGCTTAAATAACTATCGTCACCATCTAAGGCCATCCTACACAAAAGGCGATTCATCGGGTTAAATTAATACAAGTAGCTTCCGCGGTCGTACAGGACAGGTCGACTTAGAAAGCTAGCCACTCCCTCCCTTTCCAACGCATTGCCTCTTTTCGCACCTTCTGTCTTTCTCCATGTACCTCTTTTTCTCCACCACTCCAAAAGCTCTAGCTTTCCTTTAGGAACTTACTTTTGTAGTCCTCCTCATTGTCTTCCTGGCAAACTATTTATTTTTTGCGTGTCCCATACCTCTCCCATGATTTTCTCCCACCCCTCTTTCTCGCGCTCTCCCATCCAATCCACCCATCTAGCCCTTTCATTCTCTCTCCTGCTGTTTCCCAACACCACGATTTCCTTTTGTTCTTGCATGTGGTGCTCCTGAACCCTTCTATACCCTTCCCCAGGGACAGGATGGAAGCGGAGGAGCGTCAGGGGGAACAAGAGAGTATGGGAGAGTAGGGTGGATAATGTGGGAGGAGAGGGGATGGTGGTGGAGGAAGACCGGATTTTCCTTCCACAGCCCTACTTTTTCATCCTTTCCCTATCCCCCTCTCTATCCCCTCCTCTCCCCCCCCCTTCCTCAATCCTTTGCCCCGTGATTGTAAAGCGTCACGGCTCTTGTGGGAATTAAGATCGCTCCCCGATAGCGCAAGCATACCCTATTTAAACCTGTGTCGCAGTCTTCCCGGCCTGTAAACACTGAGAAGTAAACCGTATTTCTTTACGACCGCGACTCCGAGGGGAGGTTTTGTGCATCACGTTCCGAGCAGCCTTGACTTCGGGGCGAGATTAGCCCCTCCGTCTCAAATATTGTATTTTTTTCGTTCCTTCGTCCATTGTTGCTCTTTTTTTTATTTTATTTTATCTCAGGCCTTTTTTTATCATGAGCCTTTTTAATTTATGGGAAACAAATGTTTTTGTTTATAAGACTAGTATTTTCCGACTAGTGGTCAGCCGACAATTGATTGACCACTGGAGAATTTTGGAGGTCTGTGAAGAAATGAGGGCACTTTTGATGAATTTGAAAAAAATACATTGCTTATGGTATTCAGGTTTCTGGTTCTGCGATTAAATTATTTAATATTATGCATAATATTAAATAATTTAATCGCAGAACCAGAAACCTGAATACCATAAACATGAGCTGCGAAAATCTACAAAAAAAGTACATTGCTTTTGGTCCACGTATCCTTCAGGTCCCAAAGTTAGAGACACAATGCATATAAATTAATATAAAAATGGAGCGAGGAGATGTATATTCAATGCAAAACAATAATTCAGTAATTAGGATAAAACAGAAGTGTATAAGTTGAAATGAGATTTGCTGTTGTGTGAAGCATATGCCAGTTTTATGGGGCAAGGATCAATGACAGAGTAAAAGAACTCAAGGGATTTGATCATTAGAGTTTCTATGCCGTTATGTCTGCTTTGCATGCATCTAAATTAATTAAGCCCCTGAATGTATCGTGTCTCCAGGTAAAGAATTTTACCGGACAGGACCGTTAGTATTTAATGAGGGAAGAATATATTGCTACTCTTTTAAATTAATTTTAGATTGGTTTATTTAAGCTTCTGTTTTGAATTATTGGCTTTGTATCTTGCACGATATTTTTAAATGTTTTTACATAATTACATCTCTTCCTCTTCCTTCAATGGCTTTTTCTGGAATTCTTCTGAATGCTTAATAGGATTGATTAATTCTCTGTCTCATTTATATCAGCCGTGCTTTTTAAAAGTAAATGTAAATGCGTCTTAAATTTGTTATCCATTATCCTGGATTATCCATATTATTCCATTGTATTAGCCTGTACTTCAAATCCTACTCTTTGTCACAATATACCTATGGTTATAAACTAATCAGAAAAAGCATTTAAATTTTAATTCAAAATGATCCGTGTCCAATGATATCTTGAAAAACTATTTACGTGACTAATTAGCTCGTTCCTCATAATTATAATGGGGGTGAGTAAAGTTTTTTGCATCTGTTGTTGGTAATTGTACTATTTTCTGATTATTTGAGAAGGAATTTACGAATAGTTCAATTTCCTTTTGTTTTAAAACATGTTAATACAAGCAAATCCCTCAATTACATCAATGCTGGATAAGACAATTCCTTCTGTGAAAGTATTGTTCTGGGATTCATTTTGACCTATATTCTCCTCACTAAAAATATCACACGCCGGCGATTAGCCTTCAATGATTAGGAAAAGAAATCAGTTTCCCTATTTAGTGTTACGTCCCCTTTATGTGCATCCTACTTCATGTCAATAGCGTCTCTGGACTCTAATTCGGTTTCTGAGGCCGGTCACAACTCGTCCTGATACGCTATCTTCAGGTCTTAATGGCTCATCTCATCGTTTCGGGGGAGTAAATGGGTTTTGTCCTCCCATGGATGGCGGAGTCAGAAGAAACAGAATATTATACGGATGCCACCAATAATCCCCAATGGTCGCCTTGTTATTTCTTTGGCTTTTTCCCTCCCACTATCCTTTTGTTCTCCTCATGTCTTCCATCTCATGCCTCCTTCATTATCCGCTTGGACTCTCCCCTTTTCTGCTCCCTTCTAATCCGCTTACAACCCATCCTCCCCTGTCCACCAGTATTTATCCTTGCCAAGCCGAATAGTATTTTCCCCCGCAACATTTTCCTGTTATTATTCTGTATCTGAAGAGGATGGGCTTAGTGTGAACATTGAAATACTTTGCCATGGATCGGCATTTCCCGACTCTCAGAAAGGTTACTTAGTACAATGACGTCCAGTTTTAACACAGAATTAAGCAGTATCATAAGATGGGATTCCTAATTTAGAAAAGGAGCCATCTTCAATCGATTAAAGGAACCCTTTTTCAAGAGATTTTATTCCTCACTCACGATGTTTGTAATATAGAAATCAACATAGGAACCTTATTCTTGAGTGGGTATTATTGATTTTTAATGCCCTGTTTTCACTACATTAAAGTGCATTGTGGTCACTATTCCAGATTCCGCATTTAATACTCTTCCTGTAAATAGAAAAAATAGCACTATTTCTCATACAAATAAAGCATTAACTCGACATGTTTCAACTTACCAAGTCATATGAGCACCAGACGGAATCATTAAGCCAATGTAAGTAGCAGCAAATGATGACTTAAATTTAACTGAAATATGTTGTTTAAGAAGTGGAAGAGCGATTGCCACAGGAAAAAATCGGCCTGGACCGGGAATTGAACCTCGGATTATCCGGTCCAATGCGCAGACCACTACGCTACCTAGGCTTCCTAATTCCCGTGGAAATTTATGAGAATACAAGGGGACTAAATGTTACTACTGGATGTTTACTTTATCGCCATATTTGCGGCAGGCATGAATAACTTCGTAAGTGGAAGAGTGGCAATTTTTTCTCTCTCTCATGCATCGAGTGATTTGCTAGGATTCTCGTTAAGCCTGATGAAGTCTCTGAGGAATGACTTTTACAATATTTCTCGTAAGATGTTTATGCATTAAAGCTGCGGTTCCCAACATTTTTCGGCTTGCATACCCCATGCTAACCCATTTCCCTCAAAAGTGCCCCTAACAGTTGAACCTTGTTGTATGGGGATATAGTTGCCGCACTTCCTCCATTATTCAGCTTTTATCGCGTTCCCAAAAACCGCCGACCACAGGTTGAGAATCACTACAGTGGAGGATGGAGGTTTGGAATCGAATAAAAACTTTTGTATAAAAATTCAGGGAAAGCTCCCTGCGGGCGGCGAGAATATTAATATTACTCTCTAAGGGCCTCCTAATAATAAGGTACAAAACCATTAATGAATTTTTGTTTTCCGTCTATTCTTGGATTGAATATATTGTACTCTTCATATATTCTATTGTGTATTTGATATATTCGAAGAGCTGCGAAACTGGCCGTACATTAACTTTTAATGGAGTTACCCCCTGAGTCACACAATTGTGTGAAATTCACAGTGAAACAATCATTCTCCTGACCTGGGATTCGAACCCTAACCCCTCGATATTGCCCCGAGTGGTCTGACCAGTTAAGCTACTCAGACAAATGATTTTTTCACAGTGAATTTCACACCATTGTGTCTCCATCAGCGGGTGACTCCGTCAAAAGTTTCAGCGCGGCCAGTTTCGTAGTTCTTTGAATTTACCTGAACAAAATACATTTGTGTTTAAGATTGGGCTTTCTTGTTGGCTACGGCGGTAAGCGCACTAACATCACTACTTGATGACATCGTATACACGGTACATGTGAGGTCAAACCGCTCCTCAAAACCTCCATGAAATTCCTTGTGAAAGAGGGCGCCTGTGAAGCTTTACTGGATGGAGGACTCTGCGCGAGACCGATATCGGATTAGAATCCCATACGAATGATTTTGCTACTTTGAATTTAATAATATTTTATTTGATTTGCATAGCCGCATATATATTTTTAGAGCGGATTCTGTCTCCGGAGCGGAAATGTTCACATGTATTAACGATTCCAGGTGCACACAGACCTGAGATCACCGGCTTGTTCACGAACTGTGCACGTCTGCTTTATTCATGAGATTCCGACAGTGATTAGGGCGAAGGGGAGGAGGGAAACATGACTTCTCAGTGGTTCAGACATCCATTTGAAAAATGTTGGTTAAACACTGTTTTTTACAGAAAAGTCAGCGGAAGGTGAAATTAAACTTCAAGGCCTCCCCCTTCTTTCGCAAATCCCCTCCCTCTGTATTGTTTTCCCTTCCCTTCTTACCCACCTCCTCATGTCATATCATTTGATCTCATTCATCCACATCTTTTGTCTCTTTTTCAATCCATAATTTCCTCTCTTCCCTCCGTTTCCGCCTGCCCCTCCCCATGCCCAGTTCCATCCCTCCTTTTCAATTTCCTTTTCAGCCGCACCCATTACCACGTCTCTCGTCAACAGCCAAACTCCCCCCCCAACACACAAAGTGAATCCTCGAAACTGCCGATTCATTGTATCTCTGTGCCCTCCTCCCATACTCCACCACATCAAAAATAAACCCCAGCCCCATACCCCCCATGTGCCCTCACACACAAGCCCAAACTTTATTCTCTTTCCTTTTCATTCACTTTCTCAGGAGTTGTTCGCTTGCCTCGTACTTCTGCTACTTGTTTTCTTTTGTATTTTCTCTTTCCAACCTTCCTTTATCTTTTTATCTATCTCCCACTTTGTACTCATTCTTTTTCTTTCCATCATTCCCATTTTGTAGGGCTACCTAACTCTATTTTCTAATTTCTAATTCCCTCCCTTTTTAGGAACTCCCCTCATGCTTATTTCTTTTGCTCTCTCCATTCCTGCCGCCTCACCTTGAGTCACTCATGCCAATTATCTGGCCAAATTTTGCGATGTCACTAACTTATCGCCTTTCACGCACCAAATTGCAACGAGTCATTGTATTCAGTTGTTGTGGAGAGAACTGTTCGACATTTGTATGATGGAGTAGGTTAGGGTTAATGAGGGTTATTTTTGCCTCTGAACCGCAGCTTAAACTTTACTACTTGCTTTAGGTCCCTAAGTAGCTCACACGACACGCCCACCAAGGTAACCTTTTCCATGTTCCCACTTGTGTTTCCAGTTATATTTCCCATTTAACCATTCGCTACTCGTTAAGTATATGCTAAGTGCTACCCGCGACTTAATGAGGCTCATTAAGTGATACATTTAATCAGCAAATTACTACAGGAGGTCTTAACCTTAAGGAAAATCTTAACGACCGACTCTTTAAGTAGCTATCCGGAGTAAATCAGTACAATCAGGAGTATACACGATCTGCAAATCATGAAATCTATTGTTATTTTTGTACACAATTCGTTTTATTTCCACATCTCAAAGATAGAACGCATAAAAATAAGGCTTCAATTACTTCACCCGCAAGCCATTATTTTCACTTGCATCGTCAATTTGCTTCACACTCATGCTTCCAAGCTTCTTTTCCCTTTTCCTTCGAATTTTGTGCGCCAACATACTCTTATTCTTGTTCTTTCTCCTTCATTATCGATCGGTGGAGGACTAAATTAAAGTTCGATTCCATCATAAAAATGTCATCTTTCAATGAAAATACTTACTTTCATACTCCTGTTTTTCATACTTCCCCCGGCAACATAAGGATTTTTCCTCCACCTCCTCCCATACCCCTCTGCGCGGGAGATAAGCCGCGTTCAAGCTCTACTAATGCTTCCCCTTGCTTCCCACTTTATTGAAAGGCGAACCTTTTCCTACATCAGCCGACTCTCGGGGTTCTTTTCTTTTATGAGGACGAAGGGAGGCTGGTTGAGGTTTAAATTTCCATCCACACGTGCAAGATTCGGTTCACTCATGCACATAACTCAATTTTGCTTGGATCGCGATGGAACCCCTCCCACCCTCACCAAAAAATGGGAGCTGCCAGCCAGCCTATAAAAACGGTTGTTAAGTTGATACTCAGCTTGTTACCTTTGTGAGTAGAATCCCTACTCTCAATATCCCTTCATCTGTATGTTTCCCGTCATCTCCTTTACTCTTATATTCTCCTCTGATCACGCTGCCCGTCGCTCACTTTCCCTTTCCCTCCTATAAGGCTTCTTCCTCCTATTATATTACGTTCTCTCCCCCTCCGTTCCTGGGGACTTAGATTTCATTTTCTCAAAAAATGAATAACAGGAAAGTATCCAACCATTAGTTACACGTCGGATCAAAGAGGTATTTTGATTATTTTAGAGATTTCTCAATTGTTACGGTGCCTTGTTCGATTATAATTCAATTTGTATCCAAACGAGGTTTATGGACTTGGTTGAGACAAACGCAAAATGCGTCCTAATATTCTAAAGGGATGAGTTGGTTACGCCTGATCCATATCATACGTCACCCAGCTTTAGCATTGTAGATTCCGATGACAGGTATAAAGGAATATTATGGTGTGACGAGACATTACATGACTCAAGTATGAGGGTTAAAAAGGAATCATCATCTAAATCATTGCCCTGTTCAGCCCGAAGTCTGATAAAGCTATTGATATTTTTGCAAGTAACACTTCTTTTTTTAAAGTGGACCCCATGAATAATTCTCAATTACCCCGCAAAAGTGAAACCGGCTCAGCACATTTATTTTTCGTAGAACTGGTATAATATTATTTCCCTAGTTTCCTAAACGTTCATGCTTTCTGCTAATTTTTTCTGTTCAAGAGAAAAAAGTGACTCAGGAAAACATTTCAAAGACACTAATTAACTGCAAGTACAAAAAGAAGTTGCGGTCATAATAAAATGTTTCAGTTGGTGAACCGTTGAATATTGCAAAAGATTGCTTATGACCCGATGGTGTCGAGACATGACACATTTTTACAACCACTGCAATGATTATTTCAATTTTATCCTCCCTTAATATACTAGATATGCTACTAAGGCAATCGCATTCACCGAAAAAGAAACGTAGAAATATCGTTCTTGAACAATCCCGATATTTGCTGAGAAAACACGCGGAGATAGATACATGGATAAATAAATGCATATCGTAGAAGTAAGGATCCTTAAAATTAACGATGATTAAAAAATGATCTTTAACATTATACCCCTTAACAAATTTTTTTATGCCCACTAGGTTTTTACATCAAATAGTAAATATGTACACAAAGAACGTGAAAATATTGGTCAACGAGGAAAATACGGCGTATACTAGTTGAGCACAAGAAAATCCGGAAATATGATTTAAATATTCGAAATGTGTATGATGTAAGCAAGGCATCAGATCAAATCGGCTAAAGTGAAAAATGGATTCATTCGATTGAAACTTCGCTTACGCTCTTTCCCTGCTATGATACTAGATTGAATTTTTTAATTGGTCGTGATATTTTTCTAGAATTAATTTTCATACAAGATTATGTTCATTTATGTTCTAGTTTCAGCAAAGTTACATATATTATTAATATTAATCCTAAGTAGATCGATAGTCATTAGGTTTGTTGAATATTTAACTCGCTGCGTCCTCTGATCGCTCCAGTTGCTTTTTTGATAAATAAAAGTTTTATAAAAAAAAGCAGCCTAAACGATTTTAATTCGATATATTAAGTCGATGTGTATCTCATATGATTCATACCTTCCATCTCATCGCAATGAAGTAAGATATTTTCTCAAATACGTCTTCGTTTTTCGTAGAGCTACTATGCGTTCTATGTCCTCAGCTGGCTATGATTGAAAGCCACCCTATGGAAAAATTGATACTACGAAACTTCTAGTCAAGGGAGTAGTTGAATAAATAATAATTTTCTCAGTTCTTAAACGTATTAAATTAAAGGCGAGTTTAATATCAACATGCCAGTCTTGAGATTAACTTCATTGATATTATTTTTCCTCTAGCCATATCTGGTGTAATACGCTTAGAGATCTATGGGCTCACATGCGTGTGAGAGGTGCAGTTTTTTTTTTAATTTTAATTAGTTCTTCTATCGAAATCTATGGATATGTTATAACCTTTACAAATGCCATGAAAAAAATTGTAGCTCCAGTCAATGCTTTTTCCTGTTGACACACTGCTGACTAGCTTAATTCGGCGCATATTCTCTTGATACCACAACTATGGGCAACGCTTACGATCTCGTTATGTTTTTCATCGGTTAAAAATACATCGCTTTCATAAGGATTACTACATATTATTCTGAAAAATGATTCTATTAAAAATTTTAAGTTTCATTTCATTTTAGTGCCATCATTGATTTATTACTACTTATTATTAATGTGGTCATTTTTCCACTCCTGATACTTAGATGAAGAATTTTCCAGAGTTACTCAAGTGGCATTCCCTTTGTTGATCTCACATTTAGTTCACGCAGTGAACCATAATCCCGTGAATTCCCATGCATTTGCTAAACAAACCATCCAAAGCCAATAAAAACACGTTTTTCTGTATGCTAGCGTGAATCGACAATCCATATTCCAGCGCGGTATATTGCGTCCTAACCGATCTCTTAGACGGAAAACAAGAGGCGACACGTCGGAATCGTCCCGCTCAAAATCCCTCCTCGAATCGAATTGTGTAAATAAACATTCATATTTTAACAAGGGGTTGTTTGTACGCCACATTCGATCTTAAAGGACTATTTGCTCCATAAACAAATTCCTCCTTCTCTCTTCTATCTTCCCTTCCCTCAGTTTATCCCCTCGGGAGATGATCGCAGGTGGATGTGCTGCCGGAAAAATTGCGTGTACCTAGAGGAAGTGTTCGGCGAGTGTTGGTTGGATGGGAAAAAACGGACCAACCAGATATTACGTTTCATCCTACTCCTGAACTCCTCAGCTCACAATGATGCGCTTCCCAGATCGCTCAAATTACAGTGGTAAAAAAATTGATAGTCTCAGGCGAGATGTAGAGGAGGACTTGGATGTTATTAAAATGAAATACACAGCATTTTTCCGCGAAAACAAGACAAAAGCAAACGTGTCTGCTCACTTATCCAGTACACATTCACCAGATGATGGCTTTTAGAGCTCAAACGCATTGTGACAAGTAAATTTTTTCACGGAAAAGTGATGTTTCATTTTACTAATGTAAAATACAGGTCTCCGGAAGAATCTAGTGAAGGTATCAAGCACATCATTATCAACTGCTATCAATCGAAAAATTGGTTTTCTGCAGCTCTCGATTCCATTCTCTTTTTCAGAAAGTTACTTCATGGTTCCTCCTTTGAATTCTATCACAATTATCTTCTTGTATTTCATCTTAGAGCTTCAGATTTAATTATTTTTATTCATTTCTTCCTCCAGTGTGTATTCAGCCGGTAAATATGTCTTAGAATGTGAGCGATAATTTTTCTCTTCTACTAATTAGAGTTTTAAGCATCTTGCCTTCCACTGTCTTCGTAAACTTTATCTTTGCTTATTCTCTCCGTCCATTTAATCATAATCGTGTATCAATATGACCATATTTTCATTGCTATCATTCTCATTTGTTCTTATGCTGCTGTGGCCAAATTTCATTTCCATCTCCATACGTACAGTGCCAATACGTCATCAAGACAAGCAGTACATTTTTATCGGTAAAAATTAATACATGTGAGATTTCTCATTTTCTGATTGAATGCATATTTGGTAAGGTACCCACCAACTTAGGTTATTTGCACCATTTAGGATAGTTGTATAGGTTAATAAATGGAAGAAGGGTGGGTATTACTAGGTAATAATATAGTTTTATTGTTCACAGATTTACATCCGATCTGAACGATTTGCATTAATCACATTTTAGGTACTCTTAATGAAAGGCGTAAAGGTACTAGTACAACTTCCCATCCAACGAATGGCAGCCTTCAGTTGTTCTCCGTATAGCACCCTAATAGAGAGCGGGATTCCGGTGAAAAATACCCACCGCTGCAGGGATTTGAAAATTTTCCCTTCAGGATAAAAAGCCAGTACTCTAGCTACCACACCAACCCAATTTTTCCCTGTCAAAAACTCTTTACCATTTGTTTTGACATCCCCCGCGTGACCTTATTCCCTTCTCCACCTACATTATTTCTTCTCTCCCTTTCCATGCGTTCATTTTTTTACATTCTCCACCCTCACTCGCTTCTCCGATGAGCAAACAAAATAAGCGAGGATTCTCCTCTTGGTGAGAGCGGAGGGTATGGGGGCGACTGGGAGTTAGTGCGTGGGGGTGAAAAGAGCGGTAGGGAGTATGGCGCAGTAGGAAGAGTAGGGCCGAGCGGTGGCGTCAGTCAGATTGGGTATTGAGTGGACCTGCTCTCCCCGTTCCCATAGTAACGCATTCGTGGGCTCCGAGGGGCGTTGGCCAAGCTCCTCCTCCCACGCTTCCCCCATCCCGCTCTTCTTCCTCCCACCTACTCCACCTCTCCTCCTGCCTCTTCTTTTCCACATCTACTACCTTCTCTATTTCTCCTCTAATCCATTTCTCTTTTTCTCTTGCTTTTACTTTCTTCCCCTCTTGGATTTCTGTACTTCCCTTCTACTTTTATTCGTATCTTTCACATCTTTTCTTCATTTCTATTTCTCTTTTTCATTATTTCAAATTTTCCCCTCAACTTCGCCATGTCCCTTCCTTTTTTATATTTTCCATTCCTTTCTCCTATTTATCTACCTATTTTGTATTTATCCTCCTGCTCCTCTTCCCATCTTTTCCACTTTTCACCCTCCTTCTCGTCTTGTCCTACTCAACTTCCAGTCCTATCCTCCTGCTTTTAACCTTCATATTTTCCCAACATTCCTCCTACTTTTTCATATTCACCGTCTCTCTTCCCCTTACCTTACTTTCATCGTCATCTCACCTCATCGGCTTTCCCTCCTCCCTTTCATATACCATTTATTCCCTTTTCTTCCATTTATCCTCATCTTCCTATACTCCTCCTGACTTCGATCTTCTCCTTCCCGCACTAGTTTGCTCCGCTCATTATATCCCCCACTACCCTTTACCGACTGTCTTTCCTTTGCCCTCTCCTCCTACTTACTTCATCTTGCCTACTTATCTTTCCTCATTTATCCCCTCACTTCTTTTATATCTCCCCCATTCTTACATTTCTCGTCTATTTTTCCTCCGTTTCCTATTTCTCCCTCAATTCCTCCGCCCTCTAACCTCTAGCGTCTACTGTCTCATGGCATTGCCTTTATATCCGCTGTTACACTTATCTTCTCCTCTAATAGTCCTAAACATATATTCTCTCCCTCCCATAGCTTTCTCTGCTTTTACCCTACCTTTTTCTATTCCCTCTTCTCCTTCATTTCTCCTAAGTCAACCTCTGATCTTGCGCTATTCTGCTTCATCTTATCGTCTATTCATCCTCCTTCTTCCCACTTATTTTCCCTCACATCTCCAATATATCTCCTTTACCTTTTCCACACTCCTTCCTATTACCAGCCAGCGTTAGGTGATGGTTGATTTCAGTAATGGAGAGGAACCCAGCGCTGGCTTTAGCCTACAATTAACGAAAGTTGCCTGAGATCTGCTGTTAAACGTTCTATCCGATGAGCGGAATGCCGCACATTAATTCTCAAAAAATTGCATTCATGGGATTAGATGCCCTATTCTGTATGATCTCGGAATTCCCAAGCCTCGACAGTGACGACATTTTGATGTCACAGCCTCGAAAATTACAAATGGATTTTCACAATTTGATATTTGTCGGAAGGTATAACGCCATATCCACGAATTTTCTGAGGTTCAACCGTATCGATTCCTTCCTGAATAAGGCCCCAGGGCCTCTTAAATCTCCGCCACTGTTGGAAATAAAGCTCTGATCCTCAGTGTAGGAATCTCGTATATTAAAGGCAACGGATCTACTTATACTTCTCTATTTCATTTCTTCTCCTCTCTTCTATTTTTTCAGACTCTTCGTTTCCATTACTCTCTCTTCAATTTCCTTTTTTCCAAACAATTTCTCCTCCACCCTCAAATTTCCACACTTCCTCGTTTCCATTTTCCCCCACTTCATTTCTCCCATCACATTCCATGACCTCTTTATTCTATTTTCTATCTTCGAATTTTCCGTTTCTTTCCCTATTTTCCATTTCACATCTTCTTCTATTCCATTTCTCTTCTCTTCTGTTCCATGTTTCCTCTTTTCAATCCTTGTTTTTATTCTTTTCTTATATAAAATTTCTCCTCCATCACTCCCCCTCTCGTCCATTTCTCCTCTCCTTTTCTGTATCTCCTTTCCTCTCTGGCTGTAATTTATTTCTTTCCCTCTTTTCCATATCTATTCCTGAATTCCATTTCTCCTCTTCATCCTTTCCATGTCTCCTCTAAACTGTTCTCTCTTCTTCTATTTCATATCTCTCCCTTCCTCCCATTTCATCTCTTCCTCTATTCCATTTCTCCTGTCCCTCAATTCTCATTGAAGCTTCGGACATTTTTACACCCATCATGTTCTCATGGTTCTTCTCCGCCGTCACCCACTCATCCCCAGTCCCCTTCAGCCGTGCCCAATTTTCAGTCAACCATTTTCCCGTTCCACGGGAGGATTTTGGGACTCATCGGAATGGAGTCCGGTGGAGTGGGCTGGAAAGGATGACGAGCCCTGTCATTTCGGTGGAGTCGGAGAGTGTGTGGGTGGAGGAGTTGGATGAGTAGGGGAATGGGTGTAAAAACGACCGAGGCATCGATGCGGTGTATCGTGAAATGAAACTGGGCTCTTCGAGATGGCCCTCCCTCCCCAATCCACGCAGACTCATCGCGCACCCTTCACCTTTTTCCTCTCCCTCTATTGGGTTTATGAACAGTTCAAAGTTCGGCGGACACCTATACATATATTGCTTTGGGATTGAATGAGGGTGTCTCCGGACCGCCAATAGGGTGCGATACTCTGATTTATATGTTAGAGAAGGTTGGGCAATACTAAATTTGAATCTATATTGTGTACACTTTCACATTCAAAATGACAGGAAAAGCCATCGAGCCACTCAGTGAACAAATAAGGCTCTCAAATGTATTTCATGTGGGAATAAAGAAAAACTAAAATGTAAAGAACTCGCTCTTAAGAGGATAGTAATTAATTGTTGTCAGTTGAATTACAGTCGATATTATATAGCTCATAGGCTTATGTAGGTGCAGTTTTTCCTTATTTTGAACCCAGTGACTACGCAGAATTTAGGTACGGCTAGTTCTCGTTTACTCTTTTTTTTGCGTGAATAAATTGGAAATGATATTTAGAACACCTTTATTAAGAGAAAGGAATATGAGAAATTTAATGAAAGCAATTTGGCTAGGAAACAGTAAGTGACAAAGGATAAGAGCATTCCTTTTTAGTTTCCTATTATCAATGCTGATCGGTGTAGACTTTTCCTTTCCCGTAATCTCTAGTGCAATTACCAGTCTTCCATGGCTAACCCGGTGATAAATTCAATTGCGTTACTGTTGCGTGCACTCTGAATGAAAAGTTCCGGAGTCAATGAGAATTGGGCCTGCCATTAATTCGATACTGAAGTAAAATGTCCCTTGTGTACTACGTTGAATTCAGCTGCGTCGCTTAAGGGGAGCCTAGTATGAAAGCTGACCTATTGCGTTCCCGGCTTGGAATGACGGCTCCTGGTGAACCCACCCGGGGTCAGGGGTGGTAAGTATGGAGTGGAACGACTGGACGTAAACTGTAGCCAAGTAGTGTTTCAGGCATATGCATTCCGTACTAACTCCAACCCTTGGCCTTGTTGCTACTGCGAACTCCCTTGAGGCCTATAAATGAGGATTTATGAAGGCGGTCAACATTTTCACAAAAGTTAGAAATGGGTATTTTTTTCGAAAATCAAGGTATCTAATGTGCTTCTATAGTTTAATTTTTTTGTATTATAGCGTCTTGATAGTGATTACCTACCTATTTGATAGTGTGCCATAATTTTTGTCTTTGTCTTGATTAACTAGACTTGTCAATCTTAAAATATAGTTTGTTTGACCTTTTTTTATTTTTTCTATCGCATTTCCGTACATTGGCGACCATGAAGTTATACGATGGTGGCTTATGTGGAAGTTATTGAAAATGGTAACTTAGTCCAGCTGGAGTACGGTTCCAAGTGTTGTGAGGCATGGAATTCTTCAGTAGGTAGCGTGTTATCATTACCATTACCTTTCCCAGTGACCAGGTAGGTCACTGGGAAAGGTTATGATAATACGCTAAAAAGGTGCGTGCTAAAAATAACATAATAATAAAAATTAGCAGTGCTAAAAAAGAAAGGTAAACCTATCTTTTTTAGCATTTAAATGTCAATGTGCTGAATTTGGTACATAACCCTCAGCTCATTTACCAATGCTCAATATTTCGAATACGGTCCAATCAAAAATTATCATCAAGCAAAAAATATGCTAATAAGAGTTTCAATTCAGTTTCATTAACCTCCATTATTTAAAAAATGCTTAAAGATACTTAAAAATGCTGTAATTTCCATTATTTCATAGTAATGAGGAATAAGTTCTTTCAAACAAATAATCTTTTAGTCCACTTAGACATGAGGATATCCTCCTAGTACCTATTAATTTGAATATTTTTTGTATCGGCACTCAAAATCCAGTTTCTCGGTGACGTACAGGCATCGACGTTGGTTGGCATGGTAATGGCCGTTACCATGTTTGAGTTTGGGGTTTGGACGTGGAATGAGCTGGGTCAGCTAGATCACTGTTTCAGGAAAAGGAGCTCATCCTCCTCCCCCTTCTCTTTCCCTCGGGTTTGTCCCAAAAAATGGCCATCATCCTTCAATTTCCAATGGATATCTCGTTTTAGGAGTGGACGGAAATAGAGAGGGGGCTGCGATCACCGATAAGGGTGAGGTGTGTGAGTAGGGAATTGAGGGAGGAGTGGTGTTGGTGAGGCCGTGTGTGGCGGCCGGGCCCCGGGAATGACTCCCCTCGTGCATGGGCATTGGTGAGGGCAAAGGTTAAGGCTGTATCGTGATAGGCACCCCCACAAAGACTGGTGTCTTAGGAGTGCCCATGTAAATCCTGCTAATGGATATCTCCTTCCTCAGCTAGTTTATGTATATTTGCCATAACAGCAGATTTCAGTTCCACTTCGTGGTTTTTGTTATGCTGCATTCATAAACGTGTTTAGATGTTAATTATTTAACTGTGAAATATACACTTATTTTAAAAATACTGGGTATTTCCGGCCAAGTTACATTCAAACCTAACTGGTCATATCTCGCTAGGGAGGTATGATTCTATGATTGAGCTTTAAGTTTAAATTAAATTCGAATTTAAAATAATCCTGAAATCCTGAAGGTATAACGATGTAGGAAACTAAAGATAAAAATAATAACTTTTACTGATGCCCTCAACAGGAACAGACTCCCGGAACGGTATGTTAGCTATTCGGTACGTACCTGGGGCAACTGATATATTTTTCCTTTACGAATTTTCTACCATGTTTTCATTCTCTTCTCCGTGAACTTTAAGTTGTTATAGCTAAACCTTTTGCTTATTCTTATTTTTAACAATGATAACTGTCTATTGAAGGAGATCTTAGAGATATGTAAGATTTCCTTTATCTCTTGAAGCACCATTTATCTATCATTATATGAAACACTCGAGGTGATACTGCGGAAGGGTGAGTTTTCTTGTCACCATAGATATTTCTTCCTTATAAATTTGAACTTTAAGCTTCATTAATGAAACGTTTGAAACTTTTACAAGTACCTGTGCATCACCATCGCTTTATACGCTGCCTAATGCAAAAGAAGTTAATTAGAAAAATATGGTCAATTGAAAAAATAATCCCCATACATTGTTAAATTAGACCTCGGTTTAGTCTTGTACTCTCATGCTGGTTGATTCCGTGATGCTATACTTTTCAATACCTCTCTACATCCTAATACCGTTGTACTATGTTTAATTTATCTAACTCTCTTCTCTACTTCACCAATCTCTCCCAGTTTGTTATGTATACACAAGAAGATAGAAACAAATTTAAGTGCGAAATGACCTTAGCCGTCGAAGCACTTTTTACAAGAATACTACTATAAACAAATTCCTACGAAAGAAAATCAAAGAAACCAACAATATCCCTGAAACCAACCATCCCAATATTAATCCCTGGAATAATTTTAATCTCTGAAATCGAAATTTATTGTTAACCAGTATCATGTGCACTATTATTTTCAATATTGGTAGAGGGCATGAAATAATTGATCCAAAATTTATAAAAGGGGAAATGCCATTCGTATTTTGTCATTATGGTTCTTGTAAGGCAGTAATAACGAGTAATCAATTTAGACGGAACATAAAAGAGGACCTAAGACGGGTACAAGGAGTAGGATACAAATATCTCCATGTTGGAGGGCATACCTGTGGAGGGTATGGCTGTAGAGAAGATGTGGAGTAAAAAAAAGTAGAAGTAATCTTTCTTATTTCTTGGAATGTCGAGCTCTGAAAATCATTCTAATAATAGTCAATCGAATAAATATTGTTTTATTCTTACGGAAAAAGCGTGAAATTTATGTTTTTAACATTAACTCCTAGTAGCTGTGAACGAAGCTTATAAATAATTTTCTCAGCAAACTGTGCTTGGTTAAGAAAACGTCACAAAGGCTTTTTTGTCTTTTTATGCTTCTTATATTAGGAAAAAGTTTTTAAAAACGCTGCTTTTTATTTACGGAGTTTGAAAGGCGCCAAAGAAACAGAGATTAAGCAAGGGAGGACAGGGAAATAGTTTGCGAAGGAAAGTGGATAGGGTTTCCTAATTATGGCCTCAGTTAATGAGCATCACATAAATAAAACGTATAATTTATCTTCTATGTTCCTCCGGAAGGAAAGATTATAAATTGCCTTTAATTACATTTTAAACGAAGAAAAAGCTTCTTTGTCATTTAATATTATTTTTATTTTTCAAAAGTTATTCAAAGTCACCCAAATTAACTTTTATCTGCTCCTTCTGTGAGAAAAAATGGCCCAATTTTGCCGTGGAAGTATCAAACGACGTGAATTCATTACGTGTAAATATTTCTAAAATAAAACCGGATCGAAATATTTGCATTAGTGATACTATATCAATTGCTCAGAATCATAAAATTAGTTCAGACAAAAGTGGTGTAGTGTAAGTTGATGGGATAGGTATATGGACAAGTAATATAGCGTGCTTGCATCATTCGTAAAAAATATACATATTTAAAATGGCATGCTACATTATTGTAGGAGAACACTTTTTATTTAAAACCGATGATGAACTACGCTATGAATTTGTTTATAGTCGTGTTGTGTTAGAAGCCAGCTCTTTATATTCAGAACTGAGTTAAAATGTTTAGTGTTGTAATAGAACGTGATTTTTCAGTGCATTAAATCGCAAGTGAGTAAGCACAAGACAATTTCGTGAGGTATGACCTCAATCATCGTTGTCTATAATTTATGAAAAGTAACCCAGAAATTCATGTCACGCCGTATAAAGTGGTGTTGGTTTTTCAAAATGGTGAGTTATTTAGGTATTTTTCCTGAACTATCTGCCATGCTTTATCGCAACAAAGTTTCATTCGCTTATGATATAGGTTAAATATATTTAAAGCTGTCCTGAGCTGTTATACTACTTTTTTTATTATTTAGAAAAAAGAAAGCTAAATAGAGAAAGGTATTGACTCTCAAAGGGTTTAGGTTTACGTCACCATGGTCTTAGACATCCGAGGAATAAATGAAACCTCCAAAATAACCATTTATTACAGGTCCCGATAACTGCTCCACCTGGAGGCAGTTGTCTGTCAAAAGGGAAAGGATTTCGCGTGATTTATATCCTCAGCGGAAGCTCCTCTCGTTTTACGTGCTGCCAACTTTAAAAAATAACAAAAAGGAGCAGAAAGCAGAAATACCGCGTCCCTTGCATTATGAAACAGGCGCAGGAGGAAGCGGCTATGACCCGAAAGATGCGGGAAATAATAAAAAAATCCCATGTAGTTTTCTCTCGCGCCACGAGGAGCGCGCTAATATATGCGCCCAGAAGGTATGTGTGTCGGTACATACGTTCCCGTTGCCTTAAAATATAAAAAAATCCACCGAAATGCGTGTGAGGAACATATTTTTGGGACGCAGTAGTTAGCCATGTAAAAGCCGCTTTTCCATGCCCTGAAAACAAAAGGGATGGCCCTAAGAGCTGTCACCAGTTAAGCGTTTTAAAGGTTAGATGGATATACCCGCATTTTTATATTTTTGAAGCGAGTCGAAAAAAAAGAGGAAAAGGTGGTTAGACATAATCTCCTAGAGCAACGGTAGTAAGCGAGGAGAATGGTGGAGACTTTTTTGTAAGGCTTTGTGCTACGGAAAAACAGGGCTAGCTGCGCTTAGGGCAAACAGGCGTAAACATTTATTAGCCTCGGACGCATAAGACCGGTTTGTGATGCGTGCTTACATAACTTCACCGCACCGAGTAGCAGCATTACTTTTATTGCTGAGATCCCGGAGATATTTTGGTCCAACCAGTAAAAATCAAACCACCGCGTCCTTTCCGCGAACTTTATTTCAAATGGAAACTGCCGTAGCTTCCAAGTCGATCTCTCCGTCTGTCTTTGCTCTACCGGAGCTGGGATAACTGTGGGAAAACTATCCTCGGGATATTAGATCATCTCTGTTTTGAAATGGGGCAATTTACAATTATAATTTGCGTATAATGCCAATACTTAATTTCAAATACTTGACGTCAATACTTCTGTGGTGGCAATACAGCAAATATAAAGGCACAGCGCAGGATGTCCTAGTTTATTTATTAGGCAATTCGAGGAGCCATTTGAACAAGCACTTTATGGATAATAACAATGCTTCCTTTAAATTATTAGATGTCATTGGTGGTCTCCATACCGAAACGAGAGATAAATTTCATATTAATTTTCGATATCCTGAATGCTTAGCCTGGCTCCGCCAAATTTCACGCTACTAATTCACACTATTTGCTGTAATTTTAAAGAGTTCGGTTTCGATTTTATGTTACTTAAAATCTTACCATGTGTATTTATGTATCTATCAATGGGTTTCCTTCATTAATAACGTCTTTGTCTTCCCTGTTGAACTCGTAATTCATACTGGAACGGAAATAGGGAAATTTAATAATTAGTGCTCGATGTGAATACAAAGATGGAGTTTTTTTCTTCTTCGTAATTTTTGTGATAGCCATCCTAATATTTCAAGAACAATTAAATATTAACTATCAATAAAAAATCGAATTTAAATTCGTGGGTTTATGACCTTAATCCTAATATTTATGAATGGTCTTTTCTCTCCGAATGACTGTCATGGTAGGTACACCTCTCATCAATGTTTGCGAACTCGCAGTTTTCGCTAAGCATTGACGACATCAGGTATCAGGTTCTCCCTAGATGAGTTTAGAAATTCCACAGTTTTATTTTCTCTAGCTGATTAGATTTCAATTACAACCCTGAGATGATACGATTCTACTATCCATAGCTCCCAAATAATACAATCTTACGACGAAAAACGCTGATGACGCGAGAAGGAATGCTGGTCGACTGCCAAGGGTTAATACCGTTGGTATATAAACCGTGGTTTCTTTTAGTCGAAGCTTACATTTGTTGAAATGCATGCACAAAAATTCCATTGAACCAACATCTCTTGCGACGTCTCCATTTTATTTCCCCCCCTGCTGATTTTGTCCCCGCTCGGAGGAAGGTGAACTAAACAACAAATGAGCCGGAGCATCGGCCGAATTATCAACTTCGACACTGTGCGCCTTGGAAACTAAAGAAGAAGTCGAATCGTTCGAAATAACTCAAGGAATCGTGATTCCACCTCGGTGAGCCGCCAATCCAATTGGATCAAAACGATACGGTGTAGCCGTCGTGAATGCCCCGGGAGGCCCGGCCGTGAGCGACCGGCATGGCAGGAGGGGGAGGGGGGTTTCCTTCGCGAAACGGTCGACTGGAATCCTTCGAGAAGGACGTGATCGGGTTGCGCGTTACAGAAATAGCCGGGACGGTTCCCCGGGGGCGATTGGGGGCCACTGCCTTCAGCCCCCCTTCCCAGACTATTGTCTCTATCGGTCACTCGCCACCCCCCTTCGCTTCCTATCTCCGCCAACCATCCTCCATCCACTCAGCCGAATCCTTCGATATTTCCGTATACGGTCAGCGTCCAAGACTCGCAACCACGTCGCGTAGCCGTGCCGCTGGTAGGAGAGGTTTAACATTTTCAGATGTGGTTCTACTTGCGGAAGCGCCGTCTGCCCGCTCCCCTCCCAGGTCGTTTCGAATCCGAGCTAGGTCATTTTCAGTAGTTCATGCCACCGATGAGATTGGCAATAAAATGGGTTTTTATTTCTTTCCTGAAGTAAGTGTTCCTCTGCTGTCATAGATGTGGAGATAAAACTGCGTTGCGAATGGTAAAATTGATACATTCACCCACAAAAGTGGAAAAGCAGAGGTTATTGAATAAATTTGCATTATCGTCCTGCAAATGACGCATTATCTTTTTCCAGCACAATTGGGTGTTGGAAGGTAAATAAGTAAATGTTTTCTAGATTTTTGCATGTGCAGGACCCTGCCTGCTAATCTACTTCCTACCCATCTTCATCCCATCCATTAAACCTATTTTCTTTATTCTTCCATCCCGCTTACCCAGCATCCTCCCCTCTATGTGTTGTAAAAATTAAATGTGACCACAGTCCTCCTGCAATTGAAGAATCGTAATGTATCTAGTCAAAACGACCCTAATACTAGCACATTTCCGATTAAACCGCCTACGGTCTAATATTCCATTTTACTTGCCAATTAAGAGGGACAGAATTTTTCTGCCTTCAATTTTGCTTTTAAATCAGAAATCTTTAAGATGGAATGTAAATTATATGCCAGCTGTTTTAAACCTTTTTTTTAGCCTTTGCCGTAATAAATGCCGTGCGATACGTTGGGATTATGTGTTATTTTTTTCTTCATGACCTCGGTGGTATAGGGCGTATAATATGTCGCGCTAGGATTGATGTAGTTACATTGAGTTGCCGTTATTGTTCAAACACGCAAATTACCATTCATGCTAATGAACCGAAACAGTAATTTTTAGAAGTTGCAGCAATATCCCTCTCAGGGCCGCATCGCAGCGCAGCAAAGAATGAATTCGTTCTCTTCGGGGGAGTTGCCTCCGGGGGGAAGCCAAGTGTAATCTCCGATTCCATTGGGAGCGCAAAAGGTGTGTCCTGGGAGACTGGAGGGGGAAGAGAGGGGCACTGGAGGAAGAGGATCGGGAGATGCATGGCAGAGGGTGGAGTTGGGCGTGGAGAGTGAGATTGGGTGAATGGCTTATGTCTTTGATGGACTGCATTTACCATGGTAACGCCCTCGTGGGATGCTTTCATACGCTGGCTCCCCGATGACGTGCTCTTGCCTATCTCCCCACACCCCACGATAAACTATACCCCGCGAATCTCTATCCCCATCATTCCAGGGCTGTTCAGTATTCAGATTTTAGTATCTCATCGCGATATATTTCTTTTATCGCAGGATACGTGATACATCGCTGATCGGATTATCCCATATATTTTTTTTATTATACTTTTTTTCTTCATTTTTACAATGTGTGTATAAGTCAGGCTCATTATAACATATATTTACAGATTTAGAGATCTGGATATGTCTGTTTCATTAATAGCTGGTTTGGTATACAACACATGGGGAGATGACCTTCAAATTCATCATATTGGATGCCGAATGCAACTCGATTGCTATTTGCATCGTGATGATTAGTAAAATAGTTTAAAGTTCAACTTCATTGTAAAAACGAATTTTCGAATGACTTTCGCATCGCATGTTATTTTTTGTCTCTATCGTCTCTTCTATGACGCTCATGTTCTTAACGTTGTGTGCATAGTATGGATAAAATTGAATATCTAACACCACAGAATGTTGCAAAGAGATGAGCCAATATAACTGGTCGCCTATTATTGAATACGATATCTTATTCACAATGCATTATTATTTTTTTCGGGATCTATTTTTGACTTAGTTTTCGAAATAAGATCATAGGACACTTAATATCGCTAGTGGACGGATAGATAATTACATTGTATGGCATAACATGGAATCACAATTTCCAGTGCATTACGCAACAGATGTCGAATGTCTCAGTATAAAATTCAATATCTCATGAATATCGCATGAGATGCACTTCACTATCGCTAATACCCATTATGTTGTAATAATAATATTTATTTATTACATATGACCCCAATTACATGCACACATGCGAATATAAAACAAATAGTTAAATTAGAAATAAATTTACCAAATTTTTAACAGAGTTCATCGTTCAGGTATAAAATAAGTCTAAAACCAAGGATACTTCTTAACTCTGTAAAAAAATACCTAATATCCTTATTTTTTAAGCAGTAAAATGATTCAAAAAAATAAATCCACAGTATTGAATGGTTCATCGGCAGCTGAAATATTTGTAAATATTCTTTTTGCAATTGACGAATGAAGCATAATTGAATGCCACGTTCTGCGGATCGGGACCTTCTGCTTCAACATTCTTTTGTTTTTATCCTTCGCCCTCCGTGCCCCTTATCGGTATCCACTCACCCTTTACGTGCCCATTGGTGTCCTCGGTTTGATTTGACGCCCCGAGGGCGCCCGCTTTCCCCTGTTGTGCGAGATCCACACGAATTCCGCCGCAGCAGTCACATAGGGTTGTAGCATTCGCAAGGGTGGGTATAACTGGGCCATAACTGATTTCTCCGGAGACGGAGAGTACTAACGCCAATTAAGTTCGCGGGTCGTCGCTAACGAAAGGGAAATGCACATTCGGATGAGCAATGTATGGCCATTAATCGATGTACCAGTAAAATGATATGGAAATTGGAGGATATTAATTGATATGGTCGTTGGCCGACATATCAATGTGAAAATCATCAGTAGTTTCCTCAATGTAGTGGGTCATCGAGAAATTACAAATTCAGAGAGACTTTAGCTTCCTTATTAAGGATACCTTAAGTCAATTTATATTGAAATTAAAGTTACAAAAGCCTGCTGGTTCCATTGTGAGCATAAAACTAATAACATGCAGTTGAAGTGATATTTATCACTATATATGACCAATGACCATTTAATATCGATGGTAACTATAGGAATATCAAATGGTCGATTTACGTTGGAGAAATATGTACTATTTCATGATTGCTCTTTAATTATACAAATGAAAATGCGCTTAATTTCCTAAAACAGCTGCAGTAGGTAATTTTTAGAGCTTTCTTGAACTACTCATGAAAACATGAAAAAATAGTTATAAAATCTTGCAATGTGTAGTCTTTCTGAATAGTACTGTGGAAGTAGGTACTTGGTGTGAATACCGCATTGGGCATGGATGTTATGATTGACCCTGAATTGATGTAACCCTATTGGGTTCATGGTGAGAAAACGCTGTAGAGTAGCTCTTTAAATTCTTTAATGATCTACAAATGTAAAAGTTTTTTGGTATTTTAGTCTTTTGGGTGCACGTTTACATTTCAACAGTAGGTTGCATTGAAATTAACCTTAGTGTCATGATTTTATGGACATTTTTTGCCAGTAAATTTTATATCCACTCAGCACGCATGTTCTTCATTTTTTTCTGTTGATTATAATTACTCTATCTTCTTCATATTGTTTCAAAAGAGTATGCAGTGTTATAGGAGCCATGATTAGCGCAGCCTCACTGCAGCGTTTTGCTCTTTGCTGGAGTGTCCCAGATTTAATCCGGGTGAAGAATGCCCTCGCCCTTAGTGAAACCAAAACTCTTTATTTTCTTTTAAGGGCCAGGACCTCTGAAAAACCAAATTACCCTTATAGTCCAATTAATCTCCCTTTTTGGTTCATTAATTGTTTGGAAAGCACAATCTAACGGTTTATGATCATGAGGGACGCCCACACTTCATTATCCTAGCTTCGAAACATCTCTCTGTCGTTTATTGTGGTATAATTTGTGTAATTCTATGCTATTCACAGTGACTGACAATTTTTAAACGTACTTACGTTAAATGTTTTAAATGTTTTTACTTATTGCCTTTGCAGGGGAGGTGGAGAGGCTTCTCCGGGAATACCGCCAGAACCAAGAGTTGGTTCGGAACATCGGCGCCCATTACTACCAAATCATTTACCCGGTGCAGTTACGCCATCACGAGAAGATGGGAATCTCGACACGGGAGGTAGGGATGGGCAAGGTGAGTGTTCAAATTTCTTTCTTTTTAATCATAAGGAATAGTCAATCTATTGAAGGCCAGAAGTTGACAAAGAAAAAAAAACGGAATTGTATGTATAAATCCAGTTATCAATGAATTATGGTCGCATTTTGTCGGCCTCGGGTGGATACGGGTTCATGTCCTCACCTGCCAATCCGTAGGCCGCGGGTATGAATCCCACCGGGTTGGTTTTTCGCCATCTAGGGAATATCTTAGTGTGATAGTCTAATATATTATATAAATAGGTCGATAGCAATTTTTAAGAGCTGTTACGAATAAAGAAATTATTATTGCTATAATTATCATGATATACAATTACTTTGACCATTATATATTATGAAATCTTGTGAATACTGCTTTCATTCAACCTTTGTTAGAAACGACTATATCTAGGTAGGTCTTTCTCCTCTCTTCAATGATTCTGAAGGATAATTTATCCAGCCATAAATAATTTGGTGATTCCTTTTTATTTTCTATCTTAAAGGAAGTTTTATATCTTGCCGCATTTTGTTTTTAACGCCCCTATTTTTTTCCCACCGCTTTTCAAAATTCGTTAAATTTGCCTCAGTATCGCGTCGGGAAATCCAGTTTTTCACAAGCGTACAGTTATATGGATGACATTTATACACCAATTTTCCTCTATTTACCAGGAATCAGATTTCTCGTCGGTTAACTCAATCACATTGGCTATTCTGTGAGCGGGTATAAAACATTACTTTACCCGTAAAACCAGTCAGGATTGGTACTTGAATATGTGATCACTTTACTTGTGTGGTAGTCAGGATGGGAATTAAGTTTTTAATAAATATACAGGTAAATGGTAAATGCAAGTAATGTTGATTACGACTTTATTATTGGTCCTTCAGTAGTCTAGGAAGATAACTAATCTTTTTTTAAATGCAACTCATATGAATGCTCCCGTGTGTAATTTTCCTAATTTTTTCTGGCAAAATTACAATACAGTGGCATGAAGTGAAACTCGTACGTTTAGAAAACTATATATTTTTATAATTTAACAGAACTCATGTTGAAATCAATGTCAGCATATGATGAAGTTATGACGCCATGCAGAATTATCCTTCACCAATCATGTTTGGAAGCAATGGTTTTATTAACTTTGCGTGGGACGTTCGTTTCACGATGCATTTGTGTTCATTAAACTATTTTACTATTCGCCCTATTAGCTGACGCAAAACTTATCCTCCCAATTTTTTACCCACTCATATTGTATGATTGAGTCGTAGATCGTGGGAAAAATTCGCTCAAAGCCAAAGTACGGAAAATAAGAGGATATTTTAAAAATATATTTATTCATATATACGGCGGGTGAAACTCAGCACCGAGTATTATTTTATAATTTTTCTTGATTATTTTTTCCCTGCATTAACTTCGTTCCAGCGTGGCTGTCAGGCGCCAACGTTCGGGTGATTTTTCCTCAATTCCTCCTTTGTTTTAATTCTGCCGTTCCCTCCCACTTAATCCTCCCCGCCCCGGCTTCCCCGTAGGGAGTTCTCCGGCACGACCCACCTCCCTCCGCCCTTCCGATGCGGAGACCGTTCCAACACCGGCACGAGAAGAGTGATGCTCGGGAAATCAAAGGCCGGGAGCGGTGTTATTACGTTCCAGAAGAGAGACTAGGATCAAATTATTTTCGCCTTTTTTCCATTAAATGTCGAGAAAATCATTTCAAAAGGCATCTTCTTCTTTTTTCCACTTTCCGGGATCGGCAAGGCAGTACATTATGGTGAATATTATATTAGGGATTCCTAGACAGTGACGTATACGTAACTTATATGGGCATGATACTGGGAAGTTAATCGAGACTCTTCGTACAATTACTCTGCCTCCTGACGTGCAGTGTTACTTTGGAAGGAATGCTGGTAGTGGCCTGATCTATTTTTCCTGAAATTAAAGGGTTTCATGGTGAGGAGGTCATTATTACCCGCATTCGAGTCACAGCCCACGTCCAAAAAGTTCAGGTGAAATCGTGTGTATTGTGGAATTTATCCGAGACTCTGAACTTAGCAGCAAGGAATTATTCAGCGGAGCGGAGGATGAGAAGGCTATATGGAGCAAGAGAAAAATGGTTTAGGGAGAAATGAATCGGCTGGATATGATACACTTTGATCTACCTATAATGAATGATGTATTGAGGAACAAGGAAGTATCCTTAGATTTACCAAAAAATGCTGTGTAGAGCAGTGCGGAATACAAATGCGTAATTCACTGATAAAAGTGGGTTGTGGGTATGTTGGGAGCGTAAGTGGAGCACAATATTTCCAATTGTTGGCAGAGTTCAAACTAAAGAGCTATGCTAGTAAAGCATGTATTATGCTGTAAAAGCAGCCTAACCCTATTCAAGGTTCTTAAAACAAGTATTCTTCCGCCTCTAACCATCTCTTCTACAACCAGAAACGAATGTCTTTGAAAACTTAAAAAGATCTTTTCCATCCAAAAATATGCCAATAATGTTCGCAAAAGTTTATCACAACCAAGCTTTCAAGGTGATGCCTGAATTAAAAATTGCCTGTGTTCAAACAAAACATTCCGTAAATATGAGCGAATTCTGGAAAAACATTTTGTTAAACAAAGTTTTTAATATTTTAAAAGGTAAAGGCAAAATCCCCAAGCTAATCTACTTAATCTTAAATTTCGCCAGCACCTTTCGCAAGCCAACAATAATATTGTCAATATATTATAGCTTATATGCAGAGATCTGTACACATTTTTCTTTCGTGAGCATTTCGGTAATTGACTATCACTTAAAATGATAAGCTTCCAATAGAGGACCGAATGATGAAAATATCACTATATGATATATCATAACTTCAAATTGTTTCTTTGAATGCGGACTCATGGGAGAGATTTTTGCTCCCTGTCACTCTTTATTGATATGAATGACATGAAGGCCATTCTTTTTCGCCGGCGAGTTATCGACTGATATCAATTCACGTGTCACTCTGAGCACACATTTTGCGATGGGTTACCACCACCGTTACTTCAGACCACCGCCTTTTAATGACCCCAAGTTGACGTACCTTGCGCATGAATGCTGCTGAAGCATGATTCAGATTATTAATCCTATGCCTCACGAACACATGATGGCAACGAGTTTTGATGCGTGTTGGCGGATGCAATTATTCTAGAATTCCAATTAAGGGCGAAGATTTGATCCCCCGGGGTCCCGCAGAAGGTATCATTTAACCAGGGAGGAAGACGCGGGGAATTTCGGGGGACCCGACGCGGCTTGTCGAACCCAGGTTCATTTTTGCCACCATCACTCTCTTCTCTCTCTCTCCATACACCCATCCCCTTTGCCTCGTCTCCTTCCTCGTTATCGGCAAGTCTTTCATCTGTATTTAAGCCTTTGCACAACCTCTCTCTCTCCAGTCCGCTCCTCTCTATTTCTCTCCGTCTCTCCCAACCAGCCCACCGTTCCGCCTTTTCAATAGCCGCCGTTCCCCGTTTTTGAATCCCCTTCCTCGAATCCGAATCGCGGAGCGCCTTTTGTATCACCCAAAACCGCTTCTGCCACCTTATGGGCCGACGCGAAAACAATGGCCGTTATAGAGGCGCTCGTCAAAATTCGAATGATGAATGGCTCCTCTGCCTCTGCTCCTCATCCCCCCCTCTGTCTCTGTGTTCTATCTTCCCTCACAACGCGTATAGAGCGCGCTCTCTTCTCCATTATCCCGTCCACCCATCCCGAAGGTTTCCCCAGTTTTTCCCACCCTCGTTCACCCTAGTCGCTTCTCGTCTGCATCCCCCTTTTACTTCTGCCGGTGCAAAAAATATCGAACGTACGTAAGGCATCCGTGCTTTTGTCTGCGCGCGGTATTCTTATACCCGTTATTAGAGCCTCCCGTTATTGGTTGAAACGCCTAGATGTTTTTATTTGGACGCGCATAGTTCATCATCGTTTCTAAAATCTCTATCCACGCCATCACATCCTAAACTTTAGAGAAGTTAACTTAAGATAAATTTGAAATATCACTTCGGCTTGTGTTCAGTAGACTTCCAGATTTAAAACTGTTGTTGATGCCTATCGTTCATGATGATTTTAAAAATCTATTTATACTTTTTCTAAGTACATATACCATCAAGGCAAAATATCTCATTGGCTGTTTTTTAATGGAGTTAGTTACTCGTCAAAAAGTGTTAGAATAACTACCTTATGTAGTTTGAGATCTTGTGGAATTGCAAATTTACAAATATTTGCAAGGTTGAAAAAGCAAGTCTCTGGATAAACATTTGAGCGTGCAGATTCCGTGCTCTCGTTATTGTGATATTCTTACAACCAGGATTAGAGCTTTAAAATGGGTGGGACGCCTGTGTTATTTCTCTTTGCTCGAACAGTTAACCATAATTTCAGGAAGTCAATATTTGCGTCATCAATCCTAAAATGCTGTAAAGAAGGAGAAATATTTCTCCCTGATTAATTAAATAAACATAACTTTTCATTACAAACAACTTAACTTCCAGATTAAATTAAAAAGCTCTTAAAAATTGACATTTATGAATATTTAATACATCATGTCTCTAGACAAAGTAATCTAACAATGGCATTTGTGATTTTGTCAGTGCACCATTCCTATAACCAGTATTAGAGCCTACGTGTATTTGACCAGACGCCTAAGTTATTTTTCTTTGGATGAAAAGTTTATCATCATTTCTAAAATCTATAGTTATATCAATACGGCTGAAAACCAATTTTACCTTAGGCCAAGATAAAATATTTCTTCTGCTAATATTTAACGGAGGTGTTCACGCATCAATAGCTTATTAAACAACATAATTTTATTCAAATTCTTGAGACTTAATATATGAAAATATTTAACGTTTTTCTAGTTGTAACGTAGACATAAACGTCAGCATAATATTCTTATCTGGTGTTAAAGCCTCCGGCTATTGGTTGAAATGCCTGAGTTATTTCATTGGCTTGTGGCGCATTGTTCGCTACAACACGGAGTTGGACCGGTGGATGGGTGTTCCCGCGTTCGATTCCCGGCGCCGGACGATATTTTTTCTGCCTCTCTCCAGAAGGATTCTAGAATGTTCGAGGTAGTTCCGGCGCCGGGTTCGAGAGAGTTCGCCGCCAATATATAAGCAGGCCATCTCGGCTGCCCGTCTCAGTCTGTACTACGAAGTGGAAATGAACGCTCCTCTACAGAAACTTCGCAGTTGTATTATTCAGCGTAGCAATCGCTACAGACTCTTAGTTAGTGATTTCTGAAATACACACACATTCCAAAAAGTTTTGAATTCAGGCATAACTGTTAAATTATCATCACGTTGCAATTAAAATTATGAAAAGTTCCAATAATCTCTCAAACGTTTTCCTTGCTATAAAAGGGTTGTTTTAAGCATGCATTATGAGTCCAGTGTGTCCTATTTTTACTTACTCTAAATGGATTGTGGGTTAAGGTTGTATTTTCCTAACATCTGAAGATGAGTAATAAGATAATATAAGGTAGCATCGTGCATGTAATTGACGGTTTTTGAATGTGTTGTGTTTTTGTCTCCGTGAAATTTCAAATCCTTAAGCTGTATCACGAGAATAGAGCTGTCATCACGCTAGAAGCTCTTGTAATTTTACACGGCTTCTTTCTTCACACAAGCAGTAAATGCGGTGGTGACTTTCACATTTGAAAAACCACTTTTCGTTCCTGTGGTGTACGTGCTCATTCTTATTTACTAATGACTAAAGATCAGAGATGCACTATTCTCTTTGAGTAATCGTCATTCATGAGAGGACGCACTGAATGCATTTGTGCTCTCATTAGCCCACCAGAGGCGCACTCTCGTTTGTTTCGTGAAAATTAATTTTTGAATCAAATACTGTTCTGCTCATAAGAGCGCGTCTTCTAAGGAGATAGCGTTCCTGCATGGAGCGTTCATCCTTTTCAGGTGTACTGCGATTTTAGAAAGGTTTGCGGCAAGTTATTTAGCAAATGAGTGTCTGATTAACTGTGGGTTTGGTGGAACAAATATCTCTGCCAGAATGTAATTTGCGTAATAAAGAGTCATTCATCAGACGGAATCATCCAAGGAGATGATCACTAGGTGTTGCCTAATAGGACTCCTTGAAATAATTGTGGAAATGTCTATAGTAGGTAGCTAGCACGTAGTAGATACAATGGTGCTGTTTAAACCAGCACAAACGTCAGAGCTTTTGCAGGTTTCATTTTGAGACAAAAAGTATCGCTGAAACTGTATTCATTCACAGAAATATAAGTATAAACCTATGTGTGCAAGTTTTTTGTCGTCCGCCTATTTTTACAATCCCTACGTTTTTTTTCATATCATAAAATTATAAGTTTTTACACTTTTTGATGCTATCCTGTGAATAAAACTTGTTCATAAAAGGCAGGGAAGTATTTGTTATGCAAGCTTTGAATACAAATGGACCTGAGAAAACGCTTGTATTTTATTTTCAAGGGATAAATAATTACATAAGAGCACAAAATAAAAAATATTTTTCTAGATTTTCGTTTTATTTAAACTTAAGTATTTAAAAAACAAAAACATGCACACAATTTACGTGTTTCAATGATAATGTAAACTCATTTTGATATATGCCTGTGTAACTACTATTTAAGTCATCCTGAACGTGCAAAGATCAGAGGTCAAAAAAACTAAAATAACTAGCAATTAGGATGAAAAATATACGATCATTGTTCCAGGGCAGGTGCGTGCATTAAGCAGGTGCGCGTAGCTTAACATTTCCCATCACCTCGGATGGAAAACACAAGACATTTTTCCATGCCTCGTTTCTGCCTCAATGCCTCAATTTCACCGGGGTAAATATGTTGAACTTGCACGCGTCAAGTTTGCTTTTAATTATCAGGCGAATAGGAAAGCGAACACCTGTGATGTGCGAAGTCGAAAGAAATCCGTAAATTGAATATGTGGTGGTTATAGCCGATTAATGTAGTCATTTTTTACCCTCAAGTAGTCATACATAATTAAATCGTCGCCATCATATTTTTTATCATGCACCTTATATCATCTTTATAATGCCATTGGTTCAAAAAAATTATTTTCTTTGTTCTTCGCATTCACGTCATACTAATTCAAGCTAATATCCACGCTCTCGCACGCCACTTGTTTGCCAGTCGCATGTCCAGTAACCATTCCCGCATTCCGGTTCAAGAGACCGTTAGTGATATGTTTAAACCGGAGTTACGGGTTTGAGGGGCTCTTGATAAAAAGGAAGGTGGCTTGAGGTGGTTCGGCCATATAAATTAAATGTACTTCATCTCTTTCGTATTCATGGTATTTATAGAACCACGTGATCTCTATCTGATAAAGTCTACAAAATATTGCCAATCCAGACAACTTTTTCGACAAATTTGTATTGAAATTCATATAAAAATTACTAATGAATGGATTCAGACAATTTCGGCGATATGTGTGAAGGTTTTAGGTTATGTTAGTATCAATATTTTCAATTTTCTGCTAATAAAAAACTTTAATGACTACCTTGGTTTCGATGTAACTACATCATCTCCTGATCTGAAGATGATTTAGTACCATTGAAACCCAAGTTGTAATGTTAGTTTTATTTGTGAAAAATTGCAAATATTTATTCAACAGTGCCTTGAGAATGAATGAAAAATACGGAAAAAGTGAATGTTGACATGAAGTGTTTTTCGTATTTGCTCAAAATTCATTTAGGTCACAAATATTTTCACGAAATGAAACGACAAAACTATCTTAGTTTAAATAAATATTCAATTTT
The DNA here is from genome assembly GCA_963573305.1 of Pyrrhosoma nymphula. Lineage (NCBI taxonomy): Eukaryota > Metazoa > Arthropoda > Insecta > Odonata > Coenagrionidae > Pyrrhosoma > Pyrrhosoma nymphula. The sequence continues at coordinate 58,413,793 of OY754329.1, forward strand.
TCACGTGAAACAAGAATGGTTAAAGCAGAAAGAGAAATACAGTATATACTACCATGCGCGAATGTCATGTTTGCGAAAATAGATTTGGGAAACAGATATTTTTGTTGATCATTTTGTGCAATAAAAGGAAGGAACCTTACTTTTCGAATGATTAACGATAACTTATATATTTTAATGATAAATGCGTTAGTCGATAGAATTTCCTCTGCAAATAGCTCCTGCGGATAGACAAAGTGGAAAGTTAATAGTTTCTTCACCATATATGCCGAATCTACAGTTGCTTACTCATACTTTTCAATAGATTGTGGCTTGTTTTCAGTGGTAGCCGAGTTTTTTTTCTAAGTAAAAACAAAGGTCAAATATCTCATTTGTTTTGGACTCGTATGTCGCGAGCAATTCTTTCTAACTCTCGTTTCACTATGTCTCTCTTTCCGTCTCGCACACATCCACCTTTCCCTCTCCTGAGCTCTTCCCCTACCCACTCCCCCTTAATCCCCTCAGTGAATAAAACAAATGAATTCATTTCCCGGCCAAACCCTGCCCTCTCCTTTCCCTCTACTCCCTCCTCCCAGCTCTTACGCCGATCAATTAATCATCTGCCACTAGCCATTGTTGTCGGTATGTCGTGGGGCGACTCTCTCTTGCGAAAAGGAGACCTCATTTCAATTTCTTTACTTCTCTTCTCTCTTTTTGTCTCCTTCTCTTATTTAAGCACTATTTAATCTCTCTCCTCTAAACAAATGTGCATTCCTCGTTATCTTTTCCTCATCTGAAGTGATGTTTAGATGAAGTGATGATGAGCTTCGAGTGATATCATTGGAAAGAAAATAAACTAGGCTGCAATTAACTACTGATGGTATTTCTGCGTCTGATTCAAATGTCAGATGATATTATTTCCTATATCCGCAGCGCTATGAATTACGTTCACTTTTATGTTCCATTTCTTCTATTCCTGGCAATATCCAAACAAGAATGACTTAATCATAATGAGGCACATTTGGTAAAGACTTTTAAAAATAATTTACTCCTTTTACACGCATATCTATGTAAATTAATAGGTATGTTATAGGCATATGGGTGCTTCATAATGTGCTCACTTCTACTTTGCGGGACAGAAACGTGTGAGTAGGGGGTTGTTTACATTTTTTCCTTGTGGAAAAAACTTACTTATCCTTCTTCCAAAATATTTGCATTCATTTTGCGCACATCCTGAATTTGTTAAGAATAATCTTATAATTAAATCATTGAAACACAAAAATCGGCTCTTACGAAAAGCACTTGAGTTAAACGTTACTGGGGTCAGGTCACCATCAATGCTTTGCGATAAGTTGGACTGCACGTTACTTTTCTTACCGAGATACGAAGGCGGCCGAAACGGCTGAGTATTTTTTTTGTAACAATTTCCTTTTTTTCCTGTTTTCGACTTTGCTCTCTGTTCATTTTCTGTGTTTGATCTTCGATAGAGTTTTCCCTTTACCGTAGTACCGTATTATCTTAATTATAAATACCGGCTTTTCCTACGAAGGAATACACGAAAAATACCCCTGCGCATCACATGATCATTTGTCCTAAAAACTACCGGCGATAAACTGAATTTCAGTAACTTACTGTTTAAATTCTTCACATTTTTGCATTAGATTTATTGGTCTAAACATCATTTTGACATTTTTCATTGGTTGCACTTTATGGTAGCAGTATATACCAGCAATCTTTTTTTTTCGTAGAAAATTTAATGAAATATTCGTCATGAGAATCTCGCAATTAGGCGTAAATAAAGAAAGAGGCATATTAATATCCCAGATGACGACATTTTCCATATTTGTTGGCAGCATTCCGAAGAATATCGCTTCTCATCGTTGCTGTAAATAATTTCAAAGTGTGTGTAGAATCATTATATGTATTTTCCCTAAATATGTGGAAAACATTTGGGTGCATCTAATATGCCTATGCGTCCCATAAGCCGAGAAATACCTAATTTATGCCAAATGAATATTTTCATAAATAGTTGTAGCCCACATTCATATGCAACCATTTCCGTAATCATTCCTCTGCCTCTCGAAGCCACTACATTCCATTTACTACCTCACCCCCCCCCCATCAATCCCTCGTCTATCCATTTCTCTTAAACCTTTCCAGTGAGTGTTTTATTTATTTACTTTTTATCCCTTTTGCCCTCACCCCGTTTTGTTGGCCGTTTGTTTTGCCTCATTATCCCTCGCATCATTAAGCAGAGCGCGTCTCTTACTTTCTCTCTCGTTTTGTGTCCGTGCCTTGTAAGTACCCGTGTCCGACTCTTCCTCACCGTTTTTGCGTCGCATCCTGCCTCACACACATATCTACTCTCATTCCACTTGTCCTCTCCGCCTTGTCTTTTGGACTCTTTCTCCTCTACCTCTCGAATTTCCTTGCCAAGTGTATTTTTCTTTCATCTAGATATAATTATTCCTTTTATTTATTACTTCATATACAAACATATTTGAATTCTGATGAACTTAACGTATATTTTAGGGTTGGGACGTTCACTCGATACAAAGTACAGTAAGTATCTCATTTATTGGTTAATTTATCTTAAAGAATAATCTATAGAGATAGAGCATACTACGCGCCTTTTCATTAATTAATGTCATATATTCCTTTGGTGTCTGCTATATTATTTCACAATCCGATGCCATATATCGCTGAATACGGCTTATTTATAATTTTTCTTGTTATTTTAGGTGATTTTTGACATAAAGCAACTTTGAAGCAATCGATTTTGGCACCATTAACATGTATGCTTATCATTCCAGTCATTTTCAAATACTGCTGAGCTTTGGAAATTATAATTACAGCATTTTGTCCAAAGACCAATGGAAAGTTTAAAATTTAAGGTGCAATTAGTATAACCACTGATTTTTAAATGTACAAGAAGCTATACAATATGCCGTTAATGATTTCAATCAGGATTCTTTGATTCCAAATCCTTTGCTTCAGATGTACTTATTGCAGTTTCTTCAATGACTGTACAGGCCAAGTCAAAGAGCGGCATAGGGTAGCATATTTATTTTATAATATCTTAAACTAACCTGTTATACAAGTTAACTCAAAGCAAACGCTGATCGTTTTTTTCATTCCCAAGATACTGGTAAACAAGACGCTTAGCTATCAATTTAGATAACAATAGAAGGTTTCCTGTAAATATGAATTAATGGATAGGGATAGTCACCAATCAACTGATTGGGGATCAGGAAACATCTGGTTAATACGGGGCATAATGTCTTATCGTCCTGGTTGTTTCCGACCCTTACCCCCATGCGGATTATGAATTCTGACGTGGTACAAATCGAAATTACCGAGGTTTAGTACGTGACATCTCGGCCACGGAAGGTATATACCGGTAGCACCCACAAATATTTGTCCAATTCCATACCCCTCGGTCGCACGTGCCTTGTTTTGTTATCCCATACATCCCTGAGTAAATATTTTTCGTCCCATCCTTCCCACCTTCCTCTCCTTCCACCCGCTGTCTCTTCAAAAACCTACTTCATCTCCGGGAGCCTCCTCCACTCAATCTTTCCTGCTTACCTCGATGCGAAACTGAAGATTCATTAATCAACTCCCGGGGCGTTAGTGTCACAGTCGTTTGGGTTTCCTGAATTCCTTCCCTCCCTCCACTCCCTCCATCCCCAAGCCCTCAGACCGCTACTGAATTACCAGCCCTACCCCGATTCCGCCCCCCCCCCTCCACCCGACTGAACTCACACCTCGACCCTAGTGGTCCCTGCATCATCCCCTTGCGGTACCCTCCAGTTGAAACCCTTTCGTTCTGCTTGGTTCCCTCCCTCCAGAGCCTCCTCATCCACGTCCATTGCGCCACACCGCATAATCTCTCCCGCTCTCTCTCTCTCCTGTCTAACCTTCGGAAAGCTTTTGGCAACACAAATATGAGGCAGCAGTTATGCCACTTCCTCTTATTAATCACCTCTCACCCCCTTTTTAGACTCCGCTCTTGTCTTTCTTCTTCGCTTCGTTTTACTCGCTTCCGTCTCGGACAGCGTCATGCCTCGTTCTTCCGCAGCAGGAAGCGTTTTTCCTTCTCGTATCTCAGTATTCGTCTTTCATTGTGTTCATTTTCACTTATTCATGGGGTTAGATCGAAAACAAAGTTCAATTTTTTTCATGGCTTATGTTGTGGTACAATTTCTATCCGAAAAACTCTACGTTTTAGTGTCAAGCACCTCAAAGATTATCCTTGAAAAAACTTACGCTTGAGTGAAAGTGTAAGGAGAAATGCGATGTGGAGTTTGACTTGCCTTAGTCCCTCTACGTAGCTCCAGATCTCAGAGTGCCGGCTGAATATCCATTCTCTTATCTCTGTGCTCCCGATTGCAGTGGTAATTGGTAAAACTAGTTTTGGACCAGTTGGATAGTGACTTGCGTCAGTTTTGGCGAACTCGTCTGCCTTTTCATTTACGAGTATACCTTTGTGCCCAGGTACCCAGAAAAGATTGATTCTGCAATGCCTAGCTATCTCTGATAGTGCCTCGCTACACTCTTGTAGTAGGCGTGATGAACACAAAGGTGAGTTAGGCGTCTTTATCGCTGCTTGACTGTCAGTGGATATGTGGATTGGTCATTTAGTGAGTTCTAAATCCTAAATGATGTAGGTGCAGGTTAAGATCGTATAGATTTCAGCCTCGAACACCGTAGCGTACTTCCCTAAGGAAATATTGTACGTTCTTGAAGGGCAGCCTCCATTGGTGCCTGCCCCCATGCGAGATACTTTATTTTATAGAACTACTTTATTGACTAAAAGAATAATGTGTGAAATATCGTACGTTTCAAATTAATTATAACGAAATGTGATCGGTTCATCATCATCGTCTGGCATTCTACTATATCCTTTACAACAATTAGGCTCAATATCAAATACGCAGTACCAATCATCCTTGAACATTTCTATTAATTGTTATTTATTTTTCTTAGTTGGATTCATGTGGTAATAGTGCGTCCGAACTGACGGACGGAGTTCTTCACTTGAAGTGTTCCCCGCTAACCACCTAAATAGGGTTCAGGATTCCACTGAATGTGTCGCAACAATCTGAACCCGGGCCTTCGGGCTGAGAGGCCAGTACTCTAGCCACCACGCCAACACTATCCCCCTTTATTTGTTATATTGCCAGGAGTGCCTGCCACAACAAATAAATGATATAGTTGATTTGTTGAAAACACGAGATACAGATTTGCAGTTTCTCACGTCTTGTATCTTTTACGTTCTCCACCTACTTTCCACGTGTTTCGAGGTTGCTCTCTCGTCGTTTTATTTCCTTCGCGTGCGCGTGAGTAGTTTACCCCATGGTGAAATATAGCCGGTGTTTTTTCAAAGACTTCCTCCACGTCTTCAGCGATACGTTTTATGAAGAGCTTTAGCGCCTCACTCAGCCACTTACTTTGCTCAATCACGCTAATTTCATCTTGTACCTCCCTCTTCCCTGGGGGCAGAACGATTAGTCGTACTCCGTTTTAATCTCGGTTGACAACTTCCGCTTCCATTACCTAATTTCGGCTGAATAAATTTTCGGCTTATTGATGGTGGCCACTTTGTTGCTGTCGGTGACGAGGAGCAAAAATGAATAGGTAGAAAAATGAGGTGAATTTATTTATCGGTGTAATTGGTTCGAAAGAACAGTAACCCCGGGACAAAAACATTTTCTCCGTCATTCTCCGGGTAGCTAATCTCATTTTGCCTCATCTCCCATCTGTTGAGGTTGACAGGAATAAAAATATGATTTTGTCTTATTTTTTTTATTCTTGCCACTAATAAATTCCTCCTGCCTTTAGGCCATAAAACAAGCTCAAAATGTGTTACTACATTTTGATATCGTGCAAAAGTACTTTTCAGATCCATCATATCTGGTATATACGATATCACTCACAATCAGTGTATTTTTTATCATATTTAGTGAAAAATGAAGCAAAATTTGACTAATTTGGAAAAATATTCTTCAAACATAAAAAAATGCTAAGGTTTAAAATTAATGATCGGTTTTGCTCGCAATTAGCTAAGGGTTACTTTTTACAAAGGGCTACTCTTTACGCAAACGTTTTTCTGAGTTGCCCCAATGGATTTACAAGAAGTGTTATTCGTTGTCAAAATCATGCTTTTACAATAACAAGCTGTTTTACGATCAAATATTTTTTACTGATTCTCAAGATGTTTTTTATTAAAAGAAAACACTCAGTTGAACTTATGTAAATTTTTGTGGGTGTAAGGTTATGTTTCTAACCCATCCTTATTTGAAGTTTCCTTTTATATTTCATACTGTCAGGAATGGATAAAATGTCTCGAAAGAAAAACTGAATATATTTGCATGTATTAATTCTAATATTATATCTATGTGGTAATGTTCCTTATATATCAATATGAGATGGTTATACTACTTCATAGCAGTATTTATAGGCTTGGCAGCGTTGCAGTGGAAAGAATGGAACGAGTATTATTAATATACTGTATATAAGCATTGGAGTAATTTCTTAATTAGTAAGATTACTATGGCTTTGTAGTGACAAAATTTTTTATGCAAAAAATAAGTAAGGATAAGTGAAAATATTTCCTCCTAGGTGTACGAGGTAGATGTATATTTTAGAAAAAGTAAGGCCTAATGTTAGAAATTATTGACAAAATAGCACATATAGGACAATACTCACCTGTAGAGAGAGGTGAAAAACCAATGAAAGCTACATAGGTGCATCAGATGTGCCAATGCGCAATATACATATAAATCATCAACAAGTATGTAGCAGTATATTTTAAATATGTTATTTTATCTTATTTTATATAATTTTGCGAAGTCGTCTAAGTATAATTTAAACCATAACATATTGTCAAATTAATGTTCACGAAATGTGATGAAGTTCATTGTCAGTCTTCATTCGAATACCGATATCACCAGTCTGCATTTCGAAACTTTTTGTCAGATAATTTATAAAAAATAGGTGTTTTTGAATTAATTTTTTATGCTGATTCTGAAAATGTCTTCCCTGTTTTTCTATATCGTCAGGTGTTTACACAAAATAAGAATTATGGTTTCAAGATTTTAACTACTGTAAGTACAGTTTGAGACAAGTTTGAGTTGAACAAGATACAACAATATTAACATTACTTCACGCTATGACAATATTTGCAACAAAAATGAATGAAGGATGAATAACACTTCCAAGGTCACACAAAAATAGCAGCAGTTGTACCAACCTAAGACTCATTAGCTTGGGCCAACCTAAGGCTCATTAGCTCGTATTAAGAAATAGCCCTCGCGCAATAATTACCCTCTTGCACATATAAACTTATCAAAAAATCTTAGAAGTTAAATTTGGTCCATTCTGAAAAAACTGTACGTGATAGAAGAAAAATAAGAACAGTTCTGAAATCAGCATATCAAAGTTTGCTATTATCACTTACTAGTTTTCAGTCATCTGATATCATGCAGACTAGTGTATTTTTTTGCAATTATAGTTAACCCCGGTGTCAACTTTGCTGGGTATAGTAAAAATTGGGGTCCGTCGTGCTTTGGAAAACTTATATGTTTCATTTTATCGAACGTGATTAAACGAGCGTTGCAGAAAAAAGAAGCAAGAGTGTTGGAGTATGTGCTGTGAACCATGCCTTGCACTGGTAAAGGGGATCGTTTTTTTAGGGACCGGGGGGTGAGAGCAATGAGAAGTTGGCGTAAGGGGAAGGGTTTGTCGCGGGATTAGGGTGGCGACCTTGCGGAGGGAGCCGGAGAAATTACTTGAGGGAATAGCTAGAGGTGTTCCGTGGAGCTGAACTGGGTGGGAGGGAGACGATATAATATACATATCCCACGCAAACATTCACACAGATACACATATATATAATCTGTGTGAATGTTTGCGTGGGATGGGAAGAGGCGTAAAGTAGGTTTAGGCCTTGGCCGGGGAGTAGGAGACGTATGGAAGATTCAAGCGGGAAGGCGGGCAAAAAGAGAATGGCATTGGCGCAGTTTTGTGGGCGGAGAATGAGGGGAGGGAATGAAAGAAGGGGGGTTGATTTTGGGAGGGCCTTGGGCTGTGGGGGGATAGAAACACTGGGAGGGAAGAGGAGGGGGTGACGGTGGCGTTGGGTTGTCGACCAGGGGAAAAGGATGGTTCAAAAAAAGGTAGGAGAAACGTTGGAAAGGTGTGGAGACAGGTGGGGTGCATGAGTGAACTGGGGCAAATCCTTATGACTCACATTCACAATCCACGAGGTGACAATTAGAGCAGCCATTTTTGCGCCCCCTTGCAAGCCTGCAGGGTTTTAAAAGGAAATGATGAAATAAAATTTACGCGAAAGAAAGTAAAAAAGAAGAAAGAATAGCAGGGGAAGGAGAGGGAGTACTCGGGCGTGTATGGTGACTAATTGCAAGTCTGATAAGTGGGGCGAATAATGGGACCCAGGGTAAAGAGGCGAGTGAGACAGAGAGAGGGGAACGGGACACCCTCTCGTGTGATTTTTTGTGTCCCATGTGTTTCTCCCCGTGCCCACACGTGTGTTTTTGAGCGTGTGTACATCTTTTCTCATTAATTTAATGGGTTCTTTGCGACCCTAGAGACGTACTTTTGCGTTAGTGGAGGGAGAGGGGAAAGATGGGATTCGTGGTTATACAATTTTCTGTTTTATGGGAGGCTGTTTGGAAGGGGGGGGGGGGGTTGGGAGGGGATCGAAGTTAAATGGCGTTCTTTGAAGTGCTTGCCGAGGTAATTTTGGAATGCAGACGTATCGAGCGTTTGCGTTGCGTTATTGTTTCCTCGACAACTCCAGTATTTTGGAATCTCTCCTTTTTCATCGTAGAGATTTCCTGGAAATATATTATAAAACCTATTATTTTAATTTTCTCCTTCGGGAAAAATGATTGATTCCTCGTAATAAATTGGTAATTATTCTGGCAAGATATTATTATCATTAGAAAACGTATAAAGGTATTATGGCCTGGTAAACATTTGATGAAATGCAAGTTTTAGATCAATGATTTTATTTCCCTCACAAAAATGGTATTTTTTTTCAAAAAGATTTTAAAAATAAGAAACAAGTAAAAAAATAAAAGTAGGTGGGTATAAGTTGGACAAGATACAACAATTTTGTTTATTTAGGAGCATTAGGGGCAAAAATTGGCGCGGATACACAACTAGAAGAAGGGGAATGCCGTCAGCAAGAAGCTGTTGGTTTACATCAGGAGAGTACCCCAGGTACTCTGAATAACAACTTTGAGAAAATCTACACAAAGAGCTAGTGCACCAGTGTATTGCAGTGAAATTGCACCCACAGTTAATAATGGGTGAGAACTGGCTAGAGTTATTTGGAAATTTTGTGTGGAGGAAGATAGTGAAAGAAGGAGAGATCAAAAGGAGGAAAAATGGCTCGTGGAAGGGCAGGAAAAGAAATAAAAACCAAGAGAAAGCAAAGTAAGTGTATAGCCAAAGAATTGAAGAACAATGAGATAGTTAAGCCCAATTCAGTAGAAATTATCCCAGAAAGTGGGTAGGAGGAAGTAGTAGAAGATAAGGAAAATAATTGAGAAAATACGCTAGCTAGATGAAATAAAGTGGCGTGGTAAGTATGCTGAACTGAGGTTAAAGATCGTGTGAGGAAGTATAGCAAACCTAACAAGGGTAATAGGAAAGTATGTATGACCTATCAAAGCCTATTTGTTAAACACCAAATAGTAATGACATTAAATTAACAGGAGTCTAAATATAGGTTCTTTTCGTGAATTATAAATCACAGCTCTTTTAAAAATTAATATTTGCCGCCTCACGTTCCTGCCATCTCCTCCCAACTTGCTGGGCGTTCTGTCAGCTCTCTCTCTCTCTTGCAGCCAAACCGACGCGAGGCAAAAAAAACGCTGTGAAAAGAGAGCCCGGGGAACACCTTGAGCTAAACGAGAGAAATATGGATTATTTTGCGCCTCCAGAAAGTGCCTTTCTGCTGCAATTCTTTTTGCCCTTTTTACTCTGTCCGCTTCGCTTGTTATTTACCGCTCCCCGCCATGACTCGTGCCACTTCCAGCACCCAGGGTTGTCGCGTTTTCGCACCACGATCCATATGTTTGCCGGGTGTCAACCGTCTCGTGCGTATTTTCTCGCTTTTGCAAAAGTTGGCTCCTAAGCTGTGGTATAGTGCCCACTTTATGTTATTTTTTTTCGTGGCTGAGGGGAAATAACTCAGTGCACGTTCTGGCAATCCTGTATTTCATACTTTTTATTTCGTTCAAACGGGAGCTTTGGACGACCAATTTCCGTTGTTTCTTGCAGTCAGGGCCATTCCGTTTTCTGAGTAGCTATATGGTTGTGAATTTTCGGACTGTTTAGATCCATTAGTAGATATTCCGTTAATAGATTAATATCCCCAACATTATTGGTCATATGATTACTAAACAGATTATCTATTAAAATTAATTCTATCTTGGGAGCTCCGTCATGTCATTGAGCAAAAGACAATTTCAGCGTTATGTTTTGGTAAAAAGTGTTATCTTTGATCTCTCGGCGTAGTGGTAGATAATCACTGTCGTATAAATCAACGGGCATTGTCTACATGAAATATGGTCTTCCCGACCGCCATTTTGGAGGTTACCTGAAACTGTTCTTCACGAATTTTTATTGCTACAATTATAGAATGCTTATATAGGATATTTTTATTAGTCTGAAGATTGCAGTAATAGTTGTTCTTTTGACGTTCACGTAAATGGCGAAAAGTTTTTTTCCGTTCCGAATCATTCTGTCTTACTTTATGCCAACTAATGGACTTAACAATTCCTGTTTCAATTTTGGGCTGACATCCTTCGCGTCACGATATAAAATCAGTTGCGATTTCGGTCATCCCTTCCCGTTTCCTCATTCGAAAGAAAAAATTAATGACATAGAGACTTCCCAGCCCTTCGTAGGCTTTCTCTTGAATAATGCTGTCATCCTGTCGTCCCTCATTGTCGTCGTCTCATGTCGTCATCTCATTCTGTCGTTGTAACTCACCCTTCACTCATCTCGGCCGTTGTGCCACTTAAAATACAGTGAGTGATGTCATTTTTGTGCTGAGGGGTTACTAGGGCCGTGTTCTTATTCAGTTTTTCCACCTCGACATGTACCGTATGAGAATTGAGATAGTTTGGTGGAATGAGTACTAGTTTCCAATACTAAGATACCGGTTTCAAATCCTGCTCATGGCGGAGTTTTTTCAGTAAAACCATGATCCTTACCTGGGTGCTATGTGGAGAGCGCTCGAAGATGTATTACTCCGTCTGTCCAACGAGGCATTTTAGTGGTGGACCGCTTGGCACGTTTCGTTTAGGTCAAAAGCCGATGACGGATTCTCTCCTTTCTTCCTCCATTCCCCTAAACATTCCTTCATATCCAACCTACCTACCCATATGTAATAGGTGGGTAGGTTGTATAGGTAACCTGAGGTTTTGGTCGCCTCCCAAAATTACCAGCCAAACATAATGCCATATACCTACTACAATTACTATGAGTTTGGTCCATAGATAGTCAAGAAGATGAACCAGCAACCTGCGCTTTTTCTTGGATTTTCTCAAGTAAGCTGTCAAACAAATGAGTGACGCCCTAAGCAGTCCTGTATTTTTATAATACGTTAAAATCAGCAATTTAAACTACCATGTAGATCTACTGTTCAACTTTAGACTTTATCAATATTTTTCAAACTCAATTATGGCAGTATAATTAACGTATGCATCCAGATATATCCACACAATTATACTCGTCGCCAGACATTCCCTTCACCATTGTTAGGGAACATATAAACACTGACCAATTAGCTGACAGGATACCTAGTGATGACCTATGAAACAACATAGAATCGTAAAAAATAATATTTTTTAAGCATGACGATCTCAACTTTGTACTTGAAAAACCTCAAGTTTGATCTAATTCTCAAGAACACAGCGTCAGTATGTGGTAAAATAAATTTTTAACTGAAATATACCAATTAACAAGGAGAAGAAGTATTCGTGGAAAATTTAAAGAAAAATTTTTTCATGAAAGAGGTATCATAGTATATTCCACTATAATATTTATTACTGACCAAAATGTAATTCATTGCCATTTTCACTTTAAAATGGCATTTAATTTCTGAAACCATGGTTGGTAATAAAGTTTACCGTGGAAATTACTTAGCTGTGCTTAGCTTAGCTTACTTGTTCTAATTAACAATGAGTTGGTTTCACGAAGTTAGGCCTGAATCTGTATCTTAAGGATAAACCATGATGACCAAGTTAGGAAGTGAAGTTAGGGACCGTTAGGAAACTTGCCAACCAACTGGTAGAATACCCATTAATGAGTCAACCTTAATGTGGGTTGAAACGTGGCTGATGGTTTTTGGCGTTCTTGTCCGTACTCTTTAAGCATTTCCCCTGGATGCAGCAGCGCGTGGAGTCATCCCGCGTCCTTTTTCCCCTCCACACATATCTGGTAATTCATAAACCATTTCGCATATCGGCTGTTACGCCTGCAATTCAGTTTGTGGGGGGAAGGGGCGTTGAGAGAGAGCTTTATGAACGCCAAAGAGGATAAAACATAGGAAATGAATGATTCTTTCGTAGGGACAAAACGGATGAGCAAGAAAAAGAGAGGAGAGTGAGAGAGCCTGAATTTTTCCTTTCAACCTGGCGACCTGGCTCGGTTTGAGGGAAGGAGTAGGGATTCTCCCCCGGATGACGGCTTATGCCCAGAAGGCGGACGACGGGTTTCAAGTACGCCGTTCGTGTGGTTCACCTCATGTGAGGCGTGAGCGGTAAATTTTAAAGTGACTAGCTTTTTTTATATTAAAAAAATGTAGCTTTACTCTTCCACGTCGGAAATATTTCCGCCATTTATCATTTTTCAATTTGGGCTTTCATCTCCTTGCTATGGATTTCCGTCTGCCCCCTTTCTTCATCGTTTCTGGCCATACTTATTTTTCTCGCTTGCCTGAATAGTTCTACTAAAAAAACACCTCACTAATCATCGCTTTCTTTCCCCACCCCTCCTTCCTGTGCCCTTCTTTTTTATGGATGGCGTCCTGACATCCCCTGCCTCACGCCCTTTCGATATCTCCCCAGTCAGTACATAGATGTAGATGTAATTGACATGTAATTTGAGTCCATCCTAATGCTGGGAGATGTGAATATGGGATGGTTTCCAAACCTGAGCACTTATCTGGTATTCTGGAATAGCTTTCGGGTTCTGTCTTTGTTGATATGAAGCTTTTATACTATTTCAGGCAGCATCATCAGGAGTAGTATTTTGAAATACAATTCTGAAGAAGATTTGTACAGTTTTCCCCCTTTCCCTCGTTTCCCTTCGTCAAGGCAGGTTATCCTCAAGGTCACGTACCTGAGCTCAGACGGAAATTATCAGAGACATAGGTCTCATTGTTTCGAACCTTTTGGAACCTTCGTAAATAGCTACAAGCAAAAACGTTGTATTGGCTTAAATCTAGAATAGTGAAAAACGTTGTCCTTTTATTTTCATTGAATAATGCAGTTCGTTTGAAAGCGTTCAATATATCATAGCTATTAAGGACAATGTATGCATAAGGGTTTTGATTCTAATTCCAGGCATATCCGCATTTGTACATTTCTAATTGTTATTTATTTTAATTAACGTTGCCCTAAATGTAAATGCCCTACTCTGTATCCATCTACATTATCGTTTGAGTCCAAGTTTATATTATAGCTAAGCCGTTGATCACGCTATGATGAGTAACGTTGGTTTTAGCGATGATGAGTTATAATTATCTTGTATCACCATTTTCTTTGACTGCTCTTTGATGTTAAATGATGGAAACTCAAATTATTCTTCTTCACAGCCAAGTTATAAACAAAAGTTCCTTAAACATTGGTGAGAACAGAGTGCCGAGGTGTAATGATTGCTTATGTTTCGTAGTGGATTGGAAAACAATCAATATTTCATTCAATATTCTTAGGGAAGCGAAATTAATACGCTACGAGATCTTATAACTTAGTTTGTAGGAAGTTTGAGCGAAAAACCACTTCACCTAGAATTTGATGTATTTGGCCTAATTTTAAAGAAAAAACTCTCATATTTCCACTGATATCAAAATATCAACCCCTTGAAAAACTACTTTTCGAGTAATTTGCATGAAAATATAAGCTGTTTTATATGGGATAGATTACGGCTGTGCTCTCCATAGGGAGAATACAAAGAAAATTAGGAAATTATAGCACCTATATTTCGCCAAAAAACTAGCGGTGTATAGTTTGCGTATTGGGGTGTATATTTTCTCAACTAATTATAAAAACTAATCTATTACTCACCGAGGTAATTTGTACAGAATCGCAAAAAACCTACTGTTTTGAAGGTTTTTCTTCCGTACGGCGTGAAAAAATGAGTCAAGTTAGAGACTTATATAGCAATATTTATTTCATTACTGAGAATTTTGGTCATATATTACTATATCTTTGCTCCATGAATACTACAATATTTATTTCATACTTCTTACAGACGCTGAAATAAAAAAATAAAATTTGAATATGGTCTCCATTATGACTAGGGAACTATCTCGAACATACCACCTTATTATGCTGAGTAGACCTTATTTTGCTCACAGACGTTTCATTTCATTGCAATTTATTTTAGTTCGTTAACTTGAGGTGAGGCTGTGTTTACCAAGCAATGCATTGAGGGATAAACCATAAGTATTTCATTGAAACTTATCAAAAGCGAAGTGATAACTGCTATTTTGAAAATGAATCCCGGGTTTTTAATCCCAAATCATTGAATAAATGTGTCTAAGTATTCTACGAAACAATATGACGATCGAAATATAGTTTTCTAGAATATCTTTCAGTTGACTCACTTACTTGTTTTTCTCACATTATTCGTGTAACCCCAAAGTCTTGCTTCCGATTTGAACCCCGATTTAGGAGATCATCCTCTTTTATCTTCGCACCATTCGTTCTCCGGTTCATTGGAAATTCCGTCAGCTCGAGGTCCATTGTGCAAAATTATATATAATTGAATGCTTTTGTACTTTGTGAGCCAAAGCCTTTCGGTTGGTTGACTCCGACGAAAGAGGCCCTTATCTTACTGTTGCTTTGGAAATTTTATAGTTTTGCTATTATAAGCCGGATTTTAGGATCGTGTGAGGTGTTATGAAAACGAACAAAAGTTAAGACAGAAAGTGGGGAGAATGCTGGGAGTCAAGCTTGAACCAAAATTACCATCAGGAATTAAGAGTAGTTTCACTTTTATTAGTCATTTACCATTGTGCCGCCTTTGAATAAAAGGACTATAACTCTGAATTTTGTAGTTTAGCCTGTCTACTTTAAATAGTGTAGTTTTGGTAGGTTAATCACCTTTGCTTTCGAAAAGTAAATTGTAAACAAAATGGATTCACCTCTGTGACGGAGAAATATTCCTTGCTATTCCTCATCGTTTTAAAATATGCTAATCATAAGATCATCTTTCTGTTGTAGTTATTTTTTTAACTTGTTGAGCTTATCATTAAGTAAAGTTAGGATTTATTTGAAGTACATACTTGTGATAGAGGAGAATATAGACGAAGAAGTGATTTCGAAGGTACCCTTGTGTTTCTGCTTTTTAGTTTTTAATAGGTAGCATTTATATTTTTTTCTTTTATTTTATTAGCATTTTTCTTCTAGTATTTCAAAGTTCAGAAAAACAGGGTCACATAATCTTGCAGGTTTTGGGAGTTACTTTGGAATTAATATTCATAAGGCATTATGAATACTGGGTTTTTCAATATAAGATTTATTCGATACACGGCGTTAGTTTTGACTCGTAGTCCTGACGACAACTCTGCAGTTCAAAGACTACGTGGCGTATTAGACTAATTAAATGTGGAGAAACCAAGTTACCATCATTATATGTTTTTAGAACGCGCGTGTCCTCTTGTATTCATGCATAAAAAGTTGATTTCACTGATGATAAATAACGTAACAATTATTCCAGTAAGTTTTTGACACCGTATTTATTTAAATTTTACAAAATAAATCGTATAGTTAGCCACCATACCCTCAGGGACAGGTGGAGTTCATTACAATTCAGATGAATTCTTTTCTTGAAGAAGAACGATAGCTTTCAGATGTAGCGCAAATACCTACTTAGGGTCGGCAGTTTTTATTACATTGAAACCCCTCACCCGGAGGATCTCAGATGTTCATACTAGTCAACCTGGACGCGATATTGTGGAAAGGAAGCCATCAATTAGGCCCGAAAAAAAGTTAAGGTGCTCCTCGTCCAACGAGTGTAGCCATATGCTTTCCTTTCCTCTCTTTAGAAACAAATTTAGCGCGGCCTGGACGGAGGAAGAAGTTGGAAATTGCTTTACGGGGAACCCCACGGTTTCACCGCTGAAGGAGAAGATCGACCGTTTTGGGGATTTACGGATTCCGGATATAAGGTTTTTCACTAAAAGTGTGAGGAATTGGAGGACGGTAATTTCCGCTCGAAAGGAGAATGGAGGCTCATCCCATCATTAGTTTCACATCTGTCTTGATGATAGACCCTTAAAAAAATTTAAATACTAATGAGAATACCACTTATAATATGCATAAATATTTTACCTACCATATTGTGTACTGCTTTACATCTTACTTGCCTCCACCACTACCTTGCTTCCCTAGTAATAAAATTCTTTCATTTATTTCTAGCCCATGGCTTGTTTTTTTAATTTACTTCATTTCTTTTGTATCTATACAATCCTTCTCTATAGAAGTATTTTGAGTAGAATTAGACATCGAATTATTTTACTTCTTTGTCAGCTGGCTATTTTATCTATGCGATAAATAAACGAATAAATGCGTGTAAATTGCCATACGTAAAATCGGCCTTAACCAGGAATCGAATCATGGGCCTTAGCATTCCGGGCCTAGGTATATGCAGACTACCACGCTATCCAGGCTTCGTAATGGCAATTTGTTTTAGATAAATCAAGCTGTTTCCTTGTGTATCAAATCTTTTTAACTCTTTTAACTAAATGTATACAATGTGGAATGCAAGCATAGGATAACATTGGCAGTATGACACTTCCCCTCTAAGCTTTATTCTTTGCCCTTGCTTTTTCGGTACATTAACCTCGTTTCGTAGCCAACATTCACCAGCAATACGCCTCTCGCACGAAAATCTCAGAAAGTTATAACATCCACCCTGACTTTCTTTTCCTTTTAAATGCTATGAAGCAGCTTTTTCTTCTGCTCATCCTGTTTATTCTAATTTCCCTTCTTATCTTTCCCCTTCTCAACTTTTATAACATTGATTCCCCCTCACAGACATAATCTCTGTCTCTTTTGCCGAGCCGTTATTTATATTACGACGCTCATCTCCCCCACCGCTCCCTCGCTCAGAAACGGGTTCCTGTTGCCTCGTCTTTGACGATTTCTTCCTCTCAACTCGACTCCCCTCCCCACACACAAGCTTCTCCCTTAGTTTTCAATTCTGCCCTCTTTTCTTCGTGAATCTACCCCGCTGAGATGAATGCAACTCTCCTTTCAATGTGAAACGTCTTCTGACTGGGCGTGGCAAATATCGGGAACTACGCGACTCACTAGAGATTTCGGGAGATATAGGGTATTTTCTAGGCAACGACTATATCACCTATGCCGAGTACTTGTTTTCCTTATACGGGGTGAACAGAGTAAATCAATTTGAAAACCATGGCAGATAAAAAAACATTATTGGTATTTCTAAGAAAGGAGCCCATCATTGAATGGCTCGGAAATTTGGTAGGAGAGGAAGGAAAATGAGCGTCGACCAAAGGCTTTTGGGACCTAGATGTGAGGAGAGAAGGAAACAGTAAGCAGGGCTCAGAGGAAAACAAACTAGGAAATTTCTGATATGATAGGAGAAAAGGAGAAACTTGGAGGAGAGATTAGGATTAGGCTGAAAAATTGGCTATAGGAAATATTGAGGGGCAGCGGCATGCTGAAGCACGTGATAACGCAGAGAATATTTGTCAAGGGTGGGAGAGAGAGGGAAAGATATGGAATTTTGGACGGTATTAAGGGAGGTGAACAATATGAAGAGCTTAAAAGAGATTTATTATTTGAAAAAGCTTGAATGAAGAATTCGTCAGAGGAAACCTCTCATGGACAGGGAAAATTGTGGGCCGGACAATCTATTAGCCTACCAGTTTTTTTCTAGTAGAATGCCTATGAGGACGATGATGGCGGTTACGTGTTTTGACTTCTTCCTCAGCTTTTCCCATTTTTACATGGGGTCACTGTTTTTGAAAATTCTCTTCCAATCTTCTCTGTCTTCACAATGGTCCCACGTAAGACATTTACTACGTAAATCCTTTCATAAACAGTCCCTCCATCTTTTTGAGGTCTCCCTCGGCTACTCTTTCCTTCTAAATTCACATTCAATGTCATTTTACCCACGTAATCGTAATTTCTTCTCCTTACGTTTCCATAATATTTAAACCGACTCTTATTGAGATTCTTTGAAATACCAGTGCCTGGCACTTACTCTCAACCTTTCATTCCTTATCTTAACCCTTCTCGTTTTACCGAACATCCGCCTTTCCTTCCTTATCTCTGCCATATACATCATCCTTTCTTACGACTATTTCATAGTCCAGGCTTCCAATCACTATGAAAGGTACAATATCTATATAACATGGCGGCTATATGTTACTATGCTTTGAAAATAATGATATCTTTAAGAATCCTTTTCTACCAGTAGGTATAATTAATTCTGATTTGCACAGCTCTGAATTATAAGATGTTGGTAATGACCAACTGTCGTCGACGTACCCTCTAAACTGAAATCCTACCCCCTTTCCTTCTCCTTTCTTCCTTCCATTCGCATACTTATCTCATCCCCTTATTCTTTCCTTCTTTCCTTTCCATCACCTTTTTTTGGAAGCTGCCCCATCTTCCATTTTTCCTCCCTCCTTAACCCCGCCCCCCTTCACCCCCGCCCGACCTCCTCAATATTTTCCATCCTTTTCCCTTTTCATTCGACAGAATTTCCATTCGTGGCCCTCCATCCAGGGCGCGAGGAATGGGAGGGAGAGGAGAGAGAAGCGAGAAAATATATGTATAGAGAGGATTAGAGGAGAGAGATGGAAAATGGAGTGAATATGTGGGACGTTTGTCGGGGAAGAGCGACGGGGGGGGTGTGGAGGACGGGAGCGGAGGAGAAGGGGGATGGTCCATAGGGGGAGGGGGAAGAGGGAGGGATGATAAGGGTAGGGTGTATGGTGGGGGTGGCTTGCCCTAACTCAGGCGAGGGTATATTTTTTTTCTTTTTCCTTCGGTTGCTCTGGCAACGTTTGTCGCATGGGCGCCTCCCAAAGGATGTCTTCGGGAGGGATTGTCAGGGGGAGGGGTTGGGGTGGGTTTAGGGATTGCGGGAGGAGGGTTAGTTTTGGGAGATGGGAGAGAAAGGAGAGACGGTAGACGAGCACCTCAAATCTACATCGACATCTGCTGGCCGTAGTAGCATAGGTGTATGTATCATGGGGTGTTCAAAGAGGCGCGGATAAATACTACACCAGAGGAGGCGTTTTTAGACCGCTGGGGGTTTTTATCGCAACGATCGCATGCCAATATATTTTGTTAAATGATTTATCCACCATTCAATGCTTATAAGATGCTTGTAAAGTTTGGTACCTACTCAACATATCAGAAATGAAAAACGCTTTGCTAAAATTCATGATTTTCATCGAAGCAGTAGGTACTCGAGTAGTGGGAGGTGATACGTCAACTAGCAAAAGCATGTGTCATCCCTTGATGCTTTATATTTAAATATATATTCAGCCATTTTTCTAGAATTTACCTTTCATAGAACGTTTATAAACGTGATAGCCGAGAATCATGTACCATTTTGCTCCAAGGATAGTTTCCTTAGTGGGCTGCTGTGAAAACGGCGTCGTTTTTCCTCCAGAATATTGCAGTACACCCGAAATGCCTCCCATCCACCGCCGCTTTGGACCTTTGCACCAAGGCTCCTATGCGAAATCCTTATGTAATCCTTTCTGCGTTCTTCAGTTTGCATGTTCGAAAAGTATCCACTCCCATTGCGAAACCATCAACTATGAAGTTACGAAGTACCGGAAAAGTATTTGGAGAGAAAAGGGACGGGAAATCAGATGCTATTTTAGGGGTTAGTTTTGATGTGTCTTGCAGGCGTAGTTAATAATTTCTCCGTATACATTCTACCCTGCGAGCCGCCACGAGAGTGCGTGGTTGATGGAGTTATGTCCCCTGCCATTAAAAGGGGTGCCATTAGAAAAACAAGGAGTTGAATAAAATACTTTATGTTAACGAAGTTTAATAATACCTCGCTCTGTCTCGACGTAGTTATTTTGGGACATAAACATTTTATCGACTTTCAGTTCATAATATTAATTTACTTAACATCTTTTCGAGAAAATAACTCGTCAACTTTTTGTTTTGTGCTGGTAGGTTGCATGTAGCATTACTGTGAGCTGATGATCACTTACTCGTTAGCAACAATGCAAATATTTTATGTTGTTCAGATGATATACTGACTCTGTATGCACTCCATTTCAAACTAATATTTATGGGAGCTGCATAAGCTCGGTGAAGGCTAAGTTGCCAATAAAATTGAAAGTTTTTTGAGATAATTTGTCAATTTAAGTAATTTTCCAGGATAAAGTATTAATGGCGCCTTGTGCACTGAACCTTGGTGAGGTATTGCAGATTCAACAGTTTTCTTTTTCCTGCAGTCCGGTGTGTACCTACAAGTCAGGCTAGTTTCATCTCAATACGAGGTGCCGCACTATCATTGACATATTTGTCGACCCTCCACAGTAGATGTGGGGAGTGCTCCCTCAGTCCCAAGCGCTGTCGTAGAAACTGCCGTTCAAACGAGCAGTCTGCAGCCCTCCGGGTAGAGGACACGGCCGCTGGTCTACTTAAATAATTTAGGAGGAGGAGCCGGACAAGACGGCGGTGTTTTTAGGATTAGATAGCGGGGTTGGGGGGATTTGGAGGCCCTAATACTCGCGAGATGAGCCCGCACGTTCTCTGATGCATCGACCTCAATTTTACCCCTGCGACGCGCGGATACTAGGTACCCACTCGAATCCTTGGTGACTGCGTAGATAGAATAAAGCGGTACGTTTCCTACTTGGATTGTACCACGGAAATAGGGGTCTCCTGGCTGTTTCCGCTCTATTTGTGCGAAACGGGATAGGCGAATTTTAAATCGGGTGCAACTCGTTCATTCAGAGGGTACACGACGTGAAAAGTATTTTCCGAGTTAAAAATTAAAATGGGGGTAAACCTCCGCTTTTCCCTTCCTTACTTACTTTCTCTGTTTCCTATGTCTTGCTTTTCCTCTTTGTTTGTCCTTGGTATTTCTCCAGTGGGATTTTTTGTATGAATTTACCTTCTGTTTTTTTTTACTATGACTCTGACCACAACATCAAATGCTCCTTTTTTATTTCTCTCTTCTGATTAGCTTCTTAAACTATTCATTATTTTTATCATTAAGTATCTGCAGTATAAAATATTAATTTATTGGTAAAAGTTAAGAAAAATAAATTTTAGCATGATCTTCCAATGATGACGTTATTGTTAAATGAACTCAATTGAAAGACATGACGTTATTCTACTGTGATTTTCAGCAGTTTTGGCGGCTCAAATATTTAAACGATAGTTACACAGGAAGGCATTATTTACTATATAGATGCGGAGTGATCCAAATAATGTAATGGTGATTTAAGTGAAAAAATAGGCTATATGTTATGTTTATGTTCATAGTAAATGATAATTTTTGGTCATCGAATAGAGTAAATTAAATATGAAACTCATACATATCTCGCTCAGTCCATCGTTGAAGGCATCATAAAAACTCAATAATTTTTTATTCCTCTTGGCTATGAAGAGATGAGACTAACTGAAGTAAATTAATACAAGAATATGAATGATCCTGCATTTTTATTCTATTACATTTTTTCCTTCCATATCTCGTGGTTGATGACAACCTGTCCTCGTCTTTTCCATAACCACCGTCCACAACTGCAGGCGATAGAGGAAACTCCAAGAATTTTATTAAATATTATGAAAACCTGCCAGTAGGTTCAAATAATGATACTTCTTCAAACATATTTGAAAGCACAGCTTACAGATTTAAAAAAAAGTTGGTGGCATTTGAAAGCACAATTCTGGCATAGAGGTGAAATTTTAGCTTATCCACGTGATGATAGTGTCTAACCCATTGGTGGTGGATCAAAAGTCGTATGAAATATTCATTGTGGTTTAAACTTAAAATTAAAAGCATGATCTCTAATTTTCAGAAAAATAGTAACGTGATTACTAAGGAGAATTTGTATGAGGAAAGTATCGTGTGCATCCCGAAGGAACTGGTTTCCGTGGGTATCCCGATCCGTACATGGGTGCTTGGTGAAGAGCTCTTTGAATGTAGCATTCCGTTTGTCAAATGGGACGTTAAACTATGGACCCTCTTCCCCCTTAGGATAAGAGTAGGCTAATTCCGACGTTGTGTTTATCCCCACCCTCCCTTCATCTAATTTATTCTTCCATTTTCAACTTACCCACCTTACCTTCATTGACGAAAATGGCTTTAGTATTTAATTATCTCCCCAAATAACTAGCCAGTCTATGAAGTTGTTGTAAAGCGAATATTTAATTTGTTTCAGACGTCATGGTTTCGAAGATACTGAGAATATAGTCGAGTGAGCTTTCGACGCGTGAAGGTTGTAAGCGTATCTGTGGGAGAAATGCAAATCCTTCCCATCCAACGTTTAGGCATGCTTGTGGGCCTAACGCGATGCATCCCGGCTCAGCGGTTGTCAACAGGGACGTCGTATATCTGATCCCCCACACCCGGGTGCGGTCCATCGGGTGTGGCACAGGGACCTGGCGTCGTCCATGCGCTCGGAGCCAGTTTCACGCTCCCCCGGGCCTTTTCAACTTTGGGATTTTTTTCAATGAGATGCAACAAACTTTTAGAAAAGCCGGTGGTGTCCATCGTTCCCAAACTCACCATCCCATTTATTTTATCTTGACGTCCACACAACTCAAACATTTTCTCTTGTTTTTATCGTCCTCCCGCACCGGCTCTCATTTACGCGGTAAAACTCCGAAAAACGAATCAGTACTTTTATTTTCACCCTTCCTAGGATCACGTGTGCCCATTCAATAATTTTTAGAGCTGGTCTGACATAAGTTTTTCCGATACCATGAGTACTTCCGGTAATTTAAGTACTGCTATTCCTATATG
Source organism: Pyrrhosoma nymphula (assembly GCA_963573305.1). Lineage (NCBI taxonomy): Eukaryota > Metazoa > Arthropoda > Insecta > Odonata > Coenagrionidae > Pyrrhosoma > Pyrrhosoma nymphula. The sequence continues at coordinate 58,437,019 of OY754329.1, forward strand.
GTATATGCGACAATGATAATACGTAAATGTAAATTTTAGTCGCAAATTCTTACTTACTCTTCCTTGAACTACGACCTTGACATGGCGGAAGGGCTTGTGCGTTCCAATTACCCCTAGAGCTGGACTGGCAGGAGTAAGTACTATTGCTCCTGGTAGGGCCACCCATGCCAGATAGGTCGAAGGGTAGGAGCCAGACGAAAGGTAGTTCCGTGATGGTGTCACGTTAAAAATACCGATGAGTGGCGTGGGAATACCTCTCAACTATTACTTCCTAGAATATGAAAGTCATTCACAGAGATTTGATTCCTGGCAACTACGGTACGCCGCCCACAAGGGCGGGTGTCGTGCCCGGCAGTTTGGGAAGAAAGGCCTCCGCGGTCGTCATCACACGAAATCCTTGCACAGCATCAACATCGGCGGAAACAAGGGAAAGGAGGGAGAAGAAGAAGAAAGAGAGAAAGAGAAGAAAAACAGTGATAAAAAATATGAACTTGGAACGTAAGGACCATGATGAGGGCCAGGAAGCTCTAAAATATTAAACAGGAATTGGAAAAAGGAATAATAGATGCTTTGGGATTGTGCGAAGTGAGATGGAAGGATAGCGGGGACTATTGGAGTGATAGCTACAGGGTAATCTATAGTGGGGGAGATGAGAGTCAACGTTTGGTAGGTATGGTATTGAACAGAAAATTGGGCCTAAGGGTGGTAAACATTGAGCAGGTGAGCGACAGAATACTAGTGGTAGAAATAAAAGCACGCCCGACGAATTTCGTACTGGTCCAGGTATACATGCCTACAAGCAACTATAGGGAGGAAGAGGTGTACGAGCAAGTAGAAGAAATTATTAGAAAAGTGCCGGGAAAGAAAAACCTGATAGTGATGGTTGACTGGAATGCAGTGGTGGGGGAAGGAAGGGACGGAGTAGAAGTGGAAGGGTTTGGGCTAGGAAGAAGAAATGATCGCGGTGAAATGGCAGTTTTAGTTTTGTAGAAGAAATAAATTAGTAGTGACAAACACTTGGTTGAAACATCACCCCAGGCGTAGGTACACATGGAAAATTTCGGGTGATCATAAGAGATACCAAAGTGATTATATAATGGTAAGGCAGAGAAGAAGGAACAGTGTAAAAAAACTCGCGTAGCTATCCAGGGGCGGATGCGGACTCAGATCATAACTTAGTGATGATGAAGTGTGAAGCTAGATTCAAAAGGCTTTGTAGAGGTAGGAAGATAAAGAGGTGGAACCTTAAAGCATTGAAAGGGTTGAAAAGGAGGGAATACCAAGAGCTGGCAGAAAAGAACATAGGTGAAGCAAAGCGCATGGGAACAATAGAGAGAAGATGGGAGATTATAAAAACAGGTGTCGTAGGAGTGGCAGAGAAAACAATGGGAACGGTGAAAAAGAAGAGGGTTAAGAAGCAGTGGGTAACGGAAGAAATGATAAAGAAAATGGAGGAGATAAGGATATGGAAAAACAGGGTAAACATTAATCGAACAGGAACATATCCAGGAATGATGGAGAGAATACGTAGAGGAGCTATATGACAGCGAGAAAATACCCTTTAGCCTAGATCTAGAGGATGAAGGAACAATAGATAAGGATAACCTTGGACAAGAGTTACTTGACAGCGAACTAGAGAGGACATTAAGAGAGGTGAAGGGTAGAAAAGCCGTGGGAACCGAGAACCTACCTACGGAGCTACTGAATACTCTAGGAAGTAAGGGGAGAGAATCATTTTTCGAACTTATTCGCAGGATCTACGAGGAAGGAGTATGGCCAGAGGATTTCGTGAAAACAGTATTAATACCTATCCCAAAGAAGAAGAAAGCGTCAGAATGCGAGGAGTATAGAACAATCAGTTTAATTTCACACGCGGCAAAAGTTTTACTTAGAATAATAAATAAAAGGTTGGAGAAAAGAGCAAACTACTATTTAGGCGATGACCAATTTAGGTACAGGAAGGGGAGGGCCACCAGAGACGCGATTGCGGTAATGAGGACCTTTTTAGAAAGGAGCAACAGTGTATGATCAGGCTGTTTTCGCTTGCTGTGTGGATTTCGAAATGGCATTTGACAGAGTAAACTTGGATAAACTAATGCAGATACTGGGGAAAATAGGAATAGATTGGCGTGATAGGAGACTCATCCGAAACGTATATATGGGGCAGAGGGCTCAGGTGAGAATAGCTGACGGTGAATCAGGGTGGGCAGTTATAGGTCGCGGGGTGCGGCAAGGGTGCCCATTATCGCCTTTACTTTTTAACATCTATGCTGAGGAAATGGTAATAGGGGCATGGGAGGAGCTAGATGTGGGAATGAAAGTAGGAGGCCAGTGGATAAAGTCGGTAAGATTCACGGACGACCAGGCGTTGGTCGGTTGGTCATCGAAAGGATTGCAAACTTTAGTAGTTGCATTGGAAGAGCTGTACGAGAAATACGGGACTAAGATTAATATTAAGAAAATAAAATTAATAAGATTCTCTAGGACAAAGAAAGTGAGGCTGGTGGTTAGAGTAGGAAGTCACAAACTGGAGCAAGTCGAACAATTTAATTATTTGTGTAGCACAATAGAAGAAAAAGGACATAGTAGCAAATACATTAGGAGGAGAATAGCGCCAGCGAAGGAAGCGTTCTATAATAGAAGGGAGCTGATGATGGGGACTTTAAGTAAGGATTCGTAAGAGGCTGGTGAAGAGCTTGATATAGAGTTTGGCGTTGTACAGAGCAGAAACGTGGACCTTGAGAAAAGAAGACGAAAATAGGCTGAAGGCTTTCGAGATGTGGGTGTGGAGGAGGATGGAGAAGGTACGTTGGACGGAAAGGAAGAAAAATGAGGAAGTTCTTGATATGGTGGGAGAGGAGAGGAAACTTATGGATGAGATTAGGAGACGGCAGGGTAGGTGGCTGGAAGCGGTAATGAGGGGCGATGGTTTGCTGAAGGCCGTGATAGAGGGAAGAATGTTGGGTAAGCGGGGAAGGGGAAGAAAGAGATTAGGTTTTATGGACGGGATGAAAAAAGGTAGACCTTATGCTGAGATGAAGAAAGAAATACTAGAGGTGTATAGGGCCCGGCACGTGTAAGAGTCCGTTGAATATTCTCTCACTTTTATCATAACCTACCTCTAACCGGTAGATTACTATAATGAATGAATGAATTCTTACTTAATTACAATATTTTTATTATGTCAATGTTCAGTATTAGAGCTATTTCTTAATTATTTATCAGGTATTTAAATATTTTGAACCATGATGAAAAGTTATCGGGTTTGGGGCAATTTGGTGAGAAAAACGGCTACCACCTACGTTTCGGCGGCTAACTCTACCATCGTCATCAGGGCTGATGTCAGATTCGAGAACATGTCGGTCAAAAACCTCTGGTGAGGATCAAAACTCTTTAAATTGGTTGGCATTTTGTCCTTTTTTTCTCGTTTCCTTTATTTTTGGAGGATCGGTTTTCAAGAGTTGCTCCAGGTGTAACGCGAGCCACGGTTCAATTTTCTTTTCTTCTAATTTAATTATGATTGCCTCCTTGGTCAGTCGGCCAAAATAACTATTGGATCTTTTAGGTGATTGAGCTTCGTCAAAAGCCATGACAAGGTCCCGGGGTAGGCTTTGCTCTACTTACTGGCACATGCCTGCATGTTGTAGATTAAATTAACTTACTTAGTTATAATATTATGAGAAATTTTGGTAAATGATTAGGTCATTTTGGACGTCGTGAGAGGAAGGATAATTAATGAAGTTTTTCAGTGAGAATTCTTGGCGAAATGTTCTCTTAAATACTATTGTTTCAAACAAATAGTCGATTTTTTAGTTAAAATAACATAGAATCCAAGGAAATACAATGGAATAAGATTTTAACAAAAAACTAATATGCTCCAAGAATTCCACTCTTACTTGGTCGTAATGGCACACGACATCCTGGTGTCCAAATATCCGCGAGGCGTTTTCTTAGGCATCAGGAATCCTCAGTGGCGAAAAAAAATATTCTCATTGCCCTGTAAACTTGTCATTCCTAATTATTTTCCCCAAAATTTGAATAGGCGGCAGGTCATTCGATATTTCCTTATATATCAGATCGGTTGATATGTTTCTGGCCAGGACTAATTTTTTCATCCCGTTAGATAAGAGCTCATCGCAAGAGTGAGTTAACCATCGCAAGCTCTCCACTAGCTGTCGCCTAGCGCCAATAAATATACCATCCCACACTCATATTCCTCCTCTCTCTCTTCCGTTGACAAAAGCTCTGCTAAAAGGGCTTCAAAAGAGGGATTTTTTCTGACCGGGAGTGGGCGGTGCTGAATTTAATTAGTGGAAATGTTTAGATGGCGGAAATATGCGCTTTAAAACCTTTCTCTCTCCTTTTGGGGAGGATTTCACTCTTCCATTGTGCTCTCTAATAATAAAAAAAGGCATTTGCTTAAACCCACGCCAATATTGAGAGCTCACGGGGTGCTTTTTAAATGCTATATCTGGTATTAACTTCAATTTAAAATTTAAGACTTGACACGCTCCCACGTCTCTGATGTAGTGTGAATGCAGCATTTTTTTGATCCGAAACTATTGTTAGAAACAGAAAAAATATGACAAAAATCTTCCTAATTTACTGTGACACTTGCCGGAAAATATTACATGGGTACATTTCGTTTGCTTTTTTCATGGAATTTATGACAATGAAAATAATTTCCTGCCCACGGTATTCCAGGAATTCTCAATTAATATAGCCCAGTTTGCACTATATTGTATTCGATCTATGTAATTGTTTGAAATACTTACCATTGTGTTTGTGGAGCAACGCGATGTGACTGCCTGATTGGACTATGCATAATAGAAATTAATACGCGTTCATATCAATAGTAATTTTCGGGTAACTAGAGACGTGATATCATGCTAAGGTGGCCTGCGTAGCACTGCGTGTATGGAATTTCAAAAAGCAATAGTTTTTTACGTTCTTAGTCATTTTAAAAATATGAAAATTTTGACGACAGGAAATAAACCTGCAGTTTATAAATTATTCTAACCGTCAAGACTTGAGACATACTAACCAAACTTCATGACATTCTATGCGTTCATCGTTTTTTATATAAAAAAGGGAAATTGGTTTCACCATTTTGATTTCGCTCCAACGCAAGTGTCATTAATAGTTTCCAAATAATCTTGTCTAGATAATATGCTGCATTCTGCTCATATGTGATGCGTGGAAAAATCATAAGCATAGGTTTTTCAGGGTAATAATAGCAGGAGAGTAATAAGTTAGGTTAAAAGTCATAAAGAAAGGCATGAATACGGAATTGTGGGAGGAACATTCAAAAAGAAAAAAGTTTACATAAATGAATTGGAATCTCGCTCTGTATAGTTTTATTCGAAATTAGTGAGTGTGAAAATAATAGTCTTTTTTATCTTATGAACGGTATATATATCTAATTTTTGTAGTCTCAGTTAGTTGTGATAATAAAGTGTATGAGTGAAGTCATATCCTTCTTGTCATTCTGAAACTTTTCGGATTAGACATTCGCAAAATCCAGAAAAGAGAGTTTCAGTGTGACACGTGATATTATATATTATCTTACCTCCGCAGTACATCTCTAAAACTGGTGAAAGTGATAAAATAAGAGACAAATAGTTCTCTGACGAACTAGTTTATTAAAAAATTATATCTTTCCGGGCACCTCTAGTAGCTACTTCAAAAACAGATCGAGGCATAAGACCATCTGTTAGCATGCAATACACTTTTGCCCTTTCCTTTTCCCAATTCTTTATGGACTTAAAAGTTCCTTCTGATATTTCTTCTCACCATTATAACTGCTCATGGAATTTCACAAATAATTTTTGTTTGAAGAACGAACACTAACTTTAAGTTCACGCATTAGTAACGTTCAAAATCCAAACGATAGCACTAAATTTTACAGTTAAAATTATATCACGAAATGGGGAGAGTATAGGCATGATACAGGCGTGGGGATAACGTAAGAATTATCAGGCCTACATCCATGCCAAAAAAACCCTTTGCGGGAAATGGGAGGTTAGATCTAAATAGGGCGGATACTTTAATTGTCAGTTTTTCCACCGTCTTATTCCCCGCGTTCTGAAATTCCCTGACCCACCCTACCAAGCACAAATTAACCAAGACGCGCAAAGTTGAACACAGGACACGGATCTCCATCGCTCCCCTGTCTTTCAACCCACCCCATGAAGCCCTCCTCTTCTCCCTGCTGTCCTCTTGTCTTGGGTACCGAATTCTGCCATAGAAGGTCTACCACATCCGATACCACTATTTAGGACACGAGACCTCCTCCGTGCCAAAACGGCCTTCTATTCACTCACCACGGTGAACTTCGGCTGGGTGGGGACCTCTTGGGTGGAGGAGAGCATCAGTCAAGGAGGTTGGCACGGTGGTTAAACTCACCGAAGGGTGCTGTAGGTGGGACGGTGGCTGGGGAAGAGATCAGGAATGCAGGAATGCGTGGGAAGGGCAGTAAGTGGCTTTGAAATTCAGCCAACACGTGTTCCGTTTCGGAGGTCTCCTCTTGGGCTAGGCTTCTGCACGACATGAGCAGTACGTCGTGTTTCAGTTCAAACGAAGAGATATGATCCAATATCAAGACTAATTTAAACTATATGACTGATGAGTTCCTCCGTAGAACATGGAAATTATGGCCACCTGGAAATGAAATGGTACAAGACTTCGCCATAATTTTATTTTCTGTGAAACGATTTGAACGAATAGCGTAATTTTCAAGGTGATTAAAAAAATAGCTGATTTATCATATGTATGAAGGAAAAATAGAGGCAGGTTGGACAATAGAGTAGTTCAGTGTCATGTTATAGGATGATGCGATGGCACGTGTGGGTGAAGAACTGTGAAGTGAGTTGTCGTTTAATAAACTTCAAAATTAATGGGTTTTTCACTGTAATTGAGTTGTGTGGAGAAACATTTGTGTGCGAAATTATTTATTTCCATCACTTTTTACTATTTACTGTTACTATTTAGTACAATTTGCAACCGAGAGAGATATTTCGATTCACTCAGAAAAAGGCAAGTTTTATTAATGATTGGCTAATATTAGGGTAATAATAGAAAATGCTGGTGGCTTTTGATACGTTTACAATGTCCTTATTATAACACATTTTGTTTCCTTTCCAGTACCCCAATCGGGGTTACGGCGATGGTACATACGGGTCACCAACTAGAGGTAGAACAAGAGTAAGTACCTATTATTCTATTCTGCATGCTCTCACCTGTTGTATTTATTGAGAAACGGTCATATATGACGAGAAAATCTTTAAACAGTCAATTTATTTAATTGGAGCGGTTTTTAAGACGAAACTTACTTGATAGGAATTTTTAGCCATATTATTTGCGGTTAAAGAACAGTCATTTGTAATATCCTTAATTTTTAAGCGCTAATGGTTTAGATTCCATAATCTATCAATATCCTTGTGGAGTCTTATTTGCTTGTTTAATGAGATGATAAAAATTGATTGCGATGTAATGACTAAAGCGTATATAATCATTCCACCAAATAGCATACTAGAGTGTGGTTGTGTGCTGGTTTTTCCTTTCAGGTTTCCATAAATTCCATAAGCAATTTTTTTATATATTGCATTATGGAGATGCGAGATACATTATTCTAAGATTTTTACCTTATTCATAGGTACCAAATACACCTACGTGATATTTTGGGGAGGGGGGGTAAGAGTGCAGTTTTTGGCATAGCTAAATGTTATTGAAATATTCAAAGAGAGAATACTTACGGGAGAATTTCATTTTTCCATGTGAATGGTAGGATTGAGATGGCAGTTCTTTGAAACGAATACTTTATCGAATGAGTGGGTAAAGACTGCCATGTCCAACCCACGAAAACGAGGAACCCCCAAATATATCATCTTACGAATCGGTGGCAAAAATGTCCGAAAATACTTGTAACTACTCGGTCTATATTTTCTCAGAATGCATCGATTCAACAGCTTATAGGTTCTCATATTCATGTCACCTCTTTTTAAGTGTTAAGTGTTTCCGTGATTCAGCAATAGGCGTGCGAATGGCCTGCAACTGAAAAATGGAGTACAAACTTTATACAGGGACTGACAAATCGCAGTGTCCGTAATATTGTCAGCGTTAAAATACGAGTCTGAAACCTAAAACCTAAGGAAAAAATCTATGACCTCCAATCTATTAAACATGCATCCAGGATCGAAAATATTCCTCCCTCTTTTGCCCTCCGTTTCATATCTTGTTTATGTGCATTCTATGCGTAGATTAGGAACATCTTAATTTTTGTCGTGTTTATTTACAATCTTTCAACTTTGAGGAGTTGAAAACCAAAATCATGATGTTATGCCATTAATACGCATCTTCCGCTGGCACTAGGTCGTCCGATGATTCACGAAAACCGCAGTTCTAATCTTGAAACCCGCAGGTAACGTCCAGTATAATTCAAATCCAGTCCATTGCGTGGTCCCTCTCTGGTGCCACCGCCTAAACCTCCATCACCCATCGAATGAAGCATCACCGTCGTCTCTTCCGAGGCCTTATCCACTCCTCACGGCCATCAAGCCCCGTTCGTCTTTCGATTCCGCACCGCCGCAGAATTGCCCCTCGTGCTCCCAGCCATCTAGACGTCCGATGGATTATTGAAGTCCCACCACTCCTGAGGCGAGTTGGCAGTGGATTGACAGCGGCGTGGTGCACGGCCGGGGGAATGGAGGGTGAAGGGAGCAGGAGAGGGATAGAACTGGGATAGGTATGGACTGAGGGAGATAAATTATTCGTAGTAGAAGCTTCAGGGAGGGAGAGGAAAGATGGGCGCAAGAAGGGCTTGATTTGTAATTTTCCTACGTTGTTCCGTTTTCGAAGACCTCTTTAATTCTTATAAAAGTGTCCTGGTCCTTTCTAAAAGAACGCTGTATTTTTTTAAATTATTAATGAAAATTTGAAAAAAGTAATTGAAATAAAAAGTAAATTAGGGCCTGATGGACCTTGTATTGAAACAGGTCGCTAAATAAAATAACTGTGGTACCTTGCCAGTGTTTCCTTGCCAGCTTTTCCTTTTGAGACATCATGAAGGAGGTCCATCATGTCTCGCCTGATACCATTAAACGTAGTATTTCATGTGTCATTTTATTCAATTAGTAAACTTTTCGAAAAGCATGCCTCTAAGAAATCAATCTAAGATTTTGAATGATGAGGCTCTTCACTGTTCCATTTTCATATTCCATAAAATATTCAGTCAAATACCTCGGTATAGCATAGTATTTCAAGTGAAATTTTTATCCATTGACTAAGTATGCACGAGATTTCTAAAGCTACGGAATTCTACTCAGAGATTCTGTAAAAGATATACTGAGCACCTTTTACTGTGCCATTTTTACAGTCCTCTAAAATGAGAAAAATGTCTATACTCTTGTTAAATCAACATAAATTTTAAAATGTTTTCATTCAGTTTACATTTTAAAATTTTTTCAGCGCAGACAATTAACATAGGGAATTACTGAAAAGATTTCAAGTGATAAGGCTTCATTAATATACATTCCAGTTCCATTTTCGAAGTCCTATAAAATAATTCACAATAAATCTTAAATACTGCATAGAATATATAATGACGCCTTCCTTCAGCTAGTGAAAGTCTCCGAAAAATAAGCATTTTAACTAGCGATCACCAATTTTTTCCGGTTTTACTGTTTGAGAGAGGCTGGTATAATGGACACACAAACCTTTTTGACTGTCAAAGTTTAATTGGTAATTATTATATGTATGTCAATCTTTAATTTTTCTGGCGTTTGCCTCGGAATTGAGAGGAACGCCTAGTAGTTTCTTTATCAGGATGGCAATGAAATATTTATTTTAAACTGGAATGAGGGTATTCTATTGATAGGTAACAATTCCGAATCGATTTATTCTTATCACAAAGGAATTTGTTTAGATTCATCCATTATTCAGCCAACGTTTCTTCACAGGAGTGGAAGGTCAATTTTGCTTTACGTCTTGATATCCCGTTACAGAATGTCATTTGAAGATTTGCAACTCAGAGATAGATATGAGTACATATCAAATGGCATACCAATGCTCGAGAATTTTCTTATGTCCACTTTTTCACGCTACTTTGACTAATTCAAAATTGCCGCAATTAATGAAATTGATTAAGTGAGTAAATAATTGAAATCGAAACATACGTGCAGTTCCTTTCGGTGCTCCAGTGCGTGTGGAATATCTAAAATTTTGAAACGATCTGTTCAACATAATTATATGATAAAAACAGGCTAAACTGTTTTATCATGGTATGGTAAACATAAGGCTTACAATAATCACAGCAGCAAAATGAGCATACCCGAGTGACTTAAATGCGCGAATTAGATGAAATGATGCATTAACGTATCAAGCAGAAGACTATAATTTTTATTTATAGTTTCTATCCTAAAATCGGTATATCCTGCATTGGTGTGTTAAAACATCAAATATTTCAATCTATACTTATTGAGTCATTTTCTGTCTAATGTTGCTGCATTTCTACCATAAACAATTTTGTCAGTTTCCTGAGCCGAAGCCAGTATTGTAAGAAACGTGATGACGGTGGAGGTCAAATCACTCGATCACTGACGATTGAAAAGTTTCAGAATAGACACCGTGATGTGACAAGAGTAATGGATACTGCAGTTGGTATTAAAACTGAACGACCGGGAGAACCTTATGTAATACCTTCAACGCTGAAGAGAGATTGAATGGGAGAGCGGGAGAGGAAAATATATTTACGGGTAGAGTGTGAGAGGAGTTTGCGAGAATGGAATGCAGAAGATTATAAATTTGTGGAATGGGGAAAGGATATGTGCGTGGGTGTATTTGGGCTGATATGAAACGAAAGAGACGAATATGCTAGAGACGAGTTGGAGCCGGCGGGGTGAGGAAAAAGGGAACGACAAAAGGAGTTGTCTGCCTGCCGACTGTGGCTTCAATCTTGCGTGCCTATTCTCGCACTCGTCGGGATGCCTTGAAAACCTGGGCGGGTATTGCGTTTTTTAAAGGAAGTTGACTGCGTTCCCAGCACCCTTTTGTGGGAAAAGTGTGAGAGATTTTTTGGGCGGTTTTTGTATATGCTAGTTGAAGGTGTATAGGGAGGCGAACAGGTTTGCTTGGGAATATAGGTAGTTGTTTTACTTCTGGGGCCTCTGATGCACACAAGCCTGGGAGGTAAAATAAGCAATTAATATTAATATAATATATGCAATTTGAATAAAATATCAGCATCATCATTACTCATTTCATCCTAAGATTGGTTGACAGCGGCCCTCCATATTAATTTGCCCCATTTATAACTCCTTTATGCCCTAATAGTTGTTCCATATCCCGTGTTGCCTGGTCAATGCATTAGTCCCTCGGTACTCCCCATGGGTATAAAATATATGGAATCGGTGTGTAACTTTTTACGAGTCCATTGCAAAGTAGCCTTCAAATTAGTGTTTCCCATTGGTTTATCTAATGATGGCCATGGTGTAAAAACGCTGCAGTTAAGAATATATGGACATTTTGAGCAAATGGGGAATATGAGACTGCTAAAATAAATATTTGTAGTACTCAAAGGGTAAGTTGTACGCGAAGAAGACCTAGAGAAAGCTCAGTTTAAGGAATTAACAACGATATATGTAAAATCATTAGTAGAGGTTAGTTAAAGGGAGTAAAGGTTAATAAAAGTTATGAAAAAGACTTGGCAGAACACTGGAATGATTGTGAAGCATGGGGACTGGAATCAGACATCATAAACGGTTATAATGATAGAACTATTTGAAATTATGGAGAGGGTGATAAGGAATTAGCAATGAGCCGTCAAATACGTACATTTTCCGGTAGAACACCACATATTCCTGTATTTAAAACATTGCATTATAACTCTGCATGCTATTAATTGTTGTAGTCCATATTAAGAAAGATGTGGGAATTTCGTTGCAGAAAATGGGATGATATGAAAAAGAGCACAAAAATAATGACGGACTGTTGTGTCTCCTTTTTTGATATAAAGTTTGAAGTCATATTTTCTTATCCTTTCAACTTTCTGAGTATATTTTCCACGTTACAGTGGTATTCTCCGTATGGATATTTCGTATCTTCCTCAGTTATGGATATTTTAATTTTTCCTTAGACCTGTTAAATGAGCATTTTTTAATTTATATTTCATTATAACTTTGGAGAAGAGATCGCGAATAACATGTATGAAAACGCATTAGAAGTAAAAAATCGCGAGAATCAATGGCAATTGTTCCCATTAATTCTAGATATAGGAATTGATGGAAAGAATTAAGAAGAAGTGTGAAGACTACGGAATGAGAATAAACAGAAATAAAACTAAGGTAATGAGATTAGCGAAGACAGAAGGGCCTTTAAATATATGGCTGGAGGAAGAAAAATTAAAACAAGTAATCTCTTTCAAGTACCTGGGAAGTATAGTTACACAGAATGGCAACTGTGTTGAAGAATGTAAAAGCATAATTGGGCAAGGAAAAGTAGCATTTAGCAAGATTGAGGAACTGGTGATAGCAAGGAACATCAAGATGGATATTAGGAAAAGATTTGCAAAATGCTTTATATGGAGCATTGTGTTGTATGGATGCGAAACGTGGACGTTGAAGAAGAGAGAAGAAAAGTACTTAGAAAGCTTTGAAATGTGGTTATAGCGACGAATATAGAAGATTGGATGGAAATATAAGATCACGAATGAAGAAGTGCTTAGGAGGATTGGAGAAGAAATAAGTATACTGGGAGAAATTAAAAAGAGAAAGGCAAAATGGATTGGACATATTTTAAGGAATAACAGCCTACAGAAATTATAATAGAAGGGAAAATAGAAGGGAAGAGAGGAAGAGAAAGGAGGGGGCACGGAATGCTGAGGGATATAAAAGAAGGAAGGCGTTATGAAGAGATGAAGAAAGAGGCCCAGGACAGAATGCTGCGGAGACAACGCTACCGTTGAAACGTGTCTGCGGACAGTAGCACCAATGATGATGATGATAGGAATTGGTAAGCAGAATTTGTTGAGTCCAATAGGTTAATCTATTAGAAACCTTATGAAGCCAGACGGAATTCGAATTCAGAACCAAGATTAATCTATTATGACTGAGGTAACTTAATCGAATAATCAATATTATTGGATTCAGTATTCATTAATTTTAGCTCATAAAATAGTAAAACTTTAAAATTAATTTTTCATTATTAATGCCAATAATAATGAATTGATAAATGTAGGCACATTTTAGTATGCTAACATCGAAAAAAATACTCATTCAGTTGTTGACGTATGCAAATAAATTCATTTCCAAAAAGGTATAAAATAATCAAATAGATACTTGCTTTTACCAAATTAAAGAACAATGTGCAGGAATTTTTAAATATTGATATCCAATGCTCGTAGTTGCTTAGTTGACATATATTAACTCCAATAAATATTGAAAAAGGCCTGGTTAAATATGTAATGAGAATTCAGATGGCCAAATCATTAAATTACATCAATTCCAGAGCGTCATTTGACTACCTCTATGGGAAACTGCTTGATGGATAATTTTATTTTCACATGAACATTTCAAAGAGCAATTTCATCTCGCTAATGAAGCCAAGTTAAAGTATGACGTGTATCATCAAGACTTATATTTGCACAGTGTCTCATTTCCTCTGGGTAGAGAGAGAGTGAGAGAAAGATGGAGAGAAGGGAAAAAATGCGAAAATGTCCAAGCTAGCATAACGAGGGTACAATTATCCCTGCACTTTACAAATGCTGCCTTTTGGAAATTTCTGTGTGGATGCCGTTTTTTGCAAGTCACGGGGAAAATGGAGCGTAAGTATGTCAGTGGCACACGCTTCTTGCTCAGGAGGTGGCATGAACGCGTTGGAAACGGAATCCCGGGAATCGTAGGAGAGCTCTGACGTCAACGAATGGATCGTGAGCATCGTATCATGCTTTCCATCCTTGACCGACAAGAGTGACATTATTCCACCCCTTACACTGTTGCCTCCACTTCCTTCATTCAGCTTTCAAAATGAAAGTCAGCTGCACCCTCTGCCTCCTCTTGTTATGAACCGTTCCTTCGAGTAATGATAGGTTTGAGTCTAGTGTTCGCGTCTAAACGCATCAAACAAACGCAAGTGATATGAATTTCCCGAGGGACAAAAATAAGACAGGTTCAATTCGTGCTTCGCTAGGTCAAAGAATCAGTGTGAAATCACTTTTATTCTTTGATGGTGTTTATAAGTAGTAGAATACAGTGCCGGGTTATTTCAATTTAGAACAAAAAATATAAATAATTCCTGCTTAACGATTGCAGGACAGGACAAATAATAAATAGCTGACTCCCAAGAGTCATTTTTCTCACATAGAAGGCTATGAGGCAGTAGGGTGCAATTTGGACCCAATCTCTTGGATCGTGTTACTGGAAATGTAAGTAGTACTCGAAAAAAATGTCTCCAAAACATAGATGCACGAGGTGGACTTCGGGAAATACTCACGGACCCAACCGATAATATTTTAAACATTAAATCATGGAGTGTTCTTTAGGGTTAAACACGCCTAAACAGCGCATTTAGCATTATTAAGATGGGCTCTGCTAGTGCTCCCAGCGGAGGTATTCATTTTAAAAACAAGACATAGAAAAAGCAGCCCCATGACGTGTGTTCGTGAAGTACTTGTTGTTATTCGTAACATTTCCAACTGCCACACTAGGAAAACTGAGATACGGCAGAATTTTCCTGAATAAAATAAATTATTTCGCTTGCTTTGCTAATAGCGATTAGTGATCCAACATAAAAGCCGTTAAAATTTGTTCCAGCCTTTGCGTTGTGACGGCTAATGTTGTTACCAGAGAAGCCCTATTTGGACTTTCTGTTAGTCCCAGCATGGACATCCGTATGTGTGGTCACCTTTCACAATCATGGTTATCTAATTATTACGGAAATCAAATGGAAATTCATTCTACAAATGTATGTCTCGCAAATTAAGTCGTTGTATATTCGAATCTGGAAATTATATTTTCTTCATTTTTTGCTTATACTACGGATGTCATTTACGGATTTTTTGTCTGTAGTTTTTCAGCTCGGGAATGAAATTTAAAATCAAAGTAACGAAAGTAGCCTGTGCCGTTGTGGTGGAGTGGTATTGCATGCCATTGATTGCATCCAACCTCGGTAATTGTTGGTTCAGTGGTATACATTTTTTAAATATAATTATTGCTGCGTGTATGCTATATCAATTACTGTTGTTTCAAAAATTCCTATACTAACGCATATCTGTTAAATAAAAATACTTGGGTAAGAAATATCGTTTAGTTCTCAAGCAATATTTATAAATCGGTTTCTTTTTTCCATCATTTTATGCCTAATGCATGATCATGTTGCTTGTTTCATGAAGTTTCCAATATACTTTCTTCTCTTTATCGTAAAGGGTTATATCAAATAAGCAGCAAGTAAATTGTATAGTGATTATATAGTAATAATAATAATGAGCTTTATTAATAACCTGGAATCTCAGGCCCTATAGTTTCAAATAAACAGAATACATAAAAAATAGGAACTATAACTAATAACGTATACATTGGAAATTAGAAAATTTTGACCTTCAGGGAAACACTCTGAGGTTTCTTATTAATTAAGACCACAAAAATACAGGGTATCGTAGTCAACGAAAAATTACATACAATATCCGCATACACCCGAACCAATTTTTACATCTTAAATATAATCCATGTAGGTTTACATATTTGTGTTAAAATAATACGGAGTGATAAAGAAGTGGAGGAAATATATTCGTGTATTTAAGAAAGGGTTGCACAAAATATCGTTTTTCAACAAAAATAAATCATAGTTCTATAAGTTTTTGTGCTATATATGTCCTGAAAATAAGAGTTAAGTCTCCACACATGAAATAGTTAATCAAAAAGAGTAGTTCTTTCTCATGCTAGTAAGAACAATCAAAAACTCCTTGAAAAATGATTTCCAGAGTTGCATGTAAAGATATATCACCTAAAATGTTCTTTGTGTCCAATTTATTATTCACGCAGCATTAATAATTATTGAATTATTTCCAAAGGAGTCAAATTGTAATACTATTAATATAATTTTTTTAAATATGGTATGAGGTTTCACTTTACCAGCAGTATTACGATTTGTGTTCAAATATAAAGTAAGAGCGTATGTATTTGGCTAAATTGTCTACGTCATCTCCTGTGGATTGTATTTGCATGAATAATTATCCAAAATAACTGATTTTAAGCTTGCATTTCAAGTTCAGAAGGGTAAATCATGGCTAAATCGTGCATGACTTAAAAGCATTGCTTGAAAGCTACATCTTTATAGCTATATGCTTATAAATGCATCGGCTAATGTTCTAATTCTTTATGAGTATGCCTCTGTTACCTTGTTAATACGATAACTAGCTGTCGTTTATTTTACAAAAGTCATCAATTCCGTCAAGGTGAACAGTATACAGTGTTGATTATCAATTATTTTTTCTGATTGGCAAGGGTGAATGAAATACAGTCAAAATATCATCATTCCACACTATATTTCCCATACCTTTCCAGGCATGTCAAGGCTTTGCGATACTGGTTATTTCATTAAAAATACCGGTCTGGATGCTTTTTACAAACTGTGGAAACTCCGGTACACATATCTTTGACCCAGGATATTTTCTAGTGACCTAAGTATTTTGCGAAAAGTTTCTGTAGGTCCCAGTCAAAT
Source organism: Pyrrhosoma nymphula (assembly GCA_963573305.1). Classification (NCBI taxonomy): domain Eukaryota; kingdom Metazoa; phylum Arthropoda; class Insecta; order Odonata; family Coenagrionidae; genus Pyrrhosoma; species Pyrrhosoma nymphula. The sequence continues at coordinate 58,453,729 of OY754329.1, forward strand.
GATAACTTTATCGTCTTCTTCTAGTGAGCACAAAACAGTTTGATCACATTTAATTGCTTGAGAGTACCATTATATGCATCTCAGCGATACATTAACTGGAGTGAATACCTTTCTAAAAATAAAATCAACTATTTAAAATATGAACTTCAGCAAAAATGTATAGCTTTGGACTTTCAACTAACAACACTTCTGGATTATTTCAGCCAGAAAAAGGTCGAACATTAATACTGGCGAAATGTGTCTTTACGTTATTATTGTAAAGTGTGGCGTGCTTTTATCGGCTGCGTGTGATAATGATTCTCTGGAGCCGATAAAATTCTAATGAGATAGCTCGGCGCACATATCATCACGGATTTAAAGAAAGATCGTTCGAGGACCGAAAAATATTTTATCCATTTCACTGCGATAATTTTTCTTCCGCGCGCAAGGGAGTGGGAGATAGTATCGCACATTATCAGTTAAATATACGGCGATCCCCCTTAATGTAGGTCATTCGTATTGATTCACGCAGATATATTTCAGCGATGCTAATCTTGCGAGAGCGTGGAGTAACTACTCAGCCCAGGCATGAAGTTTGGAGCTATCAATTATTTAGCACTGCAAGATTTTCCGAATGTTTTTAATTATTTAAACAGACCGACCGAAATTCCCTCTCTCTCACTCAGTATCGTTTTCCCTCGTTCCTTCTCCTCATGCCTCGAGTTCTCTCTCTTTTTCGCTATCTCTCCTACACCACGCCCATGACTTTCCTACCCTCCCATTCCACGTCTACTTTCCCTAACCCAGCCGTCCCCCTTTCGCCCCTCCTCCTCCTCCTCCTCCACCCAACAACACCCTATGCCTCCCCCTCCCTCATCCAACTCCCTCTGCCATACACCCCTCCCTCCCTCCTCACCTGCCCACTTTTGCATTCATCCCCCGCCATCATTCCGCTGAAGTCGACACAGTTTTCACCACCAGACTCGGGGAGTGGCGCTATCGATCAACAAGATGGCGGATGGAGATGGAGTGGTGGTGGATGAAATGGGGGAGAGGTGGAGGAGAGGGGGGAGGCGTCTCGCAAGGGAGGGAGGGACATGGATGAGTAGGAGGGGGATATGGGTACGAAAGAGTTTGTGGGATGAGGGGATGTGGCGCGGTGGAATGAGAAATACGTACGCTGAGCTCCCGCGCATTACGTGTGAACACATGCAAGTTCAAACGTGAGGAGGTCACATGCACAAGCTATTGGACTCACACGGACGTCGGAGTCGGACTAATGGACTCGCCCAATCAAGCGTCATATTTCGTTTTAGGGTGGGGGGGGGAGAGATAATAAACGAAGTAACAGCCCTGTTTGCCGGCCCAGGGATTATGAAAGTTCTACGAGAGCATGGAGAAATTTCGGGAGGGTAAGTACCTACCTGCTAGGGATGATCATCGAAAGTCGATAGTCTGGAAGCCAGGACGGTTTGAGTCCGGTGGTGAGAGTTTTTTTTTCTAATTTGACCGATCAGTAAGCTTAGCAGAGAAGTGAACATTTGAAAAGTTGTTAGACAGGGTAGGTGAGGACAGGAAGGCAGAAGGCGAAATTATGAGGAGGCAGTAAAATTGGATTGATGACATATTGAGAGGTAACGACCTACTGAAAAGGTGGTACTCTCGGTAGTGGTTATTATTTGAGGAAGGGCTGTCCGGTGATCTACCATGTAATTGGAACTACAATTTACAATGACGATTTTTACTGATGCTTTCTTACTTTCGATGGTTTCCTCCAAACTTTACTATTTGCATCTTATATACACTTGCATGGTTTTTCCTTAATGTATCAGACTAACTATAGTTCATCGGTTTTTGTTGAAGGTTGATAACACGTCGGTTGATTGTCTTGTTTGCCGACAAACGTAAGAGAAAATCATGTAAAACGGCAAACAATTCACCTGTAAACATTCTAAAAACTTAGTGCTTTTGATAAAACCTCTTGGAAATAGCATTTTAACATGTACGGCTGTTTTACTTTCTTATGCTGTGTCCATGAGTTAATCGGCCTTAGCTTGTTGGGGTTCGCAATATGTTTTTCACGTCGTAAGATAAGAGATCGGTCTCGAACTTACTTTGAAGACATCAGGATTTAAACGTCGAGTCTTATAGTTATGTTCCATCTATCCTATTTTAACACAATCGGAGGTGTAGGTTCTATGGCCCTATTGTTGTTAACATATCGATAGTTTTCTTTCACCAAAATGTACATAATACCCTGCAAGCCGACGTAGGGTGGCATGGAATGGAAGGACTACAGGCTTGAAAAGGAAGAATAGGAATGCGTAGTGGGAAAGGGTTAAAGTGTATTGCATGTTGATGGAGTGTCGCAATGCCTGGCTCTGTGGTTCTATTTTCGTTGTAGTTAACAATGGTGCTTGGGAAGAACGAATTTTTATCCCTATCAGTTTAATCAGTAAGCCACTGCAAGGATAGGGGGGGCAAGGGGTGTTAGGATACCAGGTTTGAAAAGGGAGGGAACGAATAGTGGGAGAGAACGAAAGTAAATTTTATGTAAATTGAGTTACGCCATACCTTACTCTGTTTTTTATAGCCACCAATACTGCATGGGAATAAGGAATTTTTTCCAACTAGTTCAGAAGAGTATGTATCTTAATTTGTCGTTTCTATATTTTCTAGAGATATGGTGCGGGGTTTAAATACAATATACCGTGTAACGCTGAAACTTCATTTTCGATGCTCATTCCTAAGGGTGTACCTACCTATCGCATGAACACTAACACAGAAGGTGCGTCAGCATTTTCACAGAGCAGAGGGGAGTAGGGTCATCTGCCGAGGTGGTTGATTGTAAAATAATTACAGGAATCAAGTTTTGTTGGACGAAGTGGATTCCTCGCACGGTGTGGTAGCTATAATAGGTCCAGGGAGAATACCCCCCCCCCCATGCGTCAAGTGATTGATTTATGGGGATGAGAGCGAATAAAAAAACCAATGGGTGTTCAATTGCATCCTAATTCTCGGGTAACTCTGGCAAGATATTTTATGGGGGGATTCCATTGTTTCACGGGCCATTCGGTACTATTATTTTTGCGCGGTTTTAACGTTTCATTCGGCCTGATTTATGTCGCAGTTTCCCTTTGTGAGCCGTTCACTCGCCGTGCATTTCATGAGAATGGTGAATCATATCCGTGCCGCGGAAGAAGATGGAGGTGGAGGTTCCGATTCCAACAATGGAACTCGTTTTATATTCTGGCATTTAAAATTTGTCGAAAGAAAAAAATAATTATGAATGGTTTCGTTTGAATTTCTCGCGAAAAACTTGAGGGATGAGGAATCATATCCTAAATGAGGGATTACTCGTTGAGTTCTCACAAATGCATGCCCGACGCTAAAAATCAACCAGCCAATACTTTTATTTTAACAAAAACTTTGCTTTAGCAAACCGTGGTTGCAACACCCTTCGTCGCTGACGAGGAGGAGAGCCTATTGGATGAGCATCACTTGGGAAACTTGGTGTGGCCGTATTTTAGCGGTGGACGAAAAAAACTATTTCTAATCGAATTTTATATGGTCGTGTAGTTAAAAAAAAAGTCCAGTGGCACAACGTTGCTATAACGCTTCTCACTCATTCTTTACATTAGCACTTTCATTAGCGTCCGAAATGAGTCCCGCGAGCGGAAATCCACTGTCTTCTGGACAAAATTCGACCTCATCCTATCCTTTCCATTTTTCCTGTGAATCCCCTTTTACTCCGAATTACGTGTCAATTTTCCTCTCTAGCAATTTCTCCGTTCAATCCAATATTTTGGGGTCCCATGCTCTTTTCACGTGACTTGCGTAAGTATTTTCTGTTTTTGGGCAAAAAAGTATACTCTTTCTCTGAAAAACCAATGATTTACTGCTCTTTGCTTAATTCATTTATCAAAATATCTTGACCGGAATTACTAAGGATCTGTCAAGACAACGTAAGCACCGTTTTTGCACATAGTTTGGCAGGCGGTCGTGAATAAAAGAATGGGAATGTCAGGGAATCCGATCGAAAGAATTAATGACAAAGAATTCATATTGTTTAAATCAAAAACATTTTGCAGCATGCGATAAACTGTTATCGATTACTCGTTTCCAGTGATATGCTGCTGAAATGCGGTATTTTTAATTTTTGGCGGAATTTATGGTGGTAATTTTTTCCTGTTTTCAGGGGTAGGAAAATGTATTACTCTGCGACATTAAAAATGAATATAATATATTGTGCCGGTATTTCATCGCATCTTGATTTCTCTAGTATTTCACATTGAATGCGGAATAATGTATTCGGTGGCTGCCACATGAAGCCCCCAGCATGCTCTCCTGATAAACTAAAGTGATGACTAATGTAGACTACCAGGATAAATACTAGTGAGGTGCGATTCCATTGATGAGGGCTTAAGATTCAATTGCAATACGATTATGTCCTTGAATTGATTTTTCTGGAAGATATGAAAACATCTGTTTATATCTCGATGACTCTCTTAAGAAAATGAAGTGACTTCGCAGCAAATTCCACAAACAAAATGGATGGAAACAATTATATTCCAGTGTTATTGCGTTCATCAGTTGACTGCCACTCGTAACTATGTTGAGCTAACTTCCTGAGTCAGCATTGGCCCTTAATTCGTACAGCTGGAACACACCATCACCCGAAGGGCTCACCGGCACGCGTCGAAGAATAGCAAAATTCCGAAACCTAGTCTGCTCGCCATTAAAGTGAAAAGAAGAGCTCTTTGGCTCATCTCCAAATCCCTATGCGACGCAGCATCACACGCAACGCAGGACACAAAAACTGGCGGGGAGATCTTCAAGGGGAAGAGTGACTGGGTTTGAATGTGAAATTTGATGAAGGGGAGGGCCACACGAGGTTGGTGTGTTTGGGCGTAGAGAAGGGGAAGGTAGAGACAGGGAAAAAGGGACGGAGAGGCGGAGTGTGGGAGGGTTCAGCGGGCGGGTAGGGGGACAGGTCGTTGAGGCTTGCTTGTATGGAGGCCGGAACGGGAGACAGGAAAAATCTACGGTAAAATCCACAAGAGACAGGCTGGCGAGCAGGAAAAGTCCCATCAGGCGCTCCCATTTGCAGTAATTGGTTGTCGGGGGTGGGAGGGTGAAGCAGTGGGTGGAGGGTGGGGGTGCGTTGGCGGCGGGGTGGAGGGACGCTACCGGGGAGGGCGGACGAGGCAATTCTTGGAAGGGTGGGGCTTGGAAGGGTGGGAGGCGACTAGCTTGGAAGGGTGGGAGCATCTACCTGTAGCGCAGCATGTTATTGAAAAGTGTACATCGATCGCATTGTGATATTCGTGATAGTATGTATGTTCCACATGTATTGATAGATCGATGATTTGGCATAATCATCCTCAGCTTCTGAAAACAGTTCTGATAGGAGAAATGGGTTGAAAGCATTATCGTGAAAGACCCAGGATGGAATACAAGAAGTAAATCATGCAGGAAGTTGGAATTAAAACTTCTGTTGGAATAAATTGTTCAGCTGCTAGTAGCGTGGAGAGGAGAGCTGTAGCAAACTACTCTTCCCGTTGATCACTCAATCAACAATCCGAGGATTTTTTCGCAGTAGCTCTCCAAACCAATTAGCTACGTTTTTTTTACTTTCTCAAATCTTCATTTTTATGTTCCTCATAATTTTCCTTATGCCATCCTTGGTTTTCATTGATAATCCTTCTTATTCATTTTCCCCTCCATTCGAGTTTTCAGGAGGCCGATATCTTTGACATTTTAACTTTTCCATGTCAATTAACGGCAACCTTATTTCATTCCATTTTATGGAATTTCTTCATGTCCCATATCGTATTCGTGTCGCAGGATATTAAATTTCCATCGCACGATATCCTAAATCACACTTCGCTTTCATGCAACTTTTTCATTGTTTATATATTTTATATCTCATTTCGTAACTGTCTCTTTAGTTTATTATCTAATGTTACGTGAGCAGAGAGTACTTATACCTCTCTGTTTGACAAAACATCTCTCCGATATTTCCATTATTGTCTGTTTTAGTGACTTAATAATTATTTACATTGCTCATCACATCGCATTGCATTCCAGTTCATGCCGCATGGTATAAAATTTTATCGCGCTCCTATTTCAGTGTATGTCATTATCTATGCCTTTGTACGTCACATTTTCATGGCTTTAATATTGCATTGCGGAAAATTTTGAATGAAACATATCGCAATCGATGCATCGAAATATCGCTGTTCGTGACAGACGGCATGTAGTTGGTGGGGACAGCTTGCTCGTCGGAATCAGGAAGTCCCAGAAATAAGGGTCCATAAGGAAGGCCCACGGATAATGAAAGGAAGTGAAACCCTACGTCCTCCCCATGTTCGGACTGCTGGCTGAAGCGATCAGACTGAGAATAGTCTGGTTGGACATGGTGTTCCAAAGGAACAACACAGCTAATGGTTTCATGCGTTCGAGGGCGATGTGCTTCGAGCGTGAAAAAGCTTGAAGGGACGCTCTCATGAGCAATGGAAGTGTGACAAAAATAAGACTGAGTTTTTCGGAGTCAGTAGATTATTCCGACTTCTCAAAGGCATTCGAAAAAATAATATGAGAACATACGAAGCTTTAGGTTAATGATTTTTTTTAGAATTTAATTCCATGCAATTCTCATGGTGATGGACAAATACCCATAGTTGAGGTTTGAGAGCTTTGTGTGTGGCGCAAATTTATAGAAAAAGAGAGCCAAAGAGAATATGTTTGACTATAACGACATTGATTAAATTACTTTCGGAAATATAGAAACAATTTTTCATAAACTCAGATAATGTTAGCTACAATAGCATAGTCATACTCAGTGGACATAAGGTTTTATGTAAGTTTATCATATAGGTTTTCCTGGCTTTCAAACTTTTGATAAAACATCATTACATTTTCTTTGATTAGACGTATTGAAACTCTTGTGAATTAAATGTTTCGTTGCCAATTCTTATGGCCTTTTCATAGTCCAGTGACAGTGAAAAGGATTTTACATTAGGCTAACAAAGACTAAATCAATATTGAGAAGAACCAAAGTTCGTGGATACTGTCAAAAGTACATTCTTTTATTGGAAGTTCCTGGTGTTGGCAGATATATTTGTGTGGAAGTCCACTCTGCAAAAGTTGCAGCACAGTTATCTGTTCTTCTAGGCATGGATGTGTGTGATAATTCTGAGCTGCATCCCCTGCTCCAATCACTTGATCGGTTACTTGGGTGTTTGGACGCTAAACCAGGACGATCGGCGAAAAATTTCTATTCGACCAAAATTGGAACACACAGGAAGATTGAGCTCCCGAGTGCCTCCCTCGCCGGTGGGTGGAATCGGGAGGGTGTGCTATCCTTCTAGTATTATTTCCGACGCCTCAAAGCGGAGAAGAATTCACATTTTCCCTATTCCATGGGCACAAAGAATTTGTTGTCGCGATTGAGGGATGACGAAAATCAATAAGAGCAAAAATTGATGCAAGGAGTTTTGATGAAAGCCTACCTTTTTTAAGCAGAGAGATAAAGAGAAATGAAAAAAGAGAGTTTTTCCCGTGCAATATAGTTTAGTCTTTATTTTCTTTTAACGATGATGAGGTGGCTCTGGAGAATTTTGGATTTAGATGATGGATGCGTGAACGAAAACATATCAATCATAAGTGATAAGTTTGTTTGGTATTTGTTGCTCGGACATGAGCCCTCCCCCTTCTCTTGTACAAAAGAATTCCTCAGGAGGCTCTCTACCTCTGTGCTATGATCAACCCATCGTGATTTTAATTTTTTCTCATTTCATGCCAGGCGTCTTTTTTTATTTTTCTGAGGTCTAAGTTTATTCGCTTCAACTATAGCTTGCAGGAGCAAATCCATAGAAAACGTGCTTATTTTTAGAGACCAGTGGGTGAGAAACCAAGGTACTTCATCCATTTCTTTCAAACAGTATTTTTTTCTTCGAATGCATGCATCCAACCGAGGTTAACTACTTTGATTAGAATGACCTGTTGCTTTCCCGGCGCATGATGTAGTTGAAGTCTATTCGGGTTCGGTCATCATGCCCTGATGACAATGGACGACTTGTACGACGAAACGTCGGCAGAAATGCAGAGTATGACCCGGTGGAGAACCCGAATACTTTGATTAGGTTTGGTTGTAACTAATATTAACTCTTTATTCCTGGCGTTATACTGAAAATGTGACTCGATTGACTCCGACAGGAATCCTCTAACTTATCAGCCATTTTCAACTTCATCTTAAAAATAACGTGCTTCACCGCCCTCCGTTCGCCTCAATTTCTGAGCCGTTATTTTCTTACCTTCCATAACATTTTCTTCTTAATATCTTTAAAATTCTTATGAATTATTTTGAAATAACCACATTTTTTTGAATGAAAAAATGATTTGTCCGTATGACATCAGCGTTTCGGGTACTGCTTGTCATTGGTGTCACAATTTACATGTCTTTAAAAACATCATCCCAGTGTCATTTATTATTCCATTAAAATATACGGACGAAAAAAAAGGATTTTCGCTAATTGTAAGCCAATTATGGAAAATTCAATCTCAGGAAATAATAAATCGTAATATTGTAATATAAATTAATATTGAAAAAGTGAGAACCCCGTTACGGTATCTAGGATCAAAATGGCCCATTTTCCTGTATCATCAGACATCTTCATAAGTATAAAGCCTTTTTTGTTGCCTTGTTTGTTTTTTGCACCAAAAGAAGTCGTTCATTGCGATTTCTTCCTAACTTACTCTCACAGGCATTGTAATTTTTATTCTTTATGAATTGGAGGCATCTATACCTACATTTTCGACAGCAGAAATCCTATTCCACTCCTCCTAAACACTGTACCCCATCCACGATCCCTTCGCCGCATCTCGCTAATCCCTCTTATATGCCACTCTTTGGGCTAAAGTGCACAGCAGCCAACAGCGATTTTAATTGATCAAACCCTCGTCCATTTATCCTCACCATCCCACTGCTCACATTCCAGGGACCCGATTCCGATAGGTCCGACCTACGAAAAGCCTATCGTCCCGTCGTCCAAGTTCGACAAGCGCCTTGCACTCCCCAATCCACCATCGATACCAAACAAATAATTGGTTGGCACACCTACATATTACATGTTACGCCGAAAGAGTGTTTGGCAGGGGTGAAGGCATCATCAATAAAGATGAGAGAGAAAAGGAATTGAGAAAATACCTTTTTCTTAATAAGGGGTGAAAAGTGGGATGAGTTCCGAAATATATGTCTGATTCAGTTTTTGGTGTAGCTGTGAATGGTACGTGTGAAGAAAGAATCATTTCATCAATCTGTTCGGCGGTGTATTTCTATTATTTAGGCAATTAGCCTGTTCTACACAGATATGAGTTTTAAATAATATCCTGCATGTTCTGCTAAATCTCTCAACTGCGGACTCGTGAATGAATGAAATAAATGGGAATAAAAGAGAAAAGTATCTCGACGGATTAGCGTCATGACTGGTTTTCGTTGAATCCATTACTAGTGAGTGGGAAATAGGAATAATTTTACGCATCAGTTTTACAGTGCTCCACTTTTTTGTCATATCTATAAATGTAAAGGTGTAGTCTGTGGGTAGAATAACATCCTCATTATCACGCATTAAGTAGCATGATTTGATAAAAAAAATGTTTTATCAGGTATTGAGAGGTGCAACGGTCAGATAAGACAAGAAGAAGTGCTTTGGTCGAGTCCTCGATAGAAAGTAACCTGTAGTGACCTATTCTGGGTCGGAATTCCAATTCCAATAGACTACCATTTTATTTACTCGGTTAATTGAGTGAGGTGGAGAGGATGTGAGATCGAAAATGGGCGTGGTTTTTCCGAATTATCCGGTTCGGACTACAGGTGTACCGTTAAGTCGGAGAGCTTCGTAATTTGTTTAAGTGCGTGGGAAATTCTCTGTTTGTGATCAGTGATCGACGTCATTTAGTTTTTTGTGAATCTACCTGTGCGTGGATTTTTAATCCTCCTTGAATTCGAAGGAGGATTAAAAAAGAATTGATGAATTGATTGAAAAACCTCCTCATCAAAGAATTGATGCGTTTAAAATTGACAGGCACTGTATCAAAGAGATTGGGATTCATCAGGTGGATATAATAATAATTTCTTTAATTATTACTCACAAGCGGAAAATATCACAACAAACTAAGTGTCGGGGTTTTATCTATTTATTAGGTTTAGTATTTGCCCAACAATTACATTGAAAGAAAACCATCCATTATATACATTACACAAGTAAATGGGTACACAGTTAAAACAGGTTTACCACAAACCCCTTCGAAATTCGCAGATAACCCATATGACGGCGAGTTTTTGTATTGTTGTTATTGACTTGTTTTGGATTAAAAAATATTTGTCTCAAGAAAATATTGTTGGCATAAAAGTTGATATTATACTGACAAAACTGATTTTTACTTCACCATAATTACTAATATCATAAAGAAACAAAAAACATTTTCATGTCTTCTTAGTACCAACCTTCGGCAATATTTGATACACTTTCATGAGGTGTATAATTCTCGTACAGTGAATTAACGTTTATACAAAAATAAAACAAATACCAATCAATTTTCTTTTGGACTTTCTCATAGACTTACGTCTATCATTATGTGAAAGGTTGAAGGGAGAGAGCTTTGGGTCAATGGGCCAGAGGAGAATGGATGGATGCACGACGGAGGTCGGTCGCGGGAAAATCGGTGCCAAAAGCGCTTCCTTCTGCGACGACTATAAGGAAGGCCACTTGATCGGACGGCTGGGGCTTTATCGGTGCCTTCCCAAGCGGTGGCGTTTTTATACAAGGCTGGGGGAGGAGGAGCGGGGCGGAGTGAGTAGGTACCCGAGGAGGTTAACTGGAGTGGATTTTTTCTTCCTCTGGATGTGTCCACCGGGAAAGACGAATGGCCGGCTCATAGCGTGTGGCAGGGGGAGTGATGGGAAGTTGTGCGAGGCCTGGCAACCGGTTAAGGAAAAGAGCCTGGAGGTGGGAAGGAAGAATAGAAAAATGAGAGCAATAACGTATTGGACGAAGTGTATTGGATCCGGAGACTAGCACTCTGTATGGAGGGTGTGGGGGTGGGGGGATTCGGATGCAAAAAAATGCAAGGTTTCATGCACAATTTACGTCAAACGCTTATTGGAAGCAAAAACTGCCACTTCATTCTCCATTCACCGGTGACGTCGATTTAAATAGATGTATTTTTCAACGCTTCACGCCTTCGCAAAAATGATAGTTTTGCTGTTGGACCATACTTACTAATCTCATCGCTACGACAATGCTCAGCTGTATTAATTGGCTCTTAAATGGTTACCTTTTCTTTATTGGTTATTATAATACATATAGGAATAATGAATAAGGAAAGTTATGCTCCAACTTTCAAGCGTAATTATCATTGATTTAACAAGAAGCTTTGTCTATTAATAAAAACAAGCCAAATAGAATAGTTTAAAAACAAATTATAATACCTTACTCTTCTCCAAAAACCTTTCCCTTACCTTTGAGTATCTAAAAATGATGCCAGATTTACTTATGTCCATGAAAACTTTTTGAAAATGTGTGAACAAGGTACGGTAAGATAAAGTAGTGCATTACAGAAATGGGAAATTTAATTTCTACATTGCCTCAAAGTAGACTTTCAACGATGTACTTGTGAATATTGGCTGAATTGTTGCCATTACGACACGACAAGAAACCGGCTGACAGTAAGACTTCGTTTGAAATATTTGTTTTTAAGAATTCTCGTATTTTAGTAGTAGTTTAAAATTAATTTTAGAGCTTTTCAAGAGGCTAAATCCATCGTAAGCGACTATGAATTCATAGTAAGGAAAAAAGGGGGAATCAGAAAAATGAATTTTAACGAAAGAATCTTTTTTTGCTATCCATGGAAGCGTATATTCCACTTTGTTTCCGGTGGTCATAAAAGGTTCTGGGAGGAAAAAAAGCGTAAATGTTGAGATAGCTGTTTTACACGGGCCAAAATTCGCGGAAAGTGAATACACCACCTCGTTCATCAATTTTCCGGCCTGCTGAGATTTCCTAAAGCTTCTTCCCACCCCTCTTGAAGTCCCGCGAGGAAACAACGTCCACCTGAAATAGTTGCGTGCGAAAAATCTGAGGTTTCTCCCAGTTTGCAGTTAAAAAATAGCCTAAAACAATTAGTTTCCTTAATTTTCCGGCATTTGTGAAATGAAAACTTAAATAACGTAATCTTAAGGAAAGTAAAGGTACTTTGGAGGTAAAGTGAAATGAAAATGGTTAAGTTAGGCGAGATAAAATCCAAATGGAAAGAAGGGCTTTATTTTTTTTAAGCTGTTTTAGTGATTCGTCCAACCTGACGCTGATTAGACGCTCTTTGCCCCAGGGGCGTGCAAGAATTTATCCTTGTTTTTATGCCACGTGACCGCTCGTTTCTACTGCACTGCGCATGACCGGAACAAGTGAGCTTTAAGTTAGGAATCTCACATTGAGGTAGCGGGCGAAATAGATATCGGATTAGTGTGTTGGCAAGTGTGCTTGCTTCTCATCCTGAGTTCCATTCTCGGCAGTGGTCGAGAATTTTCCCTGGAATCTATATCTCTACTTGAGTGCTTTGTGAAAATCACTTAATGGACAATTATCCTTCCGTCAGATTGGAAGTAAAACTTGTACACCTCGGTACCTTTCGTGAAGAACTGGCTTAAAACGTTGCTGGGAGTCACCGTAACCTTCCTACGTCCTAGCAATCACATTATCACAACACACCCATCTTCATGAATGATTAATATGATCTCAGTTGTTGGTCGCCTACATGGTGATATTGTAGCATTTTTATCGGTCACTCATCAAGATATACGAGATAGGCAACTAAAGCGCGGGATTCCATACTTGACTTGAGCGGAAATTTTAGTTAAAAAATGTCTCACTTTTTTCAGAAAAAATTTAGCAGTCGCACTTCGTAAATGCCGCCCGCCGGTTTTTCTCCATCTATTCTCTATTTCTGAAGTAAAACTTACCTTATCAATCCAATTTTTAGTGGCAATGATGACCTACGTTTCCCGTTACCTGCACAAATATACTGGGCAAGATGCGAAAGTATTTGACAGCTAAACTAGGGGACAAATTATGCCGTTCATGTAAGCCGGAAAGAAAAGAAATCTTATATCGATTTTTATACCTCATCTCGGCTTTTGATGACCATTTCGGTGACTTATGTGCTCACATTTTATTCCAGTTCATTTGGAGAGGGTAAGTAAGCAGATTAAAAGCTATTGCATTGCAAAAGCTTGGCATTGACTCGCGCTCGCCATAATCGTAAAAGTAGGATTATTTAATAAATGTATCGCATTAATCATATAAGACATGGGTAGTGATTTTCTGGACTGGAAGCGACAAAGGAACGCTTCCGAAGAGTCGGGGGGAGGGAAGAGGGAATGTTAAAGGTGACTGAACGCAACGAAGATGAAGCAACCATAAGGAGAGAGGTATATGTGTGCCTAGATATCGGGAATGAAACTCCTAACACTTCTATTCACCTAATTATTTCACAATTTTTGTTGTAGGTTTACGGAGCACTTCTCTTTATGTTTTTATCTCATCATTTCCGTTGTTTTCTCAATTCAGAACTCCGAAACCGTAAGTGCTCGCTCAGATTTTTTTTATAATTTACATAAGAATCCCACGAAGAAGTCATTGTCATGAATAGGCGTAGTATGAAGAACCTTCATCGCATGTGTAGTATTCATTAAAGCTGTAACATAATTGCGATAACGCGAGCTCACTCGCTCTAAACATCGGTATTCACGCCTTTGGTTGCTCAAGAGTTCGCGGATTAGAATACCATCATTAGATTATTGTGTTTGTCTAAGTTTTGACGGTGCGACATACTGTTGCTGGTTGGAGGACCTACTTAAAATCCATGTTCATTTTGCAACTGGGGTGTAACCCCTACCTATTCACGTGACCGAGTCGGAAGTTTCGTTAAGGCCCGTCACCCCGTGTCATTGTTTGTTAGGAAATAATCCTTCGGGCCGGACTAAGGGGATGAAGGCTTTCGGTTAGGGGCTACGGGGGTTAAAACATTTGGCTTGCCCAATGGACGCTCGGCAAAAGAGCCGAGAGCTCGGTTGAGGGGGAGCGGAGGGGAGGGGGGTGCGAGTTTTGGGGCGACTGGCAGAGGGTGCGAGGCGTAAAGGGAGGAGTCGTAGGAAGGAGTGAAAGAGACACCGAAGCGAAAGATGGGGTTGAAGTAGGGAAGGGTTGGACAACGCCGAGTGATGGAAAGAGGATTTCGGAGAGCCGACGGGGGGTGTGTGGGTTGGTTGGTCGGGCGATAAAACTTTCTCCCCCTTCACCTCCTCCCCAAACCCCCACCTCTCCTCACGTCTCCTCCTCCTTACGCTTCACCCGGTGGCCCTCGACCCATTTCCATATGGAAATGAAACCGGCGCCAATTTGCAGAGCTTTCCATGGCACTCGATTAGGGACCGGACTCTGATTAGATAGAGATTGCAAGAGATGTGGGAGGAGAGGAGAGAAGAGGTGGAGAGGTTGGGTTGGAAAGGTGGTTTACGGGTGAGGTGGGTTGGCCTGAGGGGGGAGAAGGGGACTGTGGAAAATCGGGGGGTGAATTGTGTACCGGAATTTGAGCGGGAGCGATCGGAAGAGGGTGGAGGTACGAGCGCGTCTAAAACTCATCAACTGGAAATACCCTGAGTTGGGAATTTAGAAGTATCATATTTTTATTTGAAAAGCATGAAATTAAAAAAAAAATAGATGGGAGAATTTACCAACATGTGTTTTTCTACTAGAATATACATTAAATAAATTATTCTTGAAATTATATCAAGGCAGGAACTCGATCTTTGGTGTAGCAATGAGACCTACCTCGAGAAGATCACAGCTAGAAAATATTAGTAACTATAAATATTCTAAAGCTATACTAAGCATAGACAAATTTCCTTGATATGAATCTGTATGAAACGTTTTTTATGAATGGTAATTTATGACACTAAAATAAGGAGATTGGTGTTTTATAGAACTAAAACAAATTGCTAGTTACGAAGTAAACCGGCGCTTTGGTAGTCAGAAAAAGGCAGAATTGGTAGAAAGAGCAGGTAATAAGAGGACATACAGACCATGTAGGATTTTGGGAGGGCAGAGAAAAGGAAGAGAAAGAATAAGATCAATGAAGCTAACGCCAGACGTAGAAGAAGGATATCATTATAAAAAAGAAACTAAGCTGCACTTTTCCACAGATTTTATAAATGACGTAAAACATGTTGCAGGTGAGTGATGCGCCATTATTGGGTTGGGAGAATTTAATGTCGGGAAGTGATTGTTGAACTAGCGCCTCCCCATCGAATGAATCGAAAAACTGGGGTTACCTGTCGTGGCAAGTATTTCCGCTGTGTAAGTTGTGGTTAGATGTGATATAAGTTACCAGCTAATAACTATGCAATGAATTATAGAGAACTATATATGAAGTAAACGATTGTTTTGTGAGATTGCAACCAATTGTGATATAACTCTACGAATTGGAATGCTTGAAAATGAGGGGAGAAATGGAAGCAGAGACTGTGCAAAAGCCCAATTGCAATTGGGAGTGGTTAAATCCCCTTTTGTCACCCCTTGCTTGAAGCTACACTTAAATTGGACGCATGTACAATAAGACGAATTTTAACCACCGGAACTAATACCGCTCTATGGTGAGGGTAGTAAGTAGAGGTCAGCAATTATTGTGAATGAATATGCAATTAATTAAACTCTATTTAAGATCACGGTGTGAACACCCCAAATCAAAGAAAGGAATTGGTGTTGATTTCTTTGTGTTCATTAATTCTGTAGGACTCAACGGAGAACAAAGGATTGCTTTGCGAGTAGAAGGTTAGTGATGACCCCAGACACTTTGGAGGGAGAGAATTGCAGGCAGGGGCCGTCTAAAGACCTAATCATGGGTGGGGAAGGTTAAATTCCCTTTTAAACTCCCTTGAGTTTCCCTCGAAGGGCGCCTGGTGAGCAACTTTCTGTGGAATGTTTGTAGGAGGGAGAGGAGAATTCCTATTTAAAACATATATATTACATATATATATGTATATTGGAGGAAGGGAATTCGAAAGGGGTAAGAGTTCAAGGACGTGTGGCATTGGGTATTAGGACACCAGTCATGAAAAGGGAATTAGGTAATAGGGAAAGGAGTTGAGACAGGGAAGGTACTTATAAGTGAGATGTGCTTTTGTAAATTAGTGTCTCGATCTGCTTAAGTTGCAGTCGTGTATGATGCGTGGGTATCTTATGAATAATTTATTAATAATTAAATAATAAATTATAGTTGATGTAATAATTCTAATAAATTCTTATCTTTCTTTACGACCGCAGTATCCACCATGTACTCCTGGCACTCTAGAATTGAATTTTTATTGTTACCTATGCCTAGCGTGTATCCTATGGGTTTCTAGCAGCTTCCAGCCTAGTTCTTCTAATAGCTTTTATCATATTCTCTGTTCGCTAGAAGTCATTTTAAGAAAAAGTGAGGTTCCCATTTATATTTATTCGGGTTTTATGATAAAATCTTTTAGACCAAGGTTCTTCAACGCTTGTGGTCTAGTCAATGAGTGTTCTTACCAGATCGAAGTAATATTTCTCTAACTTTTATTTCTGACGACTCTCTTACTATTCATTTGATGGACCACGGTTTCACTTGGTTCTTGATCATATTCTGAATGGAGTCGGCAATCGTGAGCATAGGTTTTGAGCGTGGATCAAGGTTGTGGGAAGGGGGGCAGGAAATAGAGCAGTGTTGGAACTCAAAGTGCACGCAAGAATTAGAAGAAATGGGGAATAATGGGCTGTAAAATCGTTGATGTTCCTCTTTCACTTTGTTCTCTGACCCTGGAGAGCGCTAATACCGGGAACTACGGGAAGCGGCCGCGATGAGAAATTCTAGGGACGCGAAATACGCTGCAGTAAAAAAGGGACTACGGATATCAATGCACTCTTCACATTGGTCACACTGGTCAGAGGAACTCGATATTGACATTGCTCACGAGCTATTATCGCGTGCTATTCGAACTTAGAGAGTTTGACAGCGTAAATGTCTCTGCGTACCGGTGCTCTTCATATATTACCAACTTAAGCCTCCTGCACCACAAAATTATTATGAACCTTTGAAAAAAATCATTTCTATATATTATTATTATACGCTGGTGATGTTGTTAAATAGCGAAACTTATGATGTGAGAAGTAAAGTTTCTTATGGATACAAGTTATTTACCGTTAATAAATAGGTTTGTACCAAATAAAATCAATTTTAATTTCCTGGCAGTGATGGTTTAGTAGAGTTTTATTTAGAGTTACAGAATTTCAAGGTTGGTATATAAATCGAAAAACAATAGTTAAGCTGTAAGAATTTGGCTAAATTAAATGTATCTCAACATCCGTTTATGGTAGTCATGTATTTTCATTGGATGTCGCATTATTTGCTGTGTTTTTAAGCTTTCCTTTTGTGACCGTTTGGATTCGTACAAAATAAACTTGTGTTTCCCGGATACGGGGGCAACCAGTGAGGATGGAAGTATTGAGATGTGCCGGCATAATGGGGGATGGAGGGTAACAAAACACAGTGGGGGCGGAGACTGAGGGGCGGCTACGAGGCCTCATGCATGAGAATAAGAATTTATGAAGGGCAACGACGAAATAAGGATGACTAAGGGTGATATTCGAGCGGGTTATATGGAGTGGATAAACCTGGAATGCACGCGATACATTTGATGAGAAGGGATTTGGTTGAATGTGAGAGGGGAAGAGAACGGGGGGATATGGTTAACATTTCGTTGTTTTTCTGGTCGGAATGAGTTCGATGCTCTTAATATGCGGGCCGTGAAACAGCAGCACGTGCACTGTTTCCCCACGGAACCCTCCAACCTACGCTGTATCATCGTAAATGTTGAATGCCTGCAAGTACGTTTTCATTAAATACAGTGGACTGACTGGTAATAACACAAATAACTCGGATGCATTAACATGCGAATGAGAGATATGGATAAACACTCATTCATTTATACCTATATGGAGCGTAGGTACTATTCGCAAATTTGATTGACCGATAAAAATGCCTTTTTTATATCTTTGGATTCCTATGAAGAAAAGTCGTTCTGGAGTAGTACCTAACCATAGCCGCAACTGGAAAAATTCAGATCACGTTAGTTCCAGGGAGACATTGATAATGTTATTTTAACAATGCGCTGTTATTCAAGAACTGATTGTGGCCGACAAATAAGAGAGTTACACTGCCGAACGGATGAGCAGAAAACTTTCTTCTTCCCATGCTATATTATTTACTACAATTAACACAGAGTGAGGCACTGTAATTTCGTTAGCATACAATTTACTTAATTCATTTCCATTTCCCTATTCCCACTCTTTTTTATGACCGGTGTTCTAAAAACCCCTGCTAAGCGCCAAAAATCCCCTGAGGCAGTTAAAAGAGAGAAAATAAGTACTTAGATGTATTCAACTGTTGTGCCATATGTATCCATTATCTGAATGTTTTCATATGTCCTGACCGTAAGTACTTGTTTCTTTTCTTTGACGAATCAGATCGAATATTACTTGATGTACTTTTGAATAAAGAAATATAAAGTGAATGATAATTCCGGAATGGTGTGAATTGTCATTATAACCTCTGAGTGATAATTGACTTAAGGAGCAGCTATATTGCATCTGTTTAGCCCAATAAGCATGCAATAATATGAAGAATTTACTCGGCAGATACTAATACTTACTCATGCTACTATACACCAATGTGCTTGTATTTAATTTATCAGTCTCCATTCATATAATCGACCGATTTTAATCGGGGGAAATATGTCAACATTTGAGTTTTGTAAAAATTTTGGACCCCAATAATGTTGCCATTGTTTTCTTGCTAAAACTTTTTCTAGGTGAAGACTCATTGTTACACCATGGATCGATTGTTCTTAGCCTAATATTTTGCTGAGTTTGAATTCTCCAGTATCTGTTTTCATTGAAAAAAGACATGGTGGTTAGTTTGTAACACCCTTCCTTGTTTCTGGTTATTTCGTCTTTATGGCTGTATACAACGTATAAGCTTAATGCTCAAAATACATTCCAGGGGTAGTTATTAGTTTGAACATGACTCTTGCATGTTGAACAACTCTGGTAAAGGCTCTTTTCACGGTCGGTGGTCGGGGAAAATGTTAGGCGCCGATCACCTTTACTTTTAAGGCTCTCTTTATTCAGACGGGTGGGAAAACTAACATTTTTTTCAAAATTTTTATGACTTTGCCGGAGGTGATGGAAATTCAGTACCGTGATAAAACGCAATAATAGGTAAGTTGCTGGACTATTATCATCAGGTAAAATATTGCGTAACTCTTCGATCGGTAGTCATTGAATGACTTTCTGAATTGAATGAATTTCTGTAAGTTATTGACGTAAAAGCAAACTTACTACTTTGCCTAAGGACTTGAAGCGCAGAATTAGGCAACGGAAACCAAGTTTTTCATCGAAACGTAATTTCCGGAAAATGTTATAGATGGTGCTTCAAAGATGCGAAAAGTGGGCCACAAGTTTTTTGCGGAGAATCAAAATAAATATTCAGCTTTTCAGCTAACAATCACCTCTCACCCCCATAATTTCCCATTCCTGATATGGGAAACTATGACAGACCGATACACCGCTGACTAACGGTGTAGGGGAGAAAAACCAAAAATCTGCAGGAAATTTTGCGCAGAACGCAAAAAGTACTAATGGCTACGGTACATGACAGTTCACTTCCTATGCACAAAATTGACGGAGGTCCATTCGGAAGAAGAGGAATGGGGCTGCTATAAGCTCCACGGAGACTGTTATTACCAGACAAACAACAGTTCTATCGGCCGAGTGCTATGAGCCTCAGTTGGTACTAGAAGGCAGTAGTGACTCTGCGCCCACTTGAGCATCCCTTCTGGTTTAGAGCACTTTGAGCGAATGTGCGGGACCTAGGGGCACTAGGATCGATAGCCGCGTTAACTTTGATAACTCAAATTATCTCGGGCTAAATTGGCGCTGTGTTTTATCTCGGGGTCGAAGCGACAGAGCGAATCGATTTGAGCCCATGTTTTTATTTTTAAATGAATACGAAACAATTACCGCAACAGTTTTGTGAAATATATTTCTACTTGTCTCCCGTTCATACATTATTTCAGGCACTGAAGTTCTCCAAACTGCAGTTAGTATGAAGTATCGTAATGAATAGATAATTGACACTTTTTGCCATGAAAGTATTAATTAAGGCAATTGCCTAAAAGCAATTACCATGCTCCAATTGGTATATGAGAGTGCTATAATCAATTCAGCATTATTGAATAAGACCATAGTGTTGGGAGTCGCTTAGATTCACTGCGCGCTTGTTAAAACGTACGCATGTCATCACCAGTTCTACTACATCTTCTTTTGCCAAAGTGTGCATTTTCTAGTAATTCCATTAATTTTCAGTTACAATGTATCATTATAGCACTTTTCTACAAAAATTGCTTTTAAATACTTTTCACCGGCATGTATTTTGCCCATACATTTGTATCATTGCTGTGAGAGAAATATCATGTAAACAATTTTCTATTCCCTGCTTGATGAAATGCAGGCTTAATCAGTAGAACTCGTATTGTTTAGAGCAGTAGGCTTTTTCCGAACCAACTAGTGTCATTCCCCATGGTCCAATTCCATTTCCACTGAAGAGAGCATTAAAGCGATCCATTCGAATGAAAAATCGAGCTTGATGGTGAGCGATAATGTGCTGCATAGTTCAGCACTAATGTGTGCATGAACTCATTGATCTCTCATGTCATTGTATGATAATTAAGGTTTCATATACAAAGGAATTAATTATCAACCCGTATTAGCCCCACTCCATATGCTGAATCACTTGCAAACATTTGCTCTGGACGGTGAGTGAGCCACTAAAATGCACTCTCCACGCTTTGTAGAAAAATACCGTCAACATTCGCCGTAGAGTGTGATTTTAAAATGCGCTGATTGACTAATTGCGGGATTTCATTTTTTCACCCTTCCGTGTATGGAGTGCCGAACGAAATCAAACAATTCAGCATAGGGAATCCTATTTGGTTTGATTCTTATTATCTTGTCAATTTTACAACTTGTTTGTCCCATACAGCCACATGCACTGAGCCACTTGAAACGACAAGCATATTGTTTGGATAAAAAGTTTATCTTCAAATATAAAATCATTCCTAGCAACCGGATGGAAATTAAAGCGCGTTCTATAAAAGGGTTAGAGTTTTGTAAATATTTGCAAAATGTGGCTCTATTATTCAATTACCGCATTTAAGGCTCCAAAAATATCGGGGTTATGAAATGATTCAGCGGAATTTGAACCGTTTCAGCTCTTAGACGCCAATTTATATTGCCATTACATTATCATATAGATTATGTTGACATTGTAATGAACGTGGTGCGTACATAGCATACATAATTCGTCCGTGTGACCTCAATCAATTAGGAGCTTAGCACTTTTGCTTTTAAGTTGTCGACGATCGAATTTGAGTCAATTGGAGTATTAGGACGTTAAAGATAATGTTGCTTTATTCCTCTATTTATCTATTATCGTCTACCAGAGTGGGCGGCTTTATGAAAAAGATGAAAATGTCATGATATTAGGCCTGATATAGATTTTCTTTATTCGTGTGGAGCTATTTAATAACTGTCGTATAACCTACCATTGTTTAAACAAATATATTAGTCACTTCTTTTCATATGCTGTATTGACTATGAGATCAATATTTATCCTTAGCCCACCTTGCTTTTCCTGAAGCATTCCCTTGAAATTCTTCCAGTGAAGAATTTTATAAAGCCTTGGCTTATTTGGAGAGCAAACACTTCATTAATTATGGCAGAATACCAATGGACGGGTAAAGTCGTGACGTCAGTTTACTTTCCAAACAATATTTCCTGTATATTTAGCAGTTACTTCGCATTTAAATTGGAAACAGTACCATGGAAACCGATTGTTCACAACGTCATAATTTACCAATCCATGATGATTTGTTATATGTTGCTAGAGTATCAATGAAATAACAGTAATCCTTTTGCCTCTTCTTTAACTTCTTCTTGAATCTCCCATATGTAATAGTAAAAGATTTCGTGAACTCAGGACTTAGGACAACAAACAACATGTAGAACACCGAAGATGATGAGTTGTTTTCCACTGCTGTTGTTACACTGAAATCGGCGTTTCCCTTCGTTCCTTGAAGTATTCTGATATATTGCGTCTGAAATAGTTTATAATGTTATTAATCCTCGGCTCACTTGAACATAAAAATACCAATCATGGTAGAAAAACTTAGATAATGGCTTGTTTTCTGCTGCCGTAGTAACAAAGATGTGGTTTTTTTCTGGCCTGCCCTTCGTCCCTTAAAATTTGCTTGACGTGGAGAATGTTATGAACACTTGGCCATCGTGGAGAACAAATTTGCCTCTCCGTTTGTGCTTCATGAGTCCTTCGATACTGGGTGATTTATATCCCGCGCCCATAATGATGTTCTTTTGTGTCGAACCCCTCGTACTCCTCCAATATCGGAATGTGTGTAATTTAAAGAATTTGAATGCCTCAGTCTCCCCCGTTTACGTCGGACCTCGGTGCCATGGATATCTTTTGCTCTCGATTCTCGCTGAACCCTAAATCCAGCGTATCCATCTTCCACCCCTTCTCCTCCTTGGTGCCTTTATTTTTAACCTCCTCCGATTCCTTTCCATTCCGATGGCTTGCTAAACTTCCTACTTTTTCGGATATTTTTTTCCATTCCCTCCACTACCACTCCCTTCTCTCCCCCCTCGAGTATTTTATGTGCGCCTCCTTCCCCTGCATCCGATCTTATTTCTTCCCTCTTCCTCTCCTCTAGTTACTCCACCCCCTTCCTTGTAATACTTTCTTTTCCCTTCTAATTCTTGCGACCCGATTCTTGTATCTTCTCGTCACGCCGAAACGAAGGAACTCTGTCA
Source organism: Pyrrhosoma nymphula (assembly GCA_963573305.1). Taxonomy (NCBI): domain Eukaryota; kingdom Metazoa; phylum Arthropoda; class Insecta; order Odonata; family Coenagrionidae; genus Pyrrhosoma; species Pyrrhosoma nymphula. Next base: position 58,476,729 of record OY754329.1, read on the forward strand.
TTATAGTGACGTCATTCGATTCGGCGTAATTCGTTTATCTTCAAGCACGAGTCATAAAAATATAAGTTGCCAGCAATAATGTTTTAATGAATGTTTTCCTTCCCTTGCCTTACTAGCTACGGTTAAGCATTTGTAGACGTTGAATCGAGAAAAATTTACGCTCAGCTTTTTTTTCTTTGGCGGCGTTTCTGATTACTCGATTTTAAGGATATTTATTTCCTTACTGATCACGCCTCTTCCAACATGCCTATACGAATAAAAGGAAATACGATCAACTTTTATTACACTAAAGAATATAATTTAATGAGGGGACTATTGATTGAGTTAATATAATAAAATATATAAATTATGACGTTGTGAACAATCGGTTTCCATGGTACTGTTTCCAATTTAAATGCGAAGTAACTGCTAAATATACAGGAAATATTGTTTGGAAAGTAAACTGACGTCACGACTTTACCCGTCCATTGGTTATAATACAGGCTACTAATTGCACTGTACGCCGTATTGATTCTAAACACTGCGGACATTCATTTTCTTCGCCACCATAGAGGCCACTGCCCAACAACCGGGATGAGTATAACGAAGTTTTTCGGCACACAATACTGAATAACATCAACAAGATCTCAAAATGTCTTTGCGGTCGAAAATTATTGCTGAAGTTTTCAAAGTTATCCTTGTTAAGGACAATTTTTAGTTGAAACTCAACGAAGGTATCAAGAACAGGGCTTTTGGTACTTTAGGGGGTCCGTATACGACGCCAGGAAAGGCGTTATCATACCACAGGGGTTTTAGGCGCCACAGTGGCAAGCTAATAGATAAAACAATTTGTTTTCACCATTCCGCACTTTAAATATGGATCAGTGAGACTAACTTTTATTTATAAAAATAAACTAGTCATAGTGGGAAATAAAAACACTTCACTAAAAACAGACCATATTCAACGGAGCCGTTCTCGGTGGAAGGTGATACGAAAACCAACTATTGTATGCGTCATTCCCTTTCCTTTCCGTCCTTTTGCTTTCAATTCAGTCTATTCTCGATAGTTTCGGTGTCATATAATGTTTTAAGGGTGATTACCGAGGAGGGCATTGTAATTCCTTCTCGGCGCGCCGTTTTACCGCCAGGGTCCTGCAGTCCGCCCGAATAGCCCGTGTTAGTGATGTTTGGGTTGCAGATAATATTGGAACTCTGTTTGGTTTTTTTCTGAACTTTGTTAGTTCAAATGATCATAATGATCAAGGCACTTACTGGGTGACTTTTGTTATAGTCAAGATTGCTGGCAATGTGTCAATGGAAGTTGGTGGATTGGAAATTTTTCCACCATCAGATGCCTTGTGTTTGAAGACCGTAGCTCCTTTGTGTAATCCTTTGCATTTTTAGTGGATTTTTATTTTCATTTTCTAAAAGTACCCACTCTCCACTTCCCTTCTCTCCCCATGCATCCTCATCCTGCGTCAAACCTATCCCTTCACGCCCTCTGCGAGTCCTTTAGCCTCTACCGCTCTCTCGCCCTCCTATGCGACAGCCCAAGTGGCCCATTTTCTCATCCATCATCATCATAATAAGTCATGCAATGCTTAGATTTGTTGGCTCCAGCCCATGACTCTTTATAGTCCGTTCCCAATTTTTTGTGCCCATATAACACTTGCTTTTTGTCCAGTTTTATTTGATTAACGTCTTAATCTCTGTCTTCCTATTGTAACTCCCCTTATATTTTCCTATTATCATGCTTAACAGTTCTCAGGTGCCTAATGACGACGCCTATGAATGAAAACTATGTGAAGGTCCCCCAATAAATGTTGGTTAATTATTGCTGAGTTTCAACTTCATTAGAAATTAAATTTAACAGAGTTCAGCTTGGTACCCTCGAATATTCCTTACTAGATCATAGGGTCTCAAGCCGTGGTCACTGGTCCATCAGTCTCGGTTTTCTCTTCCTTAGATTGCACCATATGATTTTCTCCTCTTCAATTCTTGAGTATGCCTCCTCGTCTCTTATTTTATTCGTCCACTTGATCTTCAGCATCCACCTCCAACACCAGTTTTCAATAGCTTCTTTTCTCTTATCGCCCGATCTTACAGCGGTCCTTGTTTATGTTGTATCGGCCGGAACAATCCACACTAATGTTTTCAGTTATTGCTTTCTTACTGGCAACCTTAATTTCTTCTAATACAGCGCTATCTTTTAGTCATAAATGCCTTCTTTGCTCGCTTTAGGCCGTCTTTACTCTGGAGTTCATCCTCCAATGGTACTCTTTCTCTCTCGTCCTCGCCTTCCGTCTCCTTATCTCCTTTCCATCCCTCCCCAGCCTCATCCCTCTTTTCACTCAGCAAGATTAACGCTATCAGCCTCCTCCCGGAATGGATACGGAACGGGTATCTGTCACCCTTTTTCTCTCTCAGCACTTCCCTCGCCGTCTACGCTTCCCCGGTCTAGCAAACCCCGTCCCCACACCCAGTACCCTCGCCCCTTCTCCCCTCCTCAGACCAAAACATTTTCTCCACTTCCTCCCCTTCCTTTTCCCTACCGTCCTCTTTCCTCGTGGAAAACCAGGTTGGTGTAGTGGAGTGAGCAATGGCTCCCCATCCAGAGGGACCGGTTTGAAACCCCCATGGGGAATATTTTGCCGAATAATACCAACTCTAACGCGTGTGCCATTTGGAGAGCATTTCAGGTGTAGTATTCCGGACGTCGCGTCGCCTGGGACAGTTAAAATGTTGTCTCTCTGCTGTCATCCTTATCATCCAATCTTTCCACGCTTTCTATCTCTCATTAAACCTTTCTCTTCTGCCCTTTCGCTTTGTTCGCCGTCCATCCTCCATTCTCTTTCCCCCCAAGAATCCCGTTTGCCTCTTCGCCTTCCTGTTTATCTCCTCAACCCCACCTCCCTTCGTTCATGAATTGCTCTAAAACTGTCTTTTTGGGTCACATCCTCTCTCACAACCACGTAAATCATCCTTCTTTTGAGTAAGGTACCATATTATCTGTGGTTATGTTTTTTGTAGATGCGATCTGAATTTGCTTGAATTGAGTGTTGTGCGATATTAAATTTTTAAGGCTGTTTTACTCCGTAATAGATATTTCGCCGCGTCAAGGTAACATCAGATTGCACGACGAGGAGTTTAATTATCTGCTGCGACAACTATTACTATTCGCTTTACACGATGAATGTGAGTGCTTGCAATTTCATCGCTGTAACATTTGTATTAAAACGTAGTGACCGGGAGTGTTTCTTGAGTGAGTCCCATTCCATTTGCACATTTTCGCCCAAAAGCAATTTAGATGCCGTGAAAATGCTGTTTGAACTTTTTGCTACGATACATTTATTGCCTTGAATTGTTTCGTAGTCACTTTCAAGTAAATAAAATCATCATTCCATTGCATGCTTCTTTTTTATCATTGAGCTAGAATCACTGGCCCGATGTAGGTTGTTAATTTAAATAAAATCATTGAAAATTTGAGTCCCAGCAGAAATGAAGACCTCACATCCACTCCTTATTACCTACTACTCGGAATAAATGACATATGCAGAGTTTATCAGGGAGCCACGGATTTTATTTCCGTAAAATTTATATAATTTTATCACATCAGCTGTGCTTTGATAATAATGAGATTGTATTTGTATGCATGTTAGTAACAAAATGACTTAGGTGAATTTGGCATCAGACAATTTCTCAATGCTTGATATTATTTACTTGAGCCTGCGTTCTTGGGAAGTGATTTTTCGTACTTCAGCTCATGGGAGACAGTGTTTATCAAGATGTTGCACGAGCGTAATATGCTCTTGAGGTAAAGTCCTTTTTGACTTCTTTTACAGAAGAGATAGGGTTGGTTGACACCAGGTGAAAATTAAGTCCCGAGTGATATTCCTAAGGTAGAATGTAAGCGTGGACTGTTCTGGTTCTGCCGTCTTCAAATTGAGGCCCAGCTCGATATTTCTGTCTCCATCTGAGCATTAATCCCTCGTCCTAACTCTTTGTGGTCGCCACGAAAGGTGGCTTATGCCCGTATGGACGGCTATCAAATTGAAATAACTCAATCTCAAATAGCTTCTCTATGGATCTTACCATCCTCCTGCTATTTTTTCTGTGAACCCCTCACCCTCTTCCCAAGGAAAATACAAAATTGAGGAGATAGTGCACTTCACTTCACAATGCTGCAATGAAATGCTCTGAGGGGATGGTAAAAATAATTTTTTTCCTTGGATCAACGAATAGATTATTGATATAATCTCGGGCAACAGCCTGCCTCGATGGAAACACCGGTTCCCGATCAGTCACCGAAGTTAAGCATCGTTGGGCTCGTCGAGTGTGGATGGGTGATCCTCCGAATCGTCCGAGTGCTGTTGTCCCTGTATGCGCGTGGCAGACAGTAAGTGCGAAATAACCTTAGCCGTCGAAGCACGTTAAACAAAAATACTAATACTTGATCTAATCTCTGCGAAAGTAGAGATATTTTGCTTATCTTCCAATTTTTTTAATTCCCGTGTAGGTGCTGTGCAGTGACATTTAATTTTAATCCAATGTTTAACGTCTTCATCTATCAATTTTTAAACTGAGGTAAAAATTAACCGACCACGAATTTATGTTTTTGCAAGAGTTTCGAGTGAAAATTCCTGAAGGTAATTGCTAAACTGATAAGTAATTAAAAAGAAGTTGCCTTTGTGAAATTTGGCTTTTGAACAGTAGCAAGTACACTTCTTGACTTAGGCGCTCGACTAGACTTTTTTAAAAGTTTTCTGTCCTAGTTTTCGTATCCTTTTGAACGGCTTTCCTGGAGCGCGGTACTGCACTGCAGTGGAGAATATATCATTCTGTAAACTTAGCCTATAATTTCACCCGAGGGTCATCTCTTATTTCTCGTTCATAGTACTACCGATATATCTAATATGATTTCCCTCTTTGGACTTAAATGTATTTTTCTCTTGAATCCGTCCAAGTTACCTATTCCTCTCTTCTCTCTCTCTCACACTTACCCTACATTCTACCCTCTTTAGCTTATCATTGCCTCTCATTACGTCCTCAATTCACTTTGCTTCTTTTCACTACCTATCTACATATTTCTGTTTCTTAATCTATAGAGCACTCGGCTTTCATCTGTGGCGATCAAGTTTGCGAAACATATACGCTACTCTCAATATTAGGGTGTTTGGAAAATTGTATTTCATTGTCTTTTGTATAATGTACCCTCATTTTTTAATGTTAATTTTGCAGATTCAATTTTCCATTTTATGCCACAATTACAGAACCCATTTTCATTCACTGTAGTTAATCAGTGCGTCCTTCTCCTCATTTTGCTGCTACCTACTTAGAATTTCTCATGTCATCTTTTTATCAAACCACCTCGTCCAGCTCTTCCTTATTTGAGATATAGGAGGTTTTATCTCTTCCACGAAGGTTCGATGAAGGCTGGATCATGCGTCTTTCAGGTTTTCCGCCTCGTTTTTCCATGTTGTGGGCAATATTTTTACAGATATCCTGCGGGTCTCTTCTGATGAACTTCGGACCTAATCAAGCCTGCATGATGACCGTGAAAATGTTGGTCGCAACATGGAATAACGCGGCGAAGTTCCCGGAAGATTCAAGATCCAGACTTCCCCATTTGTTTTCCTCTCCATCGAGCTAAATCTTTCCATCCCTCTCCAGACCCGCATCGGGGGAGGAGACGCTAATAAAAGCTCGCATGGCTGCAAGAGCCTGCAAAAATTCCACGACTCGTCACTTTTACTCCGTGCAACATGCAATATCGTCTCTGCGATGGGCGGGCACGCGAAACTTGATGATTCCGGATTCCCCATAATGCAACCATTTGTCTCTGAGCATGTCACTTCCTCCTTCTCTCTCCATGTACATGGGCCCGCCCACTTTCTCAAACATTCACTCAAAGACTACTCCCGTTCCCAGGTTTTCCGTCTTCGGCACACCTCCAAAAGTGGGGGCTCCTTCCCTCCATTCCGAATCCCACCCACAGCCTAGTTTTCCCTCCCGTCCTTATCCAGCGTCTCCCGGCAGTAATCTCCCTTTCACTTTCCTTCACCGGGAACCTACCCCCTCTCACAGCCTACGTCTCCTTCCCCCCTCCGATCACTCTCTCCTTGGCATTAATTCGTCTTTATTATCCACCCTCGTGGAATCTTTTCCCCTCGTTCCTCGAAAATTCTCCGCCCTCTTTTCCACCTCGCATGTTCATCTCCACTTTCCCTCTAGGTGGTTTTGGTTTCTAAATGAATGATTTATATTTTTTCAAAGTTGTAGTGCTTTCATCAAAATATCTGCTATCTGACTTTTAACATCCACAGAAAACTATTTTTTCGCTCTTCTATTTCCCCGTATGATATTTAACTGTAAGTACGAACGCATAACGGTAAAGTTTGGTGATGCTTATGGAAGAAAGCTTTTAGACCAAGGGGATAAACAAGGAAATATTTAGGATGTGGAAGACTCTCTATTAGTATTTAAAAACTCTTTCCGCTATTCTGTGTCTTCGCATGATGTTTCATTAGAGGTATGAAAGCATTAGGATAAAATTTGGCGAAGTAAGGAAGAAAAATCTATTACAAACAAGGAATAAATAAGAAGGATGTGAGTTGGCTGTCCATTTATATCGAAAATATCTTTCCACTTACCTTTATCCTCAAAGTAAAGTGAAGTTCACGTAAATGAGAACTTGAGAGAATGGACGTGTGAGAATTAACACTGTATAGGAAAAAGTGAAAAGCTGCGATTTCCCTAAAATTTTCATACGCAAAAAAGTCATGATGCTGATGAGGAAGCTATGCTTTTCCATTCTACAAAAACGGATTTTGTTTGTGGGATTCTGGTAACAGTCGCCTTTGTCCGTAAATAAAGGAGTAGAAGGGGCGCGCGTTGGCTTAGACCCAATAGGTTAGGTTCACATAATAGAGGAATAAAAAAGGGAATGAAGAAGGATCAAAGACGCTCGAGGAAGAACGATGAAGACCGGGGAAAACGCATTAAGAGCGATCTGAGAAGATGAACTACTTGGAAGTTAGAAATGTAGCGCGTGATTATGAAAAGGAAAATCCTACATTGACCTATCTAACATTAAATAACTTATTGAGATAGATAAAATAATAGGTAGGATTATGTGTAAAATTAAGTTAGATGAAAATGTGCTGCAGTAAACCAATGTTAGTATATTAACACTGACGACGATGATGCTTGATGAGAAGGTGAGATTTGTAATTTGCTTTGCCTAACGCAGTCGCTAGCTGATGAATCTTAAATTTATATCTTCACCCGCCTGGCACGGCCGGGATAGCGCATGCTTGGGAAAGATGCCTTACCTCTTTCTCACTGCGCCTCCTCCTTCCGTTCAACGTATATCATCGAATGCCGCCCTCAGTTGTATTTTTTTCCTTTTGTTTTTCCTTTTCTCAGCCCTCTCCATTCTTGCATCCGTAATTTTTCCAGTGGAAATGGTTATCCTTCCCCTCCAGGCAGAGCCAGCCCGCCTCCTGAAACGACCACCCCCACTTCCCCGGTCGCACAACTCCCCCAAGCCCTCCCTCCCTCACTCGTTCTATACGTTCTCTGCACTCTGTCCCTCTCTCGCGTGCCATACCATCTTCTGTCGCAATTCTACTCAAGTCGTCTTGTTCTTTGCGTTAATTTGCATCCATTTCCACCCTCTTTTCCTTCCTTCGTGCTTTGTTTCACGTCGGTGTGGGAAGAATACAAGGGATCCGTATCGGGAGAGAGTCTTTCCCTCTTTCACGTTGCTCCCCAGCTCGCATCCTCCTCAGTCGCTCTTATCTTTAAAAAAGTAAGGACTCGGTTGCTGAATATTATCGGGATTTCTTTTGTCATGCTTCTCTCAGGGAGCATTTTTTTCCTTCCCCACTCTTGACGCTTTCTTATTCCGGGGCAATTATAAAAATGGCCCCTTTCCGTTGTCCATTTATGAAAAAAATCTTGAAACTGGGGATGCATGTAAGCATCCAATCCTTATCCTGAAACCTTTGTTTTGTCAAGATTTATTTATAATATCACACGTATCGGGAAATAAATGCAAGGCTATGGTCGCAGTTTCTCTTGTTACTTGAATCATACTCATTATTATTGTTATTAGCCATTAATTACCAATTTTGGTTGATTTCAGATTTACATTCTAATCTGTCCCCTCCTGGCTATTTCATTTTCTTCTGCGTCCCATTTCACCTTCCCCTCGATCTTTGTCGTGAAGCTTTCCCGTCCACTTTTCCTTCCATTATATTCCTTTTAAATTCGTTGTTTATCAATGTATGATCTCTCCATCTGGACCTTGATAGGGCTCCATATGGTATTTTTCTCTTCCACTCCTCTGTTCACTTCCTTGTTTCTGATGATATTCACCATTTGATATTCAGTCAATCATAAAGGGACACGATGAAACTTGTTTTTTTTCAAATTTTTGGGTCTTTAGTGTTAAAAATTCGATTGTTACAATAAAATACCATTTCATTCCTGCCATACTAATTTTATCGTCTTTCTACCTGCTTCATATGAAGTAGAATGTTTATGAGTCACTTTTATTCTTTCGAGATGATAACTACGATATAGGTATGATACGATTATGATGATAGTAAGAACTACGCCTTATAAGAAGTTAGAAAAATTCCGCCGTTATTAGCGCACTCTTAGCAAAATCGTTCCACATTATCATGTTTATTCAGTATGACAGCAGTGTAAATTATCTTTGTCCTGAAATGTTATTGCTTCCAGAGCTTTCGGAGATAAAATTTATATTCATTATCAAAACAAACTCTGTATGCTGCAAAATACTTCAAAAAGGATTAAATATTTCTTTGTAGTGGAAGCAGAAAGCTCTGATGAATAATGCAATCAAGTAAGCTATTTAGATCATTTACGCTCTTAAATGTACCATTATAATTTTTAAAAGGTGCAAAAAGCTTGATGGTTATAATTGATTTTTAAATGAAGTATTAGCTACAGATTCTATTTCTTTTGATTTCCGTCTGATTTATATCCTACTAACGAAATTGTGATACTTTCAGAATAGTGCTCGCCATTAGCATAAGTAATTTTATTATAAGACTTAGGTTGGTATTTCTTATTTTACATTTCTCTTTTACTCGCCTATAAGCTTTTTTACGGAGTTAAGTGCATTAAATTGCGTCTGATAAATTCCTGGTGACAAGTGGCATTGCGCATTCAAGCCCATACGCCGACGATAGGAGTCGAATCCATCTGCAGTACGGAGAAGTCGATTGGCCTTTTGACTGAATTCCGAACGTCCTTTTAGTGGCTCTTGTTCACGTTATTTTTTTTATTTCGACTTTCCGCGACACGGATCCTCGCGAAATCGCTGCTTCTCTTACTCCACAACCTATTTCCCGCCACTTTTTTATTTTCTCAGGTTCGAGCGTGCGACTCTACCATCCATACGAATCTCGTAAAACATTGGATTGAGGAGTGGCAAAAAGAACGAGAAAGAACTCCAGCATACTACTACGCGCAATTGAGTCTGTAGGTCTCTCTGAACTAGGACTCGTCCAGCGAGCATGTGCTTTAGTATTTGTAAAGAGGTCACATGGGAAAAACGGCCTAATTGGAAGCGGAAACTCTTGCGATTTCATTCTCCTCCTAAAAATTTTTCCAGTAACTCTATGTGCATTACGTTATCATTAAAATTATTATTATACGTCTTGCCTTGTTTTTTCGCACTTTTACCAAGTTTGAGAGGTATCTTTTTCGGTTTACCTAGTGTGCTATTGGCTCCCCAATGTTAGGAATGTAAGAATTGCGCAGAGGAGTCCTCAAATTTTCCTCCGCATGTTATATTTTGCGAAATAAAACTGATATACCGTCGCAACTTACCTAGAAAAAAATAACTCGGATGTGCATGATGATATTACGTGCCTGATCGATAGCCTTGGAAAAAGATACCGACTTTGTAGAAAGTTTTCAGTATGTGAGTAAAAAAGTCAAATGGGAGTAATGCTAAATGAAATTATTAATTCAGTAAGAGACCTCATATTCTTGCTAAGGTTAGTATTTTCTTCGAACCCAAGCGTTCTGTTTTAGCCGGTAATTCAGTTTCTCCACGTATCCTGTATGGCTCCTTTGTGAAATTAAATTGTACCCATAGCTGTTTTTGCAGTTGGAATCTATTTTTACTCCCGCAAATTTTGCATAAAATAATTGGTTTTCTGTTATGTATCTCATGTCATTATTCCTTCGACATTTTTGCCTCTGTATTATACATGGCATACGTATGATATTTATCAATTGATTATTGCGGGATTTTCCAAAAAAGAAATACTTAGTGATGTATACGTACATCTTTATATCCAAGTTATGGCTGCCGTTTCCTTGAAATAAAGACTTACTCGTTTGGTATTGAAAATTTCGGAAATTCGGCAGTAAAATCCTTCCCACAGTATGAACACCGAAAACATTTTTTAAAAATAAACTGTAAATGATGTCTTATATATAAATAATGTGTTTAAATCTATGTTTTTAAATCGCAGGCACACTGAAATACATAGAAGGACACTCACTAATAGCACAAACTTTCACGGGACATTTCGGCGGTCTTGCCGCCGTCGTCGGCAACAAGAGACTAACTAGTGATCTGTTACCTCGAGTGGGGGGAATTGGGGGGGGAGGAGGGAAGGCGGAAAAGGAGAAAGAAAGGGGACTGGTGGGGAGCGGGAGCGAGGGGTGGCTATTGGTCAGTGGGCCAAATTTAGCTTGGGCAATTCAAATGCTCTTAAAATCCAAATCAATGCCATCTCGCGAGTCCTCAATTCGATATTAGTTGCTGATTCGGGGAGGGATTCTAATATAGAGAGATCCTCAGCTTTAGAAGTCGCGCGTGTCCTCGTTACCGCCTGTCATGCCAGGGACCTCAAGGGATCGTCCGGAAGTGGTGTGGTTGGGGGATAAAAAATGGCTCCGCGAGGACTTGAAAACCACCCCTCAACTATTAAACCCTTCGGCTCCACTGCCTTGGTCAATCATATTCCCCGGTTCCACTGTAAGGATGCCAACTCCACCGAGTGAAACTACTTTTCCGTTTCTCTATGAAGAAGAATGGATTTAGCTGTACGAATTAAAGGTTGATAATTGTATTGGCTAAAGAAGCATTGAAGAAGAAAGAGAATTGAAAAGGTCAGAAGACTTATTTTATTGTGTATTTTCTACGCTTCAAATTCTCCGGGCAAAGATATAAGTTAAAAATTAACATTGTTGTTCTCAGGGTTCGGGAACAATTGGTTTATGCGAGGGAGTCTTCATGGACTGGAGGCTTATGAGAGTTGGGTTTGAAGAAAAATAGTAGGGGCGAGCTGGGGAGCAATGAAGACACTTGGAAGTGCTGAAGATAGCAGGGAAAGAAAGGGAATTGCTGACGAAACTTCGGTGTAGGCAGCAAAAGTAAATGGCGGACATACTGAGAGGAAACGGCATGTTGAAGAGGGTGATAGAGGGGAGAATGTTGGGTAAGCACGGTAGATAATGGAAGATAAGAGAAACCTCGTATGACATAAAGGGACGCAGAAAGCTCGCGAGGAGCGTATTAGATACTTGATGCGAGATAGACGGATTTAGAAGTTTAGAGATGCCCTTGCAATGGGTTAAACTAGTTCTTGCACGCTCTGTCTGAAAACCTACAAATAAATCGGTAGAATAGAACAAACTATAATGATTTATTGCAGTGGAGAATTGGAAGTGGGAAATTGGGGCATTCGGCTGGAGGATTCGGCCACAACACAAGAGATTTCTGTAGCCCTGAAGGGGTCGTCTGTTCGTTATAACACGAGTCACGGGGCCAAACCTGGGGTGGGTGGAGGCCTTCTTGTAGGGGGGGAATGTGGTGGGTAGAGAATGGGGTAGCGAGGGATCGTGGGGAATGAGAGTTTGAGTTGGGGAATGGGACGGTTAGGAGGGATGAGGGAAGTGGGGTCAGTGACCCGACACTCAAAGTAACCGCGAGTTCGAGGGGGAGGGGTGGCTTTGGAAGAGACAGGAGGTGAAGAAGTGGTGGGGATTTTGGGGACGTCGCAACGTGGGTGTGGAAGGGGGGTGTGTTGGACCCCCCAGTGGAGGGGAATGAAAGCCTAAACCGCTCCATCGCTAAGGGATGCTCCGGTAGGAGGAGGAAAGCCTCAGAAACGGCCAGGAACGCTGTATCGTATGTCACCCGCCGTCCTTTTCTTTGTCCTCGTCCCTCTATGTGTTGCGCGACGAGGGCGTTTCCCATCTCAAGGCTGCCACTACCTTGTCTTCCGTGCCTTGCGTCCCTAAAAGTCGAAGCGCCACACAGAATTCGTGCTGTAACGTCGTGCGCTATAGGGTTTCTCTGTCTCCAGGCAATAGGTCGTGTTCTTGCTGAGAAAAACTCCTCCAATACCTATTTCTGATTCACCTTCCAGGTGCTATGGTACCCATGTCAAATGAAACCGGATAAAATGGAGAGCAGCGACGTACACTTATTTTTTAAATTCGTCCTGTATTGAAATTAAGTTATAAAATTTATTATTGATTTACATGTAATATCAATCAGGTAGTAACTATATCCATAATTAGCTGGTAACTTGTTGAGCAATGAGGCTGAAATTTACACCAATAGGTATATTGCTGGATTACTTCCATAAAAAGCAGTGCTCGATTAGCTACAGCGTTTGGTAAATAAAGGTAATATCATGCAGGTATAAATTAATAGTTGTTGCAAGCATTCGGTTCCAAGCAAATAAATGCATATATATAAAAATTGCGCTGCACGGCTGCGTAGCCTAGATTCCAATGAGAGGCACTGGGGATAAAGATTAAGCCTCTGTTTTCAAGTTATTCCCCTGATTATTCTTGTTTACCAACATGAGATAATTTGTGTTTCATCACGTTCTTGAAATTACTGATACATGTCTGAGAAAAGGAGCTGCCTCCCCAATCATACTGGGTTTGTAAATTTATTGCCTCAAACTATGCCCACTATCTATCCTTGCTAAATCGCTTGACGTTTTTTTGTATGGCGTAATCAGTATCAAGTATTCCAAGCTGTAAGCGTGCTTTTCCGGTGAAGCCGAGGAATGCCTCTGCTAGAACTTGTTTTAATGCTTTGAATCATTAGGATGTCGCTGGTGTAACCAGTAGAATCAAAATTTAGCGTGTATTCGACCTCAACCCCTATGATTGTGCACGGATGCACAATTCTAAAACCTTGTTCCTCATTTAAGTATTCTAACGATTCTGAGAGACTGCTGCGGTTTAGAGTGGAAATTTTGTGCTGAACTACTCCGGACGACGTTTTCTATTGCACTTATCTATCTAACGGAGCCTCCTTGAAATTATTTAGTGCTCTTGTTTTTAAACTCCTGCTTTAATATCGGTGCACGTATCTTGATGTGGAGGTCTAGTCTAGAGAGCTGCAAGTTCACGATGGAGAAACATAAAGCTGCAGAAATGTACAAGAGCCTGTTTGTCAAAAATATAGACTGGAGATGCTCCACTAAAAGGTTTTATCGAAAGATATTTTCTCCTAAATGTTTGGAAAAATTTTAACCCACTTGTGGCAAGAAGTGGTGTCCAATTTTATACCTGCTGACGCAAGGTATAAAAGTCGTATCATCGCCGAATTGCATCATTAAAAACTAAAATAACGACAAAAAAACGTTTTTAGGCCTTTTCTTACCAACTGGATTTAATGCCAGCCATCAAATGAAACATCTGGCGACGCCTAAAAAAAATTTTAGACTTTGTCGCCAGTATCCATTCTTGAAAGTGTGTGATTCTTCACCGGGTAAAACAGCCACCAGAGCGAAAGATACAGAATTCTTGAGGTCCAAGGAGGAGGATTGAGCCACCCTACCATCTTCACACTCCCTAAAAGTATTTTCTTCTGCTCGAATTTTCCACTGCGTGCCACCCATCCATTTTTCACCCTCCTTTCCATCCCATCTTAATTATCGAGGGTAAAATATCTCCCCATCCCTATAGTCTCATCATCTCTATTTAGTTGCTGTATAATTTTGTCTCACCTTCCCCACTTCTTGTAAAAGTTTGCGCGCATCATTAGGAGTCGTATTCTAAAACTGTAATCGTCCCTTCGTGCCGGACTTAATCTGCGTCTTGTAGCAAGAAAGCATGCGCTTTTAAATTTTTTAAGCATTTTTATTTCCGTTGTTTCAGGTGTGACTTCGTGGAATTTGCTTAACATTTTGAAGTGAGAAGATTAACTTTGTACTTCGTCGTACATTGGAATGCGGGAGGAATTACAAAGTCATTCTTTTCATTGTAAAAACTTTTTGTATTTCTTTTCCTGTGCTGATGTAATACGGTGACGATTGACAGGACCAGCTCTAAATTGTTTTCACTTTATGGGACAATAACTTATCGTTGAGGCAGGGTAGCATAATATTATACGAGTTTATTCTAAAAATAAAAGTGCATGGGTTAATTGGTTCAAAGTGTTCCAGACCTAAATTTGATACCAAACCTGGTGATAAAATGTGCAATCCAATGCGAGGTATCTATCACTCACTTTTGCAATATATACGCCCATTTATGAGAGTAAAAAATATTTAAGCTCCCGATGAATAATAAAAATGTGATGAGACCCCTTGAAAACTGTTTCTAGTTTATGTCAAAAATTTGACTGTTTCCTATCTTAAAACGGTATTTTTAAAGCGGAATCAACGTTCAAAGGTTTGCAATTCTTTTGCATTCTAATAAAATTAACGCAATTTTCCTTCTCCATTCTTTTTTTCGGGTCCACGTTGAAGTCTTTTATGACTGGGACTTGAGGGAGTCAACAAATAGTGCAATATAAAGTGTTTCTTAGGTTTTTACTTTTTTTGCATAATTATAGTCTCTAAAAAGGCCATATTTCTGAAGGCGGATGAATTTTAGGATTGATATGAACATTTACTGAAATGCGTTCATTCTTTTATGATTAATATGAACATTTACTGGAATTTCTTCATTCTGTAAAAACGTGGTGCTAAGTGTTTAAAACCAAAAAATAAAAACGAGTAATTATAATTAAAATCAATAAAACTTTTATTTTATTAAAACAATATATGCTAAATGAGTGAAATCTTTTGTTAACTTAATAAAAACCTTAAAATCAGCCCCTTGCGTTAATTAGTTTAGGAGATTTTGAATTTTAAAGGAACACGTGTTTTTCAAGTCCTATCTTCCCAGCTTCGTATCGCAATATCTTGAAAACCATTATCGGCATTTGGCGTTAAATTTCTTAGTATCTCCTTGGTACCTTCGATCATGCAGAATACGTTTTTTAAAGCGAAAGTTTGAATTAAGTTCTTGAGCTATTTGACATGGAATCACCCATATACATGTGTTTAGTTCCTGGGGAAAAAATGTAAGGAATTATTTTGCTCTCTTTCTTGCCCTGACCGTGGAGTTCCTCCGACGAACTCTCACGACCATTACGCCTCGGGCGTATAGTCGAACGGCCGAATGCCTCTAGCCGGGCCCATCTCCGATCCTCCCGACCGTCTGGCTCTTAAACTCTACTACGGCACTACGACCCCTTTCCCATTCCCTGCGCAGTTGTGTGACACAGATGCTTCCATTTCTCTCCACCAGAGAGGGCACCGTCTCTCTCGTTCGGAATGGCACTCCTCGATCTTCTCTTTTAAGGGTGCTGTGCGGAGCTTCTTTATGTACAACCTTAAAGTTATCTAGACATATTTACGCGTGCGTTCATACCCGTCACAATCCGTTTACGATCTCGGTCGGGAAAGCGGTGCACAAAGTAGCTCTTACCGTCCTCTCCGGCGTAATTCATGGGCTCATCTTTCCCGACCCTGTTTTTTCCCTCGGAATATGGTGACCTCTTATAACATTCGATTTAGTCGACTGCAGAGACTGGGATTTTTGACTCGAGGTTACAATTTTCCCCATCCTTGTAAAAATGACGTATATGTAAGCAGTAATTCGAAAATTCTTTATCATAGTGAATACTCCATCAAGGTATCCTAGTTCTAGTCTTAACTAAGGGAGTTTTTCATTCAAGGTGTTGAAGTTAATGCACACCGGAATGCATCAACGCAATTTAGTGCACACGAACGACGTTGATTTGAACGATGTGCGCTGGCGAAATGTTTTGTAACCTGATGATAGGTAGGTATAGATGTAGCGAAACTTGGTGGCACTCGCTTGTGAAGATCATGACTCAAAGTTGAGGAAAGCATACATCAGATGTGGGATGAAGCGGCCGAGCCTTTCTCCAGAGGACCGTGCGTGAGTCGTCGATAACTTTGCCCTGTCATCAACGCTTGATTTACGGTCAGGGTCCTCTACTCCTCCGCTATTGAGTGCCACAAAGTTCCGCTATACCTAAGGCATTTTGTAGGTAAACAACAATCACGGCCGAATGTTTTGATTAGAGTTTTTGAAATCGTTCGAAATAAGTATTTAAAATCATGAACTTTTTATCACAGAGTAATTATAAACCTCACAATATGCATGTCTGACGCCTTTATACTGAAAATCAACAAACTTGACAGCAATCTCGGATGCGGTTATTGATATTCTTTTGCTGTTTAGTGCTCATGAATTTTTCTCCCGATATGATTTTAAGTGCGCAACGTCTGTGACGAATGGAAGGTAAGTGCGTTGTCTCTCGAGGTGATTAACGAACTAGAGCGAATGGAAGGCACCCTAAATCATTGAACTATCCTTCTTAAACATCCATTAATAACCATCTCACGCTAACCATCATGTACCATTTATTAAAAAATATTATTTTTAACCATATTTATTTACTTCTATTTCGTCTTCAAGTGTGAATAGAAACGTGATATTAAAAATAAAAGTACAGTTATCATACGTTTTTCATTGAAATTTTGCATTACAAGTTTTTATCCTAGTCTTTTAATTGAAGGGGTCTTAATAAACGCAGAATGAATTATCGTTTTAATCTATATTTCTTGCTCGAATCGATACAGCGTATTCTATTATCGCTTGATTGATTAATTTTTAGTTTTTTCATCCAGATTTTGATTTGGTGTACTAGAATATGTAAATTTAAAGCTTAATTTACCCACAAAAATGATATTTCATTTCACGCGCCATTTTCCCAAGGTGGGCTGTTTGTTTGTGGGTGGGAAACTTACATGCTTGAGAAATACTTCGAAGAAAAAGGGTGTTGATCATGTACCAAATTTAATAAGCTTCAGCAATCTCTTACGAGATGCGATCGGTGCAGCAAAGAGCGTGCTGTGAGACCGAAGCATGGAATGAATGGTTAGACAGACGTTAGGGAAGAAAATTGTTCCCAACTTTTCCCGTTCAAGGATATCAGAATATGCAATATCATGTGACGGCATGTGGAGATGTCGTAAAAAGCTAGTGAGAGGAAGTTGGTATTGCGATGGAAGGAAGAAAACAACGTATACGAGAAAAGTAGTGGCTGGGGGAAAGTGGATGGGAGCGGGAGAAATTTTTCTGAAATCACACTTTTTTATTTTACTTGGTGCGTTTCGCGCACTCTTGCTAACGCAAGACTTTATTCAAACCTATGCTCCCACACTCTGTTCCACTCTCAATCTTGTTACGAATAAAAGTGGGTGCGACTTTAATTTTCTCCTGTTGACAGAGGAGGAGAGAACTTTTTGCATCCAGCTAAATGAAATGCTTAAAAACATTGACAAAAGACTGACGCTAGGTAATGCTACATTTTTTCCATTTCTCTTTCTTGCTTCCTCACTAGTAATGATTTCATCTGTCTTCTATATGGGTCGTTTTACGCATAATTGGAATTACTTATCGCAGCTTATTTTCAACTTTCATTCGCAAAAAGAATTAATCATTTGAGAAGTAGCTGACTTCAGTTGAAAACACATTTTTTTTCATTCGTACGGTTCAGCTTGCTCCATCTGTTTCGTTATTTGATTTGAAAATGCTCATTTTATGTAAAACTTAATTGATAAAATTGCAGGAACACCTGAGAGTGGATGAAACTTTTGAGGTTTATCTATTAGTGAAATTGTTCAATGCCTAAGCGACATTATTCAATGCTGGAACAGCAGCATCTTTTTCTCCTCCCTGATTCTTTCAAGATTCTATATCTTTATTCCTGTGCATTTTTAGTGACCTATCGCCACGTTATTGCGAAAGTATGCGGATGACATGAGTATTAGGATGAGTCACAAGCAGAGGAGGATCGGAAGGGACAATAGCTATCTTCAATTTAAAACATGGTGAGGACGAAACGGCACATGGAGAGGATAAATAAACTAATGATGAAGACGAGTGTGTACTAAACGGTGGAGCCATAGAGAATAGACGCGGAGAAAGTTGTTTTTTGTACTTTAAGGGAGGACATGATGTCCGGTTCCTGCCACTCAATAACCTTTTGCCCTTGTTCACCGCGGTGCCATCCTAAATGAATGGCCATTTTTTTATGTCTCAGACCCATTCTTGTTCTTTCCTTTCTCCTTTCCACGCCCTCCTAGGGAGAATGCATGTCTGGGTCGAAGGGTGTGTCAAGCGTTGGCATGGGAGGAAGGAGCACAGCACAGCAGGGGAAGTGAGATAGAGAAAGGTTCTCGTCCCCTACTCGTCTTGACCCATGCGAACATTCCTATCCCCTTGCCATCATCTATGAGCCAAAAAACCCAACAGGGTCCGACTGTGTGCACCCATAATGCCGACCCGTAAGCGAGAAAAACACGCATCTTGATGCTTCCTTTTCTTGTCGCACGTCTCGGAAGATCTTTTAAGACCTTGTGAGGTTCCCTCTCTCTCCTTGTCTTCTTTACTTTCGTCGGAGATTTTGTCTTCTTCTGTTACTTTTTGCCGTTTTCATTCTTTAATCTCCCCGCCCAGTCCATCCCTAGACGCAGCAGCCTCTCATATTCAGACCCTCTTCTTCAGTCCCACTGCGATCAAGCGGGGAAAAAAGAGAAAAGCTACTCAAAAAGGTAGTTTCCTAAGGTCCCGCCACCAATTTCTCGGGTTTTAAGTTTCCATCTTCGTCGAGGAGCGAGAGCAAAGTGGAGTCGTCGAACACGTAATGAAGTTATTTCGGTTGACATCCTTCGACCCGTGTTTCCGTGAGATCTTCCCGAATTCGTTCTGTATTTTCCGGTCCCTCTGCAATCCTCCTCTATATCTGGACTAGTGGAAGGCCTGCTGAAACAGGCTAAATTTTGGCGAAATTGCCAAAAAGTAATGAATGAAGTGAATAATTAAACATAAATTAATGTTTTTTTTATTTTCGATGAAAAAATATATGTAACTAAGGTAAAAAATATTTAATATGTAAATGACAGTGATTTTTTTGCATACAACAATTTTGGTGAAGCAGGCGGAGCTGTTACTAAGCGGTTTTCCTTGTAAGTGATTTTAAAAATGCAAGGCAGCGCCCGCGCCATGTGTCAGTTAGAGAAGAACGTATATGGGAGCTCACTAATCACCTATCAGCACTCACCTGAATCACTACGCCCAGCTACTGAATCATGCGTACGTACGCGTAGCTTTTTATAAAGTAGATGATGGGAGTTGCTAAGGAATATGATCTCCTCTCAGGAATTCGAATGCCTAGCCTTCGATATGATAATATAGGAGTTACCAAAAAATTTCATCTGAGAGTTTCATGTTCCGAGGTACTGCTTTAGATTGATTGGTTGTAAATGTAAGCATGACTAGCGCGATGGATGTCATTGTAGATCCGTCATTCATCATCTCTAGCAACCCAAATGTGAAATTTTATATCATTCTGGACAGTAGTTACGTTCTAGAATGGATCAACCCAGAAACAAAAAACAGTTAGTAGATTTTCAGATCTGCGCATAGTGTGAGTAAAGTCATGGTACGCTTTCGGATGTCAAAGTTGGTATGCGATTAATAAAGTCTATTAGCTTCTTCATTCTGTGTAAAATATCATAAGTGATAAAATATCTAAATAAAATTCCATGTTTAGTTAGTCGCTTCTTTTACAATACAGAATTCTTAGTAATTTGCGACTCTGAACTTCCAGTAACGCTTATCTCTGATGGCATCCCAATTGGCGAACTACCGATCATGTTGTGTCCTAGTCAACGTCCAACGGTGGATCGAAACAAGTCAGAGAAGCAATTAAACATACTTTCATATCGGACGTAACTGCTCATTTCACGCAGTTTTACGATAAGCCTTAAAGTACGCGATGCATAAATGCGAGAAAAATGCGTTGTATGACGTCATTAGTTGTGAAATATCATGAGCATTTAATTCCAAAAAGCGAAAAAGTGCGTTTCATCGGGTGTTATGTGAGTTGATGTTCAAATCACAATGCGATGTCATGATTTGATTATCGTAGAGCCTCACTTGAAATGTTGGCCTCCTATTCTCGCAGAGTGGAGAGAAAAAGGAGGCGTGAAGAGAGATAGAAATTCTTGGAGGAGTTCAGAGCGAGAAGGGCCGAGGGACACGCCGGTGACATCCCGGGTAATTTTAAGCGCGATCCGGCTCCTCCAGAATTCCTCGGACTTTTCAAGGAGGAAAGAAAATAAGTGCAGGTACCTCGCCCGAATTTTATTTTTTGGAAGTTGGAGGAGGGGAGATATCCTTGCCAACCCGTAGTTGGAAGTAGAGGTGGCAATCGACAAGGGGGAACTGAGCCGTGCTCGGGATTCGGAGGGCAAGAGGGAAGAGTAGAAGGGAAGGGTGTAGAGGGAATTTCCGTGGCAGTAGTGCGCCTAGAGGGCGCTTGAAATTGGGTTGGTTGCGGAAGGACGAGGAGTCGGGGGTGGGAAGGTATTGGGGAGCGGGGGCGGGGGATGGGGTCGCAGTGAGGGAACGGAAATGGAACGCGGGAAATTGGGACGTGGAGGTGGAGGCGGAAGTGACTGACTCTCGGGAGGATGGGTGGGTGGAGGAGGGTGCCAAGGAAAGTGTCGTGAGGAGGAGTGACTGAACAGGTGAAAGGTAAACTAGAAACTCGGGGGCTACGCGAAGGAATGAGTGTACTGGAAAAATTCAGGTGTAAAAGTTGAAAAGTAATGAAAAAAAACTTGTGATCGAGCGGTGTGTGAAGGCTAATGAGCCCTGTTAAAATGATCAAAATAAAATTAAAGGAAAAAAGATCAAATCAACAACGGAAGGAAAAATAGTAGCAAAGTACCAAGGAATGGAATGAAATCAGGGAAATTATGGCGGACATCATAATATAGAATTATGAAGGAATAAGGTGGTTAGCTAGAAAGAAAATGGCTTAAAGAGTTTCAGTAAAGCAATCTCCAGATTGATGACTGCTGATGGTCTGAAAATTTTCCATTTGCCTTTATTTTAAGAATCATTGTAGTAAGCTCCAGATACGATTTAGTTAGTGGATCTGTTCTTGTAGGCATGAAGCGGCATGAATTAAACGCGGAAAACATAAAAAATACGCAGTGAAAAATACCTACTGCCTTTGCTGCCAATGTCAATCTCCCAGTTATTTGGTAAATTGTACACCACCAAAAACCTCAAATCTGTAAGCCGAATGGACGGTTAACTGCAAAACTTAAATTTTAAAATAAACTGGAATCACAAGGTTCTCCTTTCACTTCTTTATATAAGAATAACGCATTATGCTTTGATACTCTCCCATTCCTGAGCCTCCTGGTAGTCACTACCTTGAGAGTTTCTTCAATCATTAAAGATGGTTTTTGATTAGAGCAGACATGGGATAAGTGGCAGTGTAAATTAGCCGGGGGAATCGTTTCATGAAATGCCGAGTTCCCTGGTGAATGATGCCGGTGTCGAGAGTTTTTAAGCCACCTTACAAATTACCCCACAGGAGTTTTCAGTGGAGACGAAGGAGCAGCGCTGAAAGGAAGGATTTGCTTCTGATGGCTTGCCTAATTGTATTAGCAGTTTCTAAAGGGGCGTCGTTATTAGAGATGATTAGGATTCTGGCTTTTCACGTTCTAGTTAATGAGTCAGCGATATATATGTTAGTCGTTCTTCAGGGGGAAGGAGGAATTTTCAAATGAGCAGTGCATTTTGTATGATTCCGTCTCAAGACTTGTGCCTTTTATACGAGTAAAGACTGATTTGGTAAAGCTAGTGGTTTTAAGGAGCAAAATGTTTTCTCGACCCACGATGAAATATTTTTGGTTTATTGAACGTTGGGAGTTAGAGAGGGCAATGGAATATCAATTTTCAATCCCCCTTTTTCCACCCGCCATTGCATTTCTTTTCAATTATAATTCAGTGAGAGGCCTAGCGTAATATATATTTTTCATGTGTGCAAGAAACCTCTCACTTAAATGATAAATCTCCAACTTATCTGTTGTATTCTTTCTTACCATATCCAAATAAGTTTGAAATCACTAAGAAATATCTAAAATTTGCTAAGCTAGTTGAGGATTTGCCCTCTGTACATGTGTGCTAAGGACTTCTCAGGCAAAGGTAGATGTCTTTGAGTCAAATTTTGCCAGGAGGTCTATGACATAATTTTAATGTAAGGCGGATGTACTCGTATACTTTTCATCAATTAAGTAATTTTATGAGGCTTTTTTATGCTATTATTTTCAAAATTAACATTAAAAGGATTTATGTAGCTCACGAGTTACATATTGATAAAACAGTATAATAGGTTCTTAGATATCAATTCTACAAAACCACTAAAGTCTCCCAATATTCTCTCTGGCTTGAAACATCTTTCCTTGGGTTTAAACAAATGTATTTATTCATTGATGAATAGAACCAGAAAATCATGAGTGAAGAAGTTTTTATTCCTTTCCGTATTTTCCGCTTTCTTTAATTTGAGAAACGTTTCTAGTTTTTTTTTATAATTTTAAAACTCAGAGATCGCACGAGCATAAAACAGAGGGATATTCTTTTAGCCGGGTTTTACGTTCATTTAAGGTAGAAACAATTTCACATTTAGCCTTTTATCGAGATTTTATGAAGGAATTGCAAAATGAATGCCTAATATCGTAGTACTTACAATGAATTGGCTCTTCGTTAAATTTTCCGTCTACCGTTGAATTTCTGTCGGATAAGCCAAAAGATAATGATAAGGCAAAATTACCTACTAGGTAGGCTTTATAATGATGAAAACCGTGGTATATTGAGAATCGTGGGTTTTTTTAAAGAATAACTCTTCCATTAATTATGAAGGTTAGCGTTATTCAGAACACGTAGGAGGTGAACGAGATGGAGAGACAAAGAGTGCGGTAGAGATGTTCATTCAACTGAAGTTCCGGCAGATATCAATGAAATCCAATTTTGAGTCCATGCAGGAGCGTGGGAGAGAAGAACGGACTGGGTTATTTCACAAGGGTAGGTGGAAGAAACCTCTGGATTAAATTTTCGAAGCGGTGGACTGCGGACTGTAGTCTTGTCCTCCGAGTGCGCTGTTGCGATGTATCGAATGCGATAAATCACATTATGAAACTGATCGTACGTGGTATGCGATATATTGCATAGTGATGTCATGCAATATGCGATTTCATGCGGTATGCTTTTCATTTGATTTGCGATACTCGGAGAATTGCAATGGGCGATGCAATGCTATATTTTGCTATAGATATACTCATGTGTCATCCGATGCGCTAAAGCATTTTTGGAGTGCAATATATCGCATGTTTTACAATGGAAATGATTTTTGGAGATTTTTGAAGTTTTACTGCTTGGCAAAAAAGTATTCCCTGAACAACGAGGAAATAAGTGAGACACTGATGAGCTACATCGCGATGTGAGGGAATAATCGCACTTGGTAGGGCCATCGCATGAAACGTGCATCAAAATATTTTTGTTGCAACTTACATTTGGTGCATTCCTACTTCTAACGGTCGGGTAACATTAATTAAAACGTGATTAAATTTACGGGTCTATATTTACGCGGTATTTTGCCACTCATAAGTGCAACTTTAACTTTGTGATGATCTATGGCAGCTGATTGGAATAGCACTGCTAAGGGCTTGGTCCCGTCGCTCACGTTTGTCATCGATTTGGAGAGGTGCGGTGGCAGTCATGTTTAGTTCCAAAGACGTCGTGTGATAGCCAGATAATGGAAACTGCATCAGCGATAAGAGTAGCGACTGAAAATTAAATTAACACGCGTCCGTCATTATGATGGTGAAAGTATAAAGAGGAATATGACTTACTATTCGGATTAATATAAAAAAATTATTTTGTTATTACGCAATGGGAATTATTCTGTGAGTATTTTCGGCATGATAAGGACATAATTATATCTTTTGACATAAGTGTCTTCTTCTTTACCGTTTATGCAGTCGGGGCTAACATAGGTATAACGGAATTAATTAAGGTACCACTATAACGAACGGGGTCATCGGATAAAATTCCTAAGTCATGCTGTCAATTCATATGCATATATTTATATCGCAAATTATGTTTGATTGATTCCTACTTCCGTTATTTAGTTATCCACAGTTGCTGGTTAGAATAGAGGTGCCCTGCCCCTGCATCATGTTTTGCATCCATTTAGAGGGGCGCATCGGCAGACGCGTAAGGGTCACTTGCTCGCGTCACTGTTATACAAGCTGGGCCAGGGGGCAGGAGAGTAAGCGAATGAGAGACGGTTGGAGATGGATTTGAAGGGAGAAGGGAAAAAAATAATAAAGGACCTGGTGGATGATGGATGAATGGATATCCGTTGATAAATGTAGCATCCTTCCAATGAGAGGGGTAGCGGAGAGGAAGCGGAGATGTGCTGTCTTGTGGTGCGGTTCTGGGTAGGGAGCGGGTGGGTGTTTCTCCCGCGCTCATTCTTTACACCGCACCCTCCCCTTTTTATCCTCCCGGCGTTAATGGACGCGTGAGTGTGGGTGGAGGGGCGGGAGTGGGTGCGGGTGCATGGGGGCGGTGTTGGAGGAAGATGGGTGGTGGTATCTTGAAGAGGCTTGTAGAAGAGGATGAGTTGAGGAGATAAGAGGGAAAAACCCATTTTGACGTCTTTTATGCTCTCACCCATGGATTCTCCCATTCCAAAGCACTCCTCTTAAACCCCCTCACTTCCACTACTTCACCGCAAATGCCTCCCAACTAAAAAAGAAAGCCCCGTTGGTCTCGACCTGCCTCTATCTTTCTTTCTCTCCTCAACACGCCCATTTCCCCTGTTCTCTCCTTGCCTCCTGAAATCTCCTTAGCTCGGGGTCCTAGTTTGTCGCGTCTTTCGTCCAGCCCTTCTCAAACCTTTTGCGATTTGCTCTCATCCCTTGCTTTAAACTCTCCTTCCCCCTCTCCCCCCACAACTTCTATTCTTTCTTACCCTCCAACGAACGCCGTGCATCCCAAAACCACCCACGTTTTACCACTCTTTCAAGACGGTGTATTTTAATTTCCCTCGGTTCCGATATCGGAATTCAATAAGTCGATAAGGCTCACTCCTTACCCTCTCTCTCCTCCATACTCCTCTTTTCTTCTCCTTGCAGAAAAAAATTTCCTCCACCACAGTTCGCGTCCCATTTCGAAATCTTTAACTACGGGGAAGTTTTCAGGTTCTCGGGGTGAGAGACGACGGGGAGAGAATAAAAGTCTGGGGAGTCGATCGCTCCTCTCTCTCTCTCTCTCTCTCTCTCTTTCTCCTGCTCTCTCTCTCTTCTCTCCCTTTATTTATCTCGCGGAAGTAAAAGTTTTGTCCCCAACTTCTCCTCTCCCCCTCCCCTCCTCTGTTTTGGCCAAGACTGCACGGTCTCCTTCCCATTTTTCCCCCAAACCTTAAAACTAGGTTCTCTACCGATATTGATATGAATAGGAAGGGTCTCAGATAGTGGATTCGACGGTTTAGAGGCAGCGCATTGCTATTCGCGAGTTTCTTCCGCTGATTCATTACTTCAAAGACGTATATTCCTATTCAATCCATCATGCTTCCAGCTAATAGTGATGAGTGTTCAGCCAGATCGTCTACTCAATTTTAAGGAATTTAATCTGTGTGACAAGTGATGTTTAAATTCATGAGATGGTGCATCTTCTCAGGGTAGAATGTAATGGTGAACTTATATTTATGTGCATTAAATTGGCATTAAAAATATCAGAGGCTCAGTTACGTATCATAGTTTAATGACGAGTCGTATAATATACTAGCGGAAGTTAACCGTTAAAATGAAACGGGTTCAATTTAACTTATTTTATAAGAAAAACACAAATCCTGAGGAATACTGTCAGCGTGATCATTTGAGGATTATCGTTGTGTTCGTTGTAGTAGACTCGCTGACGGTTTTCCAGGTGCACGGAGAGATAAGTGACTGTTGGTCCACTTTCATGCGCGGGAATACAAAAAATGGGCCATGCTGACACATTACTACTTAAATAGCACCCAGGTTGATAGATGGTCACCTCGTCCCTCCGGTTCTCTTGAGACGTCTTCTGAGTGATTAACAGCTTGATTGCTTCCCTTGTGTACATACATTTATTTTCTTTCAGTGACTTAATTGAGTTGCGCTATTCAACGTTGATATGAGCATTGAGTATCTTAATTGGAATCGGTGAGTAGGGTACAATCCAGCGCTTGTCAACGTCAAAAGGAGAATTTTCTGCAGCAGCCATGTTTATTTGACCTATGAATACTGCATCACCCGGACTGCACCTTCAGTATGAAGGGTAGCCATAATCATTGGTTTCGGTTGCTAAATAAAAAAGCTATGGTGATTGTTAGTGCACTTGCCGACTTTCATGCACGTATGTCGTTCATTGCGCAGAATTCCCGTTCTTCTTTCGGGTAAGATGCATGTAGTGACGTCATTATAATTTCTGCCATCTTAAAACAGATTGAAGTTATGGAACAGATGGGTCTATATTTGAACCAGATTTATAGCTGGTTACCCGTCCGTAGGTTGGGTGAGGATGAAATTTGTGTTGTTCTTTCAGTAACCCGAGAAACACCACGGGGAGATTCTCATGAGATTGCTGGTGGGCATGTCTTTGAGCATTCAAGTCTAACCTTTGTCGTTTTTCATGCAAGGACTCATTTACTCGCAAAGAAGACATTTCTCTTGTTTTAGTAGATTTTTTCTAAAGGTTACTCTTGTTTCTATCAGGCATGTTGATTGATATATTTTCAAGTCCAAGGATGGGAAACAGTGGCGACTGAGAGTCTTGAATAGGCAACTCTATGATTGAGTGAATGTAAGTTTACTACACATAAACACTTTTAAACATTTATAGATAACTCGTTACGTTTACGATATGGGAATTGGTCTAAAAAACAATTTACAATCGTAATGAAAGGCAGATGGTTCCACTGTGTGCAATACATCTGAATGTTAAACGATAATAAACAATGCCGTGTTAGTTGTAGCAACAGAGGCATTATTACCAATACTATTCGCTCCACGTAAATATTCTTGCACATTTAAGTACGTGTGTAGTCTATTTAATTCCTTTATGTATATCGTTTACTACATGTTCTCACATGTACATTCAGTGCCCCTATGAGAGCTACTTAGAGAATAGACATTGAAGAGTATACCTGTTGTAAATATGCATTTAATTTATCGATAACCCCCCGAGGCAATCTATCATGGGGTCCTTGGGACTGTGGGCCCTTCTAATACCGATTTTCTTCCTACGCGATATCATCGGCCTGCAGGAAAACGTGGTATTTAAATGTTGGAAGCGTGAATATCCTTTGAAAATCAAATATCTGCTATTTTTTATTTCAGAGAAAAATGTGAGATTTTTCATTTAAAAACATGATTTTCAGACAAAAACGAAGAGTAAAAGAAAATCGATTGAAATAATTAAACACTTCACTTATTCAGCCATCCGATAAAAGAAATCCCAGCCCTCTATCTTGAGTGAAAGTACTAAAGCAAAAAATGAAACCACTGCCCCGAACCCAATGCTTAGCATGGACCACCAGGGGGGGCTTTTTGGGGCCCTAAGGATTTTTTAATACAGCCTATGTTACAACCAGATATATTTTCTATCTACATGCTAAATTTAAGGTCAATCGGTCCTGTGGTTTTTGCGTGATATAGCAACAGGCAGACAGACAGACACCATTACATTTTTATATATTGGTAAAGATGTGTCACAGTCAAACACTGAATTTGGCCAGTGACGGATTTTTTTATCCACTACACGATGTGAACAGATCAATATACCCACAACGTGACATGGGCATTTGTGTTTGGTTTCTGTCCGATACTCACTGCCCACAAAAAAATACTGTGGGCAGAAGCGTTTTTAAACAAGACGTTGTGGGTGTAAACAAGTTTTGCGAAAATACCGAGACTGTGTTTTTAAATGGTAATGGCTGAACGTGCCATAAACCTCATTAAGCCATCGTACACATTGCCCGTGGTTGACACTGTTTCGGTCTTTGCACAAACTTGTTGTGCCTACAACGTATTGTAGTTGTTTCGTTTCGGGTATGACCAAATACTATTCGCGCTGCGGGTATTCTCATTTGTCCACACTGCGTCGTCGGCAGAATTTTTCGTAATTGATCTAATTCGGTATTTGAGCCAAGCACGTGCAAGGATCTTATCCTTATTTAGATGACGATATATATATATATTCGCAGAAAGGATATGGAATTTTATCTGCGTGACCAGTGATGTTTGCATTCACGAGAGGGTTAGTTATCAGCGTTGAATATGCCTGTGGACAATATTTATAGGAAAATATTTGAAAGGATAAGTAACAGAGGTTTAATAACGTAACATTATTTCATTAGAGATCATCCTAACGTAGATCCCATAATCTACTGCCTCGCAAAAAAACCTTTTTAAAGACACAAATAGAAAGTAAGTTACCAATTAGGGTATTTAAGAGAAAGATATAAAAAGATGGCAATTGAGGCAGATTTTAAATATTATTCCAGGCCCATGTAATTCCTTCTACATTTTTCTTTAATTATCAAAACTTTTCACTACAGGATTAAGAAATGCTTATCCGATGTTCATAGCAAGTAAATTTGCTAATTTCTCTAAAAATATTCATTTCTTTATCACTCAATCCCGTCTGTAAATAGGAGGAATACTTTATTTTGTGGGGTGAATTCAGGTGTTTAATTATTTGTCTGTTGAGATATGCACCCGTTTTCTTCCTAATGGGAACCATATACATAAAACATTATACCATAATGTTGAATATCTTTTTAGAAATGCTCATTGCTAATATTTCGAGGAATTAACGAATAATCGATATTTTATTGGTCTTTTGGTACTGTACCTACTACTTTCAGAATTTCCATCCTGACCAAGTTACTACTAGTCAATAATCTATTAAAAATTAAAAACGCAAATAAAATTAAAATTGATGGCCTCTCTCATCAGCAATATTACAAAAGAACCAATTGACCAACTGTATACTGTAAATCCTAAGTTTTCTGTAATTAGTATGATGAATTGTAGGAATAGCGATAACAGTTTGTTCAATTATTGGATTCCAGTATTTATTTTCTTATGATGAAGAGTTAGTTGATCATTACTCGTTGTGAATGCGTTATTCCGTGTGTGATTTAGCATATCAAATAACCCATTTCCATGTTGGATTATACGGATCAATTTCGGAAAGAAAGTAATAAAGCAGTACATTGAATGAACATACAGAAGAACAAGGAAATAATACAAAAAAATAATAAAAAAATATCCTTTAACCGATTTTACAGGCTTTTATGAATGTGAAAGTACTTATTTTGAAAACTTTGCGGATGAATTTCCATAGAATGCTAATTACCTTTTTCTTACTTCTGTTCTTACCCCACCGGATTGAAATCATAGCGCGTTCCATTATGAATGCTTCATTTTTCTTGTAAGATATTTCCTTGCATTTCTCATAGCCTTTATCTTTAAGTCTTAAACAATTTCAATCGTAAATAAGCGTTTTCTCTCTCGTATTCACCACTTTAATTACTTATATTTCATAAGTTAATGACTGAATTTGAGTCTAACGATAGGGATTGATTTTACGTCGTCATACATGTTGAAAACGTTTGGTCTGCACGAAATATTTGTCAACTTAAGAACGCCCTCGAGAGTTATTGCTCGCCTGTAAGTTAAACCGCGGTTACATAAAGTCTCTAAGGTTATTTTTAATAACATGTGATTTACATGAGCCGTTTGTTAAGGAGGGCTTTGAGTTCAGGCTAGTGTTGCGAAAACTCTGGGTTTTGTGAAAGCATCAGGGTGACGATCATTTTGCGTGAAATTTAACGGCTACAGAGTCTATCAAAGGCGGTTGTAATGCGCCGACAGCGGAAAATTCTGCAGGATTAAACGAGGGCTTAGTAATTTTCGAGCTCTCCTCAACGTTCCTGAGGTTTAATGTAGAAATTAATCGATTTTTTCGTCCAACCTTGTGCCTGACAGAGGAAATTGAAAAGACGAGCGCATCTTGCTCATGTTGGTCACATAACACTGCGATTTGTTGCGGATTTAGAATAAAATTTGTTTTAATGAAAAGCAAAACATTAAGAGGTTTTTTAAGTGGGCGACGAAACGCAGAAATGCTAGCTCAATGATAGATAAAAATGAGTCGTGATATTTTATAAGAGCTTTCAAAGGATAAAAACTATTGCATGGGGGTACTATCATGGGAATGAAGCAATACTACCCGAGTATTCATAGATAAGTGGCTTCCATTGAATGGAAAAAAAATGAGAGTATTTAGTCCCCTCTTATACCTAACTCATTGTTTCATAGGAGTTTATCAAGTACATATGTCCTTTTATTACTGGTGTTAAAACGCGAAAACCATCGAGTGTATGCTAGAAAATTCACAAAAATAAAATTTCAAGACTAAAGGTGAAGCCTTCGTTATGAAAAATATTTTAGATCCGAAAAGACAAGAATTAAAAAAGATCAGAAACATGTGAAGACAGTTATACACTAAAACAGCACAGGTACGCAGAAGAGATGACATATCCAGTTTCCAATACTGATGTTTTCAATTACTAAAAAAAAAATATTAGCTATTGTGTGCATATTGTGACGTGATCTTCATGTATTCAGAATCCGATGTCACTGTGGATAAACCTTCCAAAGCCTTGGGTTATCAGGCATCATTAAAAATCTCCGACATCCTGGTAAAATTGCGTGTGAGATACTTGCCGGTATATGTCTAATTGCTGTGCTGCTGATTAATTTAGTGTGGCAGAGCGCATGAAGACATGGATATTCCCACACACGCGTTGTTGTACAGGTGAATACTAATGTTATTTTTCTACCTTTAAATGAGACAATCCCTTAGAGAATGTTTTCTCTATTTGAATATCATTATAACTGAGTACTATACTTCTCCGTCAATCACCATTAATGATTTGATGATTCTTAAGAAACTGGTTATTAATGATTCTTAGGAAACAAAGTAAAATGAAACTGCTTTTGCAGAAATGAAACTAGCGCTGATGTTTTTCTTGAGACAGATAACGGGCTTAATTGTATTTAAGTGCCCAAAGTCTCACGTGAATACCTATCACTATAAGCCACCTTAGTGCTTGCGTTGATTGTGCAAGTATAATTAAATAAGGCTGTAGAAATATGTTCATGACATCCGTCAAAAACAATGTGATTTACATTACTTAATTACCGTGGTAATTGAGTCATTGAAGATTTTTTAACTTAACTTCGAGTTGGTGGAAAAGGAGGGAGGTCCGACTGAGAAACTATACAAGTTTCATGGGTAATGATCTACCCCACTATTTACGAAGTAGAATATTGTTAAAAAAGCGCGAATCATTCAATCATCATATTTTTCCTTTTGAGTTTTGACTCGCCTAATTTTTCATCCACGTTTTAGATTCGCTGATATGCCGTTCTTCGTAACTTTGAACTAATCATTTCTTTCTATTAGATATGAGGCACGGTCTTCTTTCTCCTCCTCTGGGACATGAATCCATCGACTCTCCCGCTCACTAAATCCATACCGTGGAACGAAGAATGAATCGCAGACAAAGTGCTCGTGTTTGCGGCAGGAAGCGTTTTAGTTCGACGACTAGCCCGCCGTTTACCCTCGCAGAATGGTGCAGAGTGAGCATAAACGGTCGACGGTGGTGGTAAAATGGCCGGATAGAGCGAGAGGTTGTAGAAGTGGGCGTGGTCTTGGAGTTAGTATAACGGCCTGAGTGGGATGTGGGGTTGGGGGAGGGGTCGTGAGCCGGAGAAAGGAAGGCGAGGGGGGAAATAAGAGGTGGGACTGGCTAGGACTTCCCCGGGGAACGAGGGATGGTGGTTTGGGATAAAAATTCGCTCTCGGCGTGAGTGGGGGGGGAGTGAGGGGGTTATTAATTAAGACATTGGACGGGAGAGAAGGGACAGGAAGTGGGACCGGTGGGAGAGTGAGGGTGAGGAGGCGAAGGAAAAAATATAAGATGGAAGAGCTTTCGGAGCTGGCTTGAGAGAGGGAGAAAGAGGTGAATGGGATGTGAAATGAAAAGAGGGAGAAAATATCCTTCCGTTCGATTCAGAGTTAATCAACTTTCTTGCACGGCTCGTAATTCTTGGTCTTTCCCACCCTCCCCACTCCTAAATATTCCCTCCCATTCCCCCACCGCCCCCGCTCAATCTCTCATCACTCTTACTTCACCACTGGATATCTCCTCCCCCCTCCCTTCCGCGACGTACATGCGAAGGATTATGGTGAGGAAGGAAGTAGGTTGTATTTGTCTGTCAGTTAGAACGATCATTTGTTTCTCCTTTTGTTATCCTCTGAAGTCATTTGCCTCTCTAATACGTACTGTTGACTTGAAAAAGAAGGACGGCTCTTCTTTTGTTATCCAATCCATGATCTGCTCAGGCCGACAGAGGTAACCAGGTGGTTATCGCGCCGGCATGGGAATCGTAAGATTGCAGGTTCAAATCCCACCTTGGGCAAGAATAATAAGTTATTGTTCTGACTAAGGACTTAAATAGACGGTGTGATAAGACCGTAGCAGTTGAAGATCCTAAAAACCCTAGTCTACTACTCATGCTTCTTCGAGATACTTGATTGTTGAGTTGGTGCGGTGCTTGGTTACTGTCAAAGCGTTTCGAGACTCATGTCAATGTTCGTTAAGCCTCTGAAAACAACCGGCTGAAAATTATCACGATCCATTTTTTTCGACACGCGTCAATATTTTGTACGAAATCTGTGGTGGTATACAATAATAAGGCAATATTTATCGCATTGAATCAGTATTGCATATGTGTATGATAATGTTTCCTCAGAAATCCTACCGTTGAGAAATTTCTTTTCAAGATGGAGCATAGGTAAAGGGATTATTTTAAAACCTTAAGATCAAAATCCATCTCACAAAACGTGTGCATTATCCAATAACTTATTTCGATCATTTGTCCCTAAAACACCATTAAGGCTCATTTAATTGCTTACTTAATTTACCTCACCTGAATATACTTTTGAGTTCTCTGGGCGTATCGTGTTATATTATATGTAAATAGGCTAGTTGTAACATTTCGTAAATTGATTTCTTCATGTCGTAGGTACTCATGTTTGATGGCAATAAGTTTTCATTAAATAATTCTCTTCTTATTACATGTCTTATTCTTTGAGTATTAACCATGATTTGTGGCAGTACCACTTTAGTGCTTCTTATTAATGAATTAGAATTTGTCTTACAAATTGTTTTCCAAATTTTTAATTTCCTATTCACTGACTTGAACACTCAGTTATAAGTGTTAAAACTAGGGAGAAGTGCGAGCAAAAATGGGTGTAACATAGCGTAATCCCAAGATTAGATACCTGGGAGAAGCTTAGTAAATCGTCGACTTCATTGACATTTGTAGCATAACCAGAGCTTCATAGACGAAAATGAATTATTCTCGTAATTTTTCGTTCAGAGCGATGAAATGGATCGTTCGTTGGGCCGAAGTATACCAAGCGTGAATGATAGAGAACGTCATCCTCCTTTTCTCAGAATGGTTACGCAATACGTCTACTTGCTCTACCGCTCGGATGAAAGGAGCTCAAATTACGGAATTATTCGATTCGTCCACTTTGATATATCCTGCGCAGCAGCTACTCACGATTCAGTGATTCTTTTTTTCTAATCGATTATTAATGTAGACTGAATGAACACAAAACCTCCCGCGGTCGACTTTTTGTATTCATGGAATTTCAGTCCATCACGCTTGACGTTATCTTCATGCAAGGGTGGGGGGACTATGCTCGCCAATTCCTTTTCCGCCCTCTTTCCATTTCTTCTTCTCCCTCCCCACTTTTCTTCTTCCTTCCAATTCCCTTCCCCGTTCGTCTTCGACCTCTCCTTTTATTCCCCCTTCTCTCGCCTCCTTTTCAGTATTTCCTTATTCCCTTCGCATTCCCACGCTCAATTTATTTCTCCTTTCAAAAAGAGTACCCCGTCTTCCCTTCCTTCATTCAGCTTCCTTCTTCCATCTGACCCTGCTCCCTCTCCTCTCTTCCTTCTTATGCCTCCTCCAAGCCTCCCTTTGCCTTTCACTTCGGCTCTGCCTCCTCCTACTTATTCATCTCTAGCCATTTCCTCCTGCTTTCCTCACCCATGGTGTCACTACATTCTCGTTCCATCTCCTCCGCACCTCTGCCTTTATTCATGTACATCGTATGTACCATGCAAGCCACTTCGGGGGCGTGAGAAATGAGGTGAATTTAACCAAATACACACAAGTCGTATCATGAATAGTTTAGGAATTATGTGAAGTGAACGTGTGTATACGGAAAGCTCTAATTAAGAGGACATTTATTGCATAGAAATATAAGTAGTTCCAAAATGACCGCAGGCCTGTGAGACATGCTTTTAGTATATTAAATTATCTTTATGGACCTACATACTCCGTTAATTAGGCCACATGCCTCATTGCCTTTCATTCATCCTCAGCGATGGCTATCATGATCTCTAATTTCTCGCGGAATAATGTTATTTTAAACCTGTCAGTTCGATAGTATAATTCCCTAATCTTATGTTATATTTGATAAGTCAACAAAAAGGTTGGATTCGGACTTGATTAAATTTTTAAGTCTGTGACTTATAGTATTATAGCCATTCCTATCCAAGTTTTACGTACAGACTTGTGACACCAATGAAATTATCGTAGTGACCTTTCACATATCTTGCCAATCTCCGCTGGACGCATTCCAGAGCGGCATTCAAGCTATCTTTATGTCATCATCATTGGCAGTCATCAGCTTAAAGATGTACTCGTTGCATTTCACCTCATTCTCCCTTCAACGAACCACTTAATTCATTCATAAGCCTTCATTTAAATATTCTTTATAACTTGATGCATTTCAGTTTTAGCCCTCCGACCTAAATCTTTTTTTCATCATCCCATTCAAGAGGTTGATTTATCTCAAAAGGCTTCCATTTCAGAATTAGTTTCCCTCATCTACTTTGCAGAGTATTCATTAAACCTATTTCCTCCCCTGGTCTTCGTGAGACATCTTCATTGGTGATTCTATCCTTCAGTTTAAGTATCATAATTCTCCAATAAAAGCACATTTCCATTGCTTCTAATCTTTTCTTTTCTACTGATTTCATTTTCCAAGCTTCACTGTCGGTAGGACTGTTTTGAGGAGGCTCCATGTCATGTATTTTAATGAAGTGGTTCCTTACTACATGGCATTTATTCCTAGCTCTTGTGATAGAATGCCTTTTAATCCTTTAGCTCTTTTACTGTTATCTCCTGAGCTTTAGGATTGATAATACTAGCTCCGCTTCTTCCTTGCGTCCCGGAAATCATCCAATTTTGTGTTGTGTTGGCTGAAATGGTAGTAGTGTTATTCTCAGCCTTTCTCTTTCGGATTCTCACGCTGTCAATGGGAGTTCGTCTCTTGGTCTTTCATTCCGCATCCTCTCAGATGAGCCCTCGGGTCTTTCCCTGGAGGTCATCCACGCCAATTTCCATTTCTAGACCTTTTTGTTTCTGATTTTATTTTCCGCTTCGGATGTTCCTGCCTCCGTTTTTCTCTTTTCTCGGTTGTATTCATGCTCCGCTTCATCTCAAACCACGCTTCGCTTTTCCAGCTCCCTCTACATCCCCCTCCCCGTGTATCGCGAGTTTGACTCGGGAAAACTTTTCCCGCATGAATATTAAAGACAAGGATTTTTTGCTCAAGACACTCGCTGTGGGGTCCTCACTAACTTAGGCATAATTATTTTCATTTTACGGATAATTCCAGGAAATATTTTTTGAGTGTACTCTCGCGAAGAAATCCTTGTATTGCGAAGAATTGTAATAATTTATTTGCCTGATAACCTTTCGAATTATTGAAATTTCTCTTATTTGATTCATATCCATTGGTCAAAGATTATTTATTGAATACAAAACTTCTCATAGCCAGAAATCTCTTTCCTCTCGTATTAATTATTACTTAGCTCGGCATACGTCCTAATCATCTCCATTACACAATATATGCCCATTAAAATCGCTATTATGCCCGATACTTTAATTGATATAATGTTATATAACTCTTGAATATTTGAATTATGTTATCAAAAGTAAATTATATCCAATTTTCTATCACTAAAGGTTTACGAGTAAGCAATAATTATATACGCTTTCCAGTTTCATCAGGGTTATTGTAGTCGATTTGATTTTTAAATATCAGCTCATCTGTGTCCCATCGATTCTCTCAATTCATTTAGAATGCTTGGGCATCGTCAGTGCTAATTTCATTAAACTCAAAATAGTCGTATGCGATATAACTCGCTATTCCTATACATACTAAAAAAATCAAATTTCTTTCCTTTTCATTTTCTTTCCCCCGATTCTAAAATGTAGGGATATCAATGAAGGCTAACGAGTAAATTTTCGATGTTACCATTGTAAGTGTTTACTCTTGGTTTATTTTAACTAATCAAAGCGTTATCTAGTTGTTTAATCCCTTTAAAAATGGGTATGCTGTATATTTCGTGCTAAACTAAATGTACGCCCGTTTTCAACGTGGTTAATTCACTTCGCCCAGATTCCGTTGTCAGAAATACGCTCGGAGCATTGATTAATACTTATCTCAAATTTTTTTCATATGGACTCGTACGCATCCCGAGGACGTATTACTGGTGTTTAATGAATTACCCTATCTCTTCCTATTACGGTCCACTTACCCCACTTTGAATCTGTCTTTGGGGCTCTTCACGCTGTCATCCCTCCGTCTCAGCTACCCTGTCCCTTTTCGCTGGCTCGTCCAACCCCCTACCCAACACTCCCAATCTCTCTCACACACACACCCCTATCTCACCCCCCACCCGCTTTTCTTCCCATTCCCTTTCCATTCTTCTCCCCCTTCCTCCACGCTAAGAACTTCCACTCCAACTTGCCTCTTCCTCGAGAGAGATCCCCAAGCCTTCCCTTCGGACTTCCCCGAGAAATAAATAACTTGCCTTAAGGAGTCTGGCACTCTTCCTTATCGACTCATTGACACCTAACCTAGGCTCCAGCTTCATCCTTGTCACTGTCTCCTACCCTTCCCGTTAAACCCCCTTCCCCTAACCCCCCTTTTCTCGATTCCCTCTCCATCTCCCCCCTCCTGTCTCCCTATCTTATGTCCCCTCCTCCCTCTTTTTCTCGGCTGACATTTTGTTCTCTTCCCTATCCCCCCCCCCCCGCCCCTTTCCTCCCTGCCTTGTGCCACTCAATCCCCGGCTTCCGAATCAGCTGAGAGACCCCCTTGCTTCCATCTCATTCGTCATGTATTTTCAAGCAATTCACAACTCTTCCCTTTCTCCCTCCGGTTCCGTCAAAAACGGAGATTTCTCGGTTTTCCTCGGACCTACTTTTATTCCTTTTCCTTTCCACCTGCACTTAAGGAGCTATAAGTGAGGTAACACTTCCCATAAAATTATATGATTTTTCGCTTCATTGTAAAGAAAAAGACCTCCGTCCATAAGAATAGATTCCGTTTTCCATTGGCATTTGGTACTTCTGTGCGCTCCAGAAAGACATTATTTGTAAAAATGATCAACTTATGACGAACACATCGCGTCAGAAATGTAAATGCATGTGTTTAGATTAAAAAAAATATTTTAAAGTAATTAAATTACTCACCGTAATAGGTACTAATTTTAAAATTGAAAAATTACTTCGGTTGTTAGGACGTTAAGAGTGTGCAGCGTAAAATTTACTTCAAGTTACAGTCTGGAATATTAATACATTGAGAATTTTAGAATTAAAAAATATATTTGTATTGCTAATATTAGAGTATTCACTTCATGCTTCTTGCTATAGCTAAAGCTGGAAAATAAAGTTCAACCATCTGTGCGTATTGTGAATTGAGAAAAATACGCTCAAACATCTTAATTTCACTTATTTTTCGCTCACCTCACTCGCTTGAAATATTCAAAATGTTTCACTTATTTTTCTACCATTTCCCTACTATGAAGGGTCAGTAGCGTTTTTATCTCGACGTTTACCGCCAGTATTCTTTGCTTTCTGAATATTTATACCTTACGATTC
Source organism: Pyrrhosoma nymphula (assembly GCA_963573305.1). NCBI lineage: Eukaryota > Metazoa > Arthropoda > Insecta > Odonata > Coenagrionidae > Pyrrhosoma > Pyrrhosoma nymphula. Next base: position 58,515,029 of record OY754329.1, read on the forward strand.
TCCATCTTTACGGCAGTAGTTCATTACTTGTAAGAAACAAAATATAAGTTGATTCCCCTCGAAGAGGGTCGAGGGACTAATAAATTGGCCAGCTAAAACGGAACATGAAACAGAGCAGCTACATGGACATTAGTAGTTTTGGAAGGAAAAGGATAGAATGAAAGGCTGCAGTCAACCAATATTAGGATTGATTGACTAATGATGATGGTGATGATGACGATATTAAGAGGAATGACCGGGTACTATTGTACATCGAAGCTTTATCTTCCTCTATGAGGTAGGATGATTATATTTCGCTTTTTTTGTTTCCCTGTTGTGTGATTTTTCTAGAGGGCTGACACCAATCTTCCTTTCTCCCCCTGTATATTCATGGCATTAGCGATCGAATGGAATCGGTTATAATTAATTATCGCAGTGTTTCTCTTCCAAATTATGAAAGCTGGTTCAAACGGCGCGTTTAACGGCTTTCTTATAAATGCGTGGATGTGTAGATGTGGCTGTCTGCAAAAAAACTTATTATTAGGGGAGGAAAATGCTTTTATGAACTATTTACTTAAAATAAAATCGTGGTTTATCATTAATCCTCAAAGAGGCACAATTTCATGAGTTTCAAATTTATGTTACTACTTTTGCCATTCTATTAACCATAAGCGAGAAACTAGAAAACGTTTTCAGATTAACTCAATCATATGTGAGTAATAAAAGTTTCGATCACCATCAACCTTGCGAATTCGCATTCATATTTACTCAATCATTTCTCCGAATGCATTCTCCCGATTTGCCATCGTTTCTTTCACTTTGATTTAGCATTGAATTTCATTCTTGCCCCTCAATCAGCGTTTTACCAAAGCCGAATGCATCAGTACGGGAATTGCTCTTCCACTATCCACAGTTTTATCCATTAAGTGAAATTGGAATAGTTCTGGGAACCGTTAGAGCAGACCACTAAAGCTTTGAGCATCCTACTTTGTGGTTAATAAAGTTCTCTGTTCAAAGTTCACTCTTGTAATGGAAATTCTCTAGCTGCCATTAAGCTGCACTGAAGAACTTCAAATGGAGCATGCCAAACAATTTGTCTGCAAACAAAATCTGTTACTCGAATCTTAATACCCTTTTTGTATATTTTGGTGAAAACTTTAAATACTATGACGTTGGATTTTATGTTATACCTTGACTTGTTTCATTATAATAAATTTAAAATTTTCAAACTCATCGGAAAACAACTTTTCAGATTTACAATAATGTGGATACTATGTGTATCCTAGTTATGGTAGGAAGGGAAGGTGATGGATAAATGAGAAGAGATTAACCTTGGTTGATGGACGAACTGATAGGAGGAAAAGCTTGCGAAGAGTTTAAAGAGGTTTTGATTTTGGGAAATGGTTTTGTGGAGGAAATATTTAGAAGACCCCCCATGGCCGTAGAAAATATTGCCTATAACGTCTAACGATCGACCATTTATATATTTGAATAGAAAAAATAAGTAAATTTACTAAATAAGTCTACCCGGCTGCCAGGTAAGTATTCGAGTTTCTATCTATTTGATTGAAAATGTGATAGAATTCTTTTGATAGAATATTTGTCTAGTTCCATTTCCTGCGGCGTTCATTTTTCCTATCTTTATCATCCTAGTGCAATTAGATGAATTGCCAAAACTTCGGTGTGTTCCTATTTGAGTTTTATAAATCACTTGCTTCTCAAAAGCCCAAAATGTGTTTCATTATCGAGGTCCAAAGCCCAAGAGAATGAAATTCCTTCCGCCAATCACCAAAAACTGAATGCTCTATACGTTTTTATGTTTCTCGTTTGGTATTTAGCATTTTTTAGTATTGGAACCTGTATTTTCGATATGTATCTACTAAAATTTGAGAAGTTGCCTCAAAGCGAACTACCCAATAATGCTAGTAGCGCACTATGGTATGTAATTGGGAAAGAAACTTATCCATAAGAGGAAATGCAGGACTATCCATGATCGAGAAATTCATTTGGTTAAATACCAATGATGATGCATGCCTGAGGCGTTGTTTTCTAAAACGATCGCACAGGTGCTCGAGTTGAGGGATTAGAAAAACTATCCCGCGATCCTGTTTAGATTTTTTTGAAATTAAATACCCGCGTTCAAAGCCGAAAATTGGTTTCGGTATCGAGTACACGAGTGCACTCCATCCCTTCCACCCAATCAGCCCGCGGAGAAGAGGATGCCATGTGGTGTGGAAGGGACTCGCTCTGCTGCCTCTTATCCCTCGCCATCCAACTACCCACTCTATACCTCATTTATTTCATCATCCTCCTCCTGCTCCTCCCGACTCTCCCACTCGATAGGCCCTCTCCATCTATTGCTATAGGACCGAATTAATTCGCCCTCCCCTTTCCCTCCCAATACCCGCGCCTCTTCCCCACGGTCCCAACACTCCAAGAGCCGATTCCGCCGCTGTGTAAGCACCCGGAAGGAGGATAGATAGGGCGGTTCTGGGAGGAGGTGGAGATGTGCGGAGCATGGAAGGGTGCGGGGCTCGCAGGAGTACTGGTGGTGGTGGCGCGGGAATGACCGAGTGGGATGAGAGAAAGGATGCGGGTGCGGCGGCAGGTCACCGGACTCCCGGCGAAAAACTGGAACGCGACTGGTCGACCGCCCGCACTAGTCAGACTAGTCTCGACAGGATGGGTGAAGCCCATGGGCAAGGATATAAAGAGGAGTTAAGGGGATAAATTTCCTCCCAATGTAAAAACTAAAATAAACATAAATGTTATTAAATTTGTGTATTGCCGTTAATTTTTTCCATAAATCTATAGTTCATATTTATAAGTCTATAATTTAAAGAGGAGTGAAGAGGAGAACTCTTTTCCAAACTCTCCGATCTTTAGGGAACTTTTTCCAAAAAAAATTATATAAGTATGTATTACAGTTTATCTATTTTTCAATCTATTTACCTCGAAAATAGTCATTTCCACGTTGAGTCGTTGATTTGATCGTGTAGCATATATGTTAGCTGTACATTTATATTTATAGTTGCACATTTACAGGTCAGCAGTTTGAAGGGCAGTGGAGGAGGAATAAGCTACCTCCCAGTTGAACAATTGAATTAACATCTACTTTATCTATATTCCATGAACATTATCAGTTTTTAGTTGATTTTATGATTTGATCACGTCACCTATTGGTTAGTTATACATTTATAGTTCTTGATCAACCCACGCGACGTTGGTGCAATATTAATGTGGAATTGCGACGGATAGGTGTAGCCCATGGACGGATTATAATAGGAATGCAGGGCCCCATGTAGCTACCATATATTATTCATTACAATTGTTGTCCTTTCTTTAGGAAGATGATTATTTTCCGAATTAGATTTTGATTAATTTATGTAAAATTTTGGTGAATAACTTAAATATTTGATTTTTTCATTCAACCGCTATTGGAGCTATGTAAACGTAGAATTTAAGCAAATGAGTGAGACCAAATGGTGTGCATCGTGAGAAATTGTGAGGATAACTACCCGTCCCCAAAAATTAATATAAACGGAAAAAATCATGTTTATCCATTGTTAAAAAATCTGCATATATTTCCTGACGAGGTGTCAATTTGATTATGACACATATTGGTTATTTGATTTTTATAAATTTTTATTACACCAAACCGCCAATGACGCTGTACTCAAAATTTTGAATGGTGTGGGAATGAAGATGCCCGTGGAAGTATTTAATCAGGATTTAACGAAATAGCAACTCTCTAGAAACTTTAAATAAATACGCGAAAATACAATATTTACCCATTGCTAATAAATAAAGTATTTTCCATGGTATAGTACAACTTTTCTTCTGTCAAATATGGGTAAATAATTGCATGCTTCTCTTTTTAATCATTTTTCAACCGTCAATTGAATGATATAGATAAGTGTAAATACCTGAAGAAACTACTTACAGTGTACATTACTTCTAAGGACTTCGTATCTGTCGTTGCTGTGTTGGAAGAGTGTTTTTTTCCAGTGTTGATAATTGTGGTACATTTTGCCTCGAGCTTAGGTTATATAAAGGCTCAAAATATAAAGCTAAAAAAAGCTTTAATTCAAATTTGAAAAACAGCCGTAATATATGTTTGGAATCCACGATGTAAAAAATTGTTATTATTAATTATTTTTGCAATCTGAAGTTCATGTGGAAAAATAAACGCGTGGTAATATATATAAAGCGTCAATCTAGCTATCAAACGACGTAGAAGGACGAATTTTGACGCAAAATTTTGACGAAAAAAATACGCAGGCATGTTGTCTTTCATTTGATGTCACTTTGTAGTAAATACTGTGGGAGAAATTCGGCAAAAAGAGAATTTATGTGCTCGAAGTCTCGAAAACACGAAGATTGGATCTATACATCTATCTAAAATTACAATTGGTGTATTGTATTCCTTTCGAGGTGGCTTGTTTTCCTCCAATCTCAGAAACATTTAATCTTTCGTCTTTTCTCAGGAACACCGTTTAGCTTGTATATAATTTGGAGTGTAATAAGAATTGGTCTTCTGCCATCCACAGATTACTTTTCTGGACGCCATTGCATAAATTTTTAGTGAAATCAAGTTCCGGTTGCGCGTTTGTGCATATCCCGGTTGCTCTTTTTAAGAGATGTAAACAAATAAATAAACACGATGCTACCCAGTGACGGCATCAAATATCGCAGCCAGTATATTTAGGCGTTAATTTATGAAAACTTATGCAGTTTTTACCGGTGAAAAATGTTTGAGACATTTAAAATTACGCTTACCTGATTAATCGGATTCTCAATATATATTAATAATCTAAATTTGCAATTAGTTAGTTCGGACCCGTATCCCTGTATTTACTGTTGAGTACAATGACCGGTGTTAGTCACCCACTTGTCCTCTTCCATTGCGAAACTCATGAAGGTTTTATAGAAACCACCTTTTGGCACAACATGCAGTGCAAATGTTGCCAGTAAGCTCTCCTGCCCCTTGCGACACAGTTCGTGAGTTCTAAGCAACCATTGGACATATGGGAGTGTGTACCTAATGCATCTGATTATGGCAGACTATTTGCGACTCTAACATTTGCCTTTACCCTCTGAGGAAATACTTAAGAATTAGCACCGTTCTCTTTCCCAGAAAAACTTTTATTAATTAGTTACATTTTTACATGTATATATTAGCACATACATACTACCCAGCGATTAGTAACGTAGCCAGTATCAATGGATCCATGTTGAGTGTAGGCATAGGGGAGGTGAAAAGTTTGGAAAATGATGAGCAAATTTATTTGTTTAGGCAATTAAAAGTGCAATTAAGACTGCGGTGTAACATCCTAACTCAGGTTTTATAGGTATGGCGTTGTTGTGATTTACTTCTCAGTAAGTGTGTTGCAGTGAATATACTAATATTATGCTCAAGACCCCTTTTCAATGCCCTACGAGTTGACGATGTTAAGATCCGATGAAAGGTCCATTGATGATTCAATCTCTCTCAATTTTTCGTCTGTGGGCCAAACTACTATTCGCTTGATAAACCCTAGTCATTGAAATGTAATTCCGCAAATGTGTCGTACGAAGAATCTTAAACTTAATCTTAAACGCTTTGGGACCATGGCCCAACAGACTCTGGTTGCCGTCATCACCCTTCGGATGAGGTGGAGATCCTCCCATTGGACAGGGTGGTAGGTTTGGAAGGCGGCGATAAGAGTCTTGGGTAGGATTCTCGGGGGAGGTACTAGAGTGAGACTAGGGTCGAACGGTGGATTGGAAAGTGGGGAAAAGGAGTTGTGGAGGTTCTTGGTAGAAAAGTTGGATATCTCGGAGAAGGCGGAGGGACGAGGGCTGGTACGAGGTGGAGGGGATGGAAAGCACGGGAAAAATTCCGAGAGGTTTCCCTTCGATAAGTGGGCAAGGAAAGAATGGGGGAAGAAAGAAGAAAAGCTTGAAGAGGTTGGGAGGTGGGTAAAATTGAGAGAAAATAGGAGATGGTTGACCTGGAAGCTGAATACAAATAAGATGCGCTCGGCATTGTGGCCGAGGAGATAAGGACAGGAAAGTTATTTTAATGGGGAGGAGACGTGAAAGAAATACCAATTCGTTTTATTTTCTCTGTATAGGAAATACAACTCTACTATAACAACTCTGCCTTATTTTTATGTGTTGCTGGCTCAGCGTCCTCCTTGCGGAGAATTTAAATGCACGTTTGAAACATTCAGCAACTCGGAAAATGTATATTTGATTCGAAATCGCTTTTGCTGTGTCTACGAGTAAAAATGCACGTGTGCAACAGCAAACATCTGAAGTTCTTTATAAGCCCTTTTTCTCAGAAACGATTATCTACATGTCCAAAATATGTTTAACAACCTGAGAATTCAGGAGAATGCAACTCCCAAGTTTCAGTGAAATTGGCTGTCCATGGACCTGGATCCACTTGTCCGAGTAAACCCGACATTATTCTGTTTTGAAAATATCCTGGTCTTGTCGTCACACCTTTCAACGTATCGGAGTGCGCCTTCGAGCATTGTGTAGACTGTACTGTTGCAACATATGTACTGTGGAGATCCCCTATTTAGGAAGGTCTTGGAAAAACCAAGCCTCAATAATGACGGAATTTTCAGATTACAACCTTGAAAGCTCGAATTATGCCCCATTCAAAGTCTAGATTTGTCGAAGCTGTGATGCCACGTCCGCGACATTGTCGGGAAGGAGCCCTTCCTGAATAAGGCACAGCGATGTTGAGGCCGTTTTCGATTATGCCCTATACACGGGTCCTGAATCAGGAAAGGACTTTTGGAAGAATTCTTGAGCCCCGACACTACCGTTGCTGAGCCTTCATGCCCCTAATGCGGTGTTCCAAAATTGGGATTATTACCATAGCTGTGACGTAAGTTCCTCGGTAAAGTAGAGGTTTCGAGAATCCCCCAAGTCTTTCCCTCAATGAGGGCCGACGAACACACACGTGTTTTAGGCGGTGAGGACACTAAACCTGAAGGGCAATCGGTCGACTCACACAATAGCCCACTCTCAATTGCCTTATCGAAGTGTCGAGGAGGAGATAAAAGGCCGGGGATCTTGGGTTGGGGAGAGGGAAAAGGCAGAGGGAAAACCTGGGAAGCCCGAGAATAAGCAGTGGGCGAACTGCCTCTAGGTGAGGAGGGGGAGGAGAAAGTTGCGACTGGTTTTTGAGGAGGAGCGGCAACGAAAGGGCTGAGAATGGCAGGAGAGTGGATGTTAAGGGCGTGTGTTGAGAGAGTGGGTGGAAAGATGGGGAGAGTGAGGGAGTGAATGTAAGGACGAATTAGGTGCTGGATAGATTGTGGCTGCTGCGATGGGCGTTTTTGCGGACGGTGAAACTTTGGCGAGGGATTGACGGCAGGGAAAGGATTAGTGGAGAGGAGGAGGAGGTGCTTGTTGAGGGGAGTGCAAAATATCTGAGGAGGAGATCGTTGGGGTGCTAGGATTAGAGAGGAGACTGTGTGAGGGATGGTTGTCTTGAGGGAAAGCGGCTGAAGGAGAAAACATGGATACAAGCGTTAAGTCGTGCATTATCTTTTGAAATTTTGTGCTTATTGAGGCATTTATACATGGTTCGTGAAATTCACACTGAAGAAACAGACCTTTGCCGCGAACGCCTTAGAAAAACTACCGATATGCGGAAAAATATAGAATGCATCAATTGTCATTCACGAAACCTCGCCCTACCTTCTGACACACTCCACGACCGACTCCTTACATTGATTTTAACTTCTTCCATTGAATACCTCCAAAATTAGATTAGATTGAAGCGTTCGAGATGATTTCGATCACATGACTAAGGAATTACGTGTTATAATCACGAACAGTCTGATATTTTAGTGTAATCCATTCATTCGAGTGGAATACTATTCGCAAAGTTTCTATTGCGATCAACCAAAATCCTATTAGTTTTCTAATTGAATTTATTTGTTTTAATTTAGTTGAATTGACAATGACGTGAATGTTGGTATTTTTTTCATCTAGTGTTTCCTTTGAAAATGGACCTTAGCAAAAATGAATTAGAGCGTAGCCTGTAGCTAGTTCTGAATTCCTTGGATGTACATTTCTCCATCCAGTGACCTGTTAGATAAATTGCAATTCATATCCCAATCATATATAATCATATTAACGCCACGATAAGTTTCACATTTTTCATGATTTCCTCTTACCCTCGCTAAACTCAATAATTAAAAGAAATGTACATACCATATCAAAAGCGTAACATTTTGGTTCATAACTTTTCAAAGCAGCTGATACTTTTCCAAGGTATTTTTAACCTTAAAGAGGACGATATACCACAAGTCGAATAACAGTGAAAAATGGAAGGGAAAAGCTTTGGTGAAAAAATATCCGAATGACCGATAAATGTTTCAGCCCTAATGCGAAAGCCAAGATAGGATTACGTCCACTACTCTCTCCAGATAAAAAAATTCACGGGGCAAAAAAAAACATCCTTAGTGGGAAGGGGATGCGGAGAGTCAGCAGAGACAAGCGCAGATACTGTCTGAGGGTGAGGGGATGTGGAAGAAGTCGGTAAGGGGGCTAGCAAAATGGTGATAGTGGGAAAGAAGAGGCAGTAGAAGGAAGTGGAGAAGCGAGGGAAAGAATGCAAGAGGACCGGGATGGGGAGAAAATTCTTCTCCAGGGTGTGGTCAGAGTTAGATATGGATGGGACGTGGAGATTGAGGAAAAGAAAGAAGTTAAGGGAAGTGGAAAAGTTTGGTGAAGAGAGTTATCGATGGAAGAAAGTGAAAGAAGGCGAACTGTTTTGGGAAATATTCGAGCAAGCCAGGGTGGGGTTGAATGGCGACCGTATTGCCAGTTGGAATATGGAGTGGCCTGACCTTTGTTCCTCCCGACATACAGGCACAATTCAAGCTAAGCGTTTCTCCTACATGCGGAATTAATTGTGGAAATTGTATAGCTTGGTTCTCTCTAGAGTTGTCTTCAACGATAGCTGCATCATCAAAGGATTTAGCGTCTACCATTGCTAACATTCGAAACTCAACCGTGGAATACAATCGTAATCATTGTGCCTCAATACCGTTGTCAAGTTTTTCTCGGTGATTAAATTACTCTTCAAAGTAAAACCTATCATTGAAAATAGTTTAAAAATCATTGAGAAAATGTTGGTAGATGTCCCGTGCAATGATTTATTTGGACTTAAAAGTGACCTTTGTCCGTATTTTCTTATAAAAAAACATTTTTAAAGTGGAAGGGCTGTGACTGGAACAGGAGCTCTTTGTTAATAAATATGAGCAGCAAAAGAATTCGACTTGTTGACAATGTTACAACAGCTTTAGGAATATAAGTTAAAATATTCTTACCATATGCATGACTTCTTTCTTTATACAATTTTTTAGAATCCTCTTAAGCTTTTATACATTATGTTTTAGGTTTTATTTCGAGTATCTGTGTTTAAAAACATTTATTTTGATCAATCATGCTTTTGATACTTAATTTGATATATAAATTTGCAAACTAGATATTGTATCTGCAATTTAAAACTCTTTACTTTTTGGGCAAAAAGTAGTTAGTGATCATGATATTGGCATGGTATTAGTATGCAAATGGTGGAAGTTTGATTTTCATTTTCAATTCTTATAGAGTCCACATCCACATGAATTTAATAAAGTTAAATTTAGTTTGTTTAACATGGAACCGAGTGACGTGTTCCTTTTTCCCTGAACGTACGATTCAATTGAACCTATGTCCTTCTTTCATTAACTTGAAAAATAAACCTGGGGACCTTTGCGTAGTGAGATGAAATAGCAGCAATATTCAGTTTTAATGACTGTCTCCAAACCAAAATTGATAGAACTGAATCACGGCACTTTTTATAAAAAGTCGGCAGTCCCAAAAATGTACTCTTCCCGTTTTCAATTAAGTATTTGATGACTCATCATCCCGATCTCGATCTGTCTAATCACGTTGCAAGGAAATAAGTAAGTCGCTCCTTTCGCATTCGATCTATCTGTCCCCATCCCTTATCTCCGAGCAGAATAAGGTAAACAGCGTAATCGCATTGCTCAACTTGGAAATTGAAAGAGTTGGAGATGCGCTGTTTAAGTTTCAAGTCCATCTTGACTGCCTTTCGATTTCAAACTTTTCCAACTACCAGCCGTGTAATCCATTATTATGCCGCCCCTAAACTTCTGACATCCTCGAGAGTTTCTTCCCGAGCACTCCATGGGAGCCTAATTGGATCCCTGTTTCAGCAAGCGAAGCATCCGAGAAAAGTGCCATTACGGCAGGAATCACGCAGCAGCAAATGATTTGTTTATGATGCCATTGAATTATTTAGTGGCTCCAAGCCCACAATTTCGTTGCCAATTTCGAGGCAAAATTGAGCATTGTGACGAGTGGCTAATTGCGGTTGCATGTGAAATCCATTGATTACCGTCGCTATTGAGGCTTAATTATTTTTTAACGTTGTTAATGAGAAATCATTGAGTTTCATTGTAGTGGATCCATTTCTCGAAACTCACCAATCGAATAGGTTATTTTACTTGTGGTATTCTTCCACGCAGAGCTCATTCCAAAGAAAGTCGGTTTTGTGACTTGAAAGAGTACTTTAATACCAAGAGATACGTTATTGAGTATGCATTGAGTATGAGGATATATGGCCTAAAAAAAGTGCTGCCCTCAATCTTTATGCTAATTTTTTAAAGGAAACTATTATGATTTTGACTTTTCCGGTAAAAACAGATTATCCAACAAAGTATCCGATTTGGGCTTTAATTGGAAGTTAGTCGCCCGTTTTTTGCGGTCAAAATTGAGTGGAGAATAAATACATGCACTTAAACGCGTGATAAAGATTAAATTAATTCCTATAGTGTAAGTGAAAAGGCCAGGTTAGCAAAGTGAGTAAATATTCATATCTATGACCAACGCCAAATTGCTTCATTTGTGAGCTATATGATGCAATGTAAATCACAAAGAATGTGTGATTAACCAAAAGGTGGTAGAGGAGGGGGTTTTAATAATTTTGCTTCTGAGGAACATGTGATCAAAACTCCTTAGTTACCGAAAGATTGCACCTCAAACATCAGGAGCGGTTTGCAGTTGACAGTACCAAAAAGTAGTGGAGTGCACTGACATTTTTAGCACACAAAAAGACCTCCACATGAGTTTCAGTGTTTCATTTTAATTTCTAACATATTTGAAAAGACATATAAAATCTTCAATCTGTGATTGTAATTGTCGTATTTGGTTACATAATGTGAATTCCTTGAATGGGAGAGATACGTCATTCAATAAGTTATTAAGATTCAGTTTCCTATGTTCAACCCAGACTCTCGTTATGATTCCTCCTCGTGCTCATTTGTGGTTATTGGAGCTCACTGCAAAAAATCACGTTGAAATAAGTAATTTCTTTTGTCTTTTTTGCGAACCCCAACCATTTCTTCACCAATCTCTTCCCGACCCCTCCAGCCATCTCCTTTTGGCCACACGTTTGTCATCAGATGAATCGCGGGGCAAGAGGAAATGCTACTTCCTCTGGTAGAACCATTCCTCCACCCGACATCTCAATTGATCTACCATTCCTGTCTTTGTGGAACGCCATCTCACCCTCACCCGCTGCCTTACACTCTCTGTCACCGGACACGGTAAACCCAGTCGGAGCTTTTTTTATCCGTGGCTGTCAGAGCGTATTTACATCATTGACATTAATCACATTGGCATTAGGTTAATCGCGGACATTTCTGACATTTATGGGGGCATGACTGAAAAAAATTAACGGTGATCATAACAATTCCAAATGTTTTCGGCTTGACTTATTAGATCTCGCGCTAAATCTGAAAAAGATATAAACACCTCTGGTGAAATGTGAACCATCATCATCATATCTGTTTATCCTGAAGGGTAGGTGTATTGGTGTCCATCTAGTATTTACTCTGTCTGTCTCACACTCTCCACTTCGTTTCGCATCCATAATTTCCTCAAAAACCATTAGCCGTTTTCATTCATAATCAAATCACATCTCTTTCTCACCTCTCAGCTACTCTTCGTAAATACGTGATACCTTTCGTTTTTATATACTTTTGGTCTAATCTGAAAAAGATTTTTTCTGATCTTACGCGCTCAATGCAATTTATTGATTAAATCAATTGTATTTTTTTATTTCATTAATTGGCGTGAAGTTTTCCAAAATTGACGAGCGTGCTTCACTTCCCCCTAGTGATTAAATTCGTGATTTTGGCACAGATTTAGCCTATCATTCAGGAAGTACTTAGCTCGAATTCCACAGCATTCATTAGCCTCGTACGAGTTTTATATACCATCTTAGAACTACGGCAAGAGGTCAAATTTCATGCCATAATCTCACGTACACTTTATTAATTGAGCTAAGCTGATATCCCGACAGTCCCCATATTCAGACGGACAAGTGATCCTGGCTACCGTAGTAATGTGTAATTGTTTTCGAAGTACTTCCATACTATTTGGAAATACTGCGATACTATTAACGAGGAGCTATATGTTTTCCATAAACTTTGACAAATGACCAATAGGTAACGTATTCTTTTAAAAATTACTTTTTGTCAAGAGAGCGAATTATTTTTAAGTAAAATATTAATTGGATGGAAAACTGTAAACAGAGCTTTTAATTACTGCTTGCATCGTACATCTCTGCATAAAGATTATTTTTATGGCGGAATAAGGTGTTTGTTGGGTTCTCCATTTTTGAATTGCTTGCAGCGTTAAATGAGTCATCGAGGATGAGGAATGAATAAACCACGAAAAATTAATAATGACTTCGGGCAATAAGAGTTTATAAAGATTCGTAGTCTATAATGTTGGAATGGATAGGAGGAGTGGGATAATGGAACAGGCATGTGGATGGAGGTTTAATGGATGACGAGAACGGGAGGTGGGAGGTGCGATCAGAGAGTCACTTGTGATTTATAAAAAACTCTTAGGAGGATCATTAATGTTCAGTTTTATTTTTCCTGGCTAACGTCAGTCTCAAGATGTCGTAGCCTTCAAGTTAACTTCATGTTGACTGAGAGTTTGCGTTTTCTTATTAAGTCTAACTGATTAGTTAACGGTCAAGTTATCGATGGGAGAACGCATCAGCGACGGTTTTCAAAGCGATAAAATATTTTATCAGATATCATAAAACCGGGCACAAGTACCTATGTGAAGAAAAGTGAAGCACGCTTGAAGTAATTCATAATTTTGAGGGAGGTGGAGAAGAGGGAGGTGGAGAAGAATGGAGTGGTGGTGGATGTGCAGGGAGTTAAAGGTGGATTCTGGATAGGATATTGTGGAGAAAAGGAGCGACAGCTTGCAAGTTTTTCGCAAAACCCATCATTTGCTATTTGTTCAAGCGTAACCTAGAAGTGAAATCGTCAACTCTTCCTTGTGTTCTTCCCATCTTGTTCCTCTTTTTTTCCTTTCCATCATCCCTCTCCTATCCCTTTATATATAGATATGTATCTCTCACTCTCTGACCGGGTTTGTTCCCTGCCACCTGCTCCCCTTAATCACCTCCCAGCCTTCTGCACCCCGCTTCCAGATACACGTCCAGGCGGAACGGGGATCACGCGTTTCCCTCAATCGCCGACGGCACAGTCCCCCAGCCCCAGTAGAGCGCCGCCTTCCTTCCAATTCCGCACGGCTAATCAGCACAGGGCACCTAAACCACAGGCCCCCATACGGTCGACAGAGGCATTTTTATTACCTGCCGTGTTGATTTTCCTTTTTTCTCCTGCCTTTCATTTTTAATATGAAATCGTGTATGTACCTACATTTTTTGTCGCATTTTGCCGTGCGTTGGCGAACGCCGGCAAAAACCTGTTTTAAATGGAAGGGCTGGAAGATGATTTTTTCAGTAGCTTGTGTCTCTATGTGTGTGCGTGTGTGTGTGTGTATATATATATATATATATATATATATATATATATATAATATTTCATTTTTCAGCCGCCTGGTATACATCGCCGTAGTTACCTTTTCTCCGGTCCCCACTCCAACTTTCGTAGCGCTCACGTCTCGGCCCCTTAGTTCCGCCTACCTTTTCATCGATGAAAATGGGCTGTGGGCAAAATTGGCATTGCTTCCGTTATGGTTTTTCAGAGACGAGGCACCACTGCGTTTCATAAGGTAATTAGAATTTTGAATGGGATAGATTGTGTCCGATATGTGTATTTTTTCCCGCCCTCGCAAAGCAAGGACTTCTGTTTCATAGTAGGGGTTATCCTAATTCCCCATCTGTCATTGTTTCACCTTTTCACCCCGCCGAGAACGTTGGAGTACCAACTCCCATGGTATTCAAAGCTTGACCTTTGCATTTACGTCTCGTAACTGAGACAATTACCGTGAATGCGAGATAACGAGCGTGTTCATTTTCGCGGAATTCGTCGGAGACTTTGTTAAAAATTTAACTGGGGGGAAATGTTGTGACAAAATTACTGTGGTTTTTTATATAATAAAAGAGTACGTGGCCTACCTTTCATGATGGGAATGCACTCATTCATCCAGAGAACTAAAATGCATGTTTTGACCAAAAATAATAATAGTCTGTAAATTGGTCATAGCTGAATAGTTTCCGGATCAACCTAAATGGTACTATTAGACATTTTTTACTCTGAGCTTAAAATACAATGGCATCATCATATATAACGATCAGGATCGAAACCTTAAGAAACTAAATATTGTCATGATGTTGTCAAACGTACTAGCAAGTTGTGAATTTATTCATAACTTTGACGTTTGTATTCCTTAATGGAATTGGCTTGAGCCAACCATTGATAATACGTCTCAATCAAAGTCCAATTCATATTGCTCTAAGATAAAACCAATAACCACCCATTAAAATACATTTCCACTGAAAAAATAACTCATGATGATTAAAATGCGCTTTGTATAGTTTATAGCAATTCGGTGTCACGTTGCTAGATAATAATGCATACTTATTATTCGCTGAGCATATCATTGAATGACTTTTCTAGAGGATGATTTTCCTGCTCAAAGGCACCATGCCCATTTCTGAACTGTGAGCACGTTCAAGCCTTGTAGCGCAGGTACGTACAACCTTTTAGTTAATAAATTAGACATGGTGGGAGACAGGTGTATATTTTAGTTGCCTCTGAATTGATTTACCGTTAAATCCGTGCCTTTGAGCCTCTATTAAGTGAAAACCGTGGATCGCACTGTGCCGTTTCAGATTTAATCTGCAATATCCAAAGTCAGAAGGGATTTTTAATGCTGCCCCTGCATAGGATTGGGAATATTATTTCGCTTTACTTCTCGTTCAATTCAATTACTACCAATTTAATGTGTTTTTTACGATTATATAATGGGCGCGCTGTACCGAATTCAGTGGCCGTACATTGATTTTATACGAGTAACTTTATGTATCTACATAATTTAATTTATTATGCCCTATTCTAATTGCGGACTACTTTTTTAGACAATTTGCATGCTACTGATATCATATAATGAGAGCTCTTAGCTGTGGATCAATGGCTATAAGTCTCGCTTTAGTAGCTTTCGCCTATCTTCTGTAAATCATGTGAACGGCCAAAGTATGGGCAAAAATAAAAGACGAAGAGTTGTGTATCTGAAACATAGCCGCTGTAGGTAATGCCGAATTTGTTTGCGAATTACATAAAAATAAACTTCATTCTCTGCTAGAGATTTTTGACGCAGATTCTTGGTCCAAGTTTTGGAAAATAATTGAATACTTCTTATTTCCAGGTCCTTATACTCAACTAACTTTTTTAAGCCGTTCAAGTAGTAGTCGTTCGTTTTTTTCAACTTATTCAATATCAATCATCTTTTAGAAGGAAAACAGCGCGCCTTGTTGCCCCTAAAAGAGGAATTTAAAACGTATCTATATTCATAAATGGAGGCACATAATGGATATACTAAGTTAAAGCGACACTCTCATCTCAGAGGATTGAATACGAGGCAGAATTGAAAAATATCGACCGCAATACAGGGAAAAAGCAATCACCTGAGGATTATTTTTTCCCTCCTTTGGTTCGGAAAAGTTTTTCGGCGGGATATTAGAGTGGAGGGTATTAGCTCGGAAGGAGTACTCCGTCTTCCCCTATCTATTTCCCCACTTCCCTCACTCACTCCCACCTTTCCCTCTTCCATTACGCTTCAGAAGGGTCCGCGAGGCAAGGCAGGAAAGCATTAATCAGCACTTTTATTGCGCCAATATTCAGCCTCAGGGTAAACGAGTGGGCAAACGTGCATGTACACCTGAGTGGGCTAAAGTTTGTATGCTATGGGGCAGAAGGTAAGGCTGAGTTTGAGAAGGAGTGACTAAATGAAAGCATATTTTAAGATAGAGAGTAGATGGGGCAATAAAATAGGATTGCACAAAAAAAGCAGAGAAAACGGCAGGAATGCGTTGCAGGCGCTATTGAGCTTACAGCCAATTAGGAAAGTAGTTGAGGATATGCTTTGCGTTTTTTTGTTCTTTTGAAATGTATAAATGTGAATTAGCTTGCAATTTCATATCATTGTTTCTCACGCTCGCACAATGATTGAACGAGCTAAATTGTTTCGCGAAAATGGCGTCACTTTCGTAAAATTTACTACGCGGATTCATTTCATTCATGCAAACATGTTTTTTATTTGGTATGCCATAAAAAGTACGCACTACTTTTATGTTTTAACAGGCGTGGCCAGTATAGCTGCTGCCGTAAGAAAAATGCGCAATCAATTTTCATCGCAAACATTATAACGCAGTGGCATATTGCGTTTAATTTGGGGTTAGTGAAATGTATCTCCGAAAATAACTACGTAGATGGATGTTAATCAATAATTCAGTCATAAATTAATGTTCGCATGTACAGTGTATGTATCATGTTATGTCAAAGCGGAATGTACCCGAGATTAAGGTTTGAGCTTTTTTCTGGTCGTACAAACGTTCGCAATAGAACTTCTTTTCAATTTTGTGGAAGGATACCTGATATGCTACCGTTTACATGAAGTAGAGAAAATAGAAAGGCTTGTTTCATGTACTAAAGAGTCACATGTGGGCTTTGTCGTATTACGTATTAGGTTGGGGTTGAAGTGATTTGGGTTTCATTCCTTGGTCTAAATTTTTGATCCGACATCTGCAATTCCGGACAATAAAGGTGAAGAATAGTAGTCCCCTGCTATTTATCTGAACTAAATATACTGAGCCAAACGCCACATACATCGATTATCCGCATCGAGCCACACCGTAGGCAAATTCAGCAGCCCAAAACCGCAGGATAATGAAAAATTCAAAGCCGGGAAATAAACATGGCGTACACGTTCGAGGTATCTGATGGGTTAATTTAATTAAATTTTACAGCGAATACTCGCTCGGAATAAAAAATCAACGTGATTTTCAGTTAGAATGTTAAGCTAAAATTGAGGGATCGGAGGATGGCTTGAATATATTTATATATATATGAAATATTTTTTTAGGGAAAAAGTTTGCAGCCCTGGAGCACGATTGTTAATTGGGGATGATGACTGAGGAGAGGAAATACATTTTTCGGAAATGGATTTAAAGAAAATGGCATGGGTCACTGTGGTAGCGGATAGATTCAGAAATGAATTTAGCTAGCTTCGATTAAACTGATTTTCTCCATTACTATTTTATCTACCATGAATGATAACGTGGCATAGAATCGGTAAATATACATGCTTGGAAGATGCAAGGAAAACGAATGAGCAATATTATGTAATGCAGCTACAGTGTTTTAATTTGAAGAGATGCATTAAACAATGAATACATTTTCCAGTGTTTTTAATTTAAAGTGATTTCTGAGCGGCAATATAGGCTGAAAATTCTTGTGGAAGGCCAGAAGGTAGCTAGCGCTAAACGTTGTGTAAATTGTTAAGTACTTTAAAAACCATGAAGTAATGACAGTCTTACATCCGATGCGAGCTACAGCCCGGAAAAAGATTGGCAAAATTTGGGAATATATGTGGATTAGCAGTGCCTGGACGGCGAATTCATGGAATATAAGAGATGAGGAAGGCTATTTAACGGAATTTTGATGTGCACACCTGGGAATCGTAGTGAAATGGGCTCAAACTAATGCTGTAAACATTTGAGGTCGATCGAATTATATTTAGGGGTCTCCGTGATATTATGATTTCTGCAAATCAGGGGAAAAACGGTAAATGTTTGACGGAATCAAACTGACGGGGTTGCACACCATTTTTGCGGGTCAGGATGCGCGCCTCATCAAGTAGAGTCGGCCTAGAGGCGGTCACAGTTCGTATTCTTTCAAATACCTGGCGTTAGTGCGCAGTGTTGTGCTTTGTTCCCCCTTCCACTCTCCCCCGCTCCCCGCTCGTACAGCGCGAACTCCTTCCGCAGTAGTTCACGCAACGCTCGCTCGCTACCCTTCGATTCCGTCTCACGGTGGATTTGTTTACTTCACGTAGTGGGCAAGTAGTTTTGTAGCACGAGAAGTTATGGCGAAAAAGAAGAAGGAACCACAAGTGGGGCGAAGTGCCAACAAGTGCCCTATATTTGGCATAGCTCGGAAACTTAAAACGAGAGTTTTTCCTTCAGTTGCCGATGTATTGAGACCTTAGTAGACACATACATGCGCAAAGTACGAGCTGCCGTTGTCAACAATCGAAAATTGTTGAATCTTCCTTGGGTGACATTGGCGACATGATTAGGACATACACAGTTCCCAATAGCTTTGCTTGACCTCAAGATATACTGGTCATTGCTCAGATCATTTAAATCAACATCTGGGGTGGAGAATGGAAGTTTCTTGAACTTAGCAAGGAATAATGTGTGGGCAATATCTAGGAGCTTCCCAATCGGTCCAGTGTATGCTTTAGGATTGACTCTTCGTTGAGCCTTCCAACGCTGTAATCACGTGGCGGAAGGGAAGTTCATTCATATGGAGTAAACAAATGAGCCACTGCATAGCGTGTCCTACATTAAGTTAAATCAAACGGATAATATTACCTGAGTTACCCTTGTTAGTGACTGCTCCATCCGAACAACTTCCTTCAGTTCAGTCAAATCTACATTTTTCCTCTAAAAAAATCCACAAATGATTACACAGCTGTTTCAGCACCGCCGTCCTTAGGAGATTCGTGGCCCAAGTAATAACTCCCTGGCTCCTCAACAAGGATAAAATGTTCATTAGCTACAGTCCTCTTGTTGTCAATCGTCTCTTTCACAGCTATCGTGTCACGCTTTCCGTCGAAGTAAAGCGTCTGTAGCTTGTGGCCTGACAGATAATCATCTTGATTGGCCTGAAGGCATCCCCTCCATTTGTTAACTTGTCGTCGCACTTTGCTGGAGTCAACTACGAGTTTCCTGTCATTTTCCGTCACTAGACCTACATCACATAGTGTAGCACCTGTGGTGAGATCACACTTACAAGGGCATATATCAAACAGAGATCGTTCACACTCGTTCACACACTGTTCTACTTTAGTGGGATCGTAATTCACACTCCTCCGCATGCGCCAGTATTTGTCCACGAGCCTTTTCAATGAACGCCTCGGTGTATCCCTTTGCGTATAGTGTGGCACTGAAGCTAATTTCCATACTTCTTAAACTTATTATAAGACGTGATCAGCAACTTCATTGAAAGATGGACCTCTACTATCTAGTTGTGGGTTCAGCTCCACTTGCGCTATTCAATACAGTTTCAATACATCGACAACTGATGGCAAAACTCTCATGCTTCCGAGCAATGCAAAATATAGGGCACTTCTTGGCACTTCGCCCCACTTGTGGTTCCTTCTTCTTTTTTGCCATAACTTCTCGTGCTACAAAACTACTTGCCCACTACGTGAAGTAAACAAATCCACCGTGAGACGGAACCAAAGGGCAGCGAGCGAGCGTTGCGTGAACTACTGCGGAAGGAGTTCGCGCTGTAAGAGTGGGGAGCGGGGGAGCGTGGAAGGGGGAACAAAGCACAACACTGCGCACTAACGCCGTGTATGTGAAAGAATACGAACTGTGACCGCCTCTAGGCCGACTCTACTCGATGAGGCGCGCATCCTGACCCGAAAAAATGGTGTGCAACCCCGTCAGTTTGATTCCGTCAAACATTTACCGTTTTTCCCCTGACTAGCAGAAATAATAATATCACGGAGACCCCTAAATATAATTCGATCGACCTCAAATGTTTACAGCATTAGTTTGAGCCCATTTTACTACGATTCCCAGGTGTGCACATCAAAATTCCAAAATATTTGTTTTTCGACTCACCTAAACGCTACGTATCCTGGATGCAATTAAATTTTAAGCTTGCATATTTTTAAGGGCTCCCGCTTAATTCTGCGGGATGCTGGGGACGTAGTAAGAGGGCGACAAGGAGGGAGCGTCGAGTCCTTGAAGAAATGCGATGGGGAGAAATGAACCGTGTCGCAGCAGAGCAGACTAGTAGGATTCCGGGGGAGGTTCGAACTAGCATGTGAGAGTGCAAATTTAGGGGGGGGGGTGACAATGAGTGTTAGTGTGGCATAGGCGTAGACAAATGGGGGTAGGGAGGAGAATGTAATGGAAATGATAGGGGGTGAGGCGACGGGTGTAGAGTTTTGGAACGATGATGGGTGCGGAGAGAAAAGTTGAGACTCATCCCCGCATTCACCTATCCCGAGTCTTTTTCTTTTTTTTTATTGGAAAGGCCGGAGACGTCTAACCCAGAAATTATGGATTCTAAGCACGTCAAGAGGTCAGAGAGAACGGGGGAGAGAGGATGGGATGTTGTGTGGGGAGGGTGTCTGAGATGGAAAAAAAGAGAAGAGTCATGGAAGGGGAAAGTTAGTAGATTTTGGAGTGTGGAGGCAGGGGTGAGGAAAGGGAACCGTGTACTGGGAGGCGGAAGAAGGGTACTTATTCCTTTGGAAGCGGGAAGGGAAAGATTGTGGTGGTGGGGTGGGGGAGAAATGCCCTCAAGAGTGGAGATTGATGATAGGAGTAAGAATGAAATTATTGAATACGGGCTGTAGGAAGGGGGTTGGAAACAACCCTCTCCTCTTTCCCTCCTTCCTCTCTCCCTCCTTCCTCTCTTCGCCATTCTCCTCCCCCCCCCCCATCATACTCCAGAGCTTCCCTGACGGAAGGAGATGAGGCCGAGGGGTGCTGCATTGCGTTTTTGGGGTGTTGGAAGAAGCAAGCGCCAGATACCGGCCGAGAAGGGGTGAAATCACAAGCGGAAGCTGTTGGAGAGGGTGATTTTTTTTCCCCGGTGGTTGCTGCACGAGGAGGGATGGGAAGGTCGGTCGAGTTTGTGAGGGTCTCGGAAAACAAGGATGAGGATTGTAATATCGAGAAGTAATTTGTGCCCGTTACGGCGGGGTTTGAGGTGGGGGAAAGAGGTGATAAGGAAGACTGGGGTTGATTGAAGGGATATCGGAGGGATGAGGGAAAATTAAGGAGGTGGAAGGAAGGAATCGGTGAGACTTGTGCATTAATATGGCGAGGACGGGTAGGAGGTACTGATGAAAATGGAGCTGAAGGGTTATCGTGCCGCTGTTGATTTGAACTTTTCTGGATCCAAAGATCTTGGAACGTTTCTGATAAATGACTTCATGGATACCCCCATCCTTAACCCTTTAGGAGTACATTATTTTTGAAAGCCAGGGATGATGCTTTTATTTACAGTATCATTCGAAGTGTGGGGTTAATTTGAGAGGCTAAGAACTTTCTGTTTTCCGTCATTTTGAATTTATTTTTTTGACGACCTCTTATTTATTGTTCGGAATAGTCAAGTATTACCTAGTCAATAGACCGGCAAAATACTGTCGTCAAAATTCTGGCGTCGGTTCTCTTATCTCGGTGGCGATATTACTTACTGTAGTAGTTGACTATCGGCATTTGAAACTAGGGCCCATGTAGTGAATCTTGTTAAATATTTAATGGAATAATTCCGTATATGTAAATGCATCACATGTTATAATTATATCCCAACATGTAATAGATGCCAAGTTTGTGATAAAGTTATATGTTGCTCTCATTGCTGAATAACTACATACATATCATACCAATTTACCAGTTTAACGCTGTTACTCTTCTAGAAGGTCTTAGTTTTAAAATCACTAATTTTACACGTCCACTGTTATCTGGAAATGATTCTCCTCATTAGTTTTAGTTTTGTTTAGTTACGTTAAGATTGCTGATATATCTAATCTTGGAAAACAAGCCTTCACTGTTACTGGAAAAGATAAGCGAAAAAAATGAACTTGTTCACACATTCAGTGCTGTTCATGCAAAAGGCTTTCATTTTTACGTATCCATAAAGTAATAAATTAACTATTCATTTTGGTCAGCGAATATTTATGAGAAAATTGGCAAGTTATGTATTATTTTTCTTTTCTTCGAGATAATCTCCTACAACTCTACCATTTAATCTCATCCCAAATTTTATGTAATAACCAAATAGGAGCGCTCGTGGAATAAAAATATTTGCAAACTATCTGCAATTCAGAATACTCTTCACCCACAATGCTTAAAATGAAGCTGTACGTGTCGCATTATCATTTATATTATTTATTCCTACAACTAGAACTTAGACCCTTAATTCTCCTCCACATTCATATTTTATTACCTTCTGGTCAAGTCTTATTTTGAAACTTTTGAAATATCTTTAAAAAACTTGTATCCTAGAGGGATGAAAAAATGAAAGTGATGACTACGTAAAACCGTGGATGATGAATTGTATAGGTTTCAGTAGCAAATGGAAGTCGAGCATCCTAATATTCGCACAAAAGAAGCCATGGTTTCGTGAGGATTATGATGATCTCTATTTGAAAACCTGCCCAAGGATATTACTATTATTATTATTTCCATGTATTTTTTCGCTATCCAAGAGGCCCTCCGAAGAAAATTGAAATCTCCCTCTACTCATTTCCCTTGCTTAGTTTTCTGGAAGATGGCCCATACCGTCGTCTTTCATATCCATCCCCCACGCAGTATAATCCGATATCCCTCTTTCTCTCTCCCCCCAAGTGATTGCACCGCTCATCTATTTACGAGATAATCTCCGAGCGGCCATAATGTCAATCCCCAGTTACGCGTATCAAAGGCAAGGGGGTTGATTCTGTCGTCTTGAGAGTGGGGGAAGGGGCGTTGGGCAGGGATGTGACCTTATGGGGCTCCTGGAGATAATGAAAGGCCACCTCTCGGCAGAGGACAGATGAAGAGAAATCTAGCATTTTTTCGAAGGTACTCAGAACTCCCTAATGTAATAAATTATGTTCCTAAAAAAAGGAAGGGTCAAAGGATCTAATATGTCGGCGATGGTGGAACGAGTAGCAATCTTTCGCGAGCATCTTGAATATTTTATTGTCTTTGGGTGCTGCAATATGTGACAGAGTGGATTTGGCAAATCCTGCTTACCGCAGGTTAGCTTTATTGCAGCTTTGAGCTTTTTGTGTTTTATTTTCTTTTAAATTTTCCGTGGACAAAGGGTGCACTTCACGGTTAATTTCTTCCTCAGTTTCTCATGAAATCGGGGCATAAAATTCATCTCGTCTAGTAAATACGACCCGTGTGTTTGTGACTAGCACTAATTTTTTCAGCAATGCTTAAACTTAGCTTCAAGCTTGACTGTTCACGTAACAAGAAACGAAGACCTTAACAGTTTTGATAATACTTCATATTTACATGTTTATGAAATGAGGACAAGGTTTGTTCAGTTTTTTAGTATACTTCCTTCATCTAAAAAGTTATTAATATAGGCACATATAATTGAAGTAATTGGGATTCTTAGAATCAGTAAGGGAGGCAGAGGGTTTGAGAAATTTGGAAAAGACTATGGCGGGCAGGTTATACGCAGCATAGTAAATGTATGACCCAGAAATGGAGAGTGTAGGGCAGTTATTCCCAAAAAACCTACCTATCAGCAGGTAGTATACCCAATGACTATGATATTACATTCTGATGAATAATGATATTGCATATTAATGTATTTCATTGAAATCTTTCAAGCTTAGAACACTAGAATATGAAACTGATTGATTATCTTCCGCTGTCGAAAACAGTAAACTATGCTGTATTTAAGTTTCCTAGATTTTCGATGCCTCTTTGAGAATTTCGGAGGAAAACAGCTGCCAATAATTATAAACTTCAATTAATTTTACCAAACTACACTTCTGATAAAAAACTTTAGCGCAGTTTTTCTTCTTGGAAAGACCTAGTTCCCTTCGAAATGTTCGCCAATTCCTCCTGCCCTAGATAAATCCCATCGCATTGAACTCTAGATCCCATCATGGAGAGTGCTCATTTGCCTTCGTGGACAAAGTGGGCTCGTAGGAAAATTCAACCAGAAAAATAATGCAATTCGATACTTTTTCCGCGACCATAAGCTCCCTTTCCCAGTAATACCATTTCTCGTGAGAGAGGTGTAGGTTAAATGTGCTGGGGATGCTGGTTTTCGAAGAAATTCCCTTTAAACGTTGGTGAGAAAAATTATACCAGCATGTTAATATGCGTAGCAAAAATATAATATAAATAGATTTCACTGAAATGAACATATGTTACTATTATGCTAAGATATCGAATTAGAAGTAGGTAGTTACCTATAAAGATAACGTATAAAAACATCACATTAGCATAGTTACTCTCTTGAGCAAAGGTAATCAGTTACAAATATCTGGTTACTCATACAAATATAGCGTAATAACTCTACACAGCATAACACGCTAGGCTTCATTAAGTAAAAAGGTATTATTTTCACTTAACATTTGAAAGTTGGTGTTGAATGACTAGAATTTACACTGTGAAATTATATATCAACCGATTGAAATTTGATTGTATACCGCTAATATATATTTAATTTTCATCATGGATTCATAAGGAATTACATTGAGATCATTATGATCAACTAATTATTGTTGAACTACTTTTAAGTTTTTTGGAGATATTGTGCGAAAAAGTGATGTTTAGGATCCTGAGTGAAGCAATTGATCAATCTTTCTCCTTATAAACTGATCAACATTACTGTATGATTTCATTTCAGTAGGCAACGAGCTCTACAGATTGTCTGGTAATTTCGGGAGGCAAGTACTGAAGTAATTTGTGCTATGTGGTATAGGTGAGTGAGATAGAAAGAATAGTGCTTTTTAGGCAACGGAGAAAGAGGAGAGAAAAATCTGGAAACAGAATCTGTCTTCTCCTTACGAAAGGTTTCATTAGAAAGCCAAACCGGGGACGATCCTACTTGGAAGACAGCACTCTATCCACCGCACCAAAGCAATTCCTTGGAGCTTTACGATTCTCGCGATGAGAATTTTTGACAGGAAAACAATTGTTCTTATTTTTAACGGAGAGTAAAGGGTGACTCTGAGGAGTGGAGGGAGAAAGCTTTGGGGGAAGTTGACTGAAAAAAAGATTGGGAGATGAGGATGAGAGCTTTGGGGCAAGTTGACTTGAGCAAGAGAGCATGGGGATGGGAATTGAAGGATTGAGACTGAGATAAGGGAAGACAGCGACGTAAAAAATGACCGGAAATCTCATCTGCGAGGAAGCGTTAATTTCTTCGCCTTTTTCGGATTGGGGTCAAGTCTGGGAGGCGATGGGGGAATGGTGAGGGGTGGGGTTGGTACTTTCGGTCACGTTAGGAGAGAGGGGGGCTCAGAGCTGCACGGACCGTGCACAGGTTGGGATAATCCATTTCCCGACTTCCAATGGATTGACCCCTTGAAAGGCGAACGCCACAGGGGAAGGAGGTAGAGTTGGTGAGAAGCAGAGAAATGGAGCTGTCAAGGTTCTTCTAAATTACAATATGATTTTTTTTAACAAATGGTACTTATAGAAAAGCGTAGCTTCTATCTGATAGCAAAAACAGGCCATAGCTTTCTAAAATATACTTCACAAATTGAAGTGAAATCACATAGTCATGAAATGGAAGAATGGATAAATGGGAATAAATTAGAATTTTGGTCTACCGCAAATACCATTTTTACGAAGAACTGATACCATATTTCAGAAAAAAGAATGGAAGATAAAATGAAGCCTCCGGCTCATTTTTGTTTCATGAGCTGTTAGCAAAATACTGCAATCATTGAAGTCATTTTTCTACTTAAAGGTCGCATTTCGTATTTTCACCGAGGAGTTTCCCAAAAGTATGGTAGGGAGAGAAAGAGGATAGGAGTTTTGTATTGGTTGAAGGGACAAAGGACGGATAACGAGCTAATAAAAATTAAAGTCTAAAGGTAGGTTTCTGTGACTGTAAAAGTGTAAGTGGCTTAATATAAGTAATCTCCATTTTAAATGTACCTTAATTGGTTGATCACTGCTGATAATAATCGGAGAGGGAAGGCAAGTTTTTCTCTGTCACAAACGTAAATACTGTAAAGTGAAAGTGGTGAAGTTTCAGTCGTAGGATACGCCGACGACTTGGCTGATCTGCATATCTATCAAAATTATTAAAGTGACCAGTAATAAAGGATTTGATGCTTTCCGGCAAATAGTATCAGTAAATTCTTCGCGGGTTTCCAACCGGGTCAGAAGTTCATATACCAACGCGACGTTCCGATGACTAACTCCGCCAACATTTCCAAGAAGATTGGTCATTCTCCTTGACAACGATGGCAGAGCTAGTCATTTAAACGTCGGTACCTAACTGACCAGTTTGGAAACCCGCGAAGAATTTAATTGTCCGGTAATAGGTTTAAGATCAAATGAAAAATATTTTGCGAACCTATATTATAATTACACCGAACATTTCTTCATGGATACGGGTTTAATTTTTAAAATTTTCAGGCAAATCAGGCGATACTGTGTGAAATGTTTTCATTCCACAATTAAGAACTACTCTAGTTACGAATTGATGATTAAGGTGTACTGCATCATCATCGGGTGGGAAAGTCTTACCTGATGATGATGTATCACATCTTAGCTCGGGTCGTAATTAAAGTTTCTCTCATTTGTGCTTGTGGCAATTGCGCATTTCTTTACCCATCTATAATTTTATTAAAATGCTCACCCTTTTTTGATAAATGAAGCCACGCGGTTTTGAACTCAAGAGTCGTCGCCTCAAGGGTGGATCCTTGAAGTTCTCCCCCATTAAGTCCAACTAATTACGCACGTGGTGGTATCTGTCACACTCCGTCAGGATGTGTCGGATACTCTAACACACACACACACATACTTCATCCTACGGCGGAAGCTCCTCGAGGCAAGAGGGGGCAAGTGGCTCGAGAATGAGAGTGGCGAAGGAAAAACTAGCGGCCGAGAGTGGAAGAAGGGAAAAGGGTAAAAGGATGCCGGAAAAGAAGGGTGGAGAGGGTGGGTAGGGGACGTGTGGAGGCGAGTTGCACTTTGGAAAACCCTTAGCGGCGTCTCGGCCGACACTCAAATGATGGATTATGGGTACGGCAGGAGTGGCGATAAGAACGGCCCTGTCACTAGGTGGCGTCCTCATCCCTCCTTAAACAACTCCTTCCCACCGCCCACTCCACCATTCGAGTCGTGAACCTCATCCACCCCTTCCTCTGTGCCTACCCACTCCACAACTCTTATCCCAGCCGTCGTCACTTCATCCCTTTCCCTCCTCCCCCTTGAGTTCCCCATGGACATCCTCGGACAGGGGCGACTGGAGGAATCTTTTCATACATGAAGTGACTCAATATCCATCCATACCTCGGAAGAGGGACGGATTTTCTTCCTCTTACGTCTCTTCACGCTGGCAAATTGACGTAATGGCGGTCGCGGACGCGACGTGCCTCGTTCTGACGCGGTGAACTTGCGGGTATCCCTGCTTTGTGTCTGAGGTATCAAATCATCCATGGCGTTAACATTACGGTCATACGGGTTGTGCCACTTCTTTTAGCGTGACAGCCCCACCATAGATTATTACAATGTTACTTCCTATTTCTCCTCAAATATTTGTTTATACCATGAAGGTTGTGGTTTGCCGCAATTAATTACAGTACCCGCGTCTAAGACAGGAAATAAATGCACAAGATTAGGACCGATAAATCATTAGTTGAATACTCGGTTAATCGCATAATGTCCGGATCACTTCAACGGACATATTACACGTTTAAGTTAACCTGATTGAAACTAATATTTCGAGTTTCATCAATTATATATACCCTATAAACTTGTTGACTTTTACGTTATCAATGGGATATCATAGCCACATCAATCACCATGCCGAGAAAGTGTTTAACCGTAGACAGGAGAAGAAGCCCTCCTATACACAAAAAAATTAAATTTATGATCAAATTATAATAGTATAAGATTTATCTTAAAACAATGTAAACGAAAAATCCTGGAAATCTCATTTGTAGATACGTTGATTTCTATGTTATCTTGTTTTTATATATTAATCCATACGCTCGACTCGAAAATTTATTCCATTCATAGTGATCAAAAATTTGCAATGTTACTTGAACATTGAATCGGCATCAGAATGTTCCCACCATTTAACGCATTTCGCTAGGAAATTACGTAATTGGGATAAGGTATTGGCATTAGCCAATGGTTGAAGAGTTGATTTCATTGATTCCGCAAAAAAATGTAGGCAGTAAGAAAATTCCTATTATATTAGATTTATAGCTTAAACTTCTTAACCATCAAGTGTGCTTGAAATCTTATTTGCAGATACTTAAGACCACTCGCATAATATGTTATAAGCTATGACCGAACTCATAATTTGAGAAATCCTTTCAAAAAGTTTAAAATTTCTCTTCACTCTTTATTTCATGATTACGCTCTCATTCATTTTTCAAGATTCAAAAACAAGATCCCCTGTTATCGTAAACATTTTTATCACTAGCGTAGCTTAATAAATTATTCTAAAATATGCTTCGTCTCAGTTCGTAATATACGGAGAAGGTTACTTACGTAATTTATTTTCTTATCTCAGCTGACCAGCTGCAGATGAGCTAGATGAGTTGATTGATTGCTTTTTTTATACTTCCTCGCTGGAAGTGGATAACTTATTGCTTAATCAATAAAGAGTGACGGGCGCTGAGAAAGTTTTTTATCCACCCTCTTTTTACTTATCTGAAGTAAAAGGCGTGTTTTATTTCACTTAAGCTGGAAATTAAATCCCAAATACAGATGCTTTCGTGAATTATCTACTCCTGTATTATATTAATTCAAAATCATTAAGAGGTGCGATTAAATTGGCTTAAATCAATGTAGAAAACTTGTATGTTATTTCCAATATAGTTACATGCTTTATGGCTCTTTCTTTCTTTTTCCGTTACTCATGAAGAGGACTCACCAATCAATACAGACAGCTTTACGGTAATTACATAAAGGGAAAAAATATTAGTCCAAAAAGCGTAATCCCATTCAAATAAATCTCAATTTCATGAACCTGTACACAAATCTTAAAATATCAATGAGTAAATTATCATCAAAGCGTACCTATTTATTATTCTTGAATAGCAGTTTTCTATGATTTTAAGCCATTATTATCAGCAGTAGCTCATAAAATTAAAATAAAGAGAGTTGACAGGGTTATTTTCGGCATGACTAATAAATAATGAAATAATGACTACGCCATGACTATTGCACTTTAGAGATGAATTAAAATTGGTCAGTTTGATATGGAAATTATCTATCATGAGAACGAAACAAACACGAAGGGGCTACGAACCAGTTGTTAGTATATATTGAAATTTCTATCACTTAAATAGTATAGAATGAAGCCTAAAAGGACTTTATTTATCTAATTAAATAACTGAAATTGTATATAATCGTTGCTCGGCTTCCTTTCTTTGTTCTAACTTTACATTCAGACAAGAAATATTTTTAAAGAAACATTTACATGGCCATGGGTTTCTTACATACTCAGTAATTCAAGATTTGAATATTCATGTTTCTTATTGAGTCTTTTCTAGCAGTAAAGAAAAAGATGTCTTAATTTTACGAAAACTTTCCTTTTTGGATGATATTTTTTATCTTGGCCTTAGTTTGAATTTTAAGAAGTACATATTGTGGGTAAATTAGTTCAGGTTTGGGTTTTAAATCGATTTATTTTCAATATAGTATGCGATATTCCACCAAAAGGAAATATGTATATGCATGAAATATTTAAATATATAGTAATACTTACGCCTCTACGCAAAACAGTTGCTCCACGCTATCAAACTTCAAATATCCATCTTTAAAAAAATTACAAGAAATCGGTGATCTCCAACTGTCTCTATCTCGTCGTAAGGAAGCATGATGGTTGGAATTCGAATTTATTATCGTGCTCTTGGAGAAATATTGTGGTCAGAGCCAATTTTTTTGTTCTCACAATAGATTTCAACTGATCCGATAAAGTCGGAAGGCCAGATGTCCCTCTTTACTCAGGAATGAAAAGAAAGATGAAACGATAGTATCTTGTTGGACAAACGTAGCCGCTCCAAAATCACGATTTAATTACCAGCCCCTCGCTTCCGGCGAATGTCGCGGGGCAGCGTGAAAAAGGAGGCGGCACTTGCTGGCAGGAGATCGGTCGTGTGGACAGGGGAATGAGAGGTTGGTGAGAGGGTTCGAGGCCGGGTCGCGGGTATTCCCGGACAATCGCCACGGAAGTGAGTCCTCCCGGTTGCACTATTCATCATCGCATACACAGACACGCATCCCTTTGGAGCAAGGGACTGATGTGCGGTGGCGGGTACGGTGATGATGGAACGGCTGGCAGTTTTCGCTTGGCTCAGGACCTCGTCGCATGCGGCCGGACTTGTGATTGGCGGCTGGAAAACAAAAACGTTCAAGACTTAATCCAAATAAATGTAAGGAAAACATTTTTTCGGAAAATGTGGCTTTAAATTTTTAAATGATGACCCAACCTTTTATAAATTTTATTCAGGAAGCTTTCCGATGCTTTACATCACCAATAAATCTTTATATAATGCTGTAAAACATCTTACCCATCAGAATGGCGTAAAAAGTTCAAACAGTTTCGTGGAAAAAAAAGATAAATAAGTGGATAATCGTCATTTCATCACTTAGCTAGGAAATATATCTATTTCAAATCTGTAACAATTTTTAATAGACTTTAAGAAATGTATGTTAAGATAAATGACTGTGAATCCAAAACCTAACGTTCCTAATTTTTGTAATTTTCATGTATTTTCTATTATGTGCCGGTAGCACTTCTGTGGACCTTCATCTAATTAGACTGAAGCACAGGAGCAAAAAGTTGAAATTGTTGCTCGTTTCGAGCAAGTGGTCGATGGTGTAAACTGGTAATGTTTGGGGAGAAACCATTACGAAAGAAAAATGTTGTGTACTTTTTCAGAAATATCTTTACATTAATTTTTAATGAACATTCTCGCGGGTACACATGGCCAGAAATTCATGCTTTTTGTAGATGGCAATTCATTTGTGGTGTTAAATTCATTGGATTCGTTGCGCTATTTTAGGCTTTGAAAACTGTATAATTACTACTTATTTTTAAGGACATTTTGGTTGATTCTAAAGGAGTGCATCAGATAATTCCAGAGACGAAAAATATAACTAAAATTTTATTTGCCAAGGAAAACTATTTTTCGAATGTTATCAAATACCAATTTGATACAAATGTATTTCTTGAGTATCTCTAGCCACACTTCAAAGTAAAGATTAAATAAAAACCACGTTACCACCTATCGTTCTTTTCTCATCGCTTAGCCTCCATTTTCCATTCCTGTACTGCTTTTGAGCGACTAGCGGTGGTCGGGGGAGTGTTTTCTACCGCCGATGAGGACAAGATAGCGTCCCACTCATCGCCCCGTCGTCGTCCGGACCGCGCGCGAAAATCGGGTGTAATGAGGTCGCGGGACTAGCGGGGACCTCCTCCATCTCCCTCCCTAGCAATCGCCCTTTGTCTCCTTTGCCAAAGCTGTGCTCGACGTGCATCCTTTTTCCATCATTTAAGATAACCATCCCAAAGTCTTGAGAGTTTGGTGCGTGAGATAATTGAGCGATGCAAACGGAACCAGTTTTACGAAGGTTGTCACGGTTTCTTTTTGGGGAGACGACCGAATACTGAAGCTATTTGGCCCATCGACGATCGGTTGGAAGTTATATGCGATTACAATTTTTTTACGAGCAGGAGGATGCGTGGAGAAAAACTCAGCACATTCGTATTCCTGAACTCAGTGACAGACAGTGGATTCAACACTTGATTCTGTCCCATTCAATGGATGTAAAACTGTACTTGAGCGTTTTCCACTCGGCACACATGATACTTGTCAGTACTGAAACTATTTATATCTAAATACTCTGTTACGACCGGTATCTATATTTAAAAAAGAAGTATGTCATGCCTTATGTACAGAATTTCAACCTAAATACATAATGAGAAGTAGCATTTTTATTTTTTAAATAGCGTGTAAATTATTCTATCATTGATCTCATTGCGCTCACGCAACTATATTGCCACATGGGCGTTTTCAATTGACATAATTGGACAATTGATCGGAAAGTAAGAATTAAATCTGAGTACGACCTTTCCACAAAGGATGATGGTAAATTCATAATCAAGCTCAATTAAAATTATTCCAATTGAACTGATATTTTGAGGCGTAATTTCGTTTATCATTTCATTCATTAAGCTATGCATTTTTGCAATCAAAACACAGCAGATAAGGTGAAATTGGTAATGACACAATCTCGAAGGTTGAATGTCTCATTTCCGGAATTTTCTCATTTCCTTTCCGATCGGGCGCTAACCATTCTCGATTCAATCGAAAAATACAAAGGGGCGAAAGACCTGACAGGTGCGATCGATAAGCCATTATGAAATTATGAGGTGATTCCGGACTGCACTCTCTCTCTCTCTCTCATCAGTGAACAAAGAGGAGGAGTAGGAGGTGTGTGGTGATGGTGACGAGCTCTCGGCCGTAGCATCCGGAATTATGTAAATGTTTTGACTACGCTGGAGTCATAGGGCGCGCGCGCGGCGATTCGTGTACCGCGGCTTAAAAGCTTATGAATAAATCAACGAAATGTTCCCCTATGCAAAAGCGTCTGCGTCGATTTCGTATTCGCCCTCCCCCCCCCCCCCCCTTAACCCCTCCGTGTTGGCCCCCGAACGATTTGAACAAATGTGTACACTATTCCGCAAAAGTGGATATATTGGTCAGGATCGAAAAAAAATCCTGGGGCGGAGGTGAAGAGGTAATGCGGTGGGAACGCCAAGGGGGGAGTGGTTGGGTGGCTATGATTGGTTTGGGGTTGGAGATGGGGAGTCTTGTTAGCCGGGAGGTTTCTTTCCGGCCTCCTTGATTCCCCTGCCGAAGCAGATAAAAGTCCGCGCATCTTCGATCTCTCAGTCGGCATACGGCACTCAAACAATGTTTGGAAATCAGGGTTCTCCTAGTCTCTTTAGCCACAATCGAGTGGGTAAGGAGGGTAAGCAAGGAAGATGAGGGCTTGAGGAGTTGTGGGGGGCAGGGGACAAGAGAACTCGCTAGGGGTATGCCGTGGAAGGGGAAGGAGTTTGGAAGGATGAGAGAGCAAGGGTATCCCGTGTAAAACTCCTTCCCCATCCAATTCACCTCCCATCTGATCTTACCCCTATACTTTCCCCCACCCACACTTCGGAGAGAAACCGAAGCTCAGCTAATATTTGCTCCGCGAAAAGATGACACTCATCACTGCTGTTATTTCAACGCCGCCTCGAGGCTCCTGACGAGCATCTGCACGCCACTACCCTCTGAGAACGTACCCCAATCTCCGGAGTCAAGAACCCAGGATTTATCATGCATTCAGATCCGTCGAATCACGGGAAGAACACATTTGAAATATTTGCAGCACTAAACCAAA
Source organism: Pyrrhosoma nymphula (assembly GCA_963573305.1). Lineage (NCBI taxonomy): Eukaryota > Metazoa > Arthropoda > Insecta > Odonata > Coenagrionidae > Pyrrhosoma > Pyrrhosoma nymphula. Next base: position 58,548,708 of record OY754329.1, read on the forward strand.
GAGACTGCTTCAAATAACAAAGCGACTGATGGGAAGGTCCGTGGACAAAAAGTGAAAGATAGGTTTTACTTTTCTCGAATTAGGCCACGTCTTGTGTACGCTGCAAGCATTTGAGATGCAGTTTGGAAATATTTGATTCGCTAACTCGGAAAAATGAATGAAAAAGTCACGGGGTTTTATGTAAAACTACTATGAATTAGTGAAGGTGTGAAAAATCAATGAAAATGACTGGATCGTGAGGAGCTAGGGATTTGGAGGTTACATGCAAATTTAATAGAAACATTCAGATCTCACGAGCTTTCCATCAGTTCAGTTAAGATCAAATTGACACGTGGGATATTATTTGATTGCCATGCTACATCTGTAGAACGAGAATAAAGCAACCTGAGCGGAGTTACATTGCCCGACAGAAAGTTATGAGTTTTCTTTTTTCCAAAGTACCATTTACACCTTCAACAATTATATATCGACCCACCAAATGACGCTAAACTTTTCATCCATTCCATCTCCTAATTTATTCACCCTTTTTCCCTCTCTTTTCATCTCTGCCAAATGCTTTTTCGATGACTCTCATCTACGTCTATGTTGTACCCTGCAAGCCAGTACAATGATGTGTTGGCGAGCCACCATCATTATACTCCACACCAAGCCAACCTAACAGCCAATCACACTGTAGTGCATTTATTTTCCTTTTTACCTATTATACGGTTTAGCTAAATTAATTAACGTATTTGAAAGTAAAATTTACACGCATTACGGTTTCTAACCACCATTTGACTGATGGAGGACATACACTGTCCTCATGCATTAGTAAAAGTACAGTCATACTAAGATTCAAAATGCGCTAAAATAAAAAAAGGCACATAATGCATTAAATAAAATTTGTGTAATATGTAGACATCATTCATTAGTCATGCAATCCGAAGATTGGTTTTACTGCAGCTCTTCATCCATCCTCATCTGATCTTCCCAATCTGAAATGAAGGCATGAAAAGGTATGATAAAACAGGCCATCTAACGTTACCCTTTAATTAATTGACTGATTTGATTGCTAATGGTATTGTCCACAGATTGTACGCCAAAAATATGACATTTTAAACCTTCCTGTCCTGAAATACCTGTTTATGTTATCTGTCTCTTATTCATGCGTGTAATCTAGCCCACCATAGTAGGTAACGGGGAGTTTTTTTATACGTTCTTTACGAATCTCAAGTTAGTGAGCCGTCGTAGTATGTAGACTTGGGCGGAACTATCCTCAATTCCCATAGGTCTTCCTCATCTTCCGTACTCGATACCTCCTTCACTCACCTTCACTCATCTCACATCCACCTTCCATCCAGTGGAAGAGAAAGACGATTCGGAAGTTGGAAGTAAGACGAGGCGTGGGGGATGAGGTGTTGAGGATGAGGGTGGAGGCCTTCGTTTTCGAGAGAGATTGCCTCAAGAGTATATCGATATGATCATGCTCGAGTGTGTGTTGGTGTGTGCTTGGTGTGGCTTGAGGTGGAAAGGAGGAAATCGTCCAGGAATCACGGAAGAGGGAGCATTCCCATGAATATTTTACCTCGGGCTCATGATTAAGGAACAGCGGTGAGGGTTTTGGGGTGGAAGCCCGTAGAGAAGATGGGCGGAAAGCGGTGGTGAGCAGGAGAATGTAGAGATACAAAGGGATAGGGAACGGAGAGAATAGAAAATGGAGAACGTGCAATGTTTTCTTTCCATCACTTTTATGAGAATTTCGTATTTTTAAGTGTATAAAGTACAAATAATTTGTTGACTAACAACTAACTTTGTTTCATGAAAAACCTCTTGTCAAAACTTTTTAGTAAGGTTGGTGGTGTAAAATCACTTCCACATCGAGAATGCCGTGGATGAAATCACATAACGGTATTGTAGCTAGAATTACGCCTCATTTCCATGTGAAACTCAGCTGATTTATCCTAATTTGATGAATTAATCATTTTTATGTCCATGATAGAAGACAGTGAACTGGCATTATGGCAACATGCTTAAATACATGCAGAACGAAGAAGCCAGAGAAACATTTGGTGACGTCAGACTATTGAGATTTCGTTTTTGATCATGTGACTCTTATTTTGCCCTTCTTTTGAAGTGTATTACCCTTTATTAAGCAGTAATATCTGCGGTCGAAGCATAAATAAACTTTTCTATCTACGCTACTCAAACAATTGCAGTTTGTTTAATAAAAAGATTATTTGCTAGACCGTGAAAGATACAACAATCCATTGGGTATTATTTAAGAAACTACGACAAACTAAAAAAAAATAAAGTATTAGACAATTTTCACCTCAAAATATACATATTTGTTGTACGTAATGCACAGTGGAGATGTTAAAATTTTAAATTTAATCGTTCCGTACACCCTATGCATCATTTTTTTAGTCTTGAAGATGTTTGTGAATGCATTGTAAACATCGGTAATGGAATCGAGTATTTTTTGTTATTTTTTACTCGACCTATATCTCGAGATTAGTTGAGGGAAAAAAATGATTTACGTTCCTTTTTTTATTGTAATAAGTGGAGTGGAAGAATGGGACGAATTTTCTTAATAAACTCAAGAGGGGAGAGTAGGGCTCCTGTATGTGGAGTGGTGCCTCACCACCAACCTACCTCACCATCACCCACTTTGGGTGATGGTGAGGCAGGTTGGTTGACTGGAACGGGATGGGGGTAGGCTGGAGAATGGCTTGGGAGGAAGGGGTTTTGGGAAAATAATGGATAGGTGTGTGTGGTGGTGGTTGGGATCCTTTTCTCAGATGACCTGCTTTAGAAGGGCCTCCGGATGCAATGGACGGAAAGCGGTCGGTGGTGGTGGTATGGGTTAACTGATTGGAGAGCAATTTTCTCCCACCAACACCGACGAGGGAGAGGCTTCGAGACAAGGTTTGGAAAAGCTTGCCAGATAATTATTCTAGGGAGGAGGGGGGTTAACACGACGTGCAAAATTAATTTTGGAGGAGTAAATACTCAAAGGTGTCAGAAATTAGCTTTCAAAATTTATGTTCTAGAGTTATGACTTGATTGAACCAAGTCCCGCTGTAATTATGGATTCAACCATTCTGATAGCATGAATGCATTGACAGGAATTAGGTTCCTTGTTCAATTTTATCCGCGCAATTTGAAGTGATGCACCTACTAATTTTTTGTGAGATCCAGTCATTGAAAACCAGGGTTGTTATTCCTGAGCGAATAGGAATAAAACAAATCATAGGCTAAGCTTTTTTATTGCAGTTTGCTTGATACTGTATCATTTGTTTAGTGAAGGCTGCAATTTTTTTGTAACTGTGAAACCTTCATACGTCTTTAACCACAACTCAAGGCTGTTCAACCCATAATATAAGAACACTTTTGGAGTACCTATATCCTTACTTTTAAAAAGAGTTTTTGATGTATCAACTAAGCCATTGATAGTAATAGACCCCTAAGAATCTTGCTAGCATGGTACCCTGTCTCCAAAATTTTTATGCGCTAGTTAAAGTTCAGTGACCATAGCCCCGATACATCAATTTATATAAATGGAATTTATATTTTAGACTTACGACAAAGTTCTTTGCATCCTTGATTTCGAATGTTTTTTCTTTCCCGCGCGCTTATTCCCAGCCTTGACGCTCTATAGTCACGTACAATCCTCAGTCTATAAATACTGACCTAATATCAGGGGTAAAATATTGGATTTATCTAAGATTATAATTTTTATAGTATTTTTTAGACCAATTTGAAAGAATACGGATATTTGGCAAGAACACTCGCTATCCAGCATGCTATTTGGAATAAGTAGGTCTGATGCCTGAGTTTCTTCTTCTAATAACACGACTATAGCACGTTTCCATGAATGTGCCAGCAGTTCAATTTCCACGCTTCATCCACCAGCATGGGCAAACTCAATCTTCTTGTAGAAGTGCAAATAACTCCTTAGAAGTTCCCGCATGAAACGACTTTGCTCACTGGCCGGTCCCCTATTCTACCAAAGAATGAAATCCAATGCATTTCAATAAGTTAGGAAATAATCAGAAACGTACTCACTCAGTGAGTCAGCTTCATCGTGAATGCCGTAGCGCTAGCGTCGTTGATCAGTTCTTCCTCAACTTTGGAGTTAGGTTCTTCTCGTTCAATTAGCTGCAGCGGTAGAAGAAAGCCTGTAGGAATCGGAATTGAGAGAGATACTGAAGTTAGAGGGTCTCATGCATTTTACCCTCTGGTGTAACAAGACACGTACAGCAAATAGCTTTCTAGTTCGTACGAAGCATGGAGTTTATACTCCAGCGAATAGATCTTGAATCCTATTGACTGCAATACACCATATTCCTTTCCGTCTGTTTCAAGGCCACTTTATATCTACATACACTTGTGGTATATCGTTGGTCATTTTATTAAATGCATTATTTCGTTGCATGAAATCCCTTGTGTCAGAAGTATAGGTTAACCAGGAATTATGTTTATTTGACATCAGTAAAAAAATTCTGAAGTGATAATTGCCTCAAAGAAATTTTATACCTAAGTTATAATAAAAAGGTTAACTTAACCAACTTAATTGTTTAATGAATTGTAGATTTTTCATCGAAATTGATGTTTATTAAGACAATAAGAAAGAATAGGAGATATTTGACAGATGCCGAGCCGAAGATAGAAAGTCTGTGAGACGGAAGCGTTCTACATCTGTGAAATATCAGTAGATTTTTTTACCTCCATATCGCTCAACCATTATCGGCAGGCCACCTAAAATAATTGCATTATATTGCTTCACTTACTAGCTTTTGAAATAGTTTGTCCTGAACAAATTAAAGGTTAATTCTGAAATGATTTGCGGTTTATGTTTATAAAAATATATATCTTGATAGTTCTTCGTTCCGCAAGAATTCTCTCTGCGTGAAGTGCTAATGCGTCTCAGTATCGCCACATGTCTATAAGTATAACTTACATAACTATTTATTCTTTTGGGATTGCCAAAAAATACGCCTACGAAGGACGGACGAAAAGTACGCGGCTTTCTTCCCCCATTTCCTTCTCCCACTCTCTGCTGCTCGAGGAAATTTCCTCTCCCGGCCACTCCCCATAGCGGAGCTTTGGTGTTAGAGGATCCGAACTCCCAATGGGAATAACATTTTCAATTGATGCGGCACAACGGATCAGGAGCAAGGGGAAGGAACTAGGTGATAGCGGTGTACGTATGTATCGTACACGTACATGTATATACATGACGGGATGGAGAGAGGGAAGAAACGGTGGGAGACTGAAAAGCTTTCTTGATTCTTTCGGCCCCCACCAACACATCCTGACACTCCGTCCAACATGAGCCCGCATACACCACCCCCTCCCCCACCCACCTTAACGAATTCGATTCCCTTCTGCCCTCCCTTTCTTACCCTCATACCCTTCCTGCCAAACCCTCAGACTTTTTCCTGTACGTCCATTTTTTCCTCTTTCTACCCCACAAGGAAAAAAATCGACGTTCTTTGGGAAGAAATTGATAGGGAATCCTGCGGGATTGTGTTTGAGGTTCGGAATGGATGGGCTGCGAGAAGTTCTGTCGGCTGGTGTGGGAAGGGTGGACGGGGAAGTATGGAGGAGGGAGGTTGCTGGGCGAGGGGGTTTAAAAATAGAATGGTCGCGCCAGGGAGGGTGAGGGTGGGATAATGGCCTTCAGGGTCCCGGGAGAAGAGGCTCGCGTTGAGGGGGAAGACGGTGTAGCATTGAAGGGTGGGAGCGCGGAGCTGAGGACGAGATCGACTCGGGTGTGCGCTGATCGATCGTCGAGTATTAAAAAAAAGCTAGCAATGAATCCAGTAAGAGCCACACCAGACGTATTCTCTTTTCTCTTGTACGCCTGTGTGCGTATGGTGATTATTATATATTGTTCTTATTAGACCAATTGATCCATTAAGAGCAGAAGAGTAGTGATTCAGTTTTTTTCATGATCTATTTAAGTGCGTAAAAATATTTTTATAGGTTTCTGTATTCTATTTTGTGCATGAGTGGTGCGAGTCTATCTTACGTGTTTTTCTACTACCTAGCAGCAATTTGGGGTTTAATTTTTTATCTTTATTATTTAATATGAGCATTATTTTTCATAGAGCGCATAAAATTACATACACAGCAGGGACGAGGCTACATACATCCGATACTAGATAACTAATAGAGGCCACAGAGATGAAAATACTTCAAAGAATATTTGGCACAACACTGTTAGACAGAAAAAGAAGTGAACATGTAAGGAAATCATGTGCAGGAGGAAATAAAAATGACTGGGTACTTTATCGAAAACAAGAATAGAACGAATAGGATGTCAAGCGACAAATTAAAATATCGCAGGAAATAAACTGCCCACAGTTAGAAGAAACGAAAAGGTGGAGTGACAGCTAAAACTAGAGAAGGCTGTAATCGAAGAATAAACAGGCCACAGGAGCCAACTATAATGGAAGAAGATTAAATGAAATGATTATTGAAGATATATTGCTCATTATTGTGAGAAAGTGAGGTTGGCCATGGAAGTAATAAGGGAAACACTGGAATACTTAAAACATTTTAATTTTCTGAGTATTCCTTGTGAGAAAATAGTTATGCTCTAGTTAAAACATTAGGAGAATATTCGGAATACTAGGAGAGAAATAGTACTGGAGAAGGAGTTCGGTTGTAGGAGGCGGATGATGAACAGAGCCTTACGTAAGGCCGTAAGGGAAGTCTGGTAAAGAGTCTGATCAGGAGAGCGGCGTTGTAAGGTGAGGAAAACTGGGCACTAAATAGAAGGTGTATGAGAGTAGATGGGTTGAGGGTGTAAGGTGATGGTATCGAAAAGATGGACATGGTACGATTTATAGAGGAGAAAATGGAGAAGAGCTCAAAATTGTGGGAGATGTTGAGGTAGCTGCCGGGAGATATTAAGAGTAGGCAGACTGAGTGGATGGAGCAGGCCTTGTCGATCGATCACGAAGTATTAAAAGACGCTAGGAATGCATTGCACTCGGGGACTCTAGTCCATTTTTTTTCTGCGTACTTGCTGAGGATATGTCGTCGTTAATTTAACATCTTTTGGGGAGTCTCGCCTATTGCCTCCCTCATCGACTTCCGTAAAATGCACTTGGATACAAATTCCAAGGTTTTATAGGTGCAGATTTCACACTCAAGGCCCAACTCTCTGTAATATGCTACTCTGTGTCATTTCGTCCTTGTGAGGGGAAAAAAGAATAACTTTTACATTTTCAACTCTGAGTCTAGAGTATGTACCGAATTTTGCTTAAATCTAGCAAGAAAAATGTTCCCATACGCACTGTTAATCACTGGGCGAAGTGAAATCGGCGTTTGGAAATATTTCCTTTAAAGACATGGCTAGCCGTTAAAAGTTTCTGCCTTGTCTATCATTTGTGAGCAAGGGTGTAAATTTGACCGTTTTGATCGGCCACCAAACGTTAAAAACGCCACCTCCACGCCAAGTCACCAATTGAGTCCGCGCTGCGCTCGGAAACTCTTTGCTATACTTTTAGGGAGGTCTACTTCCACGAATTTTCTTTCCGTATGAGATCCTACTTTAATCGTGTCCTCTCTGAATTCCCTATACTATGAGTTCACCAGACGGACGGCCAACCGGAAGTTTTATCACATGTCTTATTCATCGCCGTGAGAATTTCGGCTCGGGGGTTGTTACAGTTTTGTTGCTCTGATCCATATTTCGGTGCTCAGATCTATACGCCAAATTCGGAATTTATACCCGAGGTTCGAGTGAACTCATTTGACATGTTCAATAAGTGCTGTGAATTTTGGGAATTTCATATTTATGTCCCTTCTCCCTAGTCCTTCCCTAGTCTCCCTTCATAGTCGGGGACCAGAACTGTGTATCTGGTGTATCTGATACAGTAGCAATATTAATGAATACCTCATTCAGCTGGATTCATTTAATTTAATTCATTTATAATATTTTGAACATTATCTTTTGACCATTATCTTTTATAATATTTTGACCATTCTCCAGCTCTATTTTACTGACTGCTGGTGGTGCACCTATGGATTTGAGTAATTGATTCAAGGAATTCATGTTATTTGGTATTTTTGGGATTACCGTACTCAAAATGTGAGTCTTAAACTGTGTGATAAGGAAAGTACAACTATAGTAGACACATTGCTGTTTTCATTCATCAGTAATATTTCATCTCTTTCTTGTGGCACTGTCATTTTCCTCTCCTTTTTTCTTGAAATCCTTTCCAGCTGTGCTGCTGTTAGCCTAGGTTTGTCTTCACTATCATTCATATTTCGAAGAAGGTACGAAGATTACTCTTGCAAGTTATAACTAAAAATGCCTGATATTTCCTTCTTATCAATTGATGTACCGTTTGTACTGATATTATACTGACTGGAAGCCTTGTTTCGTTTAAATTGATAATTTGATGCAAAGCAAAATGCAAAAGGGGTAGGGTTGAGAAGAGTAAAGTGATAAAGAATAGAATCCAGTGTCTCCGATCGCATGAGCTTCTTCAACAGGCCTTTCATGGTGATACCATTTCCTTATCTAGTTCTATCATATCGTAACTTAGGTACGTGTTCATTTATTTCAAATATTTATATTGAAAAATTCAGTGGAAATTATCGGTAAATCACTCCAAAATTACCAACTACGACTTTAAGCCTTTTGGTAGTGTCAGAAATAAAAGGATTGTAAAAGGCCTCCATATTCCCTGTAGCGGAGCAGCATATGTGTGCAAGAAAGAAAATTTTATCCGGAGAAGTCCAGCGTTAACGTCACTCGATTCCGTCGAAACCTCCCTTTCGGATTTATCCAAAATCGCATTTTCAACAGCCAGGGAATCGTGGGCAGCGAAAGGTAGTGTGACTTGGTGTTTTTCATCCAATCTCGGCGTAAGTTAATTTTCCGTATTTCACACTGGCAGATAGTCTCTTCACCCGACGCAAGAGGAGAAGAGGTAGTATATCAGAGCAGAATTCCCCGTTCACTTATGAGCAGGAACGCTGAAGTCATGTGATATCTTTGTGTGTATTTTATTTCCTCAAGATTTTAGGTGTGTTGTTTCTACTCTTGGAAGTGGTGGGTTCCTATGTGAAAACATTTTTGCTTGTATTCAACCTGATTTATCTAGAATAAAAGAACAAGTTTTCATCAAAATATTCTAAGTGATAACAGGGTACTTCATTTTTCAATCACATAGTAGTTTAGCTGCATTAATTCCTATTTAATGCAAATATATAGGTTTTTTATTGGTACTTATTTGCGGCGTAATTATTGATACATTGTTTTCAAATTAGAATAACCTATTACTGCTCGACTACATAACAATAATCCTCGAGAGTGAGACTACACTAACTATATCTAAATTGCCATTGACTGTTTTTAATGATTCTAATTTAATGCTACCTACCCAACTGTTTAACCTAACTTTAACCCTTAAAGTATATTTTACATCTATGCATCAACAATGTTATTTGGCAAGTAGTCTTTTATTACTCAAGACAATTGAGGGAGAAAAGTTGGCAAATTTAACTCATGCTAGTAGGTAAAATAAATAAATAAATGTTTATCAAAATGTCATTTCTAGCAGACGTTTTCTCTTGGTTTCTCATTTTTTCGCCTCCAGTTCTTTTTCCAGCCTTCTGTTTGCTGCACCCAAAGGCCTCTCTTCCCCAGGGACCCTTGCCCCAATATCCCTATCCACTGTGCTCTGTCGTACCGCTTCTTCCTGTCATCCTTACGACCTAATCCGTAACGACGACTCTCCGCCTTTGCTCTACCGGTTCCAATACTTTTTCGAGACGTCTTCCAGTCGACCTCATTCTTGTGATTGGCGACGATATATCGCTTCGCGTTCGCACCGATATGTCCCACGGTGTTTTAGTTTTTTTATGTTCACTCCGCGGAGTATTTTTAGGAATATTCTTTTATTTTGTAACTCGACACAAAGCTAGCATTGCTTTTGGTCTGTCTATCCGTTCCTTGACCCGCAAGAAACGAATCTCTGGACGTGGTCCACGGAGAGATATGGGATGGAAATTCTCAAGGTTCATACTTTATTTATTTTCAAAGATATTCTCCCGAAAGCATCTATTTACATAGGGTTAAAGATAATCTCTGCCTCGATGCTCATCGCAGTGGACCTAATTAGTAATTCTTCTCGCGCTACCTTACGTATGCCCGGCATACTGGTCATGTTCTCACCATGCTGTTTTCTCTGTAAATAATACGTGTTATACACCTTATTTTGTATTCTGCATTCTGCAGCTTTTAGCATTCCACTGTCACTCACTGTTTACTCCACGCACCTTTCTACATCCCCAGAAATTTTACTTGCCATTTTTGTTTTCCTAACTTAAACCATCTATCTTGTCTCCCTCTTTCTCAAATAAAACACGAATTCTTCATTTACTACTTCATGTTTAGTGTAAGAATGCTTCTAAAGATGAAACATTCCACGCTTTTTCCTTATTTTTAGGTTAAATATTTCAGCTATTTCCATAAATAACTAACCTATTGGCTATATTTTGAGCCCATTTCTTTCTTGTATCTGCTGGTTTTATGGACAGCTGAAATAAATACGAGGATAAATGTTTGAATGCATTGTTCCTTACGGAAAATAAAAAATTGCATTCATTCCCAACCACCCATATAGATAGCCCTCCTACTAGCTTATTTATTTCTATAAATTCATTCAGTGGCCTGTGAATATTGACTGAGTTTCCTAAAATGAATTTTCATGCACTGCTGGTGATTTATAGTCAAACATTATTAAAACGTTATGGTGATGCAGCGTTTACTTGTAATTGCTGCATCACTTTGCAGTTCGTACAAAGCAATAGTTATCCATCTGGGGCATCTAGTAAACATTTGAAGCCAATATGGAGCCAATTACCTGGTGCAGAGCCCGAGAACAATACCTGAATAGTAAACATTTGTTATAACATTTTCTAATACGGATTCGCTGCGAGTAATTTTTTATTGACTTTAATATATTACACCTTATTTTGGTACTGATCATTGAAGCCTAGGCTGTAAATAAAACGTAAATATAATGTTCCCTAATCCAATAACTTGCTTATAAAATTTCACGTTCAAGTCTACGCTAAAAACGAATGTGAAAGTGTTTCTGTTAGTTTTGTTCCCCGCAAGAAGAATACTAAATTGAGATACGTGACATTTATGGCTACCTCCCTCTACGCAGGGTGAAAATCTATAGGTGTATGCCGTGTCGATCCTTTATGTCTCTTTTATCACCATTTTTTATCGCCCAGTTTTTCATATCTTCTTAAACCTTTACCGCCACCTTAACTCAGCCCTGCTTTGCGTCCTGTAAACATTTATGCCCCATTTACATGTGTGAAAGCAGAGATATGGAAAGGGTTTTGCAGTTACGCTGGCATTTCACGCCGATTACTCTGGCTTCCCCTGTTATTAGAAGCTGATAATGTAGCTAGGTACGTCATTGTTCTGAGCCATGGTAGTTGTCAATGGATAGTTGCTAACTATTGAAAGCCTAAAGATTTACAAGAGTAATTTTTTTTCTATGGGTCAAACTTCATTGTTTCAAATATATGGATATGTTACACTGTGTCTCTAAAAAAATCTTTTAAAAGATGAATATAATGCACAAGGAATGATTTGCATCAACCCAAGGAATCGATTCAATTTTTACTATTCCAAAACAGTCTAATAACTGGAAACAAAAGTAGTCAAAAAGTAGTTAACCTTCCGTGCTCCGTATAATTATCGATTAATAACTAAGAGGTGTGACTAGATTGCTCTTTATATTTAAAAAAAATACATGTTAGAAGACCGTAAAAATAGGTTGAAATAATATTAAGCTGTGGGGTTACTCACGAATATGAATATGAGTTTAACCTTTTACTTGATGATACATTTTTCAGGAATGTTCACATTATCTATTTTTCACTTATTTTCTGATGTTACCAGAAACTGTACGGAACATTAAAGTTTCGCAACTAATGGCTTAATTGTAAGTATAAAATCCGAATATTCTTGCGAAATTGAGTGGAATGTAATAATAACACTGCATGCATGCATAATGCATAATGAAAAAATAACACTTGCTATTTTTCACAATAATAACATTGAAATCCAGATCAGATGAAGATGGTGTATCAGCGTTGAAACCAGGATCGGAAGTAAATATTAATTTTGTTGGAAAAAATCTCGTGTTATTTCTTCATTAATTTTAAGTCTTAGTTCCATTTTTAATAATTTTACTAGGGAATGTTTCTTTTTTATAAATTATTTCTTTAGGGGATGACTCAGTGAAACTATTGTTTTTTTAAGAAACATGGTAATCTAAGATATTACTAATTACTGCTAAAAATGGTCTACAGAGCTTGATTTCTCGTCCAGCCATAAGGCAGAAATAGGTTTCTTCGAATTCCCGTTTAATCTTTCCTATAGATTTTAACAAGTGTAAACTTTGGATAGTTAAAATGTGAGGTAACTTTGTGTAGGCACTTAATACATTCATCTACTGACTTAAAAACGATTTAACCATATTGATTTTCTGATCAAAATGGGTGAAAGACCATGAAAAAATAAAACAGAAGCTGTGAGTTTGATTGTGAATAAAAATCTGTTTTATCGTTTTTCCACGTGAGTGAAAATCCAAACGGAACTGGCTATTTAAAATTTAATGACTATCTTCGTTTCACTCTTCTCTCTCGTGGGTTTGTCTATCAGTGGTAAGGATACACGAATTCAGGGGTCTCTGATTTTGTCACTCTGAATAATTTATTGGTGCGGTTTTGGGGTCGTGGTTCATCGGTTTGCCACCCCTAATTTTTAAAACACCAGTTAATATTTGGATTTAAAGTGGGCGATAAATTGTAATTTCCCGTTTTTTATTGCCACATTAAAAATCGTGCTTGGATAAGGAGACTTAATTAATGGGATAGCTTTGACATTTCTCTCCCCAAACCCTCTTTCAATCTTTCCTCGTTCGGCAATGCATCAAAATATAAATGATTATTAAATTATAATTTTACGGCCGCGATGGGTGTCGGTGGATAAATTACTCCGTCTGTCTACAACGCTAAGATTATTGATCGTAGGTGGTGATTAATTAAACGTGGGATCAAATGAATATGATTGGCTTCGAATATTTTTAGCAGTTTAATCAGGACAAATTGATACATTACGACAGTGCAATCACGAGTATAATCCCGTCCATTCGTTCACGGGAATTCTGGAATTGTTTTACATTAACTCCAAACCTGGGGCAAATCCGCAATAAAAACTGATTTTGACACGCAACACCATATACGATCAAGCGCATGAATATGCCAATGCTAATGCCATATGTTGCTCGTTAATGTCTCTTTCTTCTGAATTATTGAGGACATTTGAAGGGTTTTCAGAGACCACGGCCTCATGTTAATGAGCCTGATATATTGTGAGTTATTTCGCGTACAACTTAGCTGGTAATAGCATCAAAATGTTTTCCGAGTTTTAGTTCAACAAGTCCCCATCAACAAAACCTATATTTTTAACAAATTTTCCAATATGTTAGAGGGGCTTGCTTGAAGATAAAAGTTATTTGAAATGGGAAATTTTATAATGAAGACATTTTCTCAATGAGAAACTTAGTTCATAATCTATCAAACGAGTCAATTTTCATCGAAACATTTTTCTGCGAATTCAAACATAATATTTTCTGTTGTCCGTGGATTTTTAAACACATGTTAATGTTTGATTGAGATGGACGCTATTATTTAAATTCTTTAAAGAAAAACCCTTTCATGCTTACAAGTGACCAATTACTTCTCGCGTTACACAGGCCAAATGTATCCACTAGATCAGGGGGGTTATTTTGTAGTATCACCTTTTGTATGACTCTTTGTGGGAAGGCTAGGAGATCCGTTTCGCTCTCATAATGATCGACTCACGATCGGCCAAGGTCCGATGTTGGCTCCATTTCACGTTCCTAACGACAGGTGAGATGGAACTAATGAAATGCGGATCCAAATGAAACGGATCAAGAGTCGAAAGATACGGATCAAGAGTCGAAAGAGCGTATGAATCAGAGAAATAGACCGGCAGTTCATCACTTGAGAGCCGAAGATGGTCACGCCGCCTGAGTGGCGGAGTTGAACAACGAAAATTGACGTAATTTTCCACATTTTATGACGTATTCTCACTTAAGTGATATTACAAAATAACCCCCCAGTGATGGGCAAACTACGGACCGCGCGACATTATTCCTAATCTAACGAATAAAAAGGAATACAGACAATAAGAAAAATAAATATTTTCCTCTTTTTTCTTCTCTTTAGTTTTATATCAGTGACGACATACACATTTATTGACTTATCCTAGATATTGTAATGTTATATTGAGAGTGAGTGACACCGGCTGCTTGCAACTTTGGGCGCGTTCCGAAATTCGTTATCAGTACTGCTGCTTGTGCTGCCGTAAAACGGTACGTGAAGCTGTACTGTCGCTGCTTTAGTAGACTGAAATTCGGAACGGTCGGCAGTGGCTTGAAATGCAATATGACCGAATTGCGTGGTGATTTATTATAAGTGATCTTTCAATGAGTTAATTCTTAATGCTAATTATAATGCCATTGATAAAGAGCATTGTAATTAAATGCTAATTTCCATTGCCTTGCTACTTAATACTAATTGGTACCTTTCTCTGGTGAGAATAAAATAAATTCGCGTCAACTACACGAGCATGGAGAAAAAACTGTTTTATTAAACAAATCTCCGTTATAATTAACATTATCGAATTTAAAATAAGCGTCTTGGGCTTAGAAATAAGTTTTCGAATATATTTTTCAAACCCTGATTTTCATCATGGCCAGTTGTACGAAGCGATTCTAAGAGTGATATCGAAAATTAGGTAAAGATATGCGGGTTGTTGAGGGTTCCATCGTAGAATATTTTCACTAACAATTAGATTTATCTATGCAGCAAATGACGTTTGCCGATATATTCCCATTCTGCATGCCGATATAATGATAAGTTACCATTGTAGTAAGAGGCTGTATAATTACTTGCACCACATTGTTCATGACACTAAAATAATTTTTGGTAATTTCACTCGTCGCTTTCATTCGCAAATATAATTGCTTCTCTACTTGTATCACTTGTGATGTTCTTCACTCCCTCATCATTTCATTAACGCTTTTATTCTAGTGAAATTTTTACCGGTACGATTAGAGGTAGCTGCTTAACAAATAAATGCTTTTTATAAATAATTATAGTCACTTTCCAAGGTTGAATACAATAACCCCGTTGATGACGGAAAAGCTTAAGAGTTTCGAAGATAGTCTGTAAAGACTTCATGGTGAATTTGAACGAAGATTTGAAGACTTCAGTGCCATTGAAAAAGACTTTGAAATTTTCAGCATGCCTTTTAATGTGAACTATGAATCAGTGAAATCCGACTTGTAACTTGAATTGATAGAATTACGATGTAACACTCAACTCAAACAATTGTTTCTTAATGTTCCAAAATTAGAGTTCTAAAAGTCCTTGTCTGAAATTCCACTTTCCCAAATCTGGTATCACATGCCCAGAAAGTTACTGCTATGTTTGCTTCATCATATATATGTGAACAGGTGTTTTCTACAATGAAACTTCGAAAGAGTTGCCTTAGAAACAGACTGAAAGATGAGCATTTAACTTCTCTTCTAAGAATAAGTGCATCCCAGTTCGATCCAAATTATGAGAATTATTTAGAAATGCAGTCACAGTTTCGTTCATTACATTCTCCTTCATAATTTTTCAGTCATTAATAGGACTTATTATTACAAAAAACACAAGAATGTTGTATAATATATCATTTAAATTTTTAACACATTATATTGGCCCGCCTTAAGTTTTTTTTCCTTTCCTTTGGTCCCCGCTTAAAAAAGTTTACCCATCATTGCACCAGATGCATCAGGATCCATTCGATTTCCTTGGAGCAAAGGCAATTCGAAATAATGAAGAAAATGAATGGTTTAAAACGTGCATGTCAGTCACCACTAACGGAGAAATTTAAAATTTTTCATATCTTTTCATATCAAAATTTCAGATAGCATTAATGTGACAATATTAAGAAACTGCAAAGTTTTAAGGACGCTTTTAGGTATGATTAGCTTTCAGTGACTAATTGACTTGTTTTCAGGGACCATCGAACCATCCTTTCAATGAACCTTGAAGAAGAAATATTAGAATGAACCCCTACTAATTAATGACCTTCGCGAGGGCCTTTATTTCTCATGATCTGATACATTCCTCTTTTATTTGATATACTCACGCTTGTCGTTTGCGATGTCATGATCCACTTAAACTCCAAAAAGTCTGGGAATCACATTGCATGGATCCGTGTTTTTAGGCCTCGCACTGCATATGTATTCATGGTAACAAGAGGAAGCTTCCAGCTCCATGGCGTTCTAATACGTTTGCTGAGAGGATAACGTCGCTCCCTTCGCTTATTCGACGCGGAAGCACGGGAGAGTATAGAAGTCACCCCGGATCCCGCTTGCAAAACATCGCTTCTCTTATAGTCTACGGCAGAGTATTATTGCGACTACGGCCGCTGCCGCCGCTCTGAATGTCGCTAGAGGACGCGACGGTGTCGTGCAGCAGCAAACTCATTCCCGACGTTCCGTAGCGCAAGTGTCCTATTCACTCGCGTACTGGAGTAGCTGTAGCAGCAAAGCGGACTCTTATTTTTTTCTCCTCTAAGAAAAAAATTAGGAGGGAAATAGCTACACAGTTCTCAAGCAGAAACTCGAAGCCTGCCGATTTGGTCTCGCATGCATGACGCCATTCGCCGGGATATCCCAGGGAAGGAGCAAGGGCTTTTCCTCGTCACTCACTCTTCCTACAAGCAGAGCTGGCTTCGCTCAGGAGCATTTTCAAGTGGAAGAAAAACGTTGCCATGCATTTGCATATTTCCAGTTACTGCGGATTTCATTTTACAGTTCTTTCGATCCTCCGAGTCCTTGTATTATATTGTAGTTCTTGTATGTAATACCTTCAGATTACGATTATGTTCCGGACAGTCCCTGTTTTTGATGCGGTACATGGAGCGCATTGGAACTTTCCCTTGTTATAAATTGTTTTGCTAACGTTTATCGTGCAAAAACTACCAAAATTACTGGAGACAATAAAACTAAAAACCAATTGAACCTTCGGGGGTTCATCTATCAAATTCTTTGCAGTCTCTCAGAATTCATAGTGTCAAAACATTTTTCATGTTAGATGAAGTTCCATGCCTCCCATGTTCTGAGTTATTTCCATTCATCCTAAATTGGTTCCTGTCAGCTGCATAGGATTGAATGGCAGTCATAATAAATTCTCATGTGGTCCTATCGATCCCTTATTCTTACAGTTCAATGCCGTTCCATGGTAAAGCTTTCACACATCTAATCAAATTAATTTAAAATTCACAATTGGCTGGCCTATTAATGTCACGGTTATTGATGCTTCTTTACTTGAATTTTTTTAAAGCCCACGCACTCTATATATCCAAATCTCCTCGTTAGTGCTGGCTAACCTTTCCTCTTTCATTCGTGGAGCATTTCTGGGAACCGAAAATACAGAGACTAAATCTTACAAAAAAATGTTGTCATTTTATTTTGTGTTGATTGTATATCTAAATGCCCTCTATTTACGCAAGCTCACCGAAAACCCATATTTCATTTTCGCAGCTGATCACCCGTAAGCTCTATGGATCAATTTTGACATACCGTAGAAAATATGAGTATCACCTTTCATTCTTGCGGAGAGACAGTGAATGAATCTAATATATAATGAATGAATATGAAATAATTTTGTAATAAAATATGGGTACTGAATCAACTCAACTGTCCAGTAATTAGCAAATTATTTCAAATACCCGAGCTTATGTGATTTAGAACGCGGATGATTTGGATTAGAATTGATCGTCAGCTCGAGGTATAAAGTCGCAAGGATAATAGAATTCGTATACTGATCTGTAATTATAGTACCTTTGGTAGCATATAGTCTTACTCTTGCATTATATTAGGCTACAATACATTTATTTTTTAACGAAGTGTGCGAATAGGTGGGCTTTTCTCCCGGGTTCAGACTCACGTAGTGACTAGGCAACCAACCACCTTAAGACCCAATTCACACCCCTGGACCAATTATTCTCTCTCCTGACCCTCTTCCTCGCTTCATTTCGTGTTCCAAATCGCGCAAACATCTCCACGTGAGAACTCTCTTATTACGAACACTATCTCTTTCTCCCTCTCTCTCATTCTCAGACACTCCATCTCTTCCAAATGGTTCCTCCTTTACGACCCTGAGGCCCTCTCCTCCGATGAAGATTTTCTGGCCCTTTCAACCCCCGTGGCCTATATCCCCCCTCTTAACCGTGTTCCCGACCACCTCTCTCCACTTCTATCTTTCCCTCCCTCCCTCCCTCTGGTTCGGAACGTTCTTATATCCAACCCTACGATTAGCGCCTCGGCCGTTTACGGGCTGCCGGCTTAATCAATTCCCCTTAAAACCTTTTTCTCCTCCTATTTCTCCTACCATCCCTCGATTCTTTATCCACCTCTGTCCTCCTCTTAAGTGCCTCTCCTCGTTTGCTTCATTTGTTTCTTATCCTTTCGTGAGAGCCGATATTAGTCGCATCTCTTTTCATCCTCTTTCCATCCCCTCTACATCTTAAAAATTGTTTAATTGGTTTTTCGTCTTGCTCGCTGATGTCTGGGCGAAGTTACCTGAAGGAAAGATAATGCCTTAAATTCTTGTATGTAGTTTTATAGGATCAGGAAATCTTGGGGACAGTATTGAGAAGATGAGTGATGACTGATGTTAGTTAGTTAATTCGTTGACCGAAGTTTAAAGCTGAATATTTTTTCTGAGTTATGCAGTCCCCACTATAAGCATTTATAAATTACGAGCACATCAAGTTTTGACTTATAAAGCATTAGATCCTACCTGACTAATATCAATAACTATAAAATATGTAACTAAATAATCACAGCTTAGACTTCCTTCTACTTAATCCTCGTTTTTCTGAAATTAGTATCTTCTTATCATCTGTCAATATTACCTTGTGCATCGAATCTGACGACAACTCTTCCTTTATGTAGCCATGGACATTCAATTTGTGTCTCTCCGAGCAATATATTCACACCCGTCGCAGTACTAATGTTTTTCATGTGCAAAACGTGTTATTGAAAGAATTAATGATCCTTCTCTGCCAAATAAAACTGAATAAAAAAGGCCAACCGCTTGCATAGAAAATTTCTCTATTCATTGCCTTGTAATCTCGTCTCTGGTGGAAATGTTATTGTCACTAGATTTTGATATTTACGAAATTGAATTAATGCTCCGAAATTTCTTTCGAGCAATGCAAACATTTTTTCAGCTTGGGTCCGATAGCATACTTGAAAATTGAATAATATTCAATATATTGAATTTGTTTTTTTCCTATTCACTTGAAGCAATTCCTTCTTATTTTGTGGATAATTAATATCCATAATCCCTTTTAGTCTTAGCATTTATAAGCAAGCACAATCCCGTGAGCTTCAATTATTCGAGTGGGAAGCGAAATTGATCTATTTTCATATACCCTGCTGTTTAATGGCCACATCTTTTATAAAAGAGTGCATTATGATTGAGCTGATATTTTGTTTAGTCCATTCAGAACGTGAATAAATATATGAAAACGACAGATTACCCTGTGCCACAAAAAAATCACAGCATCAACTGCATTATTCAACCTTCACGCATAATTAACGCCTCATTTCCATTATCGATTCACGTGCAGCGGAAGCGGAAATATTATATTCCGGAATGGCATCCTGATGGATATTATGAGAGAAAATCAAAGGTAGATCTGGTTAATATTATGCGGAATTAATTCGAAGACTGCAATCACAAAAACCATTAATTAGCTTCAAATTTCATTTTTTAAACTGGAAATATGTATTCATCATTACGAGTAGCTAAACTGCCAGTTTTGCAAGTCAAAATGAATGATCAGATTCATTTCATTTTTTAATTTCGAATGCTAATTTGTTCGCTATGATGTTTGCGTTCTTTTGCCTACCATTGGCGTTCTATCTACACAACTGACATGAAAATTATCATTGTATTTTAATTTTACGTGAAGATGACGTTAGTTTTGCGTGGGTAAAAATTACGCATGATATTATATTTAGCCTTTAAATTTTTATAAACTCCGGTAGGGCCGATGTTCTAACTATCGTCAAAGAATTATTTTTCATGAATGAGGAGGAATTTCATTTGTTGTTTTCTCAAACTGGGTCGACCAATGCAAAGTTTTCTCTTCTCCGATAAATCTAGCTAAATGATGGACAAAATCAATTTTTATATGTTATAGAGGTAAATATAAACATTGCCATTAATGCAAATATTTTGAATGCTCTGATAATAATAATGGTCCGGTAAATTATTTGGTGAATTTCAATGAATATAGTTTTTTGGTTGACTTCCCTGCCTTCCGAATTAAATTTCAACATCGAATCGCTGTATTTTTTAACCTGTTATTTATAGTTCACCTCATGCGCTGTGTTCTGCAGTTCCATTTATTTGCAACAACGTTTTCCCTGGAGCTACAGCACTCCGATGCAAATGCTCCATAAAGTCTCATGTAGGATTCATGTTGCCTTTTACCGCACGAGATTTCGACAAGAAAAAAGAATCAGGAATATATTTTTACCTAAATGGATATGCAGGTGGTCATTACAGTGGGAGAAAATCAATGGAGAGATTTTTACGAGTTTACGCGCTTGAAATTTTAGAAACGTTCCTCTACCTTCATTCAACTTTTATATTTATTACGTCAAGGGCCGCTGGAATTTTTTTTCACAGCTATTAAGCTCACGTTTTTACAAATTGATTATATAAAAGGTCCATGGCGCACACGTTTTAGTATGAACCCCTTCCGCTAACTCGTAAAAACCAAACTTCGTTTTTCTGCTGCAGCTCAACCACACGCTCCTTTGATCCGTTTAGTTTTTTAGTTCCCCGACCCTCCGTCCCCGTGCGCGTGCATCCGCTGGCCCCACCGTAGCGCGGGGTTGTGGGTTCAATGCTGCCGCTCACGGGAAAGGCTCAGCGAGCCGGAAACGCCGAATTCCATCACTTGAAACCTGAGAGAGCGAGCCGCCATAAACTTTAATCCTACGTAACCACGCGTCCATGTATTTAGTATCAATCACATACCTACGACTCCGGTCCACGGAAACTGCCCCTTTCCGATCCAATGGACTATCCCGTTCCCCTCCCAAGCCTTCCTCTCCCTTTCCACCCCTATCTACTCCAACCTAACTTGTCTGCCACGTCAGTCTCCCCCCCGTATCTTTCCTTCCACCTTACCCATCCCCAACACAACCAACCAAACCCATCCCCAACACATCCCCAACCTTAGCACCCTCCCCCAAAGAGAGAAAATAAAAAAATATGTGTGTGTGTGTGTATATATATATATATATATATATATATATATAAATGGAGAAAATGATTTATTAGAACCACTTCATCCAGCGGTCATCTATTTTGCAAGACTTTATGGCTCGTAAATTGTTGATGATTTATTTTTCCGCCTGTCCTCGTAAATCTGTATTTTTTCATTTATTTTTTTTCTCTCTCTTCTCTTCGTTGTGTGCTCCGGGGCTCACCTCCACGAAAAACTATTCCTCTTTATCACAATTTCACCGCGGTCCCCTTTCCCCTTTGCTTTTACTCCTTCTGCTCCTCAAACACACTTATCCTCCTGACCTCCTTTCCCACTTCTCCGCGTTCTATCCCTTTCGCATTCCATCTCTGTATCCCTTGCTCTCTTCTCCTATCACCCACGCATACCCCCTGTTTTATTCTGTAAGTATGCGTATTTTCTTAATTATATCTCCTCGCTCAACTCTGTCATCGTCCTTAGTCATTTCATTTCCCCTCCAGCTAACGACCTTCCTTAATTTACCGAGCATTGCCTTGATGCAATGGCTAGAGAACTGACTTCCCTTCCTTAGGCTCTAGGTTTGATTTCCGATGGCGGTGGAGTCAATGTGCCTGTATAATCCATTAAATTTTTCGCATGAAAACTTCATATGCTGAAGGTCCTTTAACGGAGGCTTAAATAAATATTCCATTAAGCGTTTTTCAGATTCCTACTCCTCTGCCTTCCTAATACATTTCTTTAAAACTTTTATGAAACCACTCACGTGTCTAAAATTACGTTTCATCACCATTTCTATTCATTTTTAATGCTTTTAGAGAATAAAATTAATGCTTTTGCGAAGTTTTTGCACCTTAGAAATAGCTGGTTAAACGGTACCTAATGCATTTTGTTCATTTCGTAGAGTGAAACCTAATTATAAATTAATTAAGTATTCTATTTCATTTCCTTGCCCTCATTTTCAAAATTCTCCGCTTCTCTTTCCCATTAGAAGCCTTATCTGGAATAACTAGACAACGTGAACTCATAGGTTTCTTGGTTTTTCACCGCGTTCGAACTTTGTTGATGACGACAGTTTCGCTGGTATTCCAACCAGCATCCTCAGGGTGAGTTGCCGGTTTGAGATTTTGGCCGCCGTAAACAGGACATCTTTGACGTATTTTTTATGTAGACAATTCTATTTTCCACAAAAAACTGTTTACGACTCAATATTTTAAGTACTTCAAATTTATTGATCTGTTTTCCAATCGATCTCCAGTACGTTGCCTCAAAAAGAGTAACATTTACAAGATTTAATCCGTATGAACTATGAGATTTCTTGTTTTATTTTCAATTTTACTTCCGTATACGTCGGATACACGATTGAAGTATTGAGCCAACGATCGCTGTTCATTTGCGCTTCGCTACGATTTCCGTTTCGCCACACATGCATGCTTCTTCCAGTGAAGATAGTTTATTGCTTGTGCTATAGCTTCTCCTGGATGCTTTTCTCAGTCTATATTGACTCCTCTCCATCCATATATCACAGTTTAGTACTCCAGGAATGTATATGGTTACATAAATTCTGAAATAATTTTTTTAACAATTTATTCTACTCGCATGAAAAAGAGACCATTTCTTCCATTTTTTATGTAAACCATTCTGGTCTCTCGTTCACTTTGGACCAGAACATTACAATTATAATTTACTCCTTGACGTTAAGGTCTTCTTCCTTGATCTAATCGTTATCTTTTTCTCATGGTGTTCCTGGTATTGGAATATTATTTTTGGCAGTGGTAAATAACTACTCAATCATGCATTTTTTTGGTATGGTTGTACAACTTAATCACTATCTATACCACGTTCTTCCTGTAATTAAACATCCCTGGAAATTACTTCTATGGGCTACTTTTTCCGCTTCGTGGATAGCTTTATTTAATATTAATGTACGATATTTGTCATTTTCCTTCTTACTCCTTTTTCCACAGTCCATGTTTGTTTAGTATCGCAGTTTTGATAGTAAAAATTCTAAATTACTAAGTTAATGCATGAATAGCGGTAGCTGACTTTGAAGATTTTGGAGAAGGAAAAATCATTTGGGTTCACTTATCCATTGAATGAGTTCATAGTAACCTCATTTTCCATTATCTCGAAGAATGCTGCTGATGGATAGCTATGTCAATGATGGCTTCTGTAATAGACACAGCATGTGAAACGGTTGTAACGCTTCACAAAGCCACGCTGACATACAGCCTAAAATTTACCTACTTATTAATGCCGAGGATTTAGAAGAAATCATGAATATATTACTCCAATGCTTTACCTGCATCGGTGAATCGTGGAGTAAATCATCTTGGCATTTCCTGGAATGCGTAGGTGAAAGCCCTCATCAATTCCTCAAAGGCAAAGGTTGAGAGTTTCATCAGTGGTTAAAATAATTGAGGTGAGGTCTCTTTCCTGCTTGAATAGGTTTAGTGATTTATTCTGTTATTATTTTGAAGGATAAATTCGCATTCCAGCGACGGCTTATATTCCACTGCTTTTCAGAACCGTTCTTGAGCAATATCTTGTCAGCGATTTAAGAGATTACCAGATAGCTATAATTATGAAATAATAATAATATCATATCGTAAATACAATGCGTCAAACTGTAGATATCACCTTGGCTCTCTTTATCAGGAACAGTTTGAATTAGCTGCCACACGCTTGGGAATAGGGCAATACATCGTGTGCACGGACCCACTAGTATCTCTTCACGCTTGAATAGCTACATCCAATCTATGATGACTACAACTACCCTCTCAGTATTCTTCGTTTGAGATACTAGAGGTATTGAGTATTGAACCATGTAGAAAAGTATGTTTCGGCCATTGAAACAATTCTCAGCCATTTTATGTCATATTTAAATTAAACTAGCGTTTTTAACTAGCGTCCAGCCTACTTGATAATTACTTCAATTTTAGTTATGAATATGATTAAAAGATTCTATTATCGAGATTAAATTTAGACTGAAAATTTATTTCATGACTATTTATAATCAAATACCTACTGGCTGGTGAAATATATTTAAAGAATTTTGAAGCGACCTTTGTCGTTGAAGCTTCCTTGTTTTTCCCATTTCCAATCTTCATGTGATTCACTCTTTTCTTCATCTGAGTCAGACAACTGTCAGCTTCATTTTCAGGTTATGTTACGGACCTCACTTCTGCACGCATACCAATTCACCCCAGTGAGTCCCCTTCATATAATATTTTTCCTTCTCTCCAACTTCCTCATTTTACCTCTCAGCCCAACGCTGACAGTGTTTTCAGCCCCTCAGCCGCACAACCAGCCGGCTTTCTCCCTTCCCCATCGCACATCTCGACCATTTGTTTCTCTTGCTAAAAAAATGAAAATAATGTCCCAAAAACATGGCCCTTTTTCACCTGCCTCGTGATCTCTCCCGGGGACTCGTGCTACCATTGTGGTTTCCTTTGTGAGAAGCCTCTTCCTATTCGTCCTAGCCCTCTCAGTCCTTTCAAGACGCGACACTTTCTCCCAGATCTTCCATCTTCCACCGGGATGCTTATTCCCTTCTTATGAGTTCGCTGTTTGACGTCGCTCTCCACGCTGGTCGCCGCAGCTGCGCCTAGGAAAAAGAACGTTTCTCCCTTAGAGTCTCTGTTCAAAGTAATCATTTACTTTTTTTTCCTGATATTTACAATATTTCACATTCTATAGTGTTATATTTACATTCTATACAGTCCAACAAGTACCCTGTTTTAGGAAGAATTTCCTCTTATAGTTAGATTTTATATGATTTAAATTATGTTATTAATAGTGTAGTGAGTTTCTACAGATTGTTTGGAGTGACATGAGTTTAATTAATGCATTGGAACATTTTCTCTCCGTGATGGCCTGTGGTCCGGCATTTTTGCGTTGCATGGGGGGAAACTGGCCAATCCTCTCGTTGACCGCCCTGTGTTGGGATGAGTCGATGAATTGTTGAGGATGAATTTCATACAAACTCTCCTTTCTGTGTTTCTGGCTGAATACATGATTACGAATATTGATATATAATTATTCAGTTCTACATACATACAATCACCGAGTATGCCTTACTGTTTTTGGTTAGCACTTTCTGGAACCCCTCTTGTCGTGCAAAGGACGTGGGCACTGAATCACTCTACATCCAAATTTGAATTTGCCAGATTTTTATTAAAGTTCATCTGTACACTATCCTTCCGTTCCTCCTTCGTTTTTGTGACATTCATGCATTTCTCAGCACAAAGGTGTAACAGTTGTTTTGGAAGACTTGTATGTTAAGTCATCCAACTGCTAAGTTCGTTTCGAAACATCCCACTTAAGATCCTAATTTTAAAGCGATCCCAGACAACACCCATGCCCCTGCCGGGATTCTTATCTGCAATCTTTTAAGTGCCAGGCCGGCGCGTCACCGATCTGCTAGCTCTTAAAGTAATGAAAAGTTTCATCTAAGTCTACATAGCTATACATTACTCTCTGAGACGCTGCTAGGGCGTGTGGCAGGAGATGCATTGACACCAGCAATGAAAAAGGAGTGAATTGTGAAAAGAAAGTCGAAGAGGGAAAGGACGAACGTGAGTAGTACGTTAACGGTCTGTCTTAGTGTCCCTCACCGACTCGTGATCAATAATGGTGCGTGTGAAGAGGGAATTTCTGTGCCTAATGTGTTTAGTGGTTTCTTTCTGGTTTGTTATATTTGGGAATTTTTGATCGGCAGTTCCACTTTCTAATATCCCACTCTCATCCACTTTGTCTCTCCACTCGCACTTCTTTGTCCCTTCTCTCCCGCCTTTCCTTTACCAAACCCCAAACAGCGCTAACATATTCTCTCATCACGTCAACCCCAAAGCCTTCTCAGCCCTCCTCCAGCCTATGTCTCCACACCACGCACCGCTTCCCTCCTTGGCAAGCTTCGGTCTCGCAGGAGGAATCCCCGCTTTATCTCCGTCGACGCACTAGAAGGTCGCGTGCTCGCCCTTACCCTTCTCCCCTCCCCCTTGCTATCAATCTCTTGCGTGGCACACGCATAAATTCCCCACCTATCACGCCAGGTTAACCCGCCTGCTGCTCGCACATACACACACTGTGTGAGAGGCATGCTCTCGAAGCTCCCTCGCCTTCCTAACGCCACCACTTCGTGCCCGCAAAACCATTCTGCCCTTCTCTCTTCTTTTTCGCCTTCCCCGTTGTCCCATCGAGTCGAGACTATGAGCGGGAAAAAAAGGCGAAGACCCTCTCTAATGTGTTCTCCCGCGCGAAGAACGTGTCCCCCAAAAATCAACCAATGTGTTACGTTTTATTCGGGGTGCATAAATCAGGTCCCTTTTAACGCATGTGTTTTTTTTACCCTCCGTCCGGGGGTTTTCTTGGGAGGATAACGTTGCCGGTTTCGTGGAATAAAGGAGTGAATTTACGCATGCCACTAAACGAATTTCATCCTGAGGATCCTTTTGGTTTTTAAGGAGCCTTAGGTACAAGTATTACATAAGGCGAATTTGATCTCTTTTTAACCCCTCTTTAAAGACAACGTAAGATATCATGAACCCAGCATTACGTAAGTTTTCTTAGATTTTTCGTATTTGTGTATATGTAAACGTTTACATCAACCAGTGTTTTCTGCAATTTTTGCTGAATATGGGAATATTGAGCTCAATGCATTGAACGTTTTTTGGAACTGTGAGACAATATTTGTTAGTTGCTTTTCAGTGGCGAGGGGCCATGTGGTCAAATGTAAAGGAGAAAAATCACGTGCTGCTTGAAGTGTTGCAAACAAAGATTTGTCGTGCGACGGTGGTTCCAAAAGTGATACAATATGATCTCATGAAGAACGCTAAATTCTTACGCAAGATTATCTTTAACCCCTAAACCCTTACCTTTAACCCCTAAACCTCATGGTTCTGAGTGAGACGATGTAAGAAGAGCCCATCTGCCAGGAACGTCTTACGCAATGCTTGAATGGTTTAATGGCAATTTTTAATGGAAAGTATTTTGAAAGGTTATTTATATGTGAGCATGCCTAGTTGGAAATTTGGAAAAACGGAAATACTAAGAGTACCTAAATTTAAGTTAAAAGAGTGGGATGAAGAACATATTAATAAGCCTCTAGTGAGAAGCTGGAGGAATGGGCTTTTACAATGAACCCTCCGAAAAGTTATTTTTCACACTAGATGATGGCTTTCTTTCATACATTTTTAGAATTCAGCATCTTGTTGCAGAAAACAAAAGTATTTCCCTATTTTTATGCATACTTATCAGTATTTTAGGAATTTTATTCTTGGTTGTATAATGTGCTCTACCTTAGCTTTCGAACAATAACTGAAATCGGTGAACGTTCTTTAATTGTCTTTTATTTGAGTTCATCTCAGCGTAAGAAGCTTCATTTTTTATATCAAATTATTTTCTCTTGTGCAATTATGCATTTTGACCTCTTTATTTGGCAATACGTACGACAATATGAGTAGTCCCTCCATAACAATAGTTGTTGCTTTTGATGAAAAAACGTTTTCCCTCTGAACAGGCAGTCATGGGTAAAATATTATTCGATGTGAGAAAAATGGAAATTGGAACCGAGTCGTGGTCGTTCAAAAAATCCTCCTATCATGAAAATGTATCACCACCATCATCAAAAGTTTTCTGCCGTTCCTCTTATAGTGATAGTAATACTAGATCATACATAATCAAGATAAATAGATACTCTATCAGACTTCGATAAGCTGAAGTGCTTTGGGAAATGAAATATACTCCGCGTTGTGGGAATATTGAGTTAGGGAAAATGTATTTTCGCCGAGAATATCTAATGAACCAGGGTAAGTGAAATTTATTTTGAATTATCGGAAAGGATACTTTTAGAAGTCTTAACAGCAAAGTATCCGCTTCATTCTTGATATTTGTGTAAGTAAATGGCAAGATAAGATACCAATTGGTTCCGCATATCGAAATCAGTGCCTAATTCGATGAAATCCAATCTTTCCCAAGAAAATCTTATCCTTTCCCTCTCCTACTCAAGGTAAAACCGAGACAACTTCCTTGATGACGGCATTCGTCTGTTTTCCACCCACCTCCACATCCTCTGTGTCCTCCGCACCCACTCTTGTCCCATTTTTCATGCACTGCGCTTTGCTTCCGTCACGTCGCGACTTGCGTCGTCTTCTCCGTCCCAATAGCATTACTGCGACTTTCTATTGTCATTCTCCGTCCCCATTGATGTCGCGAACGCGGCGGTCTCGAAAAGGAGCCGTGCCTGTACGGAGAGAAGGAGAGGGTGCAATAGTAGGGGATGGAGGGAAGGGAAGAGGTCGTATATGGGGATATATATAGACAGAGAGAGAGAAAGGGCTTTTCGATTCCATGATGCGATTACGCGGAACGGAATGAAATTACGCATGCGTCCCATGCACTCTCCGCTTATGCGAGGAAATCTGTTCACGTGACGAAGGATGACGATATTTATGGCCGATGGGTGTGGGAGAGAAATGGGAAATGGACGGCGGGAGGGGGGGGAGGAGTTGGTGCGGGGGTTTGCCCAGGATATGTGCATGGAAAGCTTGAGGGGGGAGGGGAGGGGTAATCTCGCAAGAGGACGGGACGCACGTATTGGTCCCACGAATGAGGACGTGAGGGTCCCACACTCGCTCACTTTGCGGTGGTTACACACGTTCTCCCGCCGTGTCTTTCACATCTCCACCCGAGTCCTTCCCTTTCGACTAACTCCCTCCCTAATTACGCTCCATTCCCTTTCCTTCCTTCCTTCGACGAGTGGGCGTGGTCGGGCATTGTATGCATTTACCTATACGTTCGGCTCCGTGGAGAGATCCCACTCATCAAATCCGCTTCAAGACCGCCCCGAGGAAAACGCGGTTATGTCGCACGAAGAGATGAACGGAGAGTTGGTACCTAAAGACATGTTCAGTGGATAAATTGTGAGGGGAAACGGGCCATCCGAATCCCTGCTGGAATTATTAGCGATGAAATGTTATAGGGGCTGAATCCTCCTCCAAAATGACTAGGTATTTACGTACAATCAATCCATCTCTAAACCTGATCCCTTTGTGAGCAACTGTAAAAAATATGTAGAAGATTTAAGTTGCTTCATCGTATGGCATAACTTGCCGGAATCATTAATAATTGAGTTTCCAGAGGTTTCTCGTAAATCGCAAAATTATGTCTAGATATAAGTCGGTGGGCTAAAACTTACAGGAAAATCTATTTAGGCCCGGGTTTATAATGTTCGGTTTATGTTTATCGCAAGATAACGTAGCCTTTACGTTAATTTGAAGTTTCCTGAGAGTTGGGGTTTTACATAGAAAGTGCAGTAAACTGTAGATGTGTTGACTTGAGCGTTATCGATGGAAAAACGTAGAAACTTTGGAATTCATACCAAGAGTATATTTAACCGGAGGTTATGAAAAATCGGCCCGTAATGCCATTTTAACTTGCCCACGTTATTATATGGACTATATCCATAGTTTCATATCTAATAAAGATGTGAGGGACAAATCTTCTCAGCCTTCATATCGTTTGCTGGTTTTCCTTTGGCGGAGGGTTCTAAAATGTTTTTCGGCGGAAATATTCTGTTGAAGTGTCTCCAAACAGATAGTTTATACTACGTCAGCGTTATTGCTGGCGTCTACAGATCGAATTAAAGTCCCTAGTCTTTTGGCCTGAAGACTCCAGCTGTAGCGCTAGCGAAACTGCTGTCCTTCTTTAACAACATACGGGTTGAGAACCCAAGAATGTAACCTTCACATTGAACACACCGTGGAAGACTTCGCACCAAGGTCTTTCTTTCCTTTGTTAAAGTTAAAACTATTTTTCATGGAAAAAGGTGTATTTTTATTTGTTTATTTGCAGTTACATAAAACAGTTTTCATGCTTTTGGGTAGTCAATCGAAATCGCAGAGGCAGTGTATGTTGGTATAAAAGCTTAAGGTCATCGTGCCTGCCCCGGGCATCTTCCCGGTCATAGTCCGCCGCTCGAGAAATATAATTTCCGGCCTTCAATCATGGGCACACTAGACCCCCCCCTCCCCCGTGTTCGAAAGAGCGCCAACAGTCAGTAAGTCCCCCCTGGCCGCAATCATCCGTCTCTCCTCCCGCGGTCTCCACGCATAACTGCCCCGTCGCGTCGTTCCGCTGCCGCCGAGTTTCCGAGAGTCCCCGGGCCTCTCCCACGCTGCTAACCCCTCCTTCCTCCGTCTTAGCCTCACGCTCCTCCTTTGTCACCCAACTCGCACACTTTCACACACCTTCAATCGTGTGCTTCGAAAGGGTTGGTGTGGGCGACGGAAGGGGATATCCTTCCCCTTATCGCTTCCATCCCATTCAGCCCTTCCGTTTTTTTTCTTCCTCTTTCAGACTTCAGAGTCACTCAAGACCTCCGATTTCCACCGTATCACCATTCCATCCCCCTTACCCTATTTGTCTTCGTTTCCTACCTGTAAATATAAGTTGCATGCATTTGTGTTTTTTCACCAAAACCTTATATCCCATTCTCTTTTTTTAAAGGTGCATTAATCTCCGTTGTGTTATTAATAAAATTAGAAATTATTCAAATTTTTTTGTAGCTAATAGTAGTAATCAGCCAGATGATTAGTTTGCTGCAATTCTCCAATCAGTTTTTTATTTCCATTTCATTAAGTTATGCCTTCCAAATCTTTTCTTTGTTAGTAATTTTGAAATAGGCGACCCTGAACTAATAAGTGATATTAGTTTACAGCAAATATTAACGAAGTATCAAAACGGTTCAATTATTAAGTTACATTCTGCAATTAATGGCTGTTTACTGGATGTACAATGAAAGCGGAATCGTTAAAATTGATTCTTACTATTGTCAATTATTTTAGGCCGTCTGAGTATTTAGGCAATTTAGGTATTACGTGAGGAATATGGTACGCAAATTGTATGGAATATGGCACGCAATCCAAATGGTTTGTATGCACACCCAAACTATGCACCCTCATGGACGCTGGAGGTGAATGTGTGAACAGAGTGTGCAACTCAACTCATGGACGAACTAGGTTGGAAGTCGCTAGAGATCATGAGGATATAAGCGAGGCTATGATCACTTGAAAATTTCGAATTGCGCTAATTACATAGTGACACGGGGGATATTATTTTAGCCTCAAGCCGTATCTCTAAAATCTTTATAAGGGGCAAAGAAATATAAGCTGAACTAATGGGAGCAAACATTTTTTCCAACGCAAAATTAGTTGCTACAAGAAAAACAGAGACGCTGAGATACTCAGTTAGTATTCATTTAACTTTCGTCCTCCCTGTCTTCCAAATTCATTGTTTCTATCCCCCTCCCTTTTTGTGTCTCTATACCCCCTGCCGCACACCTCGTCGGTGGGTTGCGTGGTAATATGTGGACTGACGGATGTGGAGATGATGTGGATAGTAGTATTCGAGCATGAGTGCCAATTCCAGTTAGCCTCGAAACAACGGACCTTCCCCGTCAATGTCGTCTTTAACGCGAGGATCTCTGGAACCCTTAGAGTCATGACCCCCCCCCCCCCCCGCGTGTCCCCCAAGGCACCCCACAGACGAGCTCACCCTTTAACTCTGCTCCTTGCGGACTGTCCCTGTGTCAGCCCTCTGCCGCTCCCCGCCGCCTATTATGACCGTGTGCGCGTATGCCTATCTATCTCTGCCCACGGCAGTGGTAGCCGCACCCCCCGACCACCCACCCACCTCGTCCTTCTCTCCTCGTTTCCAGCCCACTAGGACCCTACACGGTGAATCAATACGTGGGCTGTGGGGGCAGCTGCCCCCATGTACTCTGCCTGCCCATCCCCCTGCCCCCTACGGAGCTCTCCAATCCCTACCAATCCCCGGTTATTCCTCCGACGGCACTTTCTATTTTAGCTCCAAGATTGTTTGTACTCAAGATAAGTTTACAGCAGTCCTCCAGTTGGACCATTTGTTAGCAATGCCAAAAAATGCTCATTACTTCCATCATAATTTCAGTACATATTTTTGCAACAATGTAAGGAAGCTTTAAGTAGTCTCAAAGGTTACACCTCTGTATTAAGGGGGGTGAATACTTGGCCAGAAAATGCGTTTTCAGATCGCTTGTGTATTCATCGCCACAGATCAATGCTAGTCAATTGTGAAATCCTGTTTTCGCCATTTGAAGCTTCAAAGATAAAGCAATCAAATAAATATTTCTTTGTGATGTTGAAAATATTCATATTGGCAAGAAAAATCACAAAATGCTATAAATAGGCCATTTTTAATGGAGAAATGCTCGGTAATGGAGATTGATATGGAAACCAGCTAACGTATTTTTCGTACAATAATTTTTCACCTTTGAATTCTGTCATTTTTTTTAAATTGTGGGTTTCATAGAAATTTTTAATCGTTATATCCAACGAGGTTGCCATACGCCGTCCACGGAGGGATACCGTCCAGACAGCGCCGTTTTACTACCAGATTCCCGCTGTTCACCCGAATAGCTTCCCCTTCACCAACTCCATAGCATTTTTGCGAAATCCTTTTCTATTTGAGTATCCTCCAATTACATTTACAGAAAGTATCAAATCCCCTTAAGGTTACCAATATACTTTTTTCCGATACGCCGCAAAAAATAGAGAATATAAAGCCGATATCCCACAGTAAAACCTTTGTAAAAAACATTGGCCTTACGTATTTCCTCACTCGTATTACTCACAGTATTTTGGCACTAGTTCTAAATTAAATGTCTTTGAAATTGAAGTGATGGCACAATTTTTCTAGCAAGAGTAAAATGATCCCTGTTTGGACAACATGCGTATAAATTCAATCCGGTTAGGGAGCAGGCGCAAGCAGGAAAAATAGTCTTTGTTGCCGTATTAACTTGAGTACAACACGCCCTCGTATAAGATGCGCGCGACATTTTCATAAAGAAAATAAAAAAATCGCGCACAGAGTTGGATACGGGAGAGTGAAGTGAAGAATTTCTGTTTCTCTCAGAACATTATATGTTCAGTGAACTGTATACCTACATAATACAGTATTGTGGCAGAGAATAGGAAGCTCTACAAACTAGCTCAATCTTTCACACATATCCTTGAGTTTGACGCGCACCTATTTTTTAAGCTTTTCTTGGGGGAAAAACTGTGGGCGTGGCACATATAGTATACATGCCGTATGTTATGGGTGAACATGAAAGGGAACGCTTGGGGATGTTATGTCGCATGTTGAATCCTCTCAGTGACATTCGAATCTGGAACCTCGATTCGAGAATTTTTCTGCCGGAAGAGCCACTGCTTCCCACTTCCAAACCCTGCCATTGCTCCTTCGGGAGACCTGACAAACTTCCCGAAGAGCTGTCAATATGTCGGAAGCAAGCAGCTACCAACACGGAGAAGGTGAAAATTGGTTGCCTTGGATGCTGTACCCATTGACAAGTCAGCAGTGTGTGTTGCAGTCTCCAGCATCTTCCGGCAGCTCTTCAGTAATTTTTTATCTCTTCGTGGTCGTGTTAGAGAGCCCCATTACGTAGAGTGTCAGGGAGTCCCAACTCAGTAGATGAGGTTGATAGATGTTTCGTTTAGTGGCATTTATCTATTTTAGAATCATATCTGACTGTCGTTTATCAATTAAGTGGGGGAAATGAAAGGGTATTAATTTGTGATGCAACTCTTTTCTCCCACATTTAATTCCTATTAAAGTGATATATTTTGACTATTTGAAGCCAGTTTTTCTTGATCAAACCGAGAATCGTCAGTACATTCCTCTTGATTGCGTATGTGGATGCTGTACTATGTATATGAATTGACTATTGCAATTAGTCAAAATATGTTGGTTTAAATTCATACTAGCAGACCTGCTGCCTGCTTTGCAGGCACCTACCTCAAGAGATCGATATAAGGCCGATTATTAAGAACATCCTGGGAGGTTCGCAAAATGTGCCTGGGAGTTTCGCAACATGCGCCTGGGAAGTTTGCAACCCGCGTACAAATTTAGCATTATTTCGAAAGGAGTAATTGTTGAAACCACTCAGTATAATATTTTAACAAATAATCAAACAAACAAAATAAGTATTCAACATACTTACGAATCAATAGATAATGCCTCAACAGATGAAACTAATTCCGCTTTCTGTAACTTCTTTCACGTCGTCAATTAGTTAATGCACATTTAGCAAAACACGTAAACAAACATAAATAGCAACGTGTACGAATTTGCATAGCAACTCTTTTCACATGTTAAAAGGTAGTGAAAACACTCTTATTAACACTTAAATTTTCACATTTTCCGATTCGTTGACAAATATTTTAATACGTCTGTTCCATGTGCCCATATTTCTTCTTTAAAACGACACCACTCCCGTATCAATCAGATAAGTATCTTCGGAGTTTACCTCAAATTTATGCACTGAGGTCGAGCGTTAAAACATCCTGGGACCCGTTTGCAACCCGCTCACAAATATGGTTTTATATCTTTTGGGCGGGAAGGAGGTACAAAGGAAATCTAAAACTACTGATATGTTGTGCGAGGATACGTTCTGCATTGAACGCAATTTTCTCCACCTCCAGAGCTCTCAACCACCGCGAGAAACCACAATAAAACCTACTGGATTGACGGACACCGCTACAAACTTAATTATAATTATAATTTATACTAATTATTTAATTAATGCTTAAAAATTCGATTTTGTGCTAAAGGCTTTCTTCCGATAGTTTCCTTGTATTGAAAACATTTATTACCTCCTGGCAATAGACATGATTTTATTTAAAGCAGGAATAGAGCTTGTTGGCTCTGTGGTATCATGTTCCAATGGCATACGCATTTGGATTTTCTCCTTTCCTGATACTAAAGTCTCAAAATGCCATTACGATCTCTCCTCCTAAAAGTTGTGAAAACGGTAATTTTTTGCATAGTTCGTCGTAAAAAAGCAATTTTTCTCTTCATATTTTTGACAAACTAAAGTATTTGAGCTAAAATTTACCTACATTAACTTTTCGCATTTTTAGAGTGGCTTTAGCGGGAAAATGAAAGGGAAGGAAATAAGTGCATCTTTAATAATTTAACAACGCAACCCTCTTCCATTTTGACTCGTACGGATTTATGGAAAAAAATATTTGTGACAATATTTATGGAAAACGTCCAAATGGGTAAAATAGTTTATTATTAAATACTAGAGGATGTGAATGTGCAAAAACTGTTGCAGTAAATGACAAATTATGAAACATTGAAAAATAACATTAGGGTAAATATTTAGCCTTAAAAATTTAATTTGGCTCTTATCTTTCTGCTAATGCTATTTAATTTTAATTTCAAAGCTTCTTTGTTGGAATCACCGGTAGCTGCTAACTTTTAAACCTAAATTTCAGCAATGAATTTCTTACACCGTCACTATGACCGGATATCAATAATTTAAAAAATCGAACATTTTTCTGTAGTGATTTGGAACAGGGTCTAGGCTCTGGTGATGGTTCCCTGATGAATAAGTCCCGATATTTACCAGCTCTTGATGATCAATTGAGATCATTTTATAGAACTTGGGAGTTTGATAACATAGGTTTTGTTAGCACCAGGAATTGGTTGAAAATTCATGCAATTACCCTCACCGCAACCATATTATCGGCTCGAAAATTCCCGCATTTGCATTTGAGACGGGCTTGTTAATTCCACTCCGACTCTAATCGCTAATCGCTGAATGAATTATAATTTGGGAATTACATTTGGTGGAACACACGGATTAGGAACCATTAAGAACGGCCGCTGCAGCATTTTGGTCCCGGCACTTCCAGCAAATTTATGTGTGCTTTCGTTCTCCCCCTCCGTACCTCTTACCTTTGTGAACTTCCCAATCGCGTTCACAGAAGGAATTGGAGATGAGCTGGAGGAGTGAAGTGCCATAACAAAGCCGCAACTGCCGTCTTTTGCCGAAGGTGGTGTGGATTCTCCGCTCTCGCTGAATTGAAGCACGTGCCAGTGACTTACGAGAGTGGACAGCGTGAAGCTTTAGGGCCTAGAATGGAATAAGAGTGGAGGATTCGAGTTTGAAGGCAATGTAGTTCTTGAGGAGAGGGTAAAAAGAAGATAGCGTGGCGAAAGTTTTATGAGGTATACTTATGTCTCGGATTGAGTGATCTTACAGCTTATACTCCAAAAGACTGCTATTTGATCTTTATTTATTTGAAATTTTCTGTTCATTTTAATAATATACGACATTGTCACCGAGGAAGATGAGAAGCAGATATCATAAATTACGTCGTTATCGCGGTTAATTTATTTATGAAAATCGTCATTTTAAATAAATTCTTGACTGGAGGGAGTTCTACGCATTTGAACATCATAAATATTTACTTCAGCATGTATTTCATAATCTAAATACCTATTTTCTCTACTTCAATGTCGTTTATTTCACCTCCGTTTTTTGTTTTACTTCAATTACAAATACTTATATTCTTAGTTCAGTCGGCGCTGTACAGTTTTCTGTTATTTTAATACAGTTTTTCGCCAACCGATAATGCTGGGTGAAATGTGCCCTTTAATGTTTATGCAAGATCCTGCAGTGTCTATTAAGTTAAATAATCATTTTTCCTATGTAAATCATTTTATTAGTTGTAATTTTAGCTTAACGTGCTTCGATAGATGAAGTCATTTCGCAGGTACTGTCTGCCACTTGCAGACTGGGGAAATAGCACTCGGACGAATACGAGAATCATACCTGCAAATTTTAGCCGAGCCCAACAATGCTTAACTTCGGTGACTAATCAAAAATCGGTGTTTCGTCTTTGGAAGGCCGTTGCGCTGTAATTCTGTCCCTTTTACGTATTAATTAATAGTGTCTCCATAGAGATTTATGCCTCAGAAGTGACTTCCACAAGCTTCTATTTTTTCTTCGGAGCCAAAACGTTTTCATGAGTGTAAGCCTAATCATTAAATTAGTTACGTAACACACGAAGTCATCTGGTGTACCATTTATGGAAGTAGTAGATTTCAATCTTGCTTTTAATTTTCAAGATATATATATTGGCCTTTGGTTTAATATCCATGCATTCGTTTTAGTCCCCAAATTGAAGATTCTCAAAACCCACGAGAAATAGTGGGTGGTCCTTCTCCTCCTCTTCCGTAGGAAACTCCTTACGACTGCCACTTCGGCTGCATTTTTCCACCAAATATCCTATAATTCCTACCTCAAAAATTGGATGAAGAGATATTTTGTTTCCTATGGTGCCAACCAAGAAAACGAAAGTGATGATATTTTCTAGAAGTAAGAATGCGGGGCTGAATTTAAGGGTGGGAGGGCAGAATAAATAGCAGGTCGAGCAGTTTACGTATCTGGGTACTATTTTGGAGGAAAATGAGTTTTGTGGTAGGGACATCAGATGCAGAATTGCCGTGGATAAAGAAGCATTCTTGAAGAGAAGGGAACTAATGAGGGGGGT
This sequence comes from Pyrrhosoma nymphula, assembly GCA_963573305.1. Taxonomy (NCBI): domain Eukaryota; kingdom Metazoa; phylum Arthropoda; class Insecta; order Odonata; family Coenagrionidae; genus Pyrrhosoma; species Pyrrhosoma nymphula. Next base: position 58,586,493 of record OY754329.1, read on the forward strand.
CTAAGAAGAGACGTAAAGGAAAGGCTGGTGAAAACTTTTATATGGAGCGTGGCTGTGTGGGTCGGAAACATGGTCATTACGAAGAAAAGGATATACGTAGACTTGAGGCATTTGAGATGTGGGTTTCGAGAAGGTTAGAGAGGGTGAGCTGGGAGTCGAGGAAGAGGAGCGAGGAGAAATTTGATATGGTTGGAGAGGAGGAGAAGCTTGTGGCGGAGGTTCGGAGAAGGCAGAAGAGATGGATGGAGGAGGTTTTGAGAGGAGTGGTCATGCTGGAGAGGGTGACCGAGGGGAGAACACTGGGGAAGCGTGGAAGAGGAAAGAAGAAGGTAGTAATTCTGGACGAAATAAGAGGAGGTAGAAGATGTAAGGAATTTAAGAGGGATCTAATGGCGGGACATCCTTAGGAGGGAAAGCGAGACAATGTCTATGAAATTGGGATGCAGATTGAGGACTGTACGAGAACCTACCAGTCAGCTCATTCAGGTAGAATAATTAAATGAATGAAAAATGAATGGTGCCAACATATAGAGAATACGGTCATTTAATATAGTCCATAAGATCTGCGTAGGAAAAAGCCCGGGTTCATTTACCGCTGGAGGGAGATTTTCTTTTTATTTCTTTAGTAAGACGTCCTTATAAACGTCCCCGTTTTTTTCCTTAAATCTCTCGAGTTTGGTCGGTGATAATGGTTCACCCATCGGTGAGCCCTTAAACCAAAGTGCCAACACACCTCGCTCCTTAGGGTAAGGTGCTCGTACACTTCTGGATTTTAACGCTAAACTGTGCGGCCCTCCTTCTTAGCTACGTAAAACCCACGGAGTATAAGTACCCTCCTTCTTCCAAGGAGCACCAAGGAGAGATAAAGGATATGGAGAGGTAATGAGTCGTGTAAAACTCCATTCGGGGGAGAAATTGAGGAGAATAGGAAGAGGAATAATGCACAGAGACGTATCAAAAATTAGAAATATGCCTGCAAATGTTCTAGATCATAGAATTAGGGTAAGTGGCCATAAGAAGTGTGTTTTTCAGTCAACGATTGTTTTGAATTTATAATAAGTGTGTTTACTCGAGGCATGTACTTGCGCCAGTGGATAAGTCAAGTTTTCCTTCAAATGCACGATTTTATGTCCAGGAAATACCCCCTGTTATATTTATGAGCCTACATATATGGGTCTTCACACATTTACCCTCGAAAGCACATAATCATCTAGGTACATCCCAGCTGAAGGCCAATCCTCAACTGAAATCGTGTATGTGCACCAAATTTGAGGAAAGCGTTTCAAGCGAGCGCTAATGGTGAGCCTGGTAAGACAACAACAGGTCGATGCTCATGCCTTTTTCCGAAGTAGAGGCATTTGCCACAAATTAATGCAATCGTCGGAAGCTAGCCGTTCTCCCTGTCTATTCCCCCGAGTCTTTTATACTGCTTCAACTCCCCGGAGTCAGTCCCCATCGGCTATCCTTGCCGTTTGGGCTCTCCCTGACCAAAGGTCGAACCCGTCACCCCTCCGCACCCTTAGACACTTGGACCCGTCCACTCCTCCATTCTCGCGACCGCAAACCAACCCCACCTGTCACCGCACCGCCTGTCTTTCGTCCCCGTGTCTCGGCTCTGCCCCTCCCCACTACTACCCTTCCCGTCTACATAATTCCAAGTTCTCTTGACTCTCTACACTCTCCCCTCCCTCCCTCTCCCCCGCCGTAACAGCACGGGGCCGGGGTCCAGCGCATGAAGGACCACATCTTCTCTTCCTCTGCCACTGTTGTCAACGCCCCGGGAGTGGCCAGCCTATTTATTCCGGGGGAATAACCCCGAGCCCCGTTTCGCGCCTTGGCCGGCTGAAATAAGTCTCGGAGCGCTCACTGGCTCTTCTCCTCCCTTTTAATTGCCACCAACTCTTGCTCCTTTCCTTTTTTTCCACCTCTCCCCTTCCTCCCCCCTCGATGAAATATTCTTTCTCCATCTTCATTATACATCCCTACGAGACGAAATGTTCGACCGAGCAGATATGTCTGAAAATGTAGTACGGAAGGAAAATGTATGGAGTAAGTAGGTGTTAAAGTTTCAAATTAATTATTCTATTTGAAATTCTGTTACGACCTTCGTGACTTGGCATTGAATTAAATCTTAAAAACTGTGTACGGTGTCAATAAATTCACTATCTTTATAGCTCTTTTCAAAATTATTGAGCAATTGCAAGCTTGAAACAAGCAATGGTTTATGTGTAGTTGTTACGTACTTTTTGTGCTTCTGTGCATTTTCAAACATAAACATTAATATCCTCAACTTATTTGTAGAGATTAACGAAGCTTACTGCTTCTTTTCATAGGAAGAGATACTAAACATTTTTTATTATTTTTTATTTTCTACGTTTTTTCTATCAAATTACCTATGCTCAAGACGATGAGTAAGGAGATTCTGGAATGTTCTGGAAGAGTATTCTGGAATATCACGTCTAAAAAAACTGCGCAAAACGTCCGAAATTCACTTTCGTCTTCCTGTTTGGCTTTAATTCTCTTCCATGTGAAAAACAGTGGCAGTTTGATGTGACATAGTCCTTAAATTATTAATCTTATGGCCTATACGTTCCAACGCTGCCAATCATTTCATATCGGCTATTGTTCTGAAGAGAAAAGAGTGCTTTATTTGCAAAACTGCCCTTTATAACACCTAAGAAAATTTCAGTTGGCTCATAGATGCAGTTGTACCGCCTGTGTTTTGTCAAATTATCACCTAAATACTTCATCCTCCTTAGCCACCAAAAACATACAGAGGCATGCTGACCATCTCCGGAAAACAAATTCAGTTTCCTTGTCAAGGATAGAAGTTTATGTCCTCTCACACGCAACTCTTTTGCCCATCATTAATTCTTTATTCAGCTTTTTTGCTTTTTATGCCGTCATAATTTCCCACCATACCTTCCAAACTGCTTATTCTTATCCTTCCTTCCTTATATGGCCATTATCTTTTTTTTATATACCTAAAAAAACTAACTGTTAAGTTAGTCCTTACCTTTATACATCGTACCCATTCCTTCTTCATTGCCCGTATATTTAGCAAAAACTAAGTCCTCGCTAAGTCCAAATATTGGCTGTATATCTATTCTCTATTTTTTTCCGCTAATCTCTTCCCTGGGCTTTTGTAACTGGAAAACACACCTCAATCCATGCCTCTCTAAGCACTACAGTTTCATCCCTCTCTTCCCCAGCATTCTGCCATATTTAACCTACCTTCAGACCGAACACTTCACCCTCTAACCCCCTTAATTTTTTTCCAGCTCTGCTTTTGCCCCCTCCTGCATTCTCAAGCACCCCGTCCTCTCAGATACATCTCCAAAGCCTGCAGGGCCCTCCTCCCTTCCTACACAATTGTCTTTTTCTCCCTCCACCCACATTCTGCTCCTAAACAACCCCCACCTCCACCACCCACCCACCCACCCTTTCTCACTCCTGCTTCCGTTAAATGGAGCGCCATCTGCGGTGAACGACTCAAGCCGAGTGTGTAAGGGCTTGTGGGTGGAGCACTGGGCCAGGGGAGTTTTCGGCATGAGTAGGAAAAGGAAGGGGTCCCATTGGGTGCCACTGAGGGACTCCTGGTTAAGAGCAGGGGCCAGAAGAACGGGGGGGTAGCGAGAATTGTAGGGGGTGAGAGGTTTTGTCGTATGGAATGGAGGCCCACAGTTGCCACCAGTGAGGGAATCCTTGTGCCTATTTGTTTGTGTGTGTGTGTGGGCAAGGACGTATGGCAGAACCCTTGAAAAGGGAGATGTATATGGTGGGAGGGAAATAAAAAGGGAGGAGTTTAAAGGGTGCATGCCGGATAGTTGACTCATCCAAATCCTAACGCCCCATCCTCCATATGTCTCTCCTGCTCCTGTTCGCATTCCCTTGTCTCCCTCTCCCATAGCCTACGCTCCGTTTTCATTCCCGATTCGCCTGGCCTTCCTCTCATTGCATTTTTCACCTCGCTCTCCCCCCTCCCAAAACCGGGTTGATCAATCGCCGTTTTCTCGAACTCGGGAAAAAATGTAACCGAAAAGAGTCCAATTGTTCGTTCTGCTTTCTAGGATATGTGCACTGCAGAGTGAAAAATTTCTTCCTATAACTAATCAATCTCTTTAACTCGATGTTTCTCCCCATGTGGTGGGTTTTTAGCATAGTTGCCCTTCAAATATTGTCAATCTCTCTTTTTTCGCGTTGATATGTTATTGGTTAGGTGTTCAAAGTGTTTAATTAGGTAGCATTAAATTATCACGAGATAGCTTGTTCTAAAGAGTCATAAATATCTCCCGATACTTTATCTGGCTCACCGCCACTAAAAAATGGGTGGGTTTATACTAGAGGAATAGGGAACCTCACCTTGAATAATATAAGTACAGATTTACACGTAATCAAACAGTTTTGAGATAGCGCCAATGCAATGTGGGGGAAGTATACCGAACAGAAGAAGTAGATAGTATGAAAAAATGGATTAGGTCTTTACGAGAAGTACTTTAATGGGCAGATAGAAGTTGGTATTTCGAATCCACAAAGACTTAATGTAATCGAAAGACACCTACTTATATGTATAAAATGTATATTTTTAATATCATTTCTTGTAGTTAAGTTTAGATGTCATATCCCCGCACAATACCTCTAGAAATGATAGATGCGGCAAAATAAGAGAGGATAAGAGAGACTCTCAAACTGAGAGGTGGGAAAATTCCTTCTTTCCATGTACTTTTACTGAACTCAACATGAAGAGAGCCAGGCACAGACAATGAGTGAAATACATTTCTCTTTTCGTCGTTAATTTATTTTACCTCACTTATAATGGCTGGTGTCTTTAGATTTTCTGATATAAGGCCTTGCTGTGGCTTGTACTGTAGCATGTTGATGTACGTGTTCTCTTCGTCCGGCCTTCTCACCATCTTTGCTCTTCCAAATACCTGTCCGCGGATTATACCCTCTCTCCTCGCCGAATGATTCTCCTTTTCTTTTTTCTCTTCTCACCTTTCCGTTTTTGAGTTCCAGGTCCATCCTGCCTTTCCACCCTCCCTCGTTCTTTCCTCTCGATTTCCGCTAAGCGCCGTTTCTTCCAATGCTTTTATCCCTCCCTAATCCTCATTAATCCCGTCCCAAGTGTATCTCATGTTCTCCGCTTTTCCTCGTAAGTTTCTTTCATCCCCTCTCTGTGACTTAGCTCTCAGGGTCTATTTCTCTTGCCTTCTTAATTAGTCCTAACGCTAATCACCCAATCGACTTCTACCCTCATAGAAGTTTACTCCTAGGTTACTCATTTCCAAATTTTCTTATCCACGGGAAAGAATGGAAAGGCAAATTTAATTCCCTCATATTAATTAAGAGAAGCCACTTTTTCATGCACTAATAGTTAAAGAGGAATTTCGAGAAAAAAGCTGTTTAAGAGCTTCCACCTGAATAATGTCATCATTGATTAAACATTTTTTAAAAGATCGCTACTTCTCAGGTTATTTTATTATTAATTGACTTGCTTCATGATGGCGAGATTACTTTTCATCACATTAATTGCCCTACAGTGAGGTGAATAAACTCCCGGTCTTTAAATTGTGAGTAGCTTTACTGATAAATAATGCTTTAAGATATAAAATGCCACCATTATTTAGTGCTATAATTTTCAGAACTTGGAAACACGGCTAATACTTGCCAAAAACTCGCTTTGGTCGTCGCCTCAAGACCTCTTTGTGGTACTATTAATGCAAATTCAAGTATACTCTTATAATATCGCTAATACAAATGCTGCAATAAAGCTTACCAAAGTTTCTCTTCACAGTCTTGCCTGTAATTTTTCAGGGAAATATTAATTTATTCTAATGCTATCCCAAGTATGTGGTATCAATGGAATAATTATCGTTAAAACAGCAAATTTCGGAAGCATCGGTGGTCTAAATAGATAACTTGGTGGTTATTATAAAGGCACCAATTTGTTTATCTCGAATATTTCAACTACAGATAGTGAACGATAATAAACACAAAAGAGAGTCGACGCTGAAGACAGACTTTTTTCTACTAGGTTCTTAGCATAGAGTAAATTAATATTGATCATACCATTGATGAGAATGTCCATCTCAAGTTTTCAGGTAGTCCAAATCTGGCCCTGAGAACATAGAGTAAACGAAATAATTACCTATCATTGTGCAATAACATGTTATCTTTCCCTACGGCTATTGGTACTCTCTACTGATTAGTGTGAATAGGCCAGGGTAAGATAAGCCTATCATTAATTCTTCTTTATCGTGTTCTTTGCAATATCATCGAAAGAAATTGACAAATCTTATTACACTTTTACGATCAGCAAAACACCTATTATAAAGCCCTATTTTGAGATATATTGTTTCACTGACTTTTTAAATATAAATAATGGATTTGCCTGAACATTATTATTGAAGCTTCTCAAAATTATCACAATGTTGATTGGAACTTATTTTACCCCGACCCCTGCATTCCGCCCATGAAATGTCCTTTTCTTGTATGTGGTCTTGTTTTCCTGTTTCTCACCTTCGTTAATTTTCCAGCTACCTTCCATCCTGGCTCACCTTGTTCCCTTATTCCCGGGCTTCGCTCGAGACCTTCCTGGGAGAATCAACTCCTCCTTCACCGCCCTTTCCACGTCTCACATCATGCCCCACCTTCCTTTCTCTTTTAACCTCAATTCCACGGCCCTAAACCTTAAATTTTCATCTTACCCTCCGCCAACTTTTGCTCCGCTGGACACGCATGTTCACCCGTCTCATTCTTTTGTTAACACCCCGAATGTCCAACCGTTGTTTGGGCAGGGAAAATTTTGCCACTTCAAATCCCCCCTTAATGTAAATTTTCCCGCAAGAGGACTCCTGCGTCAGATTATTCTCTCCCCCTGTCAACCATCAAACCCCACCCCTCTCTGACAGTATTTCAATGCAAATAAGGCCTCTCCATGCCTTTTTTCCTCCGTTTTATTGAAGGGGCAGCGCAATGAACGCCGCAACATTACGCCTGAGCTAAGCTTCTTTATTTATTTGGTGGTCTAAATTGCTTCGAGCGCAACTTTCCGTACCTGTCGTTGCCGATTTGCCTCTTGGGCATGCTTTTTCAATCGCGTTAAAGTTTCCACCGGGCGTATTTTGTTGCCAAAATTAGTGCCCGCACCAAATAGTGGAGTTTTAGATCGTCAAAAGTTCACGGGAAGTCATCAAAAGGATCCGCGGAAGAGAAAGCCCATGGATGGGGCCATAAGCATAATTTTATGATCGTCTCCGCCGACCAGCAAGCTCTTTCTCCGCATCCCTGAGCCACGGTGAAGAGAATGCTAGTAAAATGAGAACATCCTAGTAGTTAAGCAAATGAGCTTAATGGAAGCAATGGATGTAGGAATTAGAGAGATCCCGATAAAAGGGTGAATTGAAACGGGATAATATGCGCGTGTGAGTGAAGGCCTCTTCCACGAGGCAATTAAAGGAATATACCCACGCGAGTAGGTGAAGAGGTGGGTTTGTGGGGGTACTAAAAGTTTTCCTTGCAGCACCAAGGACATCCCAAATGATCCACCCTCGTCTCACCCACTTGAGACGTCCACCCGTTCACATCCCCTAGTCATCCCCGTGCCACGGACATACTCTCGCTTTGTGTCCGTTCCATCCACCATCTACCAGTGAACTACCCTCTCTCCCCTCTTCCCAACCTTGCAACTTTTATGCTCGCGGAATGAATGACGCTGTAGACAGGAAAGGAATAATTATCATTCTGCCATTAAGGTGTCAATTGACCGACTTGATTAACGCATAATCTCATCGATTACCTAACTTCTAATTATTCTGAGGAAAGGTTTGGCTTTCCGAGAATACTCTTAGCCTTGTGCGGCGAGACAAATCTTCCACGTTGTTAAACTGTTGAAATATGTAAAAAGTTCTTTATCCCCGAAAAAAATGTCGCGGAATACACTACATAGTTTGAAATGAAAGGATAATTTTTGTTATTCTGGATCTCTTCGTTTTACTATTCGTTAACACCATATGTGTATAAGTCCCTTCTCTCTCTTTGCTAATTGAATAACCATCCTTCTACGTACGTTTTAATTGAGATAAATATTAATCATATAATACCGTTGATCTTCTACGGAAGTAGTTGCCTTTCCTATAAACTTCTTAAGTCTATTGACGTGATCCAATTCATTCACGTTCGTAAGCCCTTGAAAATATTTTGTCTGAATTATATGTATTTTTAAGTCTAAAAAAAGTATTCATTTATCTTCAAGGACTCAACTGTAATAGCCCTCAAATAATTTGAGAGACGTATTTATCGATGATGAGAGTTTCTGTTAGATGGTAAGAAGAACGGAATTATTAATTCCATTTTACTCTCAAGGTTCCAAAAGTATGAGCTTGATTTTAGCATCGGATTTCAGAGAAGGAATATTCAATTGAAATAATACAACAGTCAAAATAGGCATCTAGGAATGGATGTCTTTGACGTTCGTGAGAAGTTGTATTATACGAAAGCAGAGACATTGGGAGACATAAAAGCCTATATAATAAGCTCAATATTTCTTTGGCAAAGATATTTGTATCCTTGCGATATTAAACTACTTTTTTACACCTTGGTCTCTCGAAAATATTTTAGTCAGGATACCCGAATACTTCAGCATGCGTCAAGAAATGGTCTTTCTTCCTTTTCTCGCTTTAAAAAACTTTTTGATACGCTTATTTATTTGGTGGAAGCCCATGTGATGACTGGTAGTTGGTATTTATGAGCAAAGGAATAGGTTTTATTAAATGACATCAAAATAGGTACCACGAATGTAATTTAGTGATTCATAAAAGGCTATTCGATTTTTCATGAATAAATGGTGATGATAATTGTGCCATTTTATCGGTCGACAATATTGAATGGGTTCATATCAATGGTGAAAAGCGATACTTGTCTTAGTTTTCAGAGCTTTATGAAACATTACTCTTCCTGTCTAGGAAGCTGACTTGTTCTTTTAGATAACAAATTGACTGAACTCGATGTCAATGCTGTGTAGTATTTAGGTATGGTCTTCAGAAGAGTGTAGTTTTTTTTCTACAACGCTCTTCTTAGATTTTCTTTACTCTAAATACCGGTTAGTTAGATAGCTAAGACACATTTGACGCCAATGTTGACGTTGTCTTTTTCCAATTTAAATACGAATTAAGCTAATTTCTAACTATTTTTAGCACACATTATCACTCTCTTGGATTTCGTCAGGGTTCCCCAATGCATCGTTTTCGTGATACGTCCATCCACCTTGTTTCTCACTGCTCTCGCTTATAGTGTCCTCTCTCTGGCTCGTCCTCGCTTCTATCAAACCACCCCTTGTCGTTCTCATAAATATTCCTCTCTCTTCCACCCCATCCTCTTCGTCTCCCGCCCCGTCAAAATCTCAATTCCACGCCCAAAACGAGGGCCCTCCCACCTTCAAGTGAATGCTCACTCCTCTTTGGCCTCCTCTCTCACACCGCTTTCAACCAACGTAGCTACAGAGTAGGCAAAACCTTTCTCTCTCTCTCTCCCTCTACAAAACCATCCCTTAAACCCCACACAACCCCGAAATCCCACCGCCACCACCTACCTACTCCTTTGTACCCGCCTCCTTCTGCTCCTCCTCCTATTGGTCCCCACCCTTCCAACAGGCGGTGTTGCCTTAGTTGTTTCCCTTTCGCAGCCCTCGTCCCAAATTTGCGCGCGCGCGCGCGAAAACTTTGTCCGTGACGGTTATTTGGCCTGCGAGTGGCGTGAGAAGGGCATCGGGAGTAGTTGCAAAGTCACCGAAGCGATCAAGCGAAAGCAGGAAGGCGAAAGGGCTGGCGGTGGAGGTAGATGCACTTAAGGGATATTGCAGGAGCGATAATGTATGAGGTCTATTTGGGAGTAGCGCCCGGATCTATGTAGCGGGAGGTAAGGGCTGGATCCAAGGGTTTCAAGACAATCTATCTTAAGTACCTAGTTGCTATTCCTGCGTGGATGTCCAAACTCCTGACCCAATAATGTCCTAGCGTGACCTTTCCTGGCGCTCGATTTTTTAGTCTCGTACCTATTCTTAACCGCAACGTTTTAGACATATACATTCCAGCACTGATATATTATACTTGCATATGTATACCGCGGGGCGTAATACCAGTAGTTACATGTTATACCATTAGCTTTGCAACGACAATCCATATCGAGAAGTTAATTATGTCAAGTCTTATCTCAATGTTTTCAGGCCAGGAACATTTCAGCCTAACACTTCCTCTTACCCACAGTGTGTTCCCCACGCATTTCCGGTATTAATGAGATAAATTTCCGCTTTTGTACTGCGGGACGAAAGACCAGGTGTTTAAATTTCATCTTCGGCAGTTATCTATCGGAATATTGGTTTGCTACAGCTCTTTACCCCATTTTATTCCTAGAAAATAGCTTTTTTCATTCTTAATTCATTATTTGAGCAGCCCTCTTAATTTGTTGCATTTTATCCATATTTAACCTTGATCAGATTCCATTAATTTTCCATTGCATTACTGTTTTTGGGGCCCTGTTATCGATAGTGTTAAAGGAATCGTTACAAATCTATGCCAAATTATTTTGTATAGTAAAAATTTCCGATGAAATTTGGTTTGTGATATAATGAAATCATTATATTGAGAAAGCCTATTTTGTATATGAATCACTCGGGAAAAAATCCTTGAAAGAAAAACTCCAGCAGAAATTTATTTTATTTATAAAAAGTGTCCACATACAGCATGCTTGCCATTTTACACTGGCACAATGTAACTATAACAAAACAAGAAAAAGATATACGAATGCCTTCAAACAAAAACAATGAGTTCAGTAGCAATGTATGAAAATAAACACATAAAAAGAAAGAAGCAATTAAAAATTGCCAGTGAGATACGAAAGAGCTCGGCTGTTAAAGGTGTAGGAAGAAAGTAAAAACGGGTCAATATTGTCTGGAATTGAGTTTATCAGGGAAGAGAGGCGAAAGGGTAGGGTGCGCTTGGTCCAGGGTAATCTGGGAATGGGCATGTGGAGCAACGAATGTGTGCGAAGAGGTCTACATGGAACTTTAATGTTAATACTGCCAATCAGTTCTGGACAGTCAATGGCAGAGTTGAGGATGCTGTTGATGAATTTCAGGTCAGATTTGAGAAATTGTTTAGGGAGATTAAGAATAGATAGTGTAGGCATAATAGTTTCAGTTGGAATATTTCGAAAATGAGATACTCTGTATTTAACTATCTTGCAGAAGAATGAAGTAACAGGTTGAAGGGTCTGAGTGTTAGAAGGAGATGATATGGACCAGATGGGGGAGCAATACGTGATTATTGGGATGACAAGAGTCGAAAAATATGACCATAAGGCTATTGTATCTGCAATTTGTGTGAAGCGGTAGAGGAGGCCAAGCCGAAACATTGCTTTATTTTTAACTGCAAGTACATGTTCAGAGTAGTTGAGTTTGTGGTCCATCAAAACGCCGAGGTATTTAATGGAGGAGACGCGATTGAGATTTAGTGAGTTTATATTGTAACTGAAATCAATGGGGGATTTTTTTTGGGGAAATAGATATAACATTGCATTTTCTTGGGTTTAATTTGAGTTTCCAGGTATGACACCACCCTGAGATCGTGTTTAAGGCATCCTGAAGATTACAACAGTCCGTGAAATAGTGGATTTGCTTAAAACTTTTGCAGTCATTTGCGTAGAGAAGGGTTTGACCTTGTGAGGAGGGAACTAGGTAGGCCAGATCATCTATGAAAAGATTAAAATGCTATGGTCCATGAGCACTTACCATGCAGGTTAAACCGATGAGAAAGTTTGTGAAGGAGAAGAGAATGGTCTAGAGAGTTGAAGGCCTTTGATAAATCTAAGAAAATAGCATCAAGTTGGGATTTTTTGGAAATACAATTGACTGCATGGTGCTGAAAATCTGCTAAGTTGGTCTGGCAGGAGCGGCCAGGGAGGAAACCATGTTGATTCTTGGACAGAAAAGGGGAAGTAAAATAGTTGAGTCTGTTAAGGATAATCCTTTCACAAACTGAATATAGTATTGATATTAAAGATATTGAGCGATAGTTAGAAACTTCATCTTTAGGGCCTTTTTTTATGAATGGGAATGATGTTTGCGATTTTCCATTGTGAATGAAATGAGCCGAGGGAAAAGCAATGGTTAAAGAGGAGGCACAAGGGGAGGGAGAGGGAGGATGCACAGTGTTTGATGAGTATGGGACTGAGGCCATCAGTACCAGGAGAACAATGGAGAGGGATTTTGCAGAGATACTCAAATACCTCAAGAGGGTCTGTCTTAATCATGTATAAGGAGTGGTCACGAATTGGAGTGAGGACGTGATCACGATTAATGGGGAGATTAGATAAAGGGGCCAGGCAATCTGTAAAGAATTTATTAAATAAGTTTGGTCTATCTTGACTCGCTGCATTGACATTTTCATATGACATCTCAAGGGGAATGCGAAGCCGATTACGGCGGCTATTTACAAAGGACCAGAATTTTTTTGGGTTGGAGGAAATGGAAGAGGACATGTCCGGCACGTATTCTTTGTGATCACGGCGGATTAGCTTCTTAGAGCAGCGGCGGATATCGTTGAATGATTTCCGAGTGTTCTCATTCAGGAAAGCTTTGTACGGATACCAAGCACAATTCTTGTTTCCAAGAGCGTGAATGCTATCTGGTTTGAACCAAGGAGGGAACATTTTGGACTTGGGTTTGACCGTGGGCACAACATTTTTAACCGCACTCTCAAGGATAGTGAAAATAAAGTCCACACCTTCTTCCGGAGACATGGAAGTGAGCACATTCCAGGGCATGAAGTTGAGGCTGCGGTTAATGTCGCCCCAACATGCCTTCGACCAACCAGGGAAAGGCTTAGGGGGGAGGGGGAGTAGGAACCCTGCGGTGTTTCTTGGCACGGGGGAGGAGGAAAACTGCATCGAGGTAATCGTGGTCCGAGTCAAATTATTTCACCCGGGGGTGACTGCCTCCGGGGCAACGGTGGAAAAAACGAAGTCCAGTGTTGCCGCGTTTCGGGTACTGTGGAGGCAGTATTGGGAAAGGCCAAGAGCATTTATGAAATTTTGAATGAAATAGTCATTGACGGCGTCATGAGGACAACCAGTAGTTAGTGAGTCCCAACGAATTGATAGGTTAAAGTCGCCAACCAGAATAGCAGGGCCAAGGTTAATGACTCTTAGTAAGGAATCAAGGCATAGTTCTAGAGTTGAAATGTCACTGGTGGAGGGCCGGTAGAAACAACCGATGAAAATTTTCCTAGCCTTATAAGGTTCACCTGAGGATAGTGAGATCTCACTCCAAATGATCTCACAGTCCGTCTCAAGGTCCAGGCGGCGCTTGGATGGGTAGTGAGTGTTAACAGCAAGCAGCACTCCACCTCCTCTGGACGGTCGATCTCGACGATAAATAGTGTGGGAACTGAGGAAAGATAACTCAGAATCGGAGACTGAAGGGTTGAGTCAGGTTTCTGTTAGGGCGATAATACCCAACTGGGAGAGCTCCTGAGAATGAGTCACAAATGTCTTCTTTATTTTTGATGCTTCGGGTGTTTTGATAGTTTAACTGCACTTGGGGGACACAAGAGGGGCCGGGGTTGAGACTGACGTCACCAGAGAGTAGCACAAGGAGCAGGATGACCGTTCCACACCGATGGGCGCGTGTGAGGTTTACCCGCGAGGGCCCGAGATCTCGCCCGGGTAACGAAAACAGCGTCGGGAGAAGCCACAGGATGAGAAGGCGGAAAAAATATACCTTCTATAGCTGAAATATTATTGAGTTAACTGGTTGCTAACACAATGGGAGTGTTCACTACACCAAAGAGCACATACACGCAGTGAAATATTCACACAGAGTAGTGATGCAATCACAAAAACACTGAAAGGTAGAGGAGCGAGAGATGCACGTATCGTTCTACTGGCGGCCATCTTGAAAAGATCTTGCTTCCCGCACTTGAAAGAAATACATACTTCCCGCAGATTTCTTGAGGGAAAATGCTTTAATTCCTGGTATATTGTAAGTATTGTTAGCGGTGAATTATGTATTTTGAGCCAATATTTTCAATTTAATTGGTATTAATTTTTATCAATTTGTTTTATTTCTCTAAAGAAATTTAGCTGAAATGGAGGGCGGGTTCTAAAGATCTAAGTGACCTTAGTACTTTGGACATGGTGTAGGGAACATAAAGAGGGAAAGTTGGATGTGTAAGCTGTATGGAGGCAGTTGGGTGGGAATATTTTGATGGTACGCCTTGACGCAGTCGGTTGGGAGTTGGAGCAGAGACACATAGTAGTATCGCTGGTGGAGACGCCATGAAGGGCCTATTCTCGCTATCTCTCATTTCACTCTCTCCCTCACTTGTGTACACAGTATTCCCTCATCCTCCCCCCGCCGCCACGCAGGGCTGGTGGTAAAATGGAGCACGAACAGCAGCGGTGAGGTCTAATGGGCCTTGAACATACAAACAGAGAAGTTTGGCAGCGAGATGGCTGGGGTGGGGGGGTTTGGTACCGGGGGAGGAGGGGTGTGTGAGTCTGCCGTAGGCAGCGATACGCTAAGAGGAGGAGGGGGTGGGAAATAGGGGATGATGGGGTAGGGTGGGGGGGGGTTTGAGGATAGAGGAAGGTTTTCTCCCTGGGGAGGCTGACTTGCGGGGTGGCTGGCTGTTTTGGCGACGGCTGAGAAGTCTTTGAAGGTGTGGGAGAGAGGGTGGCTTTGGGATGAGGTGGGAAGATAGCAGCGGCGAAGAGGGTTAGCTAACGCGTGATACGGGGGAAGGAGGCGGTCTGGGGGTGGCTGGAGACTTGGTACAAGGGGATGGATGTGTGTGTGTGTTTGGGAAAGCCTTGGAGGCAGGCATTGGGGTGGGGGGGCAGGGGAGGTTGGGCGGGGACGTCAACCCGTCAGGCCCCGCTGCGAATACCGACACCCTTTCAACTTTCATGGGATTGTATAAGTGAGCATCTGTTTACGCTGAAGGTTTCCGCCAAGATAACTCGACTCTTTGGCTCGGAGCAAAATGGATGTTCTGCTGCAAATTTGTAGACCGATTTCCTGTTGGTGAAATATGCTTGGTAATCTAATGAGAGCCGTCTTATTTTTGGTTGATGCTCTGTCTCTTGCCGTCCTCTAGCATTTAATACATAGGTGCTCAGGATCTACTGTGATGTTGCCCGAAATATCCACGAACATAACCTGAGGGACAGCAATGCCCTCAGCAATGAGACGGGATGGATCTCAAATTCAATGATAGAAATCATCGCTGTGGCAGCAGTATTCATCATGATTCTGTGCAGAGAGTAGTTATATGTAATGCCTCCTCGTTTTTTTTATAAATAAAATGCTATGTAGGTTCAACGTCGGGTGTTATTGCCGACACCCTTTAAAGTTTCATGGGATTGTATAAATGATCATCTACCAAAGATAATGTTTTCAGGCAAGTTTACTCCACACTTTGACTTGAAATAAATTGGATGTTGTGGAAATTTGTTAAGTGATATCCGGTTGGTGAATTGTTTTCAATAATCTAATAAGGGTAATGTTTTTGCGTTTTTTCAGCGCCGTTCTTAGGCCCTCGTGGTGTACATGTTTTCTGGATCCATTAGAGTGTCTCTTATCGAGTATTTAAGTGTTTGACGAGCTGTCATAAATCAAGAGCACGAGTGTTAAATTTGATGGCAACAATTTTACTGAATGTTTGCTGTGATTAGCTTAATTTTCTGCTGAGAGTAGTTGTATGAAGTATTGTCCCGTTTCTTAACTGGAATATCATTGCCTAAATAGGCTGATAAAGTTCGGAAAATTGTGGAGTTCTTTTCAATTAGTCACGTGAAGCATTATCATCTGATTTAACAGCAGTCGTGCTGTTGCAAAAAATGTTAAACCTAGATTGATTTCCGCAGAATAGCAGTAAATTTTCATCAGAATTACCGTTCACCGTTAATGTATGGGAATATTTTAGGCAAATTGCTTTTCATAACAAATTGAAATAGTTGTTTGTGGGCGTTAATATTTTGAATAAGAATATTATGACAATTCAGCTAATATAACTCGATTTTGATACCATTCAAGGATATTTCTATTAAAAATGTTCTTAAATCTTCTGTGGCAGTTGTTTGGAAGAGGATTTGAATAAATGTTTTTTTCATAGAAAAGGTTTGTTAGCTCTATGCTCATGGACATTTCTGAAATAAAGTTTTTGGAAAAATGCAGTTCTTGTCTAGATTTTAACTGTTCAACTTGGAATGCATAGTCCATGGCCCGGTTCTTCAGATTTTGCAATATATTTTCAAATGCCTTGAGCAAAGCATATTCCTTAAGGCAATGATTACAAAACATTCCAGGTATGCATACGTACGTGTCTCAATTTCATTCAAGGGTTCTTTTAATACCTCTTATTAGACCTTAAGTGTATATTTTTCTCGGGATTTCATCATTGCTATTATTTAAATGACTTTTCTTATATCTGAGCATATAGCATAGTTCCTTCTTAGGAAAAGATGCTGTTTTTTGAGGTGTGTCTAATGTATTGAACTACAGGAAAATCATTACTAGATTCCTATTCCGCCTAGCAACTAAGATACCAGTTGTCTTTTTCTTATGAAAATATTAGGAAACCTCCCCGTGAAGATACGTCCGTTGACCGTTGAGGATGTTTCAAAATTGTAAAGAGTTTCAAAACATTAACAGCCTTTAGAATCGAATAGTGTGGAAATGAAATATTAATGGTTAACTGTTTACATAAAAGTTTGTTAATTTTGCGTTGAATTATTTTTTAAAGTTGAGACTTTGATTAACATCTTAATATTTCAAATCTTATCTTTTTCTGAGATAGAGTAGATATTTTAATGAAACAGCTCACATTAATCATCGTAATTTGGTTTCTTTTTTAGCTTTTCATCCCTAAATTCACAACATAAAATTCATTTCAACCTCTCCAGCGTCCATTTATTTCAACTTGCTTCATCAATGATAAGTGTATTGATTATTGTTAGAGTTACGGGAAAAGTGGTAATAAATTTTACTAGCAACATTTTTATTATTAATCTTTATTTATTGCTCCTGGAAAAGCCTTAACCTTAAATATTTCAGTACCTGAAACAATTTACAAGCAGTTCAATCCATGGTGTTAACATTTCTCTTGAAGGAGACTAAAAAGCAAGTGAGAAAATGTATGAGACCACTCCACTTTGATCCAAAGAAGTAAAGTTCAGTAGGAATCTGGGGGAATGGATACACAGAGAAAGATGGAGACGTGGAGATAAGGAATGTGTAGAGGAACTCGAATAATAGACCTTTAAATACAGAACAACCTCTTTCATCTCATAATTTCTCCTTACACAATACATAAGTAAAGATACGTCGGTCTACCTTGGATCGTGACCACCCATCTTTCCCACTCCTCGCCTCCTCCTTTCATTCACCTTATAACCTCCTCGTTCCTGGCTCTCGACAAAGGCATTCTCTGATGGGGTTAATCTTCCCAATCCCAATGAGGTAAAGTCATAAAAGTGAAGGAGTAACAATCGTAACGTGGAGAAGCATAGCCCTGAGGGGTTGGGCAGGTCATAAAAACTAGCCCTGGGTGGTTAAGGCTGGCTAGGGAGGAGGACCTTCGGGACGTTTATTTTTTCTCGGTCTTGCTTTGCTCATTGAACCCAAGTCGGTAGTGCGGCGATGAGGGGAGGAGGATACTCATCCTTGATGACCACTTCGCTCTAATCTTACGGTCACGCAGTCATGTAATTCGGGCGAGTGCGGCGTGTATGGGAAACTGCGTGAGGCTAAAAGGGAAGAGCTAATTAGTTGAACCGTATTGTTTAAGGATATTATTAGAGGTGTAAGTTGGATACGAATGGCTAATGTTTCTAGAAAAATTATGTGAAGATGAAGTTAACATAATTGTTTAAAATTGAGGATTACATTATTGTTGACAAATTATTTCAATTCTTATCAAAAACCTCCCTTACAGATTTGAACATGTTTTCAGTTCTTTGATGGATGTGAAAATAGGTAAATATTGATGAATGCAAATGCCTTATATCTTAACAGATGATTCCACTCGTTAGCTATGACTTCCCTTACTAATATAATCTTTACAGATGGGAATGATATTAGGTGAACTTCGGTAAATATAAATAGAATAAATACACTTTAAGCATCCTTTAAGCCTGTAATTTATTATCACACTGCGTATGAAAAAACCAATATGATGGAAAGACTTAAATCTGAGTCTGCCGTTTGACGTATTATTAAAAATATATAGAGAATGTTCCAGCTCCTCGTAGCTGAGCCCTGTCCTATAAGTACAGATTCTTATCATTAGTGAATAAAAAAAATTTCCACCGTGGTCAAGCGGAATCGGATTTTCAATGAGAGTCTTGATAGATTAACTATTTACTTTAACGTATTTTAATAATATATGTCAGTTTTTCGCACAGTCAATCATGATATTACCACACCCATTTGGCAAACACAATCTTAGTTTATTTTATCTAGCAAGAAATAGACGATCTTCCTCAGTAAAACGTCTACATGATGGAAAATTCGATGGTAAAGTGGAGAATATTGGAGTATCAAATCCAAATAGAGTAATAACTTGACGTAATAACAGTAGAAGTATATTTTTTATAAGTATTTTTGTCGTCGGTTTATATAGTTAGAGTTAAGAGAATAGTTTCAGGCTTGACTTTGTGAAACTCTTTCATAATTACAGAAAGAAGAAAATTTCAAATGGTATTTATCCACACTGCTTATTGATACTACCGACCCAGGTTTCAACGGATAACCTTCATTTTCATGGTGAACGAAGGGACCTTGAAAATAAAGTCTACCCGTTGAAACCTGGGTCGGTAGTATCAATAAACAGTGTGGATAAAACCATTTGAAAGTATCTTCTTTCTATAATTATGAGAGTTTCTTCTTTCTGTAATTCTGTATTCTCTCTGGAATAGTGAGAGTTATTTGCTCCGCGCCATTTGTTTCGATAGGCGAAAATACGTTATTTTTGAAGAATGCTTTGAAGGCTAGGAAGAGTGAGGAAAATAGTAGGCAAGCTACTCGGGATGAAGGGAGGTAGAAGATTGCTCACCTGAAAAGTATCTATGATAACTAGTGGTCAGTGGAGAAGAGGAAATCATATCAAATCCAAGTAACCTCGATATGATTTATTTTAAGTTCCCTTTGTCTATCGAGGATTAGGTGATGGGTATTCATTCATTTTTTCATAGTATCGTCGGGAGCGAGTCAGAGAAGACGTTGCTGAAGGTATAATGATATATGCGACGAAAAGGAAGCAAAGAATGAAGGGTATAGGAAACTTTATTTAGTTAACGAAGGAAATAGTGTGATGTCAAGAGGTCTATGAATGGAACAGTAGAATTTAAATGTTATATCAAAACCTACCGGACCAGTAAAGTATTAAATGCATTATAGAAACTAGTAGGTAATCATTTTCATCAAAATTTTGTCCAAATGTTTTGTGTCTACCCTCGCTATAAAGTCAATAGGAAACGATTATATATATCCTTCCCTTGGTAGTTTTGTCACCATTGATAAAATACTCTTGAAGGGAAATTGGGAAACAAATCATTTAATTACTTGGATTTAATATGCAGTAATATTTTTCAAATAAATTTGACGTTTTTATGACTTGCTAAGAATTACGCGGAGGCTTCAACAGTTTTATGTCAGCCAGAAAAAAATCATGTTACTCTGGTAAAGCAGAGTATGTTTGATCCATCGGAACCTATTATGAACGATAGTGTATCAATTAGGGAAAATAATAATAGCAGGTAATTTTCACCGATTATTGACGTCGAAGGTTTGTGTGGCGAGAGTGGGTTGTTGAGCATTCCTCGTCATGATACCAGCAGGAAATTTCGTTTCTCCTACATTTCCTCGATTTTGTCATCCATGACAAAGGCTCGCCGGAGAAACAAGCCATTTGCTTCGAGCGGAGGAAACAGTGGTAGGGCCACCCATCTCTTTGGTTGTTGCGTCCACCTCCCCTCTCCCCACCGGGACCGGATGGGACACGTCTATCCCATCCCCTTGCATTCCCACACCTTCCCGTACTGCCACATCCGACCAACAGCCTAGTCCCAGGGGGCAAGATATGACGAATGATGATTCCGGCGTTTCGCCCCCCGCCCTCGCTCCCTACTGGAGACAGCCGGAGGCGTAAGGAGGATGGTTCGCGGCGACCCGCTGTGCCATGTCCGCCACCTGGTTCAAGGATGCGCTAACTTGTCAGCTCGGTTGTCCGAAAAGCGGAAGGACCCGAATATGTGTCGGACCTCACTAATGAACCACCAGTGCGGGCAAGGGGGGATGAGTTTGCCCGATCTTCCCCTCCCCCTTGCGTCTACACCTACGTTGCACCCTACCTCGAGGTTGTGTGGCAGGGGGTTAATTTTCACCAAATATGTACTACTGGAGCGAAGGCTTCCGTGGAGACGTCCCGATGGTGAACATTTTCCATGTTTTCTACTTCCTTGATCTATATCCTTCGGCGACAGTCTATCCAGTGTTTCAGCTAGTTTTGTTTTTAGTTTGTAGTAGCAATGCAGCTGTGTTGTTATCCCTTCCTTTTTTAGGATAAATTAACCCATTAGAGTGGATAGGAAGGTGAATGCTGGCAAAACTTTCGTTTAATAACATGAATCAACGCGGTACGAAACCCGGACGGCCTTAGCCATATACTTTTCTGTATGCGATAAGAAGTATAGGCACCACGTGTTTTAATGAATTTTGAAAATATGCACATGCGTAAAGATATGTGTTACACTGAAATAATGAAAGAAGTTCTGTTAGTTCTCCTTTGCATATTTATCACAGAACGTTATGTAGCAAATTAAGTGATTAAATACCTGTATAATAGCATAAATATAAAGTCTCAATATCAGCAATTACGGTTTCCAATTGTACGAGGAAATAACGACATTTTAAATTAGTCCGTTCTGGATATTATTTCTCTAATTTTAGGATCATAATCTATTCGACCGTAGTGTGTCGTGGTTAAAAAAAATGTTTTTGGTGTCGTCAAAAATAGAGCTGCTCGAAACCCACTGAAAAGATTTAATCTAAATTTTTACGGACCCTCCGAGATCGATTCCCACCCTAGGTGTAGTAGTAGGCTTGTGGCATTATATATATCATCTATACGTATCACAACGATACACAGGCCCGGGCTCCGCGTGGAAATGATTGGGGAGATGAGGATTGGCGTTGGGGTGGCGGGAGGCGTTTGATGAAGACAAAAAGAGAGGAAATGGTAAGGGGGAAAGCCCGATGGTGAAGGGAGACGGGAGTAAACGGGGGGAGCGATACATCGGGCGTACAAGGTTCGGGAAGAAGTGATGAAGGCTAACGACGTTGGTAGTGGGGAACTGGAGTTGGCTGGATTGACACCCGATGTGACCGCATAAATATTTCAGCGTGAAGCCCCAAATCAGGAAATTCCCCGTGGGTACAAAGTGAAGTTTGAAAGAGTTTCTTATAACTATATTAGACTGTGATTGCTTTCGTTATATATTTTTTTGCTGAAACCCGTATATCTACGTGCAAAATTTTTTTTTCTATGTCTATGGTTGAGTTTTCATATTGCTGATATGCCATTAAATTATTGTGGAGATTGGTCCGGCTGAAAATATAGTCAATTAATTAATTCATTATGATAACTCCTCTTCATATACATGGGTGTTAAAAATTAATGGAGGTTATATTTGTGTATTTGGTCTAGGGAATATTTAAATTACTAATCAGAAGTCAATTATTCGGGGAAATATTCCGCGTGACCTTACTATTGCAATCTTTCTGTTACATGTGTTGATGTTAACCGTTTTGGTGTTCAAAATGACGTGTTGTAGGGATTATTAACTCGGGCTTGATCCTCGCCGGCGACTCTTTCGCTCAAAGTCTGTTTTAAGTCCAGCATATCTCCGAGCGAAACCGCCTGCAGTCCAGACCGAAGTCCATATTGATTGCTCATGGATGAATCATTCCGTCAATTCCGGCGGAAAAGCGAGCTTTGAAGGGTCCCTCAGAAGGTCACGCGGTGGAGTGCGGGGGGTCTCTGCGCCTGTTTACGAGTGATGAGGGTTGTATCCAACCGGAACTGCAATCATCAATAGCGAGGCAATGTCGAAAGAGGGCTCCCCTTTCGCGGGAAGAAATAGCGGGTGGGGGGGTAATGCGGGTCGCCCCCAACCAGGGCAGCGCCGAAGGGCTCTGCAGGGTTAGAGGGAATGGACTGGTCATCTATGCGATCCGAATGAGGACTACCCCACGCCATGGGGTCGAGAAGGCACATACCTATCCTTCATTTTTGTAATCCTTTCCTTGATTACCCTTTCCCCTACTCAGAAACGTTTATGAAATAGTCCCGAGGAGTTATGGATGTACTCTCCTTTATCGATGTGTTTTTTTCATTATCGATCGTTGACATACCTATCCTCGTTAGATGATCCATCGTCTGCCCTTATACTGCACGATTTAACACTAGATCCTATTTCAAAGTTGAACATAACGTACATACCTGAGAGAAGATTCGAAGCTGTAACGTTTTGATTACCAAATGGGAGCGTTACCAATCTGGCAACCGCGATCAGCCAAATTTAGCCAACTGAGCGGTCAGCTGAATCAGCAGAGTAAGTTTAGTGTTAACTTTATGAAGGCTTCACCG
The DNA here is from genome assembly GCA_963573305.1 of Pyrrhosoma nymphula. NCBI lineage: Eukaryota > Metazoa > Arthropoda > Insecta > Odonata > Coenagrionidae > Pyrrhosoma > Pyrrhosoma nymphula. Next base: position 58,609,196 of record OY754329.1, read on the forward strand.
TAAACTGAAAGCTACCCATTTTTATTTTCTTTGCTCCCCGTATAAAAAATTTCAGAAATTCTTAGAAAAATTAAGTAAATGATGGACGTAACTCCATTGCTTAAAAATGTTACCAGATCATTTTCTGCTCAAACATTAAGATATACTGTTTATTGAAGCTGTATTATTTAGTGTTTGGTTGATAAATCCTTCTAGTTCCATGCTTGAAAAGGCTATGTATTTAAAATAATGAATTTTCTCCTGAAATAATAACGTTTTTGAGAATATACCGTACTTAACCTCGTGAATAAACCAATGAATTTCGTCTCACGTCTGATTTTTTATAACTGATGCATCGTTTAATGTTTTTATTTCAGGATTTACAAGTTTATTAGGTAATGAGTTGAAACTTCCTCGTGACTTTGATTCAAAAACATAAATACTATCTTGTGTATCGTCGTGTTATCGCTAATTTTTGCAGCTTAGAGAAAGTGGGTTAATTCAAATCCTTCTAGGTTAGCACGGCCGAATAAGCTCTAGTATCGATGTTGGGGTAGGAAACGGGTCTTCTGTTAATAACATCTATTCTCTTGACCTTGATGATGATGGCTGAGTCAGCTATTGAAACGTTGGTGTGTGATAACCTTACATGATAAGAAAAACGTGAATTCTGCGTTCAGTATATTTCCAGGGAACCCCTAAAATCCTTCTAAATACCAAATCCTAGCATTCCTAATTCGCATGTTCCATTCATGAATTACTTCACATGCGCTCTCTTATTCTCAAGACTCCTCATATTTTTGATTTTAAGAGCCTCTTCTTCCACATTCACTCATGGTTTTTTCGGTTTACCCCTTCCTCTCACACCATTCACCCCTTAATCATAAACCTTGTTCAGTATTCGTCTGTCATCGATTCTTTCAACGTGGAAAAACTAACTAAGAAAACTCTTTTCTAAAATATCTAATACCGGAAGATCCGCCTCACAGTTATACACGGCTAATAATGAGTTTTTTAAATTAAAAAATTTATTATAATTAATTTTTCGTAGCACAAAAATTGAGTACATTTTCATGTTACCCCTAGTGCAATCCAACCCCCACGTGGCATTTCCCATCTCTGATGTTTCACCACTCTACCAACCCATTTATGTATAGGAAGACAGTCTATCTCTCCTTCTGCTCTGCCGCAACCCCCAGTCGAGTCGCCCGCGGCCAATGTCCCTCAGTGAACACCCTCCTTCACCTCAGCCAAGGTGCGGGAACCAAACTCGCCCCCGGGTTGGCGGGTCATGTCGGCGTCACCGCTCGTTTGCGGCGGCAGCCCCCGAGCCATCGGAAACGGAAACCATTCTCGGGTCCACGTCTCATTTGCAACGGTCTCTGACGAGTTTTGATGAAGTGCACGTCTCCCACGTGTGATGGGAAGACCTCCACAACACACACGTCCAACCCACGTTCTCCGTCTTCCGACTCTTCCCTTTATTCTCATAGCTCTTCGCTCTCCACGCCTCTTTCATCAGGGCGCTTTTAAGAGCGCTATAACTGCGGAAATTTCAACCCCTAAAGCCACGGATTGGTCACTATTGACCCATCATTTTGTTATGTAATTTTATAATTAAACTGCATGAATGGATTAAGTCAGTTATATGCTTGTATTTGTATATACAGCAATTTTTAAGTTAAATAGATGCTCAAAAATTCTGTTTTGGCTTTGTTATCAGTAAAATAATGGGGCTGAAAATGACAAACTGATTTTATAATTTTTTCCGATGAAGTAATGAAAGCTAGTCTTTTAAGGCTTTTGATTTTAAATGAATAAGAAAAAATATAGGATTTTTTCCCTCGTACAACTGTATTTTTCGAAAGTGATATTTCTTTTTTTTTGCTCCCCGACGATTCTGGTGGTCCATATGCCCCTTAAATCTCGAAAACCCATTGGCTTGTCTCCAAGTTTTTCAGGGGGGGGGCCAGCCACCACCAGAACTTGACAAACACCCATGCCCTGGGCAGGTAAATAACCGACCCAGGTGGGACTCGAACCGGCGACCCTCGGATTAGCAGGCGAGGACTTTACCCCGCCGCCACCGGGGCCGGCTGGAAATCAATATTAATAATCGAAAATCAATACTCCATTTTAAATGTTGAGGAAACAAAATGCAATATTTGAAATCTAAATGAATTAGTTTCATTAAATGGAGCCTCATTTGGCTCCTGTGGATGGAAAACATTTCATTCAAAAATATATTTGTTGGTCAATTTACATATTAAATATATTACCCTAGCTCTTTAGTGAATGATGCATGCAGTTGTTGAAAGAAGAATGATTAGAAATACATGAGTAAAACTTACATAGATTACATAGATTATGATATCCAAAATCGAGTGAGACAATTATAAAGAAAGTAGAGAAAAAATAATAATGCAAATTAGGTCCTGCTTAGCCGAACCGGCTTGTCAGCAGGTACCTTTTGTTAAACTTGTTTTTTTTTCTGTGTAGCTTTTGGACAATTTTAACTAAGTAGCCACGCTTTGAGTGATTTCTTAAGAGCAGATATACATTTAATACCATGCATTTCCTTAGGAAATTCACTTAACAACCCAGGGACTACATGTGCCAAAGACCTCTAGCCATGAAGGTTAAAATACTTAGGTGCCGAAAACCTGTTCATTCGTCGCATTTTGTAAGTCAGTATTAATCTCACGGATTTTATTAATTTGCTATCGAAGAAGTTGTCACAAATTAACACATATTTGTACAATTCTCTTAATGGTAACAAACTTAGATTTTTATACACTCCTCTCATATATTTCTTCGTGGCCATCAAATGCGCAATCATTTTATTTTGTAAGGTAATAACCCTCTTTAACAAGGTGGAATTTGTGCTACCCCAAACCGTCAAATCGTAACGTATTACGGATTCAGCTAAGCCTTGATACATTAATTTTTTCGACTCATTAGGCAAGGAGTACTTACTATTTGACATTTGAAACAAAATACACCTTAGTTTGTCACATATATAGTTAATATGATTACTAAAACCAAATTTTTCGCTAATATTATTTCCAAGTATTTTAGGTGTTTAACTTAAGTAATTTTTGCACACGAAAATACATGCACGTATTTCTCGGTCGGCCACCCTGGTTGGAGTGTAACCAAAGGTGGGCGTGTAGTGCGTGAGGTCTATGGTTTGTTTTTTCCTTTACGTTTAAAATCTGCATCGAGTAAGTCTTGTTGTTTTTAATAATTATTTTATTTTAATGACACCATAGTTGCAAGGAATACAAATTGTCGTTAAATTATCGTTGGGATATCTCAAAACTTCTAACTGTTCATAATAAGGCAATGTAGTCTGCATACATAAAAATCTTGCAGTTTCTAATACGTTGAACAATGTCATTTACACATAAAAGGAACAGAGTTAGCCCTAATATCGAATTCTGGGGAACTCCAGATTGGATAGTTTTCATTTTACTGCAGTCATTGAGAATTTTTACAGTGTACTTTCTATTAGTAAGGTAGAATTTTATCCAGTTCATCTGTGAACCACGTATACCAGCCCGTTCCAACTTGTTCAATTATATGTGATCGATAGTACCAAAGGCTTTTCGGAAGTCGATAATGACTGCGAGTATGGAGAAGTTTTTGTTTAGTTTTGAGCGAACGTTCCCGCTTAAGTTTTCAAGTAACATTTTGGTACTTTTGTGGTGTTGATATCCGTATTGGTATGGTGTGATTATGTCGCATTTCTTCTCTCTTTAAAGAACTAGGTTCTCTCCTAAAAAATGTTGTCCCTCTTTTTTACCAGTTCTTTGGTTTTTTGCATTTTAAAATAATATGCTTCATCTCTGGCATATCTCGCCATAGATATGATACCTCGGACTTATATTCAGTATTTTATATCAAGCGTATGAATCTTTAAATTACAGTAACTTATCCTTTAACTATTTTAAGGTTTACACTCTATTAATCCCTCAATAATTCACCTCAGGAATTAATTTCATACAATTGTAAAAGCTCGTTAATGTATGATAATATTGGTTGAAAAACTTTGTTACCAACCTATCTCTATTGCGCCTAGATAATCGCTGCCAACTCTTGGAAATTTAGTTTGGTGTCGGGGTAATACTTTACTCTCAGTTCCCGTATCTTTGGTATTTTAGAATCGCTGCGGATATTTCCATACGCGAGGCTAGGGCCAGAGCGACCACTCACGAGCGTAAAAACCCAATGGGTTAAAAAACAGATGATGCCACCTTAGCACGTCAATAATGAATCACACGCGTGCGAAAGGAAAATAGTAATTTACGACGCCCACCGAAGCGCGCATTGGCACCCTTTCAGACAGAATGGACTCGTCTTCCGTTGGCTGCGCCCTTTGTCCCATCCATCACTTTCTCCCTTTCCGAAACGAAACAATATGAGGAGATCAGCGCGCGAAACAACAAAACGACCGCGAGGAGATATATTGATATAACCCTTGGCCCTGTGCGGTGCCTCGTTCAATCTTGAAATTATTCTCCCTTCTCCCGGTTTGACTGTCTGCCTCCTGCCTCAACCGATCTCGACCCCCTTCCTTCTGCATCCTGTCATTTTTTTGCGTCGCGCGCGTATGATCTTCCCCCTTCTATCCCTTTATAGATCCCGACAACCTCCTCATCGTCCTTAAACCTCCTATCTGCCGTCCTCCTCAATTGCATCCCATAGGCTTTGGAGTCATTAGAGCGTCGGTGGTCAGGATGAGCTGATTCCCAAAGACACATTTATAATTAAAACGTGCTTTGCATTGAAATATTACTAAATATTTCTCTGAAAAAACATCCTCTCAGCATTCCATTAATTCAGTACTATTATTATTGTTAGCGGTGATCTATCTGTTATGGTAGCTTTTGATCAGTTGTTTTCAACCAGTGGAGAATTCTACCCCTTGGGGAATTTGGACTGGTTTGGGGGAAATTGGGACCGCAATTTAGCCAAATGTGATGTTCTGTAGTGTATGTAAAATTGTAGTTTTGTATTTTTATTCTGTGGCGTCCACTAAATTTTAAATAATGTCACAGATTAAAATCGATTTATAAACGTACGAAGTATTTTTATTTGCAGAATTTAATTATTTATACTGGAAAGGAAGGAGGAAATATTCTGAACTATAATTTAGTTCAGAATACACTAACACACAGTTAACTAATATATTAATTCTGAATATATAATAAGGGGAACTGAGCAAAAAAAGGTTGCAACTGGTTTAGGTGGAAGAAGGGATGCCACCCCAGGCCTCTATAGCCTTAGATGATTTTCTTCTTTGGTTCGGCATTCATCCTACATCCCTTAATCACATCCATCCTGCAGCCCATTCTCTTACTTCCCTTTCCCCGCGTACCCAGCATTCTGTCCTCCATCGTGGCCGTCAGCATCCCCTCGCTACTCATTACTTGTTCCAGCCACCTACTCTGCTTCCTTCTTATCTCCTCCAGCTGTATCCTCTCCTGACCACCATGCCAAATTTTACACATAAGATATTTTACCCACACTTTACATACAGATGAAGTGACAAAGTATGAGAGATGCACGGATAAATTTCTTCTTCCCACGCACCATTAATGTTTGTAACAAAAACAGAAGGAGACGCTAGCGTATCTTCAAACATATCAATTTCCTTCTGTTCCTTCTCCCGATTCCCTCCCTTCTCTGCGGTTCATGTCTCCACAGTTCTCTCCACACGCTCTCGCAGCGACTCTCATGGCAGTACATAGATCCTCCTGCGACGCACCTTCTTCACCACAATCTTCTCCTTCGTGGGTGCCGTACCCTGGCATCTTACGTCTGCTCAGCGGCTCGCCCCCTTCCATGCTCCTCCTCCTTCCCGTGGGTGGGAGGGGCGGAAGTCCAAAGGAGATGGGAATATTGCCAAAGGGGTGGGAGATGGTGCCGCCCCAGACTTGACGAGTGAGTGTGATGGAGTGCCGTGGGAAAGAAAAGGGTGTTCTCCATTCCCGGGATAAGTTGATCCGAAGGATGTGAGAACGGCGGAGGAACGGTGGTCCGTTTAGCGTTAGATGGAATAAGACTGTGACTGCAAAGCATTTGTCCTCTCCTGGGCATTACCACAACTTCAGACCGCAGGGAAAACAAATTCGGTACCTACATTAGTGGTACTGCATTAAAAAGGTCGGTTGGAAGAACCTCGATCTAAAAAAGTATAAGAGAGGTGATATCTTAGCCTCATTATGGCACATATTATGTAAGAACTGAATCCAGAACCGAAAGGTTTTATCTACTGCCTCAATAAAATACAAGTAAGAGCTGCACAGCTTCGTCAAACACTGCTAGGACTGGGTTGGGAGCAACTAGGGACTCAATAGGTTGAATATTGGGATAATTTAACTAGAAAACTTCCCTTATGCATTTCAGTTCACCACGACTAGTAATATTTCACCCCCGAAGAGCGTCTGTGGTGCTGACAAATTGGCAAAATAAGATAAACTTTTTCCATCCGATTGATTTTATAAAGTAATCGTCGCGTGAACCATGTATTATAACAATAAAAACGTAGTAAAATACTAATCTGTCAAAACAAACCTCACATTTTGTCCCTACTCTCTTCCAATACACTTCCCTGCATTCTCTCACCTTCCCGATTGAATTCTCAGCCGTGTTACTTTTGTATTTTTCTTAAAAGTAATCCAAAAGTGTGAGCATTAACGTTGAATGCGGATTCCCACTAATTTGCATCTTCTAAAATGGAATTCTTGGAAACCTTTTGGGGAAAATTATTAGGGAAGTTAAATGAAAAGTTATGAAAATTTTAAGCAGTTCAATTAGAGAATAGTGGAATGAAAAACTAAAACAAACCAATCTTCGGATTGATGACAGCTGATCATGCAAGGAAATAGTATTTTGCAGGGAACTCATTATTCTGGCAAATATGCTTAAACCATTCGTTGAGTGACGATATGCAATGCGGGAAAATCCACATTTTAATGTCGATCTCTCTCTGTCTTTCGCAACATTTTCGGCGTAGTATCCTTTTTGGTCGCCATGGAAACGGGTTGGCTGGGTGTGAAGGGAGATCGAGAAGGCGTCATGCAGCCGCAGGTGAGGACTGATATGCAAGGAACTGGTTTGACGTGCATTGGACAAGGGGGTAGCCGTGAAGGAGGCCAAAGAGAGGGTAGAGCTGCGGAATGATATTTGGCGGCAAATTGGAACGGCACTCAGCGGTGGATGGTTTTGCGATGGGGTGGAGACGACGATCACGCCGTCGATCGGTGAATGAATGCTGGTTGCTCGGAGGGAGAGGGAATGCCGAGTGGCGGTTCGGGTGGAAGAAATGGTTGGCTTGGAAATTGGAAGAAGATGATGCGAAATATGTTGTTCGGAATGCGAGGAAAAATGAAAACGAGGGAGGGAGGGAGTTGGGTACGTAACAGATTGATTTTTATGGAAATAATAATGATTTACCCGCGCTACCCTCCTCAGTCATCTCCCATTCCCATTAATTATCCTTATGGTGTCCTTTGCAGTAAACGCCTTCTTATGGGTATGCATTTTATTAATGTTCTCAGAGTTAAAAAAAATTATCTTTCCTCCGTGATATGGCTGTGCTTGTTCTATGTATGTTTTGATGTGGTCACGAGAGTTTAAGATGGACAACACTCCCTGCAACTATTCTCATATGCGCTCTTGGAATTGGTAGGGGGCGGGTAAGGAATAGGAGGAATAATGGAGAGAAACCCAGCGTCGGCTGTAGGCTACTCTTAACGAAAGTCGTGTATGATGAGAAGCCACCGTACCGACTCGATCTATTTCTACTTTCCTTTTCCAATTGTAGCATCTCTTTCCTTGCAACTTGTCTTCCTTTAGTTCAGAATAGCTTGGTATTTCGTTTTTTGCTTTATATTTAATGTACCTGCCGTTGAGACATTATCTGTAATAACTCTTTTTCTCCCCATTTAGATCGGGTCAATATCATGCATATAGCTGGAAAAAAGGACATAGATTAATAGAAAATACTGGGGAACTGACTGTAATAAATTATTTTGCTTGTTGCCATCCATAATATAATGATAATCAAACCTTTAAAGTTTGAAAGGGCTAAAAGTTTCATAATTCAGTGTGTATTTTTTAATGTATAGAAAACTTTTGGTAATAAAGCGTGCCGATTACAAGTATTAATTCAAGTTATGAAATTAATATCACTCAGTGATATTGAATAATATAAATATATATTTGTTTTATCCTTTAGCAAGCTTGAGACCATAAAAGCTCTATCATATACGCGTAAGCAGTTTCATATCTCGGGGAGCCATCGTCACATGCTTGAACTCGCTAAATCAATACAGAGAAATGCCTAGCTGTTTTACCCATTTAATAAAATATCTCAACCTTATATTTCTCTTTCTCTAACTCTATATTTCCATCGCAGTTGCGATCGCGATATTGCTTCCGCGGAAGTGGAAAATGGCATGTTTAAAGCGTTTCATGACATTTCTTGCAGCCCGGCCAAGAGATCAGTCGAATATACATATTTATTCCGTTATATGAGAGAGAGATTTCAATGCAAGGCCGTAGATTGCTTTTTCGGCATGACTTTCAAGAGGACCAAAAAAATAAAAGCCGAAAAATAAATAAAAATATAATCTCCCGATTTTTGACTCTTTTCCCCGGATTATCGTCGTCTTCTCTGCTCTTTGAAGCCCCGCGGATTATTCCCCGGAGGGTCTTTCCATCCAGAAAATATTCGTGCATGAGTGTGTGTGTCTGTGTGAGTGCCATTCACGTACATCTAAAAGTTTAAAAAAAATAAAGCAAAGCAATGCAGCAAGCTTCGAAGTTTCTCTCCTCTCCGTCGTGCACACGGCCTTCCTCCAATCCCGCCTATCCATTCCCCCGGCTCCCGATCCCGCTCTCTACCGCCTCACCACTTCCTGGATATGAGATTGCCGATCAAATCCAATTCCGGACGTAGTTGCATGTAAATTCGAATCAATATATATTCCGCGAGACAGAAACAGTCCTCCACCTTCTTTGTCGCCCCAGCTTTCCCCGCATACTCCCCCGTTCTTCTCCATCCTCCTTCGTCTGTAGGTTTTCACAGGTTTCTCGAACACAAACACACACCCATTTCCGTGAGAGTATTTTCCTGCTGGGATTTCGCAGTTTAGGGTTAGGAAAACAAATCCTTAATTTTTCCCGTAAAGGACACGAAGTGGGCATTTTTATTATTATTTGATTGATATTTTAACTTACCACTAAATCAGATTTTTTCCTGCTTAACTATGACGATAGAGATTCCTATGTCAAATTTTACTTTTCACTTTTGCGGATTTTAAATACTCATGCTTTCTAAGGAATAGTCCCTACACTCAAATTGTTTATCTTTTAAACTTTTTAACCTTTTTACGTAGTACGACCAGAATGTACACACATCTTATTGTATCACGCTACATGGAGTTTTGTGAGAGACGGGACTCAAGACTCCGAAGGTATTTGACGGGGACTCAAGCCCGAGTGCTTCAATAGCTTGTCAAATGATGATTTTATTTGTGAATTTTCACGCTTTTTTATATCTTTTACTCCTGTGCGCGAGTGCCTACCATATCTTGTGTTAATTTTTGCATTGATTGTGGATTCTAATAGTATCAAAACTGTCCCATAAAATTAGGACATCCATCTACAATTAATATCCCTTTACCTCCCTATTTTCGTGCCCTCTACCCCACTGCCTTCTCTCCACGAACATGCTACCCTTTAAAGCCCTTTTATATATGCCCTCCCCTTTTCTATCCCCCATCCACTTCCTCCCTCACTACCTCACGCCCCCATTTCCTATCATCGTCTACTCCCATCCGAAAGCTGTGCGCATGAGAGAAGGGGTCCTTCCTTTTTTTCATCCCATCCGATTCCCCGCTACTGCCATTATCCCCACCTTCCGGCTCCCGGAGACGAGATTTAAGATATTCCGATACGCAAATTTCTCTCCAGCGCGATTCGTTTTTTAAATATTTTTTCCTGGATCCTCCAATCCCCCCCCCCCCCTACTTCCCCGTGTGAGAGAACTGAGGCATATTTGCCATTCTCGTGATTGATCCCTTTGGATGGTTTCAATGGCCTAAGGAGCAGCGATAACATACATATATCTAGACCAGGGAGATATATATGTATATAATCTCTTGGTAGAAAATCGCTCTAGGGTGACGATGCAAATGCATAAATAAGATAGCGATACACTTGAAAAACACAGAAAACATTGCAAAATGGACACTTACGAAAGAAAACTTAGACGTTTCGACGGTCAAGCCGTCACCGTCGGCAGTAATATATATATATATATATATATATATACAATTATTCATATTGTTGTTTTATATTCTTTCGGACTCTAGTAAGAAACTAGATGTATGTAAGAATTTGTATGGCAACAGGTGAGTGCGAAGATAAATGGATGGAAAAAACTGAAATATTATTATCACGGTTAATGCAAGATACTGGTTCGAAAGAAGCTGCCAAACAGGATAGTAATTTAAAAATGTTTTTCTAATATCTCATTTTATATTCAAGGAATCAAGGACAGCATAATAAAGACATTATAGTCCCTTTGCATTCGATAAATATGTTATAAGAAGAGCGATAATGAGGATGATTTCTTAGCGAATAAATTTTTTTCATGTTCATTGGGAAATAGACAACCTCACCTGTCAGTATTTTGTTTTTGTTCTATTCAAGCCTGAAATTGGCTGAGTGAATAATTATAAGGGAACCTCTCATGCGAGTAAGGTAATAATTAATGCTTTATTGATAAGTTTCTCACCCTAAGTTCCCTCATAACCGTCATTTAGCCTTTATTTTGGGAGTTGTAGGCGATCAAAATTTCTCTATCCCCGTCCTCCATTCACCCGTGGTGAGGAGGAATTTCCGGAGTGACGAAATTTTAAACTTTGATCATCACCCGCGAAATCCCCGTTGGGTAATGCTCATGATTTCCATCGCACGCTCTGGTTGCACCCTAGAACGCAAGTTGCTCTCACGATCGCGGACCAAGGCGTGAAACACGCTTTGCGTATTCTATGCGAAGTGAGTCAGGTTTTCATAACGTGAGCCTCTGGCATCCGATGTGTGGCCACGCTTTTTATGAGCATTTTTAGAGCTCCATGGCCACCTGCACTCATGTTTAGCTTTTATCTGATATTTCTGCGAATTTCGATTTACGGTGATGGTTTCCAAAATAAATATATTCCAGTGACTATATTTTATATCGGCATGCTTTGTTTCTTTTCGGAAAAAAAATCGCTGATAATAATTGAACTCTTATCAAAACATATCTTCGTGTTTTTGGACACCATGTATCCATGCTTTCAATAAAATAGCCCTTTTTTCCCTGTGTTTTTGCTGTACAAAATTGCATTTATGAGTATCATATCATACCGGATATCGCCAGCTAGTAAAGGGTGAAATTGAAATCGAAATTTAAAAATAAAACCGGAACCTAAATTGTCATATTTAGAAAAACCTGATTTGAGTTTCGTAGACAGGCAGCTGGATAGAAGGGAGATTTAAAAATGCTAGTCATTCTAATTTTGATAGTAATATATATTTTCCGTAATTAGAATTATAATTTGATGGACATTTATATTAAGATAAACTTTGACGCATTTATGGGTAAGAGTTAAAACATATATCTGTACCAGAGGACTTTATGGGGTGACTAAACGAATGCCTGCCGATTTGAAAAGAAATTACCGGTATTATTAAAATGAGAACACATGGTAATCCATGCAATTATTTCTTTCACTGACATCATCAGTGTAGAAAAAGACCCGTTATCGATTACAACCGGGATACAATTATCGATTATGCTTAAATAAATTATTCTAATAATTACCATGCATGGTGATGACACGGATGACTCACGCTTAAAGTAAATAAATTATAATTGTTAAGATAGGCCCCGAAAAATGATTTTTCAAATTGAAACAAACATTTCTAATTACTCCTCCAAAACTAATTAACTCGTTCATTTACTTAGTCATTGGTAACTAAAATTTTACTAAAAATTTGTAACTAATATTCAACACGCCAGTTACTTAGAATTACGTTTAACGTCATTTGAAATTTTAATTATACTACCCCTTCATTTTTAGTGTTCCCTATCAAGATATTGCTTAAAATTTCACCTTTACTGACACTTGACATTCCTTGTAAAATTATGCAGCATTCTTAAAAATGATTTCAGTCCATATAAGAAATAGTGAAGAAATATTAATTATAGTTATCATAGTTATATCTGAACCAAAAGAAAACCAATGTATTTAGGTATTCGTATAAGAAATCATGCTGGCAAAATTGCCATTCGATATCGCCAACCTTAACTTGAACAGAATGAAGTAAGATTTGGAAGGTAAGAACATCAATGCAGTTAGAGAAAGAGAGATACATTGACCTTAGTAGTGAAAAAAGTGGATTTCTATCATAATATAGTCTACTCACAGCCAGGATCACAATCTTAGACGTAAGTTATCACCTAATTAAATGATACACCTCTGTGGACCATGCTCTTTAATCATTATTTTCAAAACTATAAGGGTGTAATTGATTACGAAGATCACCAAAGAAGTCCTACGAAGAGCGGGAGAGAAATGATGCTTAATGAAAACACTGCGAATTCAGGTAGACAAACTAGACATAAAAGTCTCTTGAAGACAATTAGGGAAGAAGAATTTAAGGGAAATAAACACAGATAGGGCTAAAAATAGAATGCATCAGACTTATTTAGACATTTTTACAGATAGGCATCGGGGATAGTAAAATAAGAAAATATGGAGGAAGTTAGTCGTTACCTGAAAAGAGTATGGGCTGGAGAGCTATAAACTGTAAACAGAAAAGTGTGAATATTCTCCGGTCATTACCAACGTTACGGTCAATGTGATTTTTTGTTGACGTGGATCGTAGTGAAAAAGGCAGGAACCAATCAGACGTAATCCTCGGGTCAATCACCTGCTGTGCACCATAGCACTGAATCCCTCATCATTCACAATGAACTTCGCCAAAAAAGGATGAAGCTCCGGAAATGCATATTCCCCAATTGCATGCCTTTTCATTTCGGATGACGCTTTCGACGGAATAATATCAATAAACTCCCCCTTCCCTCGGAGTCCGAAACCAATCGACCTCTTCTCGTACACTCAATTTGTATAACGTAGGGAAACCGAATTCCACGAATGAAAGAAAAAAGAAAAACGACTGGAATGAAAAGAGGTTTCAGGAGCAACCGCTCCCGCTACATGCATCTCCCAAACCCCTCAACCCACTTGATCGATTGCAAACACTTAAATAAAAGAGGAGGCTGGCGGATAAAAATTTTTGGAGTGGCAGTCAGGAAAAAAAGAAGAAATTGTTGGAAAGTGAAATATGGGTAGGCAGTCCGCAGTAACAGAAAGAGGGATTCCCCTTTGAGAAGAGGGCCCTGCTCCCTTCCCCTACCTCGAATAGTGACCCGATCAAAGATGAAGTATTGGCAGACGCAAAAAAAAGGATTACCTTTCTCTCTCTCGGCACCCAGGAAAACGTATCCAGTCCTCAACGCAGGCATCTCTTCCTTTCCGCATTCCCCACATATGTGACCCATACTAACTCACTTATTCGATCTCTCTCAATCCTCCATTTTGGACATCTACCGCCTGTTCACCTTTTCCCTGGTTTGTCGGGTGGTTATTGGGGGAGGCAATAGACAGCTGAGGCCATTTGCGCCATGAAGAATCGTTGGGAACATTGATACGGGGTACACTTATTAGGAATATGTTGGAAGGGCGGAGAGGAACCCGGCGTCGGCATTCTTCGACTTTTATTAAAGAAAGGTGCCAAGGGGACCACAGTCTAACTCCCCATCCATTAGATGGAGTACTTCACTCAAATATCCCTCCACAAAACACCCAAGTGATATCGGAAATACTAAAGAAAATCTTTCTTACTGCAGGAATTTGGGCCTGGGCCCCCGGCATGGGAAAGCAGTATGCCATCATACAATTTTGATCCCTTTGGTGACATGATATCCAACTAAGCAGATCCCCTACCTCCCCCTATCTCCTGGTTGGTTGGTAATTTGAGTAAGCCACCGGCAGCTGAGATCATTGGCGCCATTATTGGCATGTGAGAATACGTCTGATCCAATTTTTGTGGTAATGGTGGAAGGATGGGCAGATTAACGTGATGTCGACATTTCCTTACTCTTAAGCTGTAAATGGGCCATAGTTTAACTTGAGGTATCCCAGAGGAAAAATTTTAATCTTGCTTATTTGTAGATGCGTAATTTACAATCCTACATTATTTTCTTTTGATTGAGCAAAATTGCAATGACGGCTTATTACTTCCTTTTTGGTTCCCCGTGTTAATATCATCATTTTATTTAAAAAGCTGTCGTCAGTTACTAATTTAGCCGTCACTAACTTAATGTATTAGCTAGTGGTGGCAATAGACGATAAGTATTTAAGTTAAATAGGGCAAAAACCATTTGTCACAAATTGCTTTGTTTGAAAAGAACAAAATTCCTTTTAAAAATTTATAATTTTCCCAAAAGAGTTTGGATGCTACACGCAAGGCTATGATTACGATAAAAATTCAGATCACATGAGTTTGAGACCACGGGGGTATTATTTTATCCCCACGCTACACTTTAATAGACATATGCGACGAAATAAGAGAAATAGTATGCAAAAATCAGAAAGAATTTTCCGAAATCAAAGGTAGATCGAATGAAAACATTACGTTTTTTTACATCCTGACCCTCTACTCCCTGGTATCCTCCCCAGATGGACCCCAGGTGTCAGCCCCGCAAACGTAAGTCCATAGACGATCTACGTCCGCACCCGGCTTGCATGGTGTGCAATCGAAAGGAAACAGGGCCGCAGCAGCCGAAAATATATTTTGTCGGGACCGAGTAGTTTGTTGAGCTTTTGAAGGGTGCTTTGGACTGACAGACGTGAGTTTAATCCTGTATGAACTATATGATGCGCAGACGTGGTTGATGTTTGAAAGGAAACTTTGTAAAAACCCAGCCTTTTCGGGGCTTTGCAATTCCTTTTCTTCCTCGTGCGGTTCCCGTGAAACTCTAGGATTCCGTTTGTTTTCAAGCTCGTAGTACCACTCGCTCTTCAAATATCTCACGAGCGTAGTAAATATTAGGGCCGCGAAAATCTTGAGGCTACTTAATCCAAAACAAATAATCCATTAATCGGCACACTGAAGTGGCCTCGCATCCTTGTTTTCTTAAGGTGGCTGGAGCGGTAATCGTGAATCGTTGAAGGTACATTCTAATAATTTTTCAAGTAAGTCAAAAAAAAATATTCTTGGACCACATTTCACTCAAGTACAAGTTTATACGTTGGAAATAACCATAAATGCAGTAGTGAATATGATGCAAGTGTTACATTTAAAAAATTTGCTTCAATTAAAGTATTGTTTTGACTTGGATTTTCGGCGCGAAATTCGAAATTTACGAGAAAATCATATCTAAATACGCTATTTTTACTCGGAATGATACCTTGATATTTCTTAGTAGCAATTATAATAATATGAAACTTCTTATTTCGCATTTAAGAGATAATCTGTATATACGTAATCGATTTTTTTCACAATATATGCCGTGTGCCATTAGAGTACTTGTTAAAATATCATTGAATTGCCAGGAAACCAAATCGGTAGCATACAGTTTTTTTCACTTTTATCGATAGATATTACAAATAAGGAAACGTATGCAAAGTTTCACTCAAATCTGTATTTTAACAAAAATCGCTCCAGCCACCTTAAGAATGAAAACATTGGGGAATTCCACGAATTCTGTTCCACTATTTTTTTTGTACTCCGTCTTTTCAATGCAGGAATTCTTTCATGGCTGAACGTGCAACCATTGAGTTAGCATGTTCTCACTGCAATTAATTTTTCAGAAGCTGCTTACTGTAGTTAGGACGATATTAGGAAAAGCATGATGGAATTTCACGTACAACTGGCCATATGATCGTGTATGTGACCTTAAAGTGCCTTTCTTTATATATAGCAACTTGGACAAGTTTGTGAAATTATTAATCTCCCAATCGCATCGTTCTCGTCTAAATGAAGCGTTTTCTCGAGCTTTATCTTTGATCGTCTTTCCACATTACCATTATCGTTACCCATGACATATATTGTCCCCAGTAAATTTTGTTTCACTGTCAACGATTTTTTACTTTCTCCTCGATGTAAATACAGTGACTTGTAAAACCGAATAAAATTTATAGATGCCATCTCGTTGTTGTCATTAGAGAAATCACAAAATGTAGATTTTACAAATGTAAGCGTGGTAATTGACCGCGAGGAGTGTGGGGAATGATTTTTCATTCTATTGTGTAGGCAAAAGATGTCTTTAGGCTTGAAATGGAAAAGCCTGATGAAATTTCACATTAATTCACACATGGCTACACACATACAATAAGAGATGTTTGAACAAAATCATGTTAATCATCAATGTTTATCAAGTGCAAAGCCCTGGTCATTCGTCTAATTGTATGTTAAATATCTCGTGGCTGTAAATTCTGTAAACGTCTTTTAAATTTTTCTTTCAAGGTATTTTTCGTCTCATACAATGTTTCCCAAATGCAGTTTAGCTTTATGTTAATCGACCAAAAATTCAAAATCTAGGAAATCTCTCGGAATCTCTGTGACGGAAAAATGGTGGTGCCAATAGTACATATCACAATATTTGCAGTCATTTCTGATATGTTAGTTATCTCACCGTTGCTTCTAAGATGTTTTATTGATAAAAAGGAAGTAATTGTTATACACTCAAGTCTTTATCCTGGATATTGATGAAATTAAAGGAACCTGAGGATAACTTGAGTATTATTGCCACTTTTAACAGTGCCTTTTTTCTCTTGCGTAAAACCATTACTATAGCCAGCGCCTCAAACGTACTAGTTTCTTTCTAAGCCGTGCTCTTATCTACCACTTCTAACCTATTCGTGATTAACCTAGCTCGTGGCAGCGAGGCCGCGTAGGCTATGGTTGGTTTGTCGACAGGGTTTGAGGTCACGATGGTGTTTCCTGGGGTTGAAATTCAAGCGAGGTGGTCGAAGGAGAGTGATGGGGATGTGACTTGTATCGCATTGGCCGTTAGCGCTGCAGGGCGCGGAATTCCTAGACATGCGCATCATGGGTCGAAAGGTGCCAGATAGACCTTCTGAGATATAATTATGCTGTGAGATGAAAACATTGGCGATGAATTGATAGTACATATTAAGGTCAATAACATCTTTGGAAAGCTGCCTTGCGAAATGTGTGGTATGAATCAGGAGCTCCCGTATCAAAATCAAGTCCAAAGATATTGTCCAGGATTAAGTAAACTTTCATAATTTTTTATAACTTAAATTAAATTATTTATGGTCCTTTAATAAACATTTTATATTTTTTTCTCCTCCAAATAGTTTTACTGATTTTTATCAATCACGCATTTAAGTTAAATAAATTTTAGTGTAGATCGAATATTCGGCGTATGAAAATTAACCTCATGTATGTGAATTTGCTAGCCAGCTTCTAAGTTCTTTCTTGTTTTTATAAGCAAATGATTTCTCTGACTTGATCAGAATTTGTTCTGCATATTGCACGCTCTATATATAAAAGTAAGGACTGATACTTTAAATGTTTCCCTAATAACAACAAACAAGCATTGCTCTAGGAGCAATATTTCTTCTGAAAACAAGAGGATGAATTAGAGTTTACACTTCCTACTAAATGTTTTACACTTGATATCGGCTTTGAGTTACTGAAGGCACGGTCTTTCCACTTTGGCGACACATTGAGATCTGCCGATGTTTATAATGATTTGCTTGGCTGTGTTTGTGAGGGATTTACATCCTAAGACGGGACTCGGGTTTCAGAGGCGAATCAGCTCGCCACTTCCCTTGAAGTTTACTCCTTTACCCTCCTCGCCCCACGCCCTCTAATGACCTCCACGGTGGACGGCTCTATGGCGATATGATTGCTTCAACCCCTGACGCCCGCCAACACCTCCGCCCACACCGTCCTACGTCACCTGACTGTGGTTAGTTGTTGTCAATTAAGAGATAGTACGGACGGATGGACGCCGAGGATTAATTATCCTTACGTTGCTCTCTCGCAGGCGTTCGTCGAAGAGGTATAGGGTAGGGGAAGTGCCAGGCGGTGTGACCGCTATCCCCGCACTAGTCTCCGGCAATTAGCGCACAATTGCTGACTGATTACCTCTCGGAAGGGGTGGTGGCGGTGGAAGGGGTTGAAACGTTTTCCCACAGGCTGACTGCCTTCAATTATTGACACACCCTGACCCCATCGAACCCCTTTGAGAGCCCCCCTCACCTCTCCGAAAGAGTCCAATATACTCGATCAGGCAGGGAACGAGAGAACTAAGAGATTTTATCCGGTATTGCGTTACTGCCGCCGACGAAGTGCTGCTGGTGTGATACAAACTCCCGGGGCTTGGTCCACAGGCATTAAAATAGCACAGGGAGAGCCTGTGTGTCACATAAGTGTTTTATTTTATTAAAATCTACCTTTTGATTCGTTTTTGTCGGTGGTTAAGGGAATTTTAGAACTCCACCGCCTAACCAAGGCTGAAACATGCCTTCAATAGATATCTAAGAGCATCTTTGGTCCTGTAAATCTAATGGTAATGTATTTTAGATTGCAGAATGCAGCAGCTTTAATATATCATTAAAAAATTGGTGTTATTGTTATTGGTATTCTTTTGTTAGACGTGGTTTATGAATTGGATTTTTTTCCCGAAATATGGAGAGTAAATACTTTTTCTGGAAGGCAATCGAAGCGACACAAGAGTCTTTTTGTTGAAACAGTGAGCTCATTACTCAAAACATATCTTCCTTCCATATTAACATCTTTTATAGGCGATGTTTGCTTTAAATTCAATTCAATCAACATTGATGAATATCGTTCACTGTGATAGGTTGGATTTTATGGATAATGTTAATGCTGACTATCAAGCCACTAAAAACGTCGGCAATAGGTCTAGGTTTTAGGTATATTAGGCCTTAGGCAATAGGCCTAATGAAACTACGTTTAAGTTTGGAATTCAGTTAAGTTTAAGTTTGGAATTTCAGCTTGGTTTACCGCAGGTCTGACAAGTGGTCACGGGTTTGAGTCTCACGCCAGGTATATGGATACGGTGTAGTCATAGAATTAGTATCACAGTTTATACTGTGCAATATAGATAGCAGTAAAAGTTGATGCACCTAATAAATCCAGTTAATACTTACAATTTGTTAGTTGAAGTCGATATGTACAAAAATCACGAACAAATCCCTCTCAGATCATGTCGCCCAGTGGCCGTGGCTCAAACATGGGTCGTTGTCCCATTTAATTTGGCAATGGTAGGCTATTGAGTGAATGGAAAATTCAAGGATGCTCTGTGTGTGATTGATGAATTCCCAAAATTATTTTTTTTAAACACCCTTTCTCTTAGAAAATTTCAAACCTTTGACTTCAGTTAGCCATGAGATAGGTGCGTTACCCATTAAGTTATTACGACTACCGTTTAATTAGTTAAAAAGGGTGTACCATGAATATTTTATTCGACGACCTGATGCAAGAATACCGCTTTGAAGTGATTTGAATGCACATACAAATCAGTATGCTTGCGGAGGGCAGCGCAATTCCACTTAAACTCATTCGGTTAAGGGGTGCCGAACGAACTGTAAGGTAAATTTTCAAAACACGCGGAACTTTTGATTGCTTTGTTCAGGCTCCCGTGTGATGTCGCGGCAGAATGTAAATTTGATGGAAACTACGAGGCCCAAAGCAATTTGTGTTCCACCCCTTTACTTTGCTCCGGTATATCTTCCCTCATTAACATTTCTTAACTCGTCGTTTTCCTCTATCAACCTCGGGCATCGTTTGTAATTCAAATCAACTGCCAATCTTGCTAAACGTGGTTGTCATTGATTTCAGATCACCATTGATCGGTATCTGTAGCCGTCTGAGCATAACTATTAGAACTGCCCAGAAACTACAAACACTGACCTGATAGTTGCAGATGTGCAGGATTTTGTGACCCAAGTTGTTAATTCCTCTTGTCGATGTGTTCAGGACAAACTATTCACGCATCTCCACAAAGCATCCGCAAGTCTAATGTTCTGTATATGTTTTTCTTACTGCTATGCATCTCTTATTTGTACGTATATATTAAAACCTTAATTAAATATACCATTCAAATCGACCTCAGAAAACAGATTTTTTGAAGGAGCAGGTTAAGAGTTGACTCTGTGATACATGTTATATCAAATTAGGCGTTGCGTGATCTACTAACGTATGTTTTCTGAAAGAGAAGTCCAGAGATTTTGTTTGAGAATCCAAAAATTAAACATTGCTTTGGGGGTTAGTGAAAAATATAAAACCTTTCTTCCTGCTGTCCTCAACTCGTAGCATGAAATGTTATGAGAATTCTTGGATTTGTTTATGTTCCTAACTAAATAAACTCTCCTATTGTAAATGAACATATTGACAATGTATTTACATTTGTAGCACAGTCACTTATTGTGTGCCTTATAATTTAACCACATCATTCCAGTATATTGTAAAAACAAAAAAGAGTAACTTTTAAGGTTGTTGAATTCATGTTAAAGAACTTTTAACCTCAAAGCATAGGAAGTTTGGATGTAATACTCTCCGCGACCAGTAGAAAAAGAAGAAAGAAGGAAGAGAATTGATGTACCGTAGAAACAAACAAAGAGGCAATAATTCACTTTTTTCTCTCAGCCTTAGTCTCCAATCAATTTCTCGTTCTAAGATAATCACACTGAAAAGAGAAACCGACGTTTCTGCAATCCTTTCCCGCGTGGATAGAATTTTAGTCTACCCTTCCATGCCCTTAAAATTTCTTGCATGTAATCTTAGGTCGGCTAATCTCCATTGAAGAAAAGGATTTTACTTCCTTTTACATATTACGCATCCATACTCGATAATTTGTTCCAGAATTACGTACTCCACCTGTTATATTACCCAGGGATGGTGTCTTCATTTAATTCCAATTGGAAGGTGTCTCCGTGCAGGGTAATGTCAACTTTCAAATCCCTCCAAACAATATTATATTCCGGTGATGCGAGAGTAAATTTAAGATCCTTGTTTTTTAAACTTATCTCCTCGCCGTTCTGCGGCAGCAATCATATTCTTGAGTGATGCAAGCTCATGAAATCCTTACAATTTGTGTGAGGTGAGGAAAAATTTGGGCATCAGTTTGAAACTCATGTAACCAAACCCAAAATTAGACCTCATTTTCCAAATCCTTCGTGCGATATTACAAGAGATTTCCCTCACTGGAGAAAACTTCCATGCCTTCTATACTGTATTTATGTTTTGATTTGGGCCATTTTGCACCAATATGGGATTTTCTTTATTCTTTGGGATTTTTCTGATGTGAGTGGGCAAACAAAGTTTTGGAATTCTACGATCTTCTTAGTAAATTGTTGGGCTTTCTTGAGGTTTTTTTCCTCTCAGTTACTTTTTCTCTTTCAGCCTCTTCGTACCACTACATTACCCTCAAAAACTAAGACTTCAGCTTTGTCTAACATTATAAATCGTGCATTTCGTCCAGTTATAGGTGATAGTCGCCGGCAATAGAATATGCTAATTGGTCATGCCTTTTATAAGTGGAAGTTAGTTGGCATATTTTGGTTTCGTTAGTATCATAATAAGTAATTCCTGTGATACATTCTGGCCTTCCCTACCATTATGTTCCATAAAACTTTAGATATGTTTTGCCCTTAAAATAGGAATAAATTGACATTTTTAGGCGTCATATGTACTGTACTAGAATGGAAGCAGTGAAGAGATAATGCAAATGCAGGACTGGGTGGAAATCAATAACAAATCTGAAAAGGGGGAAATGAGGTTCAAATGGGAAGCATGGGAGAAATTATAATATAGGACAAACGAAGGTGATTGGATATATTGAGTGGTGACGACAAAGAGAGTGATAGAGTGGAAAACTTTTGGTAACTTTTCGAGAGGGAAACAAAATACAAGGATTTTGGACGGTCTTTAGGGGAGACGGGAGCTCCAAAGAGTTGAAAAGGGATTTAATGTTGGAAAAATAAATATTGTGTGACGCATAAGTTCGAGAAGCCTTCCGGTGCTTGGGAAAATCATAGACAGGACTTTCCTGTTATCTGCCTTTCATGTTGTAAAGTTCTTGGATGATAATTTTAACTAAGGTGAGAGAAATCGTAACGAAATAGGGTGAGGGAGATATACATTATCACGCAAATAGAATGCCAAAAGTCCATAGTTATTTGATATCGTCCATTCCTGGTAATCTTTTGCATGATGCACGTCTATGGTAGCCTGTTTATAAACTCGGCCTCTGGGAAATTGTTTAAATTTATCAAAAATCCGTCGCAACAGATTTTTGGTAAGACACTTCGGGTCACAAGAGTCTAAAAAGACATAGTCACGGGTTGGGACACACGGGTCTAAAAACCACCGAGGGACGTTAATCACGGGGTTTCGGTCCTTGAAACAAAATTATCAATGCATTCCGAAATATTCTATAGTGATGGCTAGGAATTAAACCAATCGCCTAACCTGTACAACCGCTGGCAAGTACAGATGACGCTGAACGCTGACGTTATTTTTCCTCTTTCGATTTTTTACATTTTTTGTCGAGTCCTTTGAACAAAAATTACAGTTTTAGCATTAAACTTCTTTATCACATGTGTTAATAAAAGTAGTATTTAAGTAAATATAATTCTACTCTATACATCCAATTACAAATAAATATTTGTCCTTCCAGCTCCTCACTTTGCCATTATACCTTTCATTGCGTCCTCTTTGTGTTCAACATGAAACTAAATTTTCTGACATTTTGGAAGTTTTGAATTCTCCTTGTACATTTTCTACATTGTCAAGCACGTTCTCAATCACCAATGGCTCTAAGTTTAAAATAAAATCCTTTTATGGAATACCGTAAAATCATTATGTATTTCTATGAACATATCATGTACGTACAATAAATGGTATGCACATATATTTGTAGAGTAGCTATTTGAAAATATGTATTCGTCAAATAACAACCAGTTCGAATAAGTAATGCTGTATGCTGCCACTATTTTGTTAGTTGCATTGGTGAATTCAGGACATCAACTTTGAGGTGTTTTTTTTATATTTCCTTCCGTTCTATTTTGCTCCCGGTTTATCTCTTTTCGTGGGCTAAGATTGTTCCGCATTTTGGAGTTCAAATAATTTTATTTTGCTAAAATATTCTTCATTCTTCCTTGTAACTCTGTTATTGACGTGGTGTTTCCATTTATATGTTGGTGTATTTGCGGGGGATACTCGGCACAATCCTTGCGGATCCTCTTTGAATGCACAGAAAAAATAATAGTACTCTTTGTTAAAGATACCTTAATTATCATAATGGATAGGTAAATCTATGTGCTTTAAAATGCCAGTAGCATAATTCAAGTATAGACACGAGAAGTCATTAATATTACTCAAGTTCACTAGTCGTGCAATATTGAACCTCTTTTGCTCGTTTTGCCTGGCCTCTTAAAACTAGTATGAATTTCAAACCCTCAAACCTTTTTACCCTCTATGTTATTCGTTTGGGATCTTGGTGGCTATAAATTTCAGTGCTAGCAGTTTTTTTATAGTAGTTAAATATATATATCATATATATATATATATATATATATATATATATATATATATATAACCATTCATTCATTCACTCAAACCGCTCACAGGCGTAAATAATAAATAATTTCGTTCAAACAGTTTGAACGAAATTATTATATATATATATATATATATATATATATATATATATATATATATATATATATATATATATATATATATATATGTATATATATATATATGTATATATATATATATATAAATTTCAGAGCCTTACGGCGTTTTCAAAATGATTTTGGACAAATATCTAGGAAGCATTCACGATTTAAATGCAGAATGTCATACTTCGCGATATCAGTTTGCTGATTAGTAGAATATTCTAGGGCGGCTCATGGGGAAAAAGAGTTAATATTTAGTGCCGATAAATTCATAGTAAATACCCACGCGCTTCGCTTGCTACTAGTAAAATCTTTTTATCGTAAAAAGAAGCATTTTTGTCGAAATGTTTTTATTTCTTTTGATTACTCTCTGAACTTCATCAAACTTTTATATTCAGCATTAATTGACGTTTCAAAGGCACTTAATTTAATCATTGACATCAGTTTCAAAGTCAGTTACCAAGACTTTCTAAATACACCAGCGTTAACTAGATAAGACAATTATTAAATGGGTATCGTTCCAAGGTATCACTTGAAACTCAATGAGACAAAATTTCTTTCGTTCGCAAATGTTAACAAGCAAAAGTATGCGAAACGCCCGACATTACCATAAACTGTGACTAATAACTCCAAACGGTAATGGAACTCAAAAACTCAGAAGAGAAACACGAATAGAGTGGGAAGCAATGCATGATGCTTTTAAATCGCTTTTCTCTCGTCTATTGCCTTCCGAAAACGATGTTGCCCAGGTATGGCACATATTCAAAATGTCCCAAAAGTTTATGTTGTCGGAGGGGTTAGGTTTTCATGGTATTGTCTCATTTAAGCAATTTCAACGGACGTGGTTAAATGGTTAAGAAGGTCATATTATGTTGAAGTCATATAATTCTCTATTTATTTTCGTATTCAGAGCATCTATTTTGCTCAAGTCTGATGTGCCAAAAACGTTTGTAAAATGTAGGTACTACCCATGATTAGCACTCCTGAGTTGCTCTAATGTTCACCATATTAAAACTAACCTCACGTCCATTGTCACCGTTATACCTCTTTCATTACTTCGTTTTCGTTATTATATATCGTTCAATTCCCGTCAGTAACGAGCATCTTGTTCCATTTTTAATACCACTGCAAAATTAAATACGCGAATAAGATATCTATGTAATCCTCGTCAAACTCAGTTCATTAAGCAGGTTCTGAGAATGGACAAAATTTCAGAATTAACGGGGAAATGTTGACGTAACCATATTTATTTTACCCATAAATTGGGAGTTTCTTGCTAAGCATTACTATTTTCTCACCCGTGTCAATTTTTTTCCACATCACAATAAATGTTCTCCCACTCATATTTGCATTGAAGCCATTTAAGGCAAATTTACTCGTGTTGAGCTTCCATATATATTTCAATCAGCTCTCTATTGCGCCCGTAGGAGGAGTGTAGATCTTCAATCGTGAGCTAACTTCTCCTTAAGCCCTGTTTCATTTTTTTTTGCTTTGGTGTGCAAACGTCTTGTAAACTTAACTACATTGCCCATAGAACGTGTATGTTTCCTTTTGATATTCTGAGAATATTTCCAGTGATTATTCATTAATTGACTTGACTCAGCGTTTCCAAGACGTTTGCTTAGATTTGGCCATTAATCGTACCCAATTGATTTCGCCTTTGATTGATTAATGTGTATTCAGTGTACATTGAGCGCAACAACTTAGTATTGGAATTTGGCATTGAATTTTGCCTTTCCACTGCTCATTACTCCTCCAATATGAAGTGGAGGGAAATAGATTATACTTCACGTTTTTATTAATATGGATGGTGTTAGAAAACATAGTGATTCTAACCGGGTCTTGTAAGTAGTTCAGTCATCTGTAATTTTAGTTATATAAGTACCGAGCAAGTTGACACAATGAAGTTATTGTTTTATGTAGATTGTATCAGCTTTTTACAATATTTTAAGGATTTTCCAGCGGAATATCAATAAATATACTTATTATTGTGTTTTAGATTTCCCACGGATTTCTTCACCCGAAATAATTTTTGTTTAGGCTATACTGAATCTCGCTACCTTGTCGAAACGACCTGCTTCAGGCATGACTATAACTTGGAATTTCCTATTTTGGGATTCAATAAACTTAAGACTACTATTTTAATACCCCAAAAGTGTTATTTTTATTCGTGACTTGGTCCGCGAAAGTTTAAATCAGCTAATGAGACTAATTGTTTTTAATTGACTTGAACTACTTTGCTGAGAATTTTTCTAGTAAGGGAAGAAATTGCAATTACTATTCTGAATTCTATTGTTATATCTGGTGGTATATTGTATTCTTTGTAAACATACTGTTTTTGTCATTTATTTCATTGCTACCCAAATCCCCTCTGATGGAATATGACATTACTTAAAACAATTTGATTTTTTTCTTATTTACATCAGTGGAAGCATGTTCTAAATTTAGTCAAGCAGTATAAGAAACTTCTGCATCATGCTCGCTTTTGAAGCTATGTAGGATTTGGATGGGATTACGCTAAGTACGGAAAGAACTATTTATCAACCGAGTCCCTTTTCATCGAGTTCAACATTGAGGTGAGACCTAATGGCGAGCCTGGAACGTGTTTTCCGGGGTTCGAAATGCAAAAGCCGATACCTCCGCGTCCCACATAATATTTTCACGGGAGATTCCGGTTGCGGTAAAGCTCTATTCAATAGGCACCTGAGACTCCGGGCTTAAAATGGGTAAGAACCCTGCCTGCAATCTTGCGTCGTAAATTTCGACATCTTCAAGATCTCGGGATTCTTATTTCAAAATCTATCTCAGGTCTAATGTGTCGTCGCCCCTACCTGCCCGTGCCCCCTTCCCATTTTCTCTCTATCCCCTGTACCCTACGATCTCTTCCCTCTGGCGAAGAATCCTTATAAAGTCCCTTAAAAACCTACCCCAGAGCTGCTCTGTCCCCACGCCTTCTCCACTCTGGCTTTTCGTTCCACTCTTTTTACTCCTCATTCTCACGTATCTTTCTTCTCCTTTTCCTGTTTTATGCTACATTGGAGTCTTGTTTATTCCTTGGCAGTCAATGTCTCGCTAATGCCATCATCTTTACCTCCTCCATATCTCATCCGATGTTGATTTTTCCAGAATTTTGGCGATGGGCATTACCTTTGTATCCTGTACTAATATGTTATACTCATAATTTTGACTATAAATCGTTTTTGATAAATTATAAATTCTAATTTAAAATTCATGAATGGTCACCGTGATAATTACGCTACGTTATAACTAATATTCCCTTGTTGGTTAATGTTTCATTAACTTGTCCTCCTATCAATTCTCACAATTCTGGAAGAACTTAGAACTTTCTTTCCTCCATTGTTGGACCCAAAATTTTAGAATATTGATAAAAAATATTATTTCGTTTGAAGTAACTAGCAATGTTTCATTCATCCGTACAAGCCCTAGGTCTAACTTACACTACATCAGATGGCCCTCTTCGGAAGTTTAAAACAGTATCGTAAACTGGGGCTGATTAAAATGACAAATATAACAGCGAAGACGGATACCAACTAGCAGGCCCGTGGAAGAAGAGTTGGCGCATGACACTTGGAGGAGGAATGAACAGTATTATAAATCGACGATTTTGGTGTTCAGGCACTTCGACCTGAAGACGCTTGGAGGAAACCGGGTGAAACTGTTGTCCAAAGTCAACAAGAACGCGGAGGAAACACGAGCAATAAACAAGCCTCGATTTTTTTCAAAGTTTCTATTAATAAGTAATGCTGCACCATCGTGCTGCTCATTATTTTCGGTTTTTTCCCTGTAACGCTGTTGCTTCCAGTTTCTCCAGGTCATGGAACCCAGGAAAATCTTACCCATTCGCGGGTACTTATGCGTGCAGGCCGCTTCAAGAATCCTGCTCACATCCTCATCCACATTTAACGCCCACCTTCCCGTTTAAACTACTACGCTCTTCTGCGTAACGTCCTCTCTGAACATTCCACGGAATCGTCCCACTCCTGCTCCCACGTTGAGTTGGAAGGAACACAATGGTCTCAATTTCGCCCGAGCGAATTCGTTCCTCTCGCGTCTCGTCCATCCATCCACAGTCCCCCGGCCCCCGACAAGAATTCTCTTCCGGAAAACCCTCCAACCCCCCACCCTCTTTGCCGCCCTCTCGCCCCTCCTTGCCTGCCCTGCTCCTGCCACCTCAAGAATCCTCGCCCACTTTTCATCTCCCAACTCTTGTCGTGCCACTCATAACCCCACTTCTTCGTCCATCCTCCTCTTTCCCGCCCACTTTAGGGCGCGATTCTCAAATTGCAATATCGCATTGCGGTATATTTTATCTTGAAGGTTGCGATGTCCCACATATCGTAAGATAAAATATTGCATTACATCTGCTCGTATTAACCAAATTACTATGGCATTCGTGAGCGTTTCCCTCCAAACATCACATGATATACATTAGGAACTACAAATCACGCTGGCGTATTTGCGGTACTTTGTTAGCACCAGCTCTACTTGTACATACATCCGTGGAGGCATCTCTTTGGTTTGTAGCTCGGGATAATTGCAAACCAGATATTTAATATTCCCTCCAGTTCAAGATCAAACCCCGCACTTGCTTAAGGAGGATCAAATGGCTGTCAGAATTAGGCAAGGTCAGAGGATGATACGGGAGAGTGCTGGACTATGAAATGTTCGAATGTGTTCTACACTGGTTAGTATCCAAATACAGATAAACACCGTATAAATTCAAGCACATTGGCCTGCGATAAATAAATGATATATCCAATGCGATATTGCAGAGCTCGGCCGAGCACATCTCAGTCAATTTATCGTAGTATCGCAATGCCTTGATATTCTTCCCTTCCTGCAGTTTATCCTCCTATATCGCCATTCCTTCCGCTCAGCCCCAAGAACACCCCTCCAGCTCCCTACAGCCTTCTCTCCCTTATCACGAAGCTCTCCGAACTTTACTCTCATGTCCTCATTAATCTCACTCAAACTATTTCTTTCCCTTCCTTTTCGACTTTCACTCGCACGGCTTCTTCCCACTCCACCATACGCACACCCACAGCATGCTCAACTATATAAATAAATGTTATTTACCCCGTAGTGTATACATAGGCAAACCTTCCTCCCCCAAAGAACCCATGGCTCGTTTTCTGATTCAGAATTTTGTTTTTAAAGTTCCATGTTCCAGATCTTCTTCCTTGATACACAGTCCTTTCCAGGCATTTTCATTGAGGTTAATTCTCTTTTGTATTCATTTTTGCGCAAATTTTTCCGTTTTCGAATATTCCGACTTAGTATAACTCTTACTGTTGATTAAGGACTACAAGCATCTCGCGCGTGACTATGCACGGAATAATCTTACAGATTTAGGTACCAGCCCTGTCATTTCTCTCTATTCTGCTTCTATGTCTGCTGCCAATAGCAGGTTGTTTGCTTAGTCTCTTGTCAGATCACGAAAAAAATCAATATGAGAGCATTTAGGAAAACTGCTCTGCAGTTGTAGAAGGATTTATGGTTGGAATCCTAAAATTCTTTCCCATCAAGTAAATACGAAAAAATGAAATGTCCAAGTCTACATTATTATGTTTAAACCTCGACCGGCTGTGAAGCAAACAGTATTAAGACGTTAGAAATAGATAGAGGAATTGGATAAGTTATACAGAATCCAAAACTTATAGAGAAAGGGAGAAGGAGGAGATAAAATAGGTCGAAGAACATTTGTATCAATTGACATCGACGGGAACAAGAGAAAAAAGACTACACTGGGACGATGTTATACGGAGAATTTTGCCAAAAACATTTTCTCAAATTGAAGGCCACGCACAAATAGCCGCTTTATTGCACATAAATTACAGTCTTCTTATTTTCATACTCTTAATAAGAGATAACTTATATTATTTTAACTAAAGATTTATTACTCATCATCTTAATTAGAGACAAGTTACGGACTCCTTACAAATATTCGAGTATTGTGTTTTATCCCCATTCAACTTCTGGTTCATTATTCCGTGAAACCTTTGCACTTGACAACATTGTACCTTATCGTAATGTCTTTTGTTTAGATTACTTATCCGGAAGTGATTCTCAGCAATTTCTGGATACGTATCATTTTTGATAAAATAATTTCCTTAGAATTTTAACTATCAGACTGCGATATTACAGCAATTTCAATGGAAATACTTATGTATTATCGGTATTCATCCCGTGGCGATGCACAACAAAAACCAATTGTTTTTCAGAGGCGTATAATTCTGAGTCCCCCAATTGATTGCCCCGTTTTCATATAATAATCTATGGAAGCCTATATCATCCCCGTAGTCCTTACCTTTACCCAGTAACTTCACATTCCTCCTTCCGTGTCCTCCTTACCTCGGTGGTAGGATCATTCGCCCATTACCCCCTTGTGCTTTTGACTCCCTCATCCCCCCGCCCACCGTCTCCATTACCTCCCACGCAAACAGCATCTTCCCCGGCTCCTTTTCCCGTCCTACACCCCCTTCCTTCTTTCCATCCCTCCTCTTCCAATCAATTTACATATTCATGCAACGAAGTGGGGTCTCAGATGCGGAGCACGGAAGAATTTCCGCCTCGGAAAGGAGCTGGGGATGGTTGGGTTACGATGGTGGAGGAATTGGCGCGTTTTGGGCGTCAGGGGCCGTCTTGAAGAAGCTTTAGCGCCTTTATCACCTTTAGCGCCTATGGAAGAATGATGAAGATCAAATGGACCGAGAGAGTCTCCTTGGAAGAAGTACTGCGATGACCTGGGGAGAAATAAGCTTAATGAAAGTTCTTAGAAGAAGAGGGAACAAATTTACTGAAAATATTATAAGACGATGTAAGTCTCCTGAATGCTATGGTGGAAGGGGAAACAATAGGAAAGAAGTAAACAGGAAGACCAAGGATGGAAAATATGCAGCAAGAAAAATGGTTTTCAGGTTTCCAACCGGGTTAGGAGTGCAGGTTTTGATGACTAACTCTGACATTGTCTTCCATATCTGTTGATACAAGGAGTCGATTTTTCCACCTATTATATATTGTAGAATTGATGACAGAACCTCACTGATTAGTTTTTGAGTGGAGAATATTTTGCCCCATAAAATGCATTTTCCCTCGTTCGTCTATATTATGTGGATAACACGTTTCCAAGCTTGGATTATCCAGTATCCCGTGTCTGTTGAGAATTCTTGTATTTCTGAACTCTTGACCATGTTGGAAACGCGACAGGAATTTATTTCCACAATTTGCTAAGAAAGGACAAGAAGGTCACGCATACAGAAAATATTTAAGGGCGTCAAAATGAGTAGTTATGAGGTAATTAAGCGTTTAGATATAACGAGAATGCACTAGAGAGCTTCAGTAAGCCAATTATCGGAATGATGACTGCTTATTCTTGCAGTATTGATTTGGCGGCAACACCGTAGGAAGGAAGCTTAGGGGTTGGCAATAGATGGCATGGAGGGCGGGAAAAGTTCACGCAAGAAGAACTCCAGAATGGGTTGGGTAGGCAGCGTGGAGGATGAGGCAAAAAGGGATGGGAAGGGAATTAGGGTCTGAGGATGCGAGACAGAGGACGTGAGGGTATTGTGCAGGGGGGAACCATTGTCCAGGGTACGAAATTGGAGGCGCCTACGTTGAGGGCTATCTTAGATGGGGATGGAAAGGTGAACGCAGGACTCGATTAGGGTCCATACAAGATAACCACTTTCGCTTTATCCAATTTAACGGGCAGTGGCATCGGCGTAAGGTGTTTAACATTCAAACCTGTTATGTTCCTTAAACTTGAATTGATTTTGCGCAATAGTAGGTAAATTTTCAGAAATGTATAATGGTAACGATGTCGAAAAAATATGAACCATGAGTTGCGATGAATTTGAACCCTGATGAAAGATGTTTCCAGTTTTTTCCTGAGAGTTCTTTTTTGCGACCGGTTTCAATGTTGGACATTACGCTTGATCCTCAAAAAACATCGAAACATTGAACACGTCATTTACGTTCATATTTAACAATTTTCAGTGGACAATTGCAAAGAGTTATTTAGTCATTTATAAGTTAATCTACACCAGCCCCGAAACATCAGTAATGAATTGCACCCTGAACCCAATGCCACAGGCTTATGAAATAATAACTCAAATTTGAAGTGAGTGTGATAGATACCGGGTTATCTTTGAGAAGCTGGTCATCAAGGGACACATAGTGCACGTTTCCGGCGGGATTCGAGAGGATGTCAGCTGGTTTATAAGGTTTTTACATAAAAATGACCTTTATAAGAAACTATAACTCTTAATATTGTGATGTTATTTTTATTTGGTGTTTTTTAATGTTCTAATATTTTATGGTTTGTTACTTTCCATAGTTCTTCAAAACAATTAACTAGAAAATAGCTTTAGAGAAGCGCAAAGTGACTTATGGTGTCGTGGAACCATTATCATCAATATAACGACGGAATAAGAAATTTAAGGATAGAAATAAATAACTACCTGGTGGGAGGTTAACTAGGAAGTTTATCCTATACCAGCGAATACTCGCAGAAAAAATTATACGAAAAAGAAAAGCCTGATATGAGTTTTAATATATCTCTTAGTCACCGAAGGGTGGCAGCCCTGATGCGAGGTGCGGATTTGGAGCAGAAGAAATGGGGGAGGCAAATCCATATTATGAGGTAGTTGGGAAATTTTTGTTTCCGAATATCCTTTCTAAAAAGTAGATATAAGCGTGCAAGATTACCACTTTCGTTTCAACCAGTTTAATGGATCGTGGTGTTTCATTTAGATATTTAAGAAATGTATCCATCATGTGTTCCATTCACGCCAAATCTATATCCTTTGGCTTTTTGGAAATTTAAGTTCGCAATTGCTCTTTTAGTAACAGTGCAACTAAAAATTTTAGGGCACCCGCATGACTTGCGTGTTCACCCATGTATTTACCTATTTTTCACTGCGAAGATAATTGTCCTGAGTCGGTGTGGCATCCAAGATAAAAAGTTAAACGTATGAAGCGTATTCGTGCGCAGAGGTAATGCACCCGAAATTCCTCCTCCGTGGTTCTACAAATAGCATTTTCTTTCGTGAAATTGAAATGAAAAATAGAATTGTCATTCATTTTTCTGAATCTAAATGAATTTTTCCAGCATCCCAGGTTGTGTCTGCCTAGCAGAGCTTAATGCATCTCCTTTTGCAATGCAATTATTCCCAAAATTTGGAATGAATCGTGAGTTTAGATAGCATGCATAATGCATATTCACCAGCCAGTTATCGGGTCATTGAGCGCTTTTCAAGGTTTAAGAGAGCGTTGATTTGAATTAGTGGAAGAGATGCAGCGTTAGAGTTTAATGACGCTGTATTTGCCCAAATGAATTTGCTGAAATATTAAGGTCCAGTCTTATAAAGCCTAGTCAAATATGTTCACGATATGGAATCCAATTGTGTTGCCGATGTTCTTTTCTCATTCATGCGAACTTAAATCAATTGATAAGAGTAAAATTTTACGAAACCTGAAGTGTTAGTTACCGCCTTATGGGTATAGATTACAACATCCAATGGATTACTAATCCAATGGATTATACTAATGATTATTTACCACACATTTTCCTGCTTTAGTCTTTATTTTTTGGTAATCGTCTATTTCAACCGTAAATCACCTAACTTTTCTTGTTTTTAATTGAATAATACGTGTTTTCCAATATGCAATAATACCTAATTACAACGTGAGAGGTAGAGCGTTTTGTCGTGTAAGTCTTCGATATCGCAATTGGATGGAAACCTGATGTGTTTTAAAAATGTTTTTGAATCGATAAAAGCAATTAAGCAGGTAACAACTTCCTGATCGATTACGAGTTGCACAAAGGAGGCTTCCTGCACGTGCATTAAAATTTGTTCCGTTGGAGATCGGCTCTAATTCACCTTAGCGTCTCATGTCGTTTTGAGCATTTGACGGATTTACCGCTCCATCTTCCACACCTAGACAAAATTCGAAGGATTGATGGGAGATGAAGCAAAGTCTCCCATCTGGAACAGGTCCTCGGAAAACGACCGAGACCGCAAGATGTCGTCACAGTCGGCGGGGGGGCATCATGAATCCTAGGGCAAAGGTTTTGAAAGCGCCCCTTCATCCTTCACCCGCAGGTCTCAGAGAATTTTCCCCGCGAGGCACTAGGGAGAAGAAAGGAGGAAGAGTTAGTAGGCTAAGGGCACACCGACAATTTTGAGGGAGATGTTAGACGTGAGATGGGTTAGACGATGGAGAGGCACGGAAGGGTGCCAAAAATATCGCCTTCGGAGTGGAGGACCTCTAAGGAGAGGAATCAAGGGGGTTGAATACTATTCCCAAAAAGACCACAGGGGTTTTTTATCACTATGGTTGTATACTAACTTCACAAAAATATTTCTTCGGAGCAGTCCTCGGTTATGATACAATTTTAGCCGGCCTCGGTGGTGGCGGGGTAAAGTGCCAATCCAAAGGTCGCGGGTTCGAGTTCCGGTAGGTAGGTTTTTCCCATCCAGGGCATGGGTAGTTGTGATTGTCCGTTATTAATCGTTAATACACCCAATGTAATGGCCCAATGAGTGGCTTTTTTCGGGGGTGTTGTCATATAAATAAAATAAAATAAGTATACACACATAGTGATACAAAAACCAAGTTGCTTATGCATCGTTCATGGATCTTTCGCTTTTTAATATGGTCATCTCTCGGGAATGTATATTTCATAGATTTTTGGTAATAGTGATAAGGGAGAAGGATGCCATACACCTTTCTCAGCGGACTACCGTACTAGTGGAGCCATTTTCCCGCCAGCGGCCCTGCAGTCCGCCAGAAATTGCCTCCCTTTTACCTCCGTCATAGATCCTTTGCGATATCCTTTTGCAGTTGTGCGAATTTCTTTATGCATTTTCGTGAAGTATCCACTTCCCTTATGGAAACTTAGGTTAGGGTAACGAAGGTGGTCGGGAAAGGGTTGATTTTCGCTAAAGCCGATGCTAAACGGACGTTTTTCCATAGGGTTATCCTTTCATTGCGTTTTGCCTTCTAAATTGGGATCTGCTGTGCATTTCCGTCCTAATGAAACCCAGCATTTTTATCGATAGAACTGGGGAGATTTTTTCCCAAGTGTGGTCTAATCATACATTTATGCCCATCATTTCCTGGTTATAAATCGAGATGTACATCACGGCGGAGTGGATTATCCAAACCGCGCTATTTTGTGACTTTTTATCGACGAATTTCTCATTTTTTAACGAATTTCCGAAATTCTTACCATCAGCAACCGAATCTATTTTTCATTCGGATCCGAAAAATTAAAAAAAATCTAACCCCCCAGGAATCTCGCTCGATTCTTGGCACGTGGTATAGATATTGTAGACTGTAAATGGTGCATTTTTAGCATAGATTAACCGTAAACCATGATTATTTCTTCAGCCGGAGTAAAATAGTTCTACTTCCACGAGTGTATATACAATGAGTATGGCTATTTTAGTTGCACCAGTTGGACCAATGTTCAAGTGAAGCGGCTAATAGATGGATTTATTAAAGAACCGTGTTTACACGTTTAGTTTTTGGCGTAAGAGAGCACTTTTACTTCATCTGACGCAGTTCACACCGAGTGGAACATAGTAAGGAACGAATTGCCCCAACAATGGGTACATGGAAGGAACAGCGTAGGAAAAGTACGTATCGTGCGATGCCGGCTAAAAGGAGGGGTGAGGGAGGAGTCAACGCCAAAAAGATGGGTGAGGTGGGGGGAAAACGCTGCAGGAGGACGCGTAGGAGAGAATAGGAGGGATTGACGCTCCACAAGGCGCAGTAGGAGGATTTAATGGGTGTTCGGCAGGTGGGACAAGATGTTAAGAATGGGGTTGGCTGGGTGAAAGCCAAGTGGCCCATGGAAATCACGCGTAATTGTCGGAATGAATCGCTGGAATGCATAATATGCTGCTGCCGCTGCTGCTCCTCGGCGGGGTGAAACTTGAGTTTATGCTCGTCTAGAAATCTGCATGTCACTCGAAACTTTATTTCGGTCTCTTGGTTAACGTCTTAATGGAGACTTTGGGGTAGGAACTTGAATTTTGGCATTTGAGTTCCAGGAAAAACTAACGCCTCGCTCCATTCGATTGCATAAATTGCATTTTTATAAATTTAGCTTCAGCGAAGATGTATAAGGAGCACATATTTGGCATTGTTAAACCCTGTTCATTCATCAACGATTTACTAGATTATTAATAAGTTATACCTAAACGTTATATTTCAGGATAAATTTTCAACCCGCTTCATTTGGTTATAGAAATTGAATCATAATCAAAGCTTACGTGGAGGTGTTTGAACAGTTCCTTTTCCGCATTGATAAATCCTGCTCGCTTATCGGCGTTATACAAAAGTATATTTAAGTTATTACCTAACATTTTCTTGAATTTCTAATCAACATATAACTTATACAATAACGTCTGGTAATTATCATAATTTTTACTAAATAAATAACAATATTATGTTACACGGTAGACAGGTTTGCATCATTAATTTTGCATTCTCGCGACTAAGATCTTCATCTCTTCCCTGCATTATCAAGTGACTTTGTCACCATTATTATGTCACCTACTTTATTATCTTTTGATGCATACCTGTGATCTTCTTGAGGTTTAAATAATAAATTTATCTCGTATTAGTATTACTGAAACGTAGCTGGCACAATGCTTTGTAGGTATGAGATTTAAGGTACTATTATACGCTGCTCATTTAACATCAAGCTATTAGGACATCCAATAATATACGTGCGGAAATACGCGAACGTATTACCTTCCCGAAGAGATACACGAAACGCCGCATGTGCTCCGCTCTATTAGGTCGAGGGAACATCGTTGAGGTCCCTCAGCATGGGGATTAATGCGGGAATTCATTCAATTTCTGCACCTTCATTAATTTTAATGACGCATAATCTCGTTGCACAAATTGTCACGGAATGAAATTCCATCTCCGTCCCATCATTTTCGTGCCACAGATGCAATTTCCTTGCGCCCTTCTCTCTCTCTCTCGCATCACCAGTCAGCTGCTTCCTCTCCTCCTTTTCCTCACCATCGCCGCACACCCCTTCATCTCCCAGGGCAACCGAGCCTTCCTTTACAAGCCCTCTACCTGCTGCTGCGGAAATAAAATGAAACAAAATGGTAAAGATAAAAACTTCCATCCCGCATCCAGATGCTCACCTGTTTTTCCTCGTCCACCCATATCCTTGGCGCGGCGAGTTGGATGATGGGAAAAAAGAAAATTTATATATAAATATGGACATGGACTGCATCCAACTCGTCGATGACTGTGCGGCTGGCTCCTCGAATATTATATCGCTCTCGGCCGCTTGCATTTTTCATGAGCGGAGCGAATATCGGACCGGCGCACAGTGGGGCGAAATCCCAAAAAGCTGGCCGAAATATGATAACGTTACCCAATTTTAGTGAAATTTTGTATGATGGGGTTTATAGGCACGCTGATTACGATTCTAACATCAAAATTTCAAAAAACAAAATGGCGGATCCAATATGGCGGATCCAATATGGCGGATTAAAAATCAAAATATGTAGCTTTAAAAATGTTTCAATATTCATTAAACTTTGTAAAAAAGGGGTATTTTGGCTCACTAATTACGATTTGAACGTTAAAATTGCATGGAAAATTTTAAAAAAATGTCTGAAATCGTTTCAATTTTCATAAAACACTGATTGTGAGTGAAGGGTTTTGGGGCTCCCTGATTACATGTTTAATATTTAAAAAAATTCAAATAATCAAACTAATAGATCTAATGTAGAGGGCTACACAAAAATTGAAGAATGCAGAATGCAGATAAAAATTGAACTACAAGATTAGGAAGTAAAAATTAGATGAAGCAGACTTGTTATTAAAAATTTAACAATTTAATTTTATTCTTCGGTAAAACATCGGAGTACATGAAATCGTGTATAATGAAGCAAAGCGAACTAATCAAGTTCCGAATCATCTATGTCGTAGTCTGTGGATTCCGCAGAAGAGACGTGCACCTTTAGGTGGTAGTAAAAGTTGTATAGCATCAGGAGATAACGATTTCAATGTCTTCGGTGGAAATTTACGTAAGCTCGAAATAAGCGGATTTGCAGAGATTTGTAGTCTTTTAAAAGGACATCTTCCGTCATTTTAACTCTGTTGCTTTTCCGCCAGAAGTTTTGTAGATACTTTTTTATTAGTTTGTTGCAGGATTCTTGTGCATCTTCTGACATTTGCCCAATTGGCAATAATGTAGAAGCTACGTTGCGTTGCGTTTGCGTTGAATATGGATTTTGTGGACTGAAGTTGGTATGTAGAACCACGGATACAATTCTACAAATAGGCGAGCTGTTCGTAAGGAGTATTCCGGAAAATTGATTAAATGAATCTCGTGGCTTCACGAAAAACTTTGCAATAATACACGGGATCGATTGCTCAAATCCTTAATCACGCCTGTTATAGCAGCAAACGTAGTTGCGCTTTCGAAAAATCGACGATTCGTATTGCCATAATTTGTGTTACTGACTACAGGTTTTGGTTTGTCAACGAGAAGTCCTAACTGCTTACAAAATCCTGATTGTATTAATTTATTTGCAGTATCCGTCTTTATTTTCTTCCAAACTTCGATCTTACTTCATTTTTGGAAGCTTGTATGCCGCATGCAAACAGTACTCAAAACATCTTATCCACGCATGTAAGGTGGACATCACGAATCCCGAGTTTTTTTCATTGATTTTCAATTTAAGAATCTCATTAATATCATTAAATTGTTTTGATGTTGCCTTGCATAGATAGCGACGTTGAGTTGACAAATTACTCGTGATGACATTGCAAACTTTTCCATCTATCATTTTTAATGCAAGTTTGCATGTTAAAAATATTTCTTTGTGATTCCTTCCAGTTTGAAAAGGTTTACTATCTTGTTCTTTTATGTAATCTATTTCGTCGACAGTGGCCTCCGTATTTTCGTGCAAAAACTGGATTCGTATAGGCATACAAATTCTGGGTGACGAGGGTCTCGGATTTTCCACATCAAAACTTCTTTATTACTGTCATCAACATATACTAGCTGTAGCGATACGATTCTCTATCAAAAGTGAAAGAGTAGAACCGCCTGAAAGCACATTTTGTCTAACAAATGACGATGACCTTCTGTACGCTTTCGAGGTTGATGGACTGCCCGTTGATACATCTTTAACAATTTTGCAGCGTCCAATTGCCCAGAAGCTCGAAGACTCATTTGAGTAGCATAACTCAATTCTACACTTGATTGCATACGCAAATTTTCATATTTTTTTTCGGTTTGTTCTTTCACTTGCAACATCGAAGTCTGCAGAAGGGCGACCAGATCTTGTTTTTTTGGTGTTTATTCTCAAGTTTCAGTGTCTTGCAAATAAACAAAGACGCTTAGCCATTCACCAAACTTTTTGAAAAAGGAGTCCTCGGTCCTTTTAACTTCCTGCCAATTAATGCTGAAACAGGACATCAATTTTTGTGTAACGGGTTTCACGTTTTCTTATAGTGTGGAATTTCAGTGGACTAGGCATTGATTTTTCAATTGTTTTGCAAGATGCATTCATGTTTTTATTCAAGTGACCTCTTACTAAAACAAACATTTTCTTTCGAGTTAAGCCAACTTCATCATTGCTCCCCATGGCTAGGCCATCAGATTCTGCAGTAAAAAATAAAAGTTGTAAAAGCCTTCATACATTCCGAAATAATAATAATAAAAATTCGTACCATATCAAATAAATTATATTTATAATTCACTTATAATTTAATAAACAGTAATAATAAAAAACTTGATAAAAAATATTTTAAAAAAATGTAAAATATATGAAAACTTAGCGTTATCTAAAGGTGTTAAAAAAGCAACTTTGAACCTGTTGTGCAATAACCTGCACAAAATGCAGATTGGCACTTTTTGGCAGCTGGTTTTTTAATATATTATATATAAATAGCAGAGAATGAAATTTCAATAAATTTCGTTGCAGAACTCCGTGGAATTTATAACTTTTTTTTTCGAATTAAAAAAAATACAAAAATTAATTGGTCAATTTGGTATGAACAATTTTTTTAAATAAGTAATTTTATAATTTTTGATGACATTCTTGTTACACATGTAAACATTGCACTCACCATCACGATCTTCGTCCATTTTGAATTGTTAAATTTGCATTAACCTGAACACTTTTACACGTGTTTGAAATAACTGGTATTTCACTTATTTTGTGTCGCGCCGAAGTTGCTCTTTCAAAGGTCACTTTTCAAATAATGCAAGTAGTCAGATTCAAGCTTCGGATCTTTTCTAACGATGAAATTGGATACATTGTACATCAGTCTACCCAACTGCATACTTAAAATTCCCTGAATAAAAACTTTTTTTTTCGACTTTTGGCCAGCTTTTTGGGATTCTGCCCCACTGTGCGGCGTGAGCTAAAAACAAGTGGAGGTCTAGTGGTGGAGGAAGAGAGAGATGGATGTTAGTTTTTGAAATAGTTTCGCAGCGAGAAAAATTACGCGTATGGTGGAATGAACAGGGCGGGCGTCTTAATAAGTATATTTGCTAACTGTTGGCATATTTTCTTATCAGAAATAATACGAAAGGATTCTTCGAAGAGTAAAAGGTCATTGAAGAAGACACCATAAATTGAGCTCCAAATATTCGAGGACAAAATGAATTTTTTAAATGCAATATTTTCTGAGGTTAACTTGATGAGATGTAGTCGGCCAATTCGTCAGGCTATAATTTCAATACCTTTTCCTCCATTTTAGGAACGTAGGATTCGGCTTGCTTTTTTGTGCGCTGATTTGGTGAATAACAGGGAATAAAAGGTGTAACTATAATTTTTGTAAATTGTTGAACTGCTTTCATAATCTTTTTAAATATAAAGTATGATTCATTTCATGTTCTATTCATGGATACAAGAACTAATATCACACCATCACGTATTCATTTTACCTTTTTTCCCTGTGGATGCATATACATTGGCATAAAAATATACATTGGCATTGGCGCTATGGAATTTTTATGCCATAGCGCCAAAAACTTGTAAAGAAGCATACTTAAACCAGAAAGAGGGTAGTTATTTTTAATTTTTTATAGCTTCAAAAAAGTAAAGGGTTCGGAAGAGTTGGGCAATCATTTTATGAAAACAAAATGTCTTCGAAAGTTAATATCATTAGTCTCCACCACTTTTGGGTACAGAAATCTTTTGCTCAGTAGTACACCTACGTCTTCCGTAACACCCAGATCGAAGAGATCAATGCAAACTCAATTACTTCTCGTGGTCGAGAATACTAGACTTGATTAAATATATTATTAGGTTTCCATATATATTTTTGTTTTTCAATTGAAATATTTTGGGATAAACTCATTTTCAAAGCGCTTTGACCTTTTTGAACATCACCTATTCTTAGAATTTTATACATTTCATTATATATGCACCTCACGTAATTGTTATGTGTGTACTTGTGCCTCGTGCTTCAAAGTATTCTGCCAGTAGTAGCAATATTTTTTAAATCTAGTAGTCTCTCAGCTTTTATAACGGCGGCAATGATGACACTTAGTTTATTACTTCCATTTGGTTTTCTTGTTATAATCTAGAATTTTAAAATTACATGTTCTGGGTTAGTATATAGAAAACCAAGCGTGACTAAGTTAGGCTTCTTAATAAGTGTTTTAATTCCTGAATAGGTTGAAATGGAAATTTCCATGTTTTTTTGAAAAATTACATTCCCTGCCATACGGTTTTCACATGTTGATTTTGAAGGCTTTTGAATAAAAAAAGGTTAAGTCAGAATTTAAATAAACGCTTTTAAAAATATCTTCAATAAATTCTATAATGCTCCAAGAATTAGGTATACAATAATTGGTGAATTAAATGCTCACTTCATTTGAGTTATAGTAGCAGGGTCAACTCAAAATTCCAAGTCTCATTTTTGGGCAATTACAAAGAACAAACTCCTACTTCCAAAACAGCTAAATAATGCGTTTGCAATGGATTTCGAAGAGTTAAATGCCATTGAAGGGGAGACATCACCGCTAAATTTCTTGGAAGTATGCCCGTTTCTTAGGAAATGAGTTTAATTCCTATTCTTCTAATGCATACATAGTATTTGTACGATGGATTCAAATTCATGGTGATTCCTGTATAATTTTCATGATTTCCGAAAATGATAGGTATAGTACTTAATGGGAATCAAATAATTATCCCCGGTGGAACTCAGTCATATGCACTATTTGTGTATAAACTTCCACCATGATATTTGACAGCTTTAAAGGTCTCGCTGCTTTATAATACCACTTCCATTATTTACGGAGCAGGCTGTGAAGTAACCTTTCATGTTCCTGCTGCTTTAAGTCTTACGGGCTTAGCGTGGCTAAGACTCTTGCGGTGAATCTTTCAAAAATGTCTAATTCCAGTCAGGGGTCATTTTTAAGAAACCAATGAGATTTTTCCGGTTAAGATTTTTATGGTTGTGTATTGCTAGTTTATGACGTCAGGCAGTCATTTTATTCTGTCGCTGAATGATTTTTTGGTGTGGGTCTCCTTTTTGAGGAAGATAAGTCTCTTCGTGTGTTGCTCGGTAGATTTACCCATTCAAAATCGAACCACCACGGTATTTTCAGTTTGGCATTTTTTCGAGAATCCTCGCGATGCACGGGCATCGGATTACCTCTTGCGGGCGTTTTATTTTTCCAAGCACTACGTCGTCGGAAAGTCGGTAATGGCGGCAGCGACTCTTCAACACGTTGAAGCGTAAGAGTTTCTCGCGTTGCCTGCCACTCTGGAGTCCGTTTTCAACCCCTCGAAATGTTTTATGCCTGCGTCGTCTGGGTAACTCAAATGGAATTCCGATAGTTTGACCCGGGCGGTCCTTTTCACTGTCCACGCCCCAAGCCGAGCCAAAGTGGTCGACGTCCGGACTCACATCGTTTCCATCCTCTCACGTCTAAATAACTGCACCTTTGTGCGAGCACACTTTCCAAGCGTGTGCGCCGCACATAGAGGCGTATATTTAAATCTTCTTGAGCTTTTACCATGCTATATCCTTGCCATCTGCCCCTTCTCACTGGAACTAGTGAGGTAAAATTGTGTCCTCGTTCCTAGTCTAGTGACTTAGATATATGCAGTATTTCCCGTAGTTCTTTGCGGCTAGACTACTAATATACCATCGAGAACTATGATCATAAAAAAGTCATTTTCTATCACTAAAATTCATTTTTTAATATTTTATCTACCCGAGAACTGCCAAGTTAATAATGTGAAAACGCCATATCATCAGTAGATAAACTAGGTTAAGTTTATATCGATGCCCTCTTCGATCGTTCTAATGTGAAATTGATTTTACGTTGTTAAATTTTTATGGCAAATCTTGTAGAGGGGAGAGATATATGGGGTGGAGGGAACGTTAAGTAACTACGGACCCCACACCTTTTGTTTTGGCCGACATTAAACTCACCATCTATATACAGATCCACTTGCGAAAGACTGTTTCGCTGGCGTAAATCGGCGAGAATAAGTCGGAGCTTGGGGAAACACTCCCATGTTACATGAGCTCAAAGCCCTTTGTATTAAAGCTCGTCGCTCTCTTTCTATCCCCTCACCATGTGGATACGTTGCAGAACTCAATAAGTTTTTTCGGAGTCCTGCATGCAAGCATTTTTACTCCTAGTTATTTACGATAGGGTAATTGCGTCAGCAAATCTATCCGGACCCCCTACCCACCTTTCGGTCCCGGTTAATTTATTGCTGCCCCGCCGAATGATCGCATTCTACTTCGTGTTTCCTTTTTTCTTCTGTCTTGGAGTACGATCCAAACTACGTACTTTTGGCCTCGCTACAACGCATAAGGTGCCATCTGCCGCGCTGTGCAGAGCCCGCTCGAGTTTACTTCTCCTGCGTAGGTGCTCTGATCTGTCTCGTGTGATGGTTTTGCAAAGAATTTTAGAAATGATTTGCGATGTACTTCCACTTGCAAACAGCGTTTACTTATAGTAATAGCGTTTATTTTCCCTGAGGAAGTTTTCATATTGTAGAACTTCCTTTTCCAGATGTCCTAAATACGTTTTATCCAGCGTCGGTAATTACGCTGTGTTGGGAGGCCTTTCCCAATTTGCCATTAGTTAAACTCTGCTTACCATATAGGCGTAATATGTCTAGGAGCAGATGGAATTTTGGGCTGACTGAGTGAAGTTCCGTAAGCATATTTTATGGTATTTTTTAATAACTTACATCTTTGATAAATAGTTTATAATAATTTATGAAAATTTTTAAGATTTTTAGGCTGTATTTCTCACTCAAGTGTGATAGAACTTTATATTTGCGATATGATGC
Organism: Pyrrhosoma nymphula; assembly: GCA_963573305.1. Taxonomy (NCBI): domain Eukaryota; kingdom Metazoa; phylum Arthropoda; class Insecta; order Odonata; family Coenagrionidae; genus Pyrrhosoma; species Pyrrhosoma nymphula. The sequence continues at coordinate 58,653,324 of OY754329.1, forward strand.
ATGATGTTTTTGTGGACTTTTTTTAACCTTTTATTCTCTATACGTATTTTTTTCGGTGCTTGGAATGACATACGCTTTTTAAGATATCTAAATTTCAAACCAATTCCATACCAGTTGTATTCTTGTTTGATAATATCATCATTGTTTCCTTTGTTAGAATTCCATACGTCTGGTAATGGTTTACTTCCCCATGCGACGGAACCAGCATTACTCAGACCAAGTTTGCAATCTCCTCACTATCATTGCATGAAATTTCTCCCACTTCTTTGAATGAGTTTTTCCGTTGTGTATTTCGATGTAACTCCGTTCTCATGGTGTGTCTCCTGAAGTCATTTCCCGACTTTCGACTGCCTTCTCAAATCAAAATATCTCCATTCTTCCCATCAACGTCAGTCTTCCATGATTCCTTTCGCCCGTTACTTATTTGACGCACCCATCTGGCAGTCATCTTCATTCTTCTCGTCTCCTCCTCTTCCGACACGCGTCCACTGTCGGAATTCCAATTCTCCGCGCTCTTCTCATCATTCCCCCAGCGCGAACACCCACGGTGGACTTCCTGTCATTTCCGAGTAACGTCTTGACGAAACTACTCCGGCATTCTCGGCATCTTAACGCCATACCACATACATTCCCAAATTGAGAGTGATTCGAACTCAACCTTCGTAAGGACATCGATTTATACACACGTTTATAGTGCTACAAAAATATAATTTACTCTATTATCTCCATCGTCTCAGGCTCAACCTTGTGGAAGTTCATTTTATCGTAAATGAAAAGGAAAACTTTGTTATATTCCATATAAAATAAATTGGTGGAATATAACGAAGTTTTCCTTTTCATTTACGATAATTTACTCTATTTTTTTTCTTGAGAGCATTTACCAAATTTGTCGAATTCAAAAATAATAAACTATGGTTTTGTTTTGTTTAGAACGCAAGGGACTGCGGTTTGAACTCTTTCCATGGTGGTACGCCTTTTCATCTGAAATATTCGTCGAATACATTGCCGTTTCTGAAAACCTTATGAGCCGCAAATATTCTTCCTCTTTTCTACCAAATGTCGATTTATCATATCTTGCCAGCGTATTTACTTCTTAATTTTTATTAGCTCATAATTATCCCGTGATAAGTTGTCTTACGTCTCTTAAAGAAGCCGTAGCAGTTGATAGGAAAGTAAAAATTGAAGATGAAGACTCTCGTATAATATTTTTCTCGGGGGACTCAGAAATCCTTTTATAAGTTTATATCATCGCTTGTAGTACTTCTTATCTCTTCCGCTTCCTGAGCCGATGGGATCTTTTCTTCCCTAAAATTATCTCACCTGCCCACATCTTCCTCTCAGACTTAAGAGATCGTAAGAGATCCAATGATGGAACCGAGAAAGACAGCTTCTCCTTAGGGACAGCCTATCTTAAATCCAACGGTAGAGTGGGGATGGGGTAGGGGGAAGCCATATCCCTGCGAAGCTTAAATGAGTAATAAGCGCAGTCAGGCCGTGGGCAGAGGGTCTGAGGCCTCTTACCCCAAACTCGCTACCTCCTCGAGGGAGCATCTCACCCCCTTCTTCCCCTTCCATTCCCTCCCCCTGTACTCCCGCCAATATCCTATGGTTCTCCAATGAGAAGGCTGGGGTGGAGCAAGGTAATGGAGAACGAACGTGAAGGAAAACCGGGGTGAGGTGAAGAAGTGGCTAAGGGGGCGTTGGGTATGGAAGAGGAGGGTTTCAAGATGCCCGCATTAGATACCCCATCACCGTAAGAAAGGGACCCAGTGGGTTAGCAATGACTTTTCTTATACATCTTCTTCATATCTTTATTTCTCTTCCTCCCCGGACAAAGTTAACTGATGTAAGAGGGTGACGCCTTGCTGACGTGGATTTAACGGCCTTTTTAATCGAGATGGGTCGTAATATGGGGTCTTTTTCAGCTCTTTTGACTTAATCTTCTACAAACCCCACCCCACCCTCGGCTTTCTCTTGTCACTTAGGCTTGTTTATTTGAATAATGTATACTTTTCGGAGGGCTGATCTCTCCGCACTTAGGCGTTACGTTTATTTTGACCTGCCAGTCAATGTACATATGTGTAAAAAAAACCTTCTGTAAATGCTGCCGCTATGGTATTTATGAAATACGATAATATAAATCAAACCAAGAAAATAACTTTGCCACATCCTCCATTGCTTCAAAAAATGACCCAAATAAGATGTTAAGTAATCAAGTTATTGGTGTATTTATGATTGAACCATTGTAATTGCATTCGTGGACACTCTCTAGTTTCGTTTTTGCACAAATCATTTTTGCTCATTCATTCCCTATATTTGTTCTCTAATCTCTTTTGGATATCGATTGCGATATCCTAGTCTTCGACGAAAGAAGTTCAGGTATCTTCATCAAAATACGTGCTAGTCAAGGTTTAATCGCTTACTTCATCCATATCGTAACGCATACATGGTTTTATATGTGATGAAAATCATAGTTAAATATGATATTCTTACACGCCGGTACATGCCTATGGCAGGCATTTGAAATATCGACGTACATCTCATATGGTTTGCAGAAGGATACTGTTATATGTCCTCACCGAAAATATATTGTGATTTAAAGCATTTGGGTTATTCTCGAGCTGTTTTATGCGTCGATACGCAATAGAGTGAGAGTCCAGTTCAGCAATGTAGTTAAGTTAGTTAGAGTTAAGTTCAGCAATCTTTTCAGAGTTGAAAATTGACAGATGGATGAATGATAACCGGTCGGTAAACGGATTCCAATGAATTGCTCGTCGTTTGCAGCCATAGTCAGTATTTCCTTGATGAGTACAGCACCCGCTGTACGTATGTGCCTACTTAGAGTTTAATACACTAAGGATATATTACCGCTAAAGTCTACTCGGGTCGGTAAGTCATGTCATGATTTGGAGGATTGATCTCCAAGTTTATTGGAGGAGGATTGGTGGGGAATAATGTATGGTGGGCATTGAACTATGGTTATTTTGGGCTTCCGATTATCATAATGATTTGCAAATACATATATGTTTTAGCAAATGGATTCTCATTAGTCTTTGCATGTAGATGTGCATATATTGAGTTGACCTGATAGTACCTGATGATGTCGCCTATGCGACGAAACTGGTCGACTTATAGAAATAAACTGTGAAAAAAGTATCATTTCATTTAATTCTTTAGAATGGATTTTCACAAAGTGAAGCCTGAAACCATTGAGTTTATATATTGAGTTACAAAATAGATTAATACTCAGTGAAGCGTGGAATATGAACACTTTTATTTCTGGTTCATACTATTAAATATTGCATGCATGCCTTTTTTCGGGTACTTTTTCTTATATCTATTCGGGTATCCTTAAATTGTGTATTATTTTTAACGTACTTCGTTAACTAGCATCGACCCTTTGATAAAAAGTCACGTAAAAATTTTCAACTATCTTCATCTAAGTTTCTATTTTCATAGATTTCTAAAATAATTCTATATATCTGGTGGTAAATCTAAATAGCACAACAGAATTTTTCCGTTAAGGGTTTTTAATTTGTCAAGAGGGAAAATGAAGCATCCTGGATTCATTGTAAGATCAAATTTATAGCACTCAGTAATGAAATAGCATGAAGCCCCTCCTTCGCATGTAGTCCCTCCAGAATTGACATTATACAAAAGAAAACGATAGGAAAAGTGATGATCAAGCTCAATTATTTTTATATTGATATCTCAGAATCTGTTTCAAGATTTTAAGTTTAATAATCGCCGTGTCTTAAATTTAAAGTCTATATAAATATTTTATATTGTATACTGACGAAGGTAGTCCATTACTAACACGTTTATTCAGTACTTGTGTATAGTGGTCTGAAATTGTTTCATTATTCTGAAAAAAGTTTATCATGTAACCCTACTCATCAAAGGAGTAGAAGAAGCAAGAGAATTTAAAACAAAAACAAGTTTATGGTCAAGAGGTTACAAAAATTTAAATCAAGTGTAGCTATTTGCGAATGTGGTATTCTATCCTCATATTCAAGATTCATTGTTTATTTTCAATGAAGGCCTTACTTCCCCGTCTCCAAATGAAACCTTAGAAAAATCCTTTCTCGTGCGGATTTTGAGAAAATAATTCTGGAGAAGTAAGTGGAGCAGAAGTGAGACATGGGGGTGGAGATAATGTTTTAGCAGTAGGTCTTAGCATTAGAGGAGAGGGCTAAGGGTAGAGGAGGAGTGGACAAAATTTTATATTCACGTGCCATTTCAGCAAAAATCTCTTCAAATACACCTACGCTCTTCTTTTCCTCACCTTTCAGTCACCTCATAGGCACCTTCAGCTTCCTCTTCCACGGCCATCCCGACCCTTACTCTGGTTCTCCTAATCCTTTTCGCTTAGCCTCCCAATCCGCTTCGAAGGCTCACATCTCCCAGCATCCCTGTGCGCCCAACCCTCTGTGACTCTTCTTATTTCTTCTTTTTTAAGATTACTTTTTCTCCCTTCCCAAGTTTTCCAACACATAATTTCCTACCTACAAAACTTTCCATCTCCAACAGCTATCCTATCTGAAAGCACCAACGCCCAAATACTGTCGCGATCCACCCCATGGAAACCCTTTTAGAGATCTCTTTTCTTAGATTTTTCCTCATTATTTGTTCGGAGGAGGCTTGGACTCATTGGGCATCATGATTTGAGTTGTTCACAGTTAGTGGGAATCTGAGAGGTGTACTTGTGGTGTCCATTAGCTTTGCCAACATAGTTTACATATGCATACTCCCCTATGAACAAGCACTAGGGTGCGTGGGAAATGGTGTTAGGAGTCCTTAGAACTTAGGACAAGTTACGAATAGGCGAAAGAATTGGGAAAATGAAAGTTGAGGTAGGTCGACGAAAAGTGAGACATTTTTGATCGACTATTGCATCGATATTTCTGTTTTGAGGTAAGAAGGTGAATATTAGCTTGCATACTTTCCGATATCGGCTGCCTGTTATAATTTCACGAATGTGTTGCAAAGACAGAATGTGAGGATTGTGGCGGAAATAAAATATGATTAAACGGAAACAGCAGGAGGACTAAAAGTTGAACATTTAATGCCAACAATTTTTAACTGAACAAGACCAAGTAATAAGTTGGTAAATTTGAGCAGTGCTTTAGTATTTGCAAGAGAAAAGCTGGAAAGTTGTGCCTTTGTAAGAGAAATAAATGAATGCTAAAATTTGGTGTGTATGTGTAGTACCTACTGAGTATTTTAATTAAATCATCGAGTGCTGACCAGCTAACTATAAATGACATTAACTGACTATTAAGGGCTTTGATATTTCAGATGAAATTAAGCCCTTACATAGTAAGAAGCCAGAATTGGACTTAAAAAAAAGGTAACGATGATATTGAATCCTGCTGAGAAGTATGCATACAGGCTATTTGTTATTTAGTCAGTAGAATCGTGTCGGAGTCAGCTGTAATGGCGGTTATTGAAAAAATGGTGAAATCATCCATTGATTTCACGGGTATTAATTAAATTGGTAACCATGCGTAATGGTGGTACTTTTCCAAGTTGATTCCAAATCTGAAAATGAGGTAAAATTTTCTGTTGCTTTCAATATGTGAACTAAAAATAGAATGATGTGAATTTTCATCTGATCTCACTAATGAACTTCATCGATAAAAATGGACCCAGAAAAATTGCCTCTCCAAGAACCCGAGAAAAACCTTTAAAATATTTCTCGGGTGGTAGGTGGCTTGATTGGGCACTTCTTGGTCTATTTTCGTCTCTCGCCGCCGGGAGCCAGAGTGGAAAAATCGTTGAGACGACGGAACTAATGAAAAGCCAAGAGTTATCGGAGATTGAGTTAGTGGATGAGGTGGATGTTTTTAAGAGTAAAGGGGAAAAAATCTGGAAGGCGTAGAAGAAAGAACTGCTCCCAGTATGGACGGAGAATTGATTCAAAGATGTGATTTGTAAAAGGGGAAAAGAGCCTATTTGGATTCTGAGCAAAAGTGGGTGGTTGAAGGAATGATGCAATGCCAGCAGGTGGTAACGATTGGTAAGGCTCGCATGTAGGTCGAGAAAAAAAGGACGTCAGAGTATGGGACAGAGGATGATTCAAGACGAGGTAGGGTTTTCTACATCAACATTCTACCCTGCGAGCCACCAAAGCTGTATCTGGGGATGTTAGGAGACCAACTATGAATAAGGTACGGAATAGAGAAAAGGAATTGAAGGGAAATGGATATTAATGGAGCATTTTAGTTTCTTGATGTTTTTTTAGCCATTATTGGTGCGTAGAAAGAAGACTTTGTACCTCTCAGCTCGGAAGTGTCTCTCTCAATTAGAGGCACTTAGGACCGGTTTTTATAGTATTTGTTTCATTTTTTTATTGGTTTGAAAAATGATACTAATACGTGCTCCCACCAATAGCGCTCACGTCATCTGACCGACATGTCAGTCTGATGTTACATGCAAAACCAAAACTCTCAGTTGACATCGAGGAAACGCAAATTCTACGCAGTCTTGCGGTTAACATAATCTAAATATTACAAAATTGAGCCTTAGAGAAAAAATGAGAGGTTAAAAGATCTTCCGAGGATTAGAAGTGGGAAACGAGCGTTTGAAGGAGGAAAGAGGGTGAAGATTTCATTAGCCTTCGCAAACCGGGGAGAGGGGTATCTCGGGAACGCCATCAAATTATTCCACCAAATAAGTGTCAGGGTCATGGACTCTCACATGGGCACACATATCCTTGAGCACACCGTTCAATGAACAGTCCTGCCCGTGATTTCTCCGACAGCGGGTAGGCATCTCTTGATTTGTAGTGCATAGTAGTGAGTACTTCCGTTTAACCTCCGTACTCACGTTTAAAGCACTTACTCTTTGTCCCTTGCGGATAGTGGAATCTCTGGCCTGGGAGGAATTCGACGATAATCCATCCGAATTCGAGCTCAGTCCGAAAATGCTTAATTTTGGACGTGGAGCGGGAATCTTTATTTCCGCTGCGGCTGGGTGTTGCAAAGTTTTCTCGCACTTTTATTTGAGTAAATTTTATTTTCCAGCCTATAATCCCTATTAAACTCTTCGTATATTTTGTCACCCTACGTTTTGTGTACTGTTACTATCCCTCTCCAGTCTCCACCCTACTCTACGTTTACCAAACGTACCTCTGGTACCCTTTTAAGTATGCCGTTACCCTCTCAGTACGTCCTCAATCCAATGTTCCTGCTTACCTGTATGGCTGGGGAGAAAGAGTTGGAAGTTATTTGAGTTGAAGGAGTGACGAGAGTGCTGGCTTCCAATCCCGGAGGATCCGGAACCGAATTGGTTCTCCCCGTCCTCAATGTTGGCATAGCAACGAATAAATATAGTTTCTGCTCCTCCTATGCATCCTTGAATTTATATGACGGTAAAGCACAAAGGCGTTAAATGTTAAGGTTCATGTGGTGGCTAGAAAACTGGCTTCCCATTCCGACGACCTGGGCTCGACTCCCAGCAGTGGGAGCGATTTTTCAGTTAAGCTCCATCCCCGCTTGGGAATTATGTGCTGAGCTTTTCTAGAGTACCTAATTACTCGTACTGGGATGTAGACTCGTACTCGTAGAATGGGATATTAAACTGCAGTATCCTTGGCGCCTTCACTAAGAGTAAGCCAATTCCAACGCCAGGTTTCTCTCCACCATTCCCCCATTCACCAGGTAATCTTTTCCTAACCAACCTTAACGTTACAAATACCCTGAATTGTCATGCGTCTTCCCCAAATAACCAATCAAATAATGCAAGGGTTTAAGAGAGAGATAAGAAAGGAATGGGGTCTGAAAAGGGAAAGGAGATATGGTGAAAACAGCATTCACCTCCGACGCTAAGTTTGGGAAATCCGCAGACATGGAAATGCAATAAGAGTTCGTGAATATATGTATTTGAATATGCAAGGGCAAAATTTCACCGAATGAGTATTCATCCAGCGATGGGCAGGGGCGTGAGTGGGGAGCGGTGACGACGCATTTGATTAGAGACGAATTTAGCGTCACGGATTCCCGTGTTAAATAGTTTTCCGGATGCAATTTTGAAAACGTGAAATTCAGGCATGGTTTGCGCTCAATAGCAGGAGATATGCGAAAGAGGTTTTCCGCCGCGCCGGTTCAAATTTCATTGTCTGCATTGCCTTCCCAAAGTCCGTGTGACGGCCTTGATCTGCATGCTACCATGACAGATGATTTGAGGTTGTAAGGATTTATGTGACATGTTTTGGTGATGATTGTGCTTTGATATTAACTATTTTCTGCGCAGTAGGTCTTATTAAAACTTAGCATTTGGAACGTGATTGATAATAGCATGGCATATAGTGAAAATCCCTGAAAGCTGAAGAGCAAAATGGTATAGGATATAATTGAGGGTATTTTCTTATTCTTTAAAATGTATAGGAGCCCCCTTAACCATAATTATCAACTGTGATGCTGTTTGCTGAGTTTCTGTGAATGTAGTTTCGATAGAGATTATGATTTTATCATCTAGTACAGTTGATATTTTATTAGTATATACGCTGCGAATATAATAATATTTTTTCTTAGGAGACCATTTTCAATGCACTTCCATTTTCATGTTTTCGAGTTTGACTTCTCTGACCTAATTCTCTCAAGATACTACAATAATAAATTAATTATTATAAATTTTCGTGCAGCCATGACTACACCTATAGATCTATTAATGTACTTTTATTTTCTTTACAGACCGGCAAGCACTTCCATCGAACGTCACTGCTCATTAAGGCCTTCAACCACAAATTTCGCCTTGACCTCGAGCTTAATACGTAAGTACCAATGATCATTATTTGAAGGGCTTGGGAATGACAGTGCCTGGAAACACTGATAGTTTCGTGATATGTAGTTTTTAAGGTTTATATTAGTCTATAAATCATATTTGTAAAAATTATTTTTTGTCAATTGTAAAGCATATTTATTCTGAATATTTAATATTTCTGATGATATTTTCAAAAATTCAAAGGCACAAGATATTATGTCTAGCACTATCTAACCCCGATCTTTTCATTTCTAAATTAAGAGTTGTTCTCTTAATAGATTTTATTTTTGCGGGTTGAAATGGTGCGTTGGCGGATGTTATTCATTCAATTAACGTGTGCTAAAGGAAGACAAAACTGTGCCCTGAACATTGGCTGGTACATAACCATAGCAGACCATAAATTGCCTTTAAACAACAAGCCTATGTTCTCCCACGACACTCGATCATATGTGTGTTAAGTTATATAAGTTATACTAAGGTATGATAGGTTTGATTTAGTAGCTATCTTCAATAAAATTTATCATTAATTAAAAATGTTATATACACTTAAACGTAAACAACGGGGAAAAATCCTGCAATGAATTTATAGTCGTTCGTGTCATATACAATTGACTTCAGGTTTTCATGGTGAGCCATGAAATATTATTTCTGTATTTATCAAGAGCATTATTGATTGATTTCATTAGAAAATTACGTAAAGCCCTCTTAATGTTGGACTGACTCCGTGAGGTCATTCAAGGTGTAACCCAATTGAGAGTAGATTATTTTATGAGTTAGTATTTTATTCCTCATCTCATTGTGTAGGCTTACAGGGAGATTATTGATTTAGGAATGGAAATATGCTATTAAAATAAGGCAAAATTTAGTTTAAATGATCATTATGAGACAAATTTATTGAATGAAAAAAACAACCGAAACCAGAATTTCAAAATTATGGAAAAAAAACTTAGCATTGGCGATCCGATCAACAGATATCCCTTATTTTCACCGAATAGAAAGCGTTTTGGAGATTGAGATATGACGTTAGTTTTGTCTCTTTCACTCCAAAGCTTAAGGTGGACACAGGCTTTGTTGGTTGGAGTGGGAGGGTAAGTAAAATATAAGATCATTATCCCTGTTATATATAATTGGGAACTACAAATAAATACTAGAAAACATCGGAGACCAAAACTGTTCATCTTTGAACTAAACTTTCCGTACTCTCATAAAACAGACGTCCTTCTCGAAATCTTCGGAAGTTGGATGAATAAATTTCAAGTTCATAATTATTTGGCAAGATCCCTTGCCAAATATCAGCCAAATATCAGCCCTTGAGTAAGTATGTATAATCATGAAAAACAACAACAAAGGCAAAATTGAATGTGGAACTTATTAAATGTATTTCAACTGTACCTACTAACTATACTCCTTCCCGCTTTATTGCATGGTAGTGAAACTTGGGTATGCTAGGATGAGCATGAGTTTAGGCTGAATAGAATTGGGATGGGGTATCTGACATGTGTTTGAGGAAAATTTGAGGTTTGAGGTGATGGGATAAAAGCAGAAGGGATATGTTTAGGAATAAGTGAGTTCTGAAAGAATGTGAAATGGATGCTCCGGTGATGGATGCATATGAAAAGAGCGTTCGTGTTGGTTTGGTCATGATTAGAGAACGGATGAAAGCCGAATGACGAAACAGATACATGAGAGTGGAGTTGAATGTTTGAGAGAAAATCATCGGTGAACGTGGTGTAAGAGACTATTAGGAGGAGGAATATTAGGAGTCTTATGAATTGAAGAGCATTGCAATGCATGGATATGGCAGAAGCTTAGGAGGCTTGTAAGGATAGGGCAGCATGGAGGAAATTGCTCAAATCGAAGCCAGTTTTCTAGGCCTGACGCCGAGAATTAAGCTCTTTTGCTAATTCCTACCCGAAAGGGAACGGCGTGATATGTATGTGTTTTATTTTTTATTGCATTGATTCTGTTTTTCTCTCATGAGATAGCCGCTCTTTAAGCCCCCTAGGGACTTCATCCCAGCTGCCTACCTCGAACCGTTCGTCACGCAGAGCACTTCAGAAAGTGCCCACTGCCATATACACTTCTGTTTCATCCCTTTTCGTCCGCCCTAACTTTGGTAATTCCTCCTAATTGTTCCTTTAGGGGTCGGTCCCTTCTCGTGAAATTTTGAACCCTTTCCAGCCTTAACCAATTCGAACTCAAGACAACCTTGTGCGGACCCCACTCATATTCTCCCCTCAGCCCCCCCCCCCCTTCCGCTCCTTCACCAACACTTCAGTCCCTTGGCCGAGCGATGAGAGGGGGCGGGGTCCCCTTTTGTCTTATTTCGCGTCCGGAATCCAGGAGTGCATCAGGGTCAGAAGACTTGGGGAAAAATAAGGAGCACTTCGGTCGGCCGATGTCGAAAGGGACTTAGGATCCGAAAATGCCTCCGAGATAATTGGGTATTGTACCAGAGTTGTATGGTGAGCTTGGATTTTTTCTCAGAACCCCTTTCCGTGATGAATAAATGCTTAGGATTTCTTGGGTAGGATAACGTGGCACCCTTTTACTGCTTTCCATACCTACCTCATCCTGATCTCTTGAATAAAATGTATAAAGAGCTTCGTTGCTGATAAATATAACTTTGCCTATTTATCCTCTCAACAACCACGGAAAAAGGTCAAGAGATGAATTCAGGATAACCATCCAGGAAGTTTCTTCCCTCGGTGGACGTTCATAATGACATTATTAGAAGCATTATAAAGTTAAGTGATGATTGATTAGTGAATGAAGATTATCTTTCTGTTTTAGAGTAGGTTTTTATAATTACCTGTGGCCTCATCGCAAATCAAGCCAGGTTTTCTTTTTCCATTTCTGTGTTGTTAACTCTCTCTTGTTGAATCTGTCCTAATTTGAACAATTGCGATGGGAATATTTGAAGACGAAAAATCCAATTAAAACCCTGTTGTCATTTTTTTAATACATTTGCACTATTTTTGGTGTAAATATTTGCTCACGCGTGGTAAATTTTAGTGATTAAGAAACTTAAGCCCCACAAGCCTTGTATTTAAAAACTAAAAATCACATTGTGATCAGAAACTTGATACCGTGATAAGAAATATGGTGTATAGCGAAGTCCAACAACATGTTTAGAAAGGAATACATTGCATGGCGCATCGAGACCTTTATAGCAAAATAAAAGTAGCTAAAGAATTCAATTCCCACTTACTGTTACTTGGGTTTTGCCGTAGTAGTGGAATGAGATCATAATTTCAACTCCTTATTTCAAACGCTGTCAGAGTGGTATTTCCTCTTATGTTGTATTAGACATTGTCATTGCAATAGTGAAATAATTGCAATTGCCTCAGCAGTGGATACTATTTTCAAATGCATAACTTGTGCTACGTGCATAAGAGAACGCACTTTGCGCATGTGGGAGAAAACATTTAAAATGCATATTGTGAATGAAACAGTAGTATCATTTCAACTCAATTTTTGTGCATGAAATAGATTGTAAATTATTCTCCTGTTACTCACACAACTTGTGCTACGCAGTGCTGCTCACCATATACGATGCAATATATTTACTGGTGACTTCGTGGAAACAGGAACGGATGCGGGATCGGAGCTCAAGCGACACTCAGCTAGTTCTCCTACCGAAAGTTTGTAATTAATGTAATTGAAAGGAAGCGGAAAATAAAACGTGGAAGATTTCCCTGGGAGTCGTCCGTCGCTCGTTCGCTTTTCGCACTCCTCGTCTCGCTTCAATGGCTGCGAGGAGCTCGCCGCTTTAGCAAATTGCTCTGGCTTCCGACTGCGGAAGAAGTCTCCTAAAAGACATAAATATATGTGCTTTCGCGCGCGCTCATCGTCGGATGCGTCCCGAGCGCTCTCCTAAAGCGCTTCTCTTTTGCGCGTTACAGTAATTTGTCACCGCAGCGATTCAGATTCCCTATACCCACCCACCCCTCGCCTCCCCCTAGCATCGTTTCTTCTTTTACCCCTCCGCCTACCTTTTCTCGTGTGGCTGGCGGGCCTTCCCCCTCGTTTCCTCTGTGTTTCTCGCTTTATCTCTCTCCATCCCCTTCCTTATCCTTTTCACAAGTTTCTCTCTCTCCCTCTCTCTGCCATCTTAACTTGTGTTATCCCTCGTAATGTCTCCATCTCACGGCACCTCCCTCCACCCCAACCCTCCTTGAGCACATAGAGTCGTCCTGCGTCTCCATCCTGTTCTCTCACTCTCTTACCTTGCAACAGCTATTCTCTCCAAGCCTCTCCCTCCTCGCTTTCGCGTCCACCCCGATTACTCTCCTCCGCAGTCTTCCGCACTCAGCATCACTTTAATTTCTCTCCCTCCCCACCCCCCAACTGCCATACCTCCCTTCCCCTCTGCTGCCACTTAAGCAAACTGGTCTCCCATAATTCCCGCCGTCTTGTTCGCGCGCACTCCGGTCTGCCATGCACTCACATCCGCCATATACCAGCAGCAAGACTGCAATGTTTTTGCTCGAGGAGAAATACAGTAATATGCTCTAATTCAGCGTCATGTCCCAAGTTAAGGCATTTGTTACCCTAGCTGAGGGTAACTGCACGGTCTCCTTATGAGGAGTAAAGAAATTGGGAATATCTATTACGCCTTCCCAAACCGATGAAATTGTCGCCGAATGCTGTTCCATGTCCTAGTTCTTTCCTGTCGCATGATTATGTGTCTTGACCTATATTTATTACTTGCAAGTTACGGTATCCCCCTTCGTACTTGTGAAGATGAAGTGCAGTCGATAATTTAGGGTCATGAGTAATTTTCTTTGTCTTTGAATTCTGTTTACTTCTTTCGTTCATGTTTTAAACATGATTTATTTTGCCTGATACTCCAAGCATTTCCTTTTTCAGTAAGGGTCTAAGCTCAGTGGTCAATTAAACAAAACATAAATTATGTATTTGAAGTGGCATTGATTTCACTTAAGTTCTACTTCAATACATTCCAATTTTACATTGGTCTTCGTTTGTAATCCCGTAAGTTGTCGATGGTCTTTTTGTGCGTTTGAGTTAAGATTTATAAGAAAAAACCACAGGAGAATGTTTTTTCAAATAAGTGTTTTCTAGGCTATTAGAAGGTGTTCTTTTTTATACTTCAAGAGAACTGAAGAAACTTTACGTATTAGTATACTTACTTATATATACTTATACTTATATATATACTTATACTTATATATGTGAGAGTAAACCATCATGTAGCCAAATTTTTCATAGTCCAACAAAACCTATCTTAATCATGCAAGAAACTACTTCAGGAGTTGATACCGGCACCGGGTTTATCTCAACCATCCGCTCCATCCCCAAATAAAACCTCCCTTACCAATCTACCCACATAACCTATAAGCGGCAAGCAAAATCAGTTGGGTGTCACCACAACGAAATAACCAACCAAAAAGTATACATTCTCTTGCTTACTTTTCAAGTGGCTTTAGGTGAATTGGCAATGCTTAAGTACTGAGGAATGTGCTATATATATAATAACATGTGAGTAAACCATCAATTATCCAAATTTTTCGTGGTCAATGAAAACCCACCTTAAATCAGAAGACCCGCTCTTGTAATATGTACAGATAGATTAAAAGTAGCCACCTCCATCTCCTCCCTTGCCTTCATCTTGTGCCACCTGGGAGTCACCCTCGCCCCTCCATCAATATCCATTAGAGAGTGGCATTCAACCCAGAGCTTTTTCCCGTTGTGTCACGTTTCCGTGAATCTACTATTACTGCCTACTCGCCTCTCCTGTTCATCGCCGGGAGTACTGAGACCACAAAAGCGAACGCCTGTCTCTTTTGAGATCGCTTACGCGCTCGCATCCAAGACTCAGGCATCGCATTTGGCAGTGGTGCAATCGTGATTTGTTTTTTTTCTCCTCCCTTCATTTGTTTGTCACAGACAAGAAACACGTTGCAGTAGCGCTCTGCGCTCCTCGGCGCGTAGTAGTTCCGAGTGGAGCCGGAAAACGACTTCCTGTCCCTCCAGTTGCAGTTAAACCATCTGGTCTTTTCCACGTCGCTACGTGCCTTTCCAACATGCGACTACTCCCGTATTCTAACTCTATTCGGGTGCAAAGTAATAATTTTTTCTCCGGAAAAATAGGTTTTCCTTTTATTTTTTTAACAGTGAATCGGTGGCCGCGTGGGATACCCTCATCCATCGCTTGTGCTCTCATCTTTTGAGTGACTTTCACTTCTTCTGTTGTCTCAATTTGCCGTGCTGGTGGAATGACACGTGCACCATGCACCGACGAGCGCATTAATTCAGAGATACTGCCTATGCCACCCGCGGTGGAACAAAAACTCTGCATTTCCTCAACGCAGTGCCTCTCCTCGATGCTGCCTTACTTATTTGAAAAATCATGAATAACTTGGCTAGCGGTTTCCAACCTCTTCTTCCATGCGCAGCCTTTTAAACAAAAATTTCCAAAAATTAAACTCTTTGCAGCATTAAACAACTGTTCTTTATTTATATTATTGCTGCTATTTCATAATTCCTTCCGCCATTATTGAACTTTTTTCATATAGTCCTATACCGCCAAGCTCGTACCCTGTGTTGTTGACTGTTCCAGTTTGCCTCACGATAAATAATATCACTATACGACAGTATTTTCGCACTATGGTGAACATTTTCGTGCATGAATAATTTTTTCCATCGTTATTTCCGTATGGAAACGAATTGTACCCGTCACCTGATGGTCAAAAATGCGAAAATTGTGCGTGGGGAAAATAAATCACACATACTCGGGGATGAAAAATGCAGACTTCTGTGTCGAAGAAAGCGTCTTCATACGACATGGATCACCGGATAAAGCCCAGAAATATCTCGCGTGGTTTTCACATCACCGCGAAGGCCTTCGCAAGAACTCTCGTACTGTCAGTTCCAGGTGAGGAATTACGGCTCTGTGAGAGGCCTTCTCAGAGGAAGTACTCCAAATCATTCAAAATAATTTCGCAACCCAAATTTAGCGTGAAAAATTGGAATTCTATCGCGGCAGAGAAACAGAAAAATCTAACTTTCAAACGACTTACGTATTTTGTGGTATCTTATGTGGTTTGCTTATTTATCCTTCTTGGGATCAGTAATCGTGATTTTACCTAGTTCTTTTGAGGCTCTTCCTTTTGCTCCTACTCCAATATATTTCTCACCTATTCCTCGCACAATTTAGATATTCTTGCTCAATTTCAATCATCTTCCACACTTGGTTTGAATCCCTTGCATAAATTCTTCTCTCTCGCCGAAGAAGCAACACTCCGACTATAATCTGCCTTCCCCACAATATTATTCCATCCCCCAGCTGC
The DNA here is from genome assembly GCA_963573305.1 of Pyrrhosoma nymphula. NCBI lineage: Eukaryota > Metazoa > Arthropoda > Insecta > Odonata > Coenagrionidae > Pyrrhosoma > Pyrrhosoma nymphula. The sequence goes on from OY754329.1 coordinate 58,669,400, forward strand.
GGCTTCGCAAGACATCACCAGATTTAGGCTCCATCGTGTTAATTTGTCTTTATATCTACTTCTCTCGCAATGTACGTGAAACACATAATTCACTTACCAGTATGATGCAGAGATAAATATGAGTTCTTACTAATTAAGCTTTTTTTGACTTTCAAGCGCGTCCTGGCTGTCTGATAAAAATATTATACTTTGAATATTCCTACTTTGTCCCACCAAAAGCTTAACAATAATTATCAGCAGCGCTATAAAAAAAACTGGTGGCATCAAAAGCTGGTGGTTTTTGGCATTCTTATTTCTTTGACGACTTTCAGTTTATTTTTACTAAGCAACCTTTCGTAATAAAATATTGTTGTTCGATTTTTCTCTTTTAATAAACGTTCAAGGAATTTTATTTTTTTAATGAATCATAGGAAAAGATTACACATCTAGTGAAGCTCTAGCTTGATGATAAATAAAGAGAGAGGTAAAAAGGGTATGGAGCGAGGAATCTAGTGCAATCTAATGAGATCAGTAATCCATTCGTTGCTCCCGGTGACTGAGTTTCCCAAATTAACGCTTTCGAGTTATAACTTTGGAGCACATTATTACCTTTAGAGAGGCCACTCTAGCGGATATTTCCGAATTACGAGAACGCTTAATATTGCATCTGAAGATGAGCTCATCAAGGGCGAGACGTCGATAAAATGTGGTTGCAATATACCTGAGGTGTATATAGACATCAGATCCGGGATGGCCCTGGATTTTGAGGTGATTAACGCCGATGTATTTCAGGTGAAAGACCCAGATGATTATGAAGGGGAAGCGTCGGAGTAGCGTAATTGAACAGTCAACACTTGTGATTGAGATGCTTTCCACGGCTGGAAACTGAATGCAACTCACCAACCCCACGATAGGGAAGATTAGGAAGGTGGTGGATGATGAGATGTTTGGAAATTAAGTAGAGCGGAGAAGGTAAGAGATGATCGCACACTTGAGGAGGTGAGGAAGTGGGGCAGGACCACGAGGCTATGAAGGGATCAGTTCATTTAGAATTATGGTATTGATGCATCAGGTCCTATTTTTCATGGAGGCATCTGAGCCCAACTCGTCACTTTTCTCCCTCACCCTAATAATCCATTAGTTCTCCTTCCGCCGTTTCGGTCGTAGTTGATGAGGTTTATGTTGTAAACATTTTCAGTCTCTATGCATCATCCGGTAATTGAGTCGTGTCTTCAGTACAATAGTTCCGTTTTACATATTTAAAACAATGGTTTCAAGAATATAGATTAGGATAAATTAATTCTAACTGAATTAAAAGTGATACCTACTTATGTTTTAATACTTTTAAATAATAGCTGCACTCGCTAACTAACGTATGAGTTACTGACAGATTTGTTTGACGATCGAGTAGAGAGTCAGCTCATACTTATCATCAAGGCTTTAAAATTTGATTTCAAAGTATAGGGAATGACTCATTTGCCTGTGCTCCTTGAATGGCCCATATTTTCCGTCAATAAATTCGCATCGTTGGATTTCTTGTTCGGGAGCCTTAATTTGTAACCTTTAATGATTAAATATCGTTTCCGTTCCTTCTATGATAGCTTAAAAGTTAAGAGACGATGAACGTCCAAGCGTAAACGAATGAACCTAATGTAGTGCTTAGTGTACTGGCTTCTCATCCCTAGGATCTGGGTTTGAATCCCGGTAGGGGCAATAATTTTCAGTGTAATATCTACCTCCACTTGAGTGCCATGTGGGAGAGCTTTTCTAGAGTTATCCTCCGTCCGTAGGATGGGATGTTAAACTGCGGTAACCTTGGCGCCTTTCGTTAAGAGTAGGCTAATTCCAACGCTGGGTTTCTCTCATTTTCTCCATTCCCCAAATAATCCTTTTCCAACCAACCTACCCATCTAACCTTAGCAATACAAATGACATTAATTATCATGCATTTCCCCAAATTACTAATCAATATTCAAGACGTTGAAAGTTTTAGTAGTTTGTAAACGTTCCCCGAGCTGAACTTCCAACCTTTTCGTCCGACAAGGCTTAGAGAAACTTATCTTCTGTGCGAATTTAAGCTTCATGCGTATGGAAATACACTTTCATGTAACGATTTCTTCATTGAAAACCATCCCTCTTCTTTCTTACATTTTGGATGATGGGTTGCACGGAAGCGATGGAGATGAAAACTGTGGAGGGATGCGTAACGAAAAGCATTCATCTATGCTCCATTTCTTCAAATGGGTATTAATTCCTCACTTTTTATCGTAGCTGCTTTATTTACCTCATCTCAAAACGCTTCTTCACGATCACGAACTTCGTTTCCGCCTTATCCCGGTCGAGTTTGATGTCCTACGTGCGTCTTAACCCATCATATTACGTAGAACATTTCGTCTAGGCACCCCCTTGCAATCGCGCTTGCTATATACGCGAGCATCTAGGCGAGACGCGTGCTAGATTCCAAGTACTAGAATCATGACTGCGTTGCCAACCTCGTCAAGTCTTCTTCGGAATCAAATCAGCTGGAGACGAGATAGGAGCGCGGGGATGCACTGTCGTTCCGTCGCCGTGTCACACGCTCCACGACCTGTATATCAATCTTCATCGCCAGGAGTGGGAAGCTTTACTGAAATGAGATAATGGTAATGATGATCTTTGCTAAATGTAGGCCACGCGTAGTACTCTACTTCCGGTTTACAACATCTGAATTGATTGTACGCGCTGGGAATTAGAATTACAGTTTCTTGTTTTGTTTCAGAGTCTGCACAAAGTTTTTCAACATTCAGGTGCCTTTATTTCTCGACAGCATTTCACTGATTGTGATTAGTTATAGTGGTGAGATTGAAGTTAGAGTGCCAGTTTCAATTTCTGCATCATTATTCCAAAGATTGGTTGGCTGCCGTTCTTCACACCATTCCATCCTTGCATAAGTCCTCATTTGATCCCTTATAATTTGTCTCGCGCATTCCATCCTTATTCTTCCTAGATAATATTTCGCATTCGTTTCCCTTTCCTTTGTTGCTGTAAAAGACTAATGTCTCCGGATGTATTTAGTAAGTTTGTCTCTTCTGCGTTGCACAGTTTTATATACATTCATCTCTTCTTCCTAACTCTTCGTAGCAGAGGCGTAGATACGATTTTTTCAGGGTGAAGGGGGAGGAATTGGTCGATATTTTTTTATTATATATTGCCTATTTTACAGGATTTAACATTTTTATCAAACTGCTGTGAGATATGGGTGTAACCATAATCGTAATTGGTTTAATTCCTTAAAAACTCAGCCGTAAGACAATTATTCGTGGTCACTCATGACATGCTGCCAAATAAAACTCTGGCCTTCGGCCCTCCTTCGTAAAACTTCTCCATTGATGATCCTCTCCTTCCATATGATATTCGTAATTTTTCTATAGTACTGCATTTTCATTTCCTCAAACCTTCTTTGTATTGCTGCTTTCATCGTTCAAGCTTCGCAGTCGCAATGTACTGCCTTACCTCCAAGGTTGTGTTGCTAGCTGTTGGTAGGGTCACCATCTCATGGAATGCATTTTTTGCTTAAGCGGCTTTTTATTATTTTCTACGTTCGGATGTATTTTGTCTCTAGGGACATATTTTTGGGCCGTAATTAAAATCGGAATACTTATAAAAACTTCATTATATTCATCCATAAATGCTCTCCTTTATAACATTATTTAAAAATACAACCGAAACCCTGAGTGGCCGCTCTATTTGAACCATGTCCCTTCACATGCGCTCTTTAATTGGTGCATACATTCTAGAGTTGAGTTTTCAGCGGAATATGCGTGAGTGAATTTGAATGCAGCGTAAACGTTTCCATGCACTTGCATCACTGAGTTTCATAAATGTAAACGTTTAGTTCGAATTACTGCGCAACTTGGGGATATTCCATTTGTGATGTAGGGGTTCTGCAAGTACATTTTAAAAATTTCTCCTGCTCTTTCTAAAGCAAAGATAAATATTTCAGAACAAATAGAAAGTCACTAATGTATAGCTATTTCAAATAACATATGGAGAAGCTTCATGCTTTCTTTTTTTATTATTTCTTATCACTCAAAGAGAAACCAAATCTGTCGAGTTCCATAAAAACTCCGATTTAATTACTTATCATTTTCTTTCGCATTACAATTGCCTATTTCCGCAAGTACATGATGTAAAACGAGTACATTTAAGGATAATTTCTTCTATAAAAAAATAAGCCCATGATTATGCCACAGTGTGGTGAAACGCGTAGTGTCAAATAAATAAATCTGTGGAAGATTACCAAGTGTCTTTATTCATTATGAAAAAATAAGAATATATTGATCGTGCTAGGAATATAGAAGCCTCTTTCCTTCACTAAACCTCGTCAGTCATCTTTAAGTATTCTGTAATTGTATTTACCAACACCATTCATTCGGTCTTGTATTCTTATTTTACACTCGGTTTTTCTCCTTTTTTGCATCATCTAGGGAAATATAGTGGTGAAACAGTGGGCGATTATCAGATTACCGTACTCTCAATGCTTTTGAGTTGTTCTAGGATAACTTACATCATCACAAGTAGTTAAATCCATCCTTTCTCATGCATGCGACCATCAAGAGGCACTACCACAAACGTTTGGAGCTAACTTGGCCCTAATGAGATTTTAGGAAGCCATGTGATTCTTACCCAATTTTTCTGCCGAGTATAAATACCACGAGCACAAAGACCGAATGTATCCATCAAGTTTTCACATTTGCGACTGGTAAGGGGCACTGCCTACTTCAAATGTTATGAGATAGCTTGGCCCCTAATGAGAATGGGGAGAGAGAGAGAGTTATCTGATTCTTGGCCAATTTTTCTGCATCAACCTCGGCTCTACACGTAAGCATCCGTTGGTGATTCGTTCCGAGTCCGCCATAAATAAAGCTGCCGGATCACTATAATAAATCCAAAGCTCATGCTTCGAGTGAATCCCCTTTTGAAACTGCGTGCGTGTGTGCTGTTAATAAAAGGACGGCCCCCGGAGCTCGCTGGCGGGATGGGATTCATCAGCGATGTCATCCATTAACCCACGCGAATCCACTCGCCCTCTCCTACTTTCTGAAACTCCACTCTCCAAACTTATTCCCTCTTTGTTTGTTTAGTCTCCCTCAGTTGCTCTTTCCTGAATGAATGTGGAACGAATTTCATATTTTCTCAAGACTGTTCCTCATTCGAATTCTAAAAGGCTCTCGAACCTTTCAGATCTCCTAAAACGTAGATTCTTACGAATTTTTCATTTAAGAGTAAGGAGTGTATAAAAAGTCCTGAATTGAAAATATTATTTTTCGTTACATTAAACATTTATTAACTGTGGTAAAATAAAAAATATGAGTTTGATTACATGCAAATATTGGAATAAGTTATATGGGTTAGGATTCCTATTATATTCTTATTCCTAAACCTTCCCCCAACCTCTCTCTGACTGTCCCACTTCCAGCATAGCAGTCTCCACCAAAAAGGCATAAGTAAATACTATGGGCACTGCTGCTATGGTCAGGCAGTATTTAATGACAAGTAAAGTCTCACCTACCTTGAGTTGTATATGTAAACTAAATTCCGTTATATTCAAACACTTAGTACTGCGTATTTTAATTTGAGCATATAATATCATGGTGGCTATTGATGAAAACTGCAAAGTAGAAGAGACGAAATTATTGGCTCAACAGCATCAAGAAAAAACTGAGGGAAGCAAAAATAAATGGAAAAAATATTTGATACACTATTGCTCATGTTCACATTAGATCTCCAGGAAACCCATCTAGAAGGTTTTTTTATCGGAAAAATTGAAAGCTAACATCGCGAAAAATGGTGCATAAGTGATAGCTTAAAACTTGCCAAACAACAAGGGTGGATTTACCCTTGAAATTTACTTTATGCCTCCATGGTGTTCACGCGTCCTCCATCGCACGCAACAATATTCATCGCCTCAGCAAAATTCTCATCCCTCTTTTCGATCCGGGAAAAAAATTGAAGAACGGAGCGCGTTTCCATTTTTACCCATTTCCCGTTCATTCCACATCGTTCATCACATCCCTCCTCCGTAGCCATCTCCCCGCCGAAGCGTGACGGAATGAGAAAGGAGCATAGAGAAAGCCGAGTAGACTTCTTGGCTCCTAACCTTGCCCAAGAAAACCTAATGCTTTTCGGGCCAATGCGAGATTCATTTCGGATCATATTTTACGTAGCCCTCTCACTTGCCCTCTTTTTCCACTCCTTCTTGCCGTATATATACGTCAGCCCCGCCCCCGCCGGCCTCTCCATTCCCCCTCTACTTCGTTGACAACCTCGCCTCAGGGTCCGTGTCCCCACCCTTAGCTAACGTCCCCACTCCGACCTCACTGCATTACTCCTCGCCAAGTCTTTTCTTCGAAATTTTTGAGTAATTTGCGTTCCTCCACGCTTCCACGGCCTCTTCTTGACCCCGCTCTCTTATGAAACTCTCAGCCTATAACTCCCACCCTCCTTCATCACCCATCATATAGCCCTTTCCTCAAGCCTCTCATTGTTGTGTGTGCTCCCGTTTTCTATTTTATTCCTTTATTTCTTCCAATTTTCATCTCTCCTCTCTCTCTCTCTTCTCTTTCATTATCCCTTTCCTTATACAATCTATCTTTCATTCTCTTCCTTCTCCTTCCTGCCGCTTTGCAGAGATTTATTATTTTCAGTACCGCAATATTTTCCTCGCGTTATTTTGTTCGGCATCATTCTTCCCCAGCCGAGAATTCTGTTCCTGTGTGTGTGTGTATGCGGGGTTACATTTTTGTTCTGTTTTCAAACTCTGGACCAGTGCCAGACGAGTGCGGGAAGATTCATGGTTCTCTACTGCTCCCCAACCCCATTCCTTTCTTTCTCCCATTGCGTCTCCTCTTCCACCCCTCTCCCCTGCCAAAACTTGATTTCCTAGCGCACAATGCCTTGACCCCCTTTCGGTATTCATTTCTTGTGATGCGTGTTCTTTTGGTGGCGGAACGGGAAGAAAATGAACTCAAGAATAGCAATTTTTCGTAGGTACGCAGTTGAGAAGATGAAGCGACTGCGGAAGTAATGACTAACTTAAGACAAATCTTCTCCGCCATAACAGTCATTTATGCCGCGGAATCATGTCAAAAATCCTTCCCTGATTAATCATTAACGAACCTACTTCCAAAAAACGGCAGGGACCGTAATCCAGTACTTTCTCTCGGATTGATGCCAACTGAATCAATTTTCTGTCAGAGGAGGATGTTTTGTCGTGATATCGTCATTGATTGCGCAGTTCCTATCCAACATTCTCAATTCAATTAATCTTTCTTTTAATGAATTGTATTTCATTTTGCGAGTTTTTCTCGCATTAATTGTGTATGTCGAAAGTAATTATTTCATAAATATACCTTGTCGGGTACACTCAACGCATTTGGCATAAATTTTATGTACACTTTTAACATTCAGCATACCTACCAGTACTTCATGAATACGCCATAAAGTAATAAAAAAAATGGTACCAGTATTTTTGAGCATGATTCAGTAATTTGTAAATTCATAAGGATTTTCAATATTCAAAGAAACCTAAAGTTGTGGTCCGTTTTCAAATTTCGTTCATTGACTCAGTGCTAATTAATTACCACACTCCTAATATTTGCTTTACTTGAATAATTAAAAGATTAAGGCTAAATTATTTCAAGAATGATTTTCATTCTTGCGCCATTTGTGGTTCATATTTTCGAGTAAGCTATCGCTATTAACGTTCAATAGTTTCTAAAATGTTTGCCGTTCTCTCGAATTGTCCCTGTTTTCTATCAATCGGTATTGGTGTTAAATTATTTCAAGAATGATTGTTATTCCTGCGTCTTTTCCTTCATTTCTCATCTATCGGATTATTCTCTCTTCATTGAAAGGGCGATGTCCGCATGTCGGTAGGAGCATGGGAACTTCTCACTAAGTAAGACGTCCTTTCGATACCTCAAAGTCCATGTCACACGATTCTTCTGGCTTTTAATTTTGACAATCGTTTGCCGTCTCTACACCCATCCTAAACCTTCGCTATCTGAACTCGCTGTCGAAAAAAAATACCAGTCCCCCTCCTCTCTCGCCTTAATTCGCTTTCCACTCCTTCCATCCGCTACCAACAGGCAGCTTCACACATCGAACAGATATCTACCCTTCAAGGGAAGACTCCTCTCTCTTATTCGACCACCTCCTTCTCTTCGCCTCGCTCGCGGAAGATATCCTAAGGTTTTTCCGAATAGGGCCTCGCACGCGTCGTCGGAAATCCGGGCTCGTTCGTATAAGAGCGCCGCTCTCCCCAGATCCCTCTAACATGAGGGCGGCTAGACAATCTCTCGGCGGTAGGTATTCTCACCTTAAGCCATTGACACAGATATGGGAACATCGGGAGCCGATAATTCCGCGGACGTGCGGATTTCGGTGGAGGATATATATGTGCCCACGAGGAGGCGAAAATATTAAGGTGGAAGGAAAGCACATGCCGGGGGCTTTCTTGGATACTGTAGGTTGGTCACGTGTGATTCAAGCGAATTACGAATGGGTATTTAGGGTTGGGAGAGCCCGGAGGATGGTGTTTTTCGAGAAGAGGCAGGAAAGGAGGTGTTGAAGTGAATGTGTGGAGTCTGGAATTTGCCCAAGCCCGGGGATGTTGGGGAATGAGAATTGAATTTCTGAGAATAATCGAGAAAAACAACTCTTAAACGTCGTTATTTTTTTTCAAACAATCTTTAGATATTGCTCATTGAAACTGACATTACTGTTAATTCAGTAAGGCCTTGAATTTTATGACAATATGATATTTCGTGATTTTCATTTGCATAATGATTAAAATATTTATATGGAATAGTAAAAACGGACAAATAACAAAAATTATTTTTCAATTAAATAACCTTTTTATAAAAATATTAGGGAGGGGAGATTCTTTCTAAAAGCTGTATAATCCCATTTTACTTAAAAATTTTTGTTTCTCGGGTGAGAATTAAATTAAAAGGTGGTCGAAACATCTTTGAATTTTGCTGTCGCTAAGGATAATGCTTATCAATCCCTATCTTGCATTTTAAATGCAAGTACTTTCTCATGGTTAAATTTGACTGTTTCAGGCTTGACTTCGTGGAAATGATAGATATCGATTTTTAATAAAAAAACTTCGTACTTTTCCACACTTTATTTAAAAACTGCGACCGGTTTCACCATAATATGGCATCTTCTGGCACATTCTGAAGGTTAGGTCATACAATATATACCCAGAGAAAGTTAAAAATGGTGGGGGTTGGTTTGAAATGGGGGAGAGAGGAGCAGAGATCCTTTGGAGTCCTTTCTTTACAGTTCCTCACTTCGCGGCCTTTTTTGAATCATTGTTTCGGCAAATCTTAGCCTACTTTCCTTGCCCTTCAGTCACATATGTTTGGGCTGGGGCTTTAACCAATCTTCCTTTTTTAAAAAATAGAAAACAGTATAACTTGTTGACCTTCTACTCCTCCTACTGTCTTCCCCCGATTCACTTTCCTTCCTTTCCTTTCGATTTTTCCACTACATCTTCTCACTCTGCCATGCCCCAACCTCCTCTCTCCCCCATTTCAAACCACCCACCATTTTTAACTTTTTGTGGGTATATATCGTATGACCTAAGCTTCAGAATGTGCCAGAAGATCCCATATTATGGTGAAACCGGTTGCAGTTTTTAAATAAAGTGTGGAAAAGTACGAAGTTTTTATTAAAAATGGATTCTCATGGTTAATTTAAGTTTAAAATAGATACGATAAAACGATATGTATAAAGATAACCATACGATATCTAGCGTTTAGGAGACGGAGAAATTTATTTGCAAGGATAAGAAGCCATCTCCGCCATGTGAGGCATTGAATTATGAACATAATATTTGTCACAGTCTACGATTTCATATTTAAAATTTAGCTCTATTCATAAATTTTAACGGTATGACCAAAAATCTCTTCGTCCTAAGTCAATATTGACTGGTGGATTTTGTTGGAGATTTATTTCGGTTTGAAGATTTGGTTTGGTTACTAACAATTGTTTATAGTTTTTGCGGATCCCGTTTCATATCTCTTCTAAGAAGGCTTATACCTCACAAGTGCTTTCAAATGAGACCAGCAATGGCGATAAAGAATGCTCTTATAGAGCCGGTATAAAAAACTGAAGCGGATCCAGGTGAAAATCAAAGGGTAAGGTTACGTGGTTCTTAACCTGGGGTCCGTGTTTGGTGGTAAATGAGCACCTCAAAAGACTGAGTAATGGCAGAAGTGTGGAAAGCATATTTCCATACCATTTGAAATTCATTGAATGGCAGTGACGTAGACAAGGGGGGGACGTCCATAATGGCCGAAATTTTTAATTTATTGTTTTTTTGAGTAACTCTAAAGGAGGAAGTGGAGGAGGTATATTTGTTTTTGTTAACAAAGAATTTGGAATTCGTCTATTCTCCAGTTTGAACAACTTTTTAATCAAATGCCGCTGTAATTTTTAAGGACATAAAAAAACCGTAGTGTATAAGTTTTGTATACTCTCAGAAGTTTTCACAGCCAAACATTTGGCTGCTACACCAGCCGCAGTTTCACTCTTGATTGCTTAAACACACAAATTTGATCATTATTTTAAAAATACACCCCTTTGAAACGAAATCATTGCTACGTCACTGTGAATGAGGTATAATTCAAGAAATACGGCTACCAAGGGGTACGGAAATCTAAATTAGGTTGGACCCACTGGTCTAATTGAGCCTTGATTTAACGCACGGATATAAATCTATCCTGGTTACTTAAGGGGGACGGAGAAAACACAGTCACTACCCTCATCCACGCCGCCATATCACGAATCCTACCACCGAAAACGTAACAGATTTCACTTCAGCCGCTCGCATTCCAGTCGCGTACGATCGCGGGAGAGAAACGGCCAAGTAGTACACACACGTTAAAACTTTCATAGCCGACAATTTGCCGGCTGGAGGAGGAGGGAATTACTTCCTGCGAGGTGCTCCACGAACGAAATGTCTGGAAGGCACTTGGTGAGAGAGAGAGCGTCGCGTCGCGAGGCATTCAAGCAATTTTGCGTTTGTGTATGTGTGTGCCAAGGGTGTGTTGGGGATTCCAAAGGGCCACACCACGAACACCAGTAGAGTCGCGAGTTCGTTTTTTGAAGAGGCCCCCCTGGACTCAGCCGCTCGGGCCGTGGGAGCCCCTGAGAGAGTGTTTGGATAATGGCGTGGTGGAAGTGGGAGTGGTCCTGAGGACGAACAGGGGTTAAGAGCGGAGAGGGAAGAAAGCGCTATCGGGAAGGGGGTGTTCCAAGAGGGTACAACGGGAGAAAGGAAGGAGAGGTGGTGGGTCGTGGGTGGAAAATGTGGCCGGGGGATATATATAGTTTAGTCGGAAAGGAAAAGGGTGGTGAGGTGTTCGTGGTCGAAGGTGGGAAGGAGGGCAAGGCACAATGGAGGCACGACGGGAGAATATTCCAGGCACGTCCGAACAGTCCAAGACCCCCTCCACTTTCCTCCCCAACCGACCGGTGCGCGACCCCAAAGCGGCAATTCCACGCCTTCCCCTGAGGACCTCTCCCCACTTCTTCATCCTTCAGGGGCGTTCCCTTAAGCCTATCTTACTCCACCTTCTCTCCACACACCCATACACCGCCGCCACCGCCCCTCTCTCGCTCTCGATCTAAATCTTTACGTACCTCTCTCTCTGCCCAATCCTTCCTCTTCCCGGGCACCCTGCTCCCGTTCCATCTTCCTTACCCGACGTCTCCATCGCTTTCCATCCCGCCTCGGTGGGTTTTGTCGAGGGTAGGACTGGAAGAAGTGCGCACCGGTAGCATTTTGACGTGAAACGTGGACTTACGGATGTGGAGAACCAATAGCTGGTGGCGATGCAGCAAAACTGTGTATGAGCAAACATTTCTTTATTACTCAGAAAGTACTAGAGATATCCTAATGGGTCGCCGGTCATTAGAATGAGGAGGTTGAAATTTTGAAATAAATGGCCATTTTGTGATTGAAGACGCAATCATCACGCAAAATAAATTGCCGCCAAGCGTGGGTGTAAAATCACTTTCCACTTGCAGCACAAATTGTGCGTTTCTCGATGTAAAATCATTCGTGTTTGTTCTTATACTGTAAAATAAATATGGAGAAATTGATTGAGATGAGACACTATCAATAAAACTCAAGTAAAACTTCAAAGGAAAAAAATTTGAAAAGGATATATGAGGCACCACGGCAGAATATCTACTTAGGAAAAAAAAATTATTTGTGAATAATTGTAATCAAACTTGCATAGCATATAGCATACTTGCACCTCTCTTTTGTGTCCTCTTCATAACCAAAATTTACTGAGATAAAATGTATTTTTATGAGAGAATTAAATATGCTGTCATATGTTTCTATTGACGTTACTTATTAGATTCCCACTAGTTTAATGAAATAAATTCATTTTCGTATTTAGAGAGGCATGTTAAGTAATATTTTTTAAATGAAGTTTGTTTTAGTGCTATTTTTCGTTCGTCACCATTCTTAAGCAATATTTGTCTTCCTTGTGATGTTAATTTGCAAAAAATACTTGATTATAATTTACATCCATACTCAATGTGTAAAGGACTGTTGTTTTGGGATTATCCGCATCAGGATTTTTGAAATGCTCCGCGAGTTTTTTTTAAATAATTTTACGATATTCTGTGTTAGTTTAAATTTTTATCAAATGCGTGCCTGTCACGTTTACCGAAAAGGCTTATCTAAAGTATAGAGTACTTTGTTGTCAACTAATGTAAATTTATGTCATAGTGACTTTAAATTGCTTAGAGTTAAATAAAGTTATCGATTCTTCTCTCTTGAAGGCATACGAGTACCTGCATTTCAATTATTCAGAAGGGGCCTGTTCTTAACTTTCGATTAGCAGCCATGATAAGGACACCTTAATTTCCTTTTTCTTAAATAAGGACACCTTAATTTCCTTTTTCTTAACTTTGACACATACCCATTTCGTGACTTCGCAGGGTAAAATCCTTCTCTCCCAGAAACTCTTCCTAAATATTCAAGTTTACATTTCAAGCTGGAGAATGAAATTGATGGCCACCTCCTCCTGCCGAAGGCAGTCTTAACATTGAGTTTGCCTCCCATAGAAAACGGAAAAAAGGAACCGATAAGGAATTTTTTTACGTGCGAGCTAGTCTTGAAATTCATCCATGCGGAAACCCAGAGTCCTACCTTAATCGCGGTGGGAATGATGTAGTCAGTCATGGGTTTAGTATTTCATGACCGCGTTCCAATGCATAGCAATTTCTTGCTGCATGCACACGCGTGAGTGTTCGACAGCGTCTAAATTCGAGTGCCCGCTAGCTTTCTCAAAAATGTTCCCCTCGCTTCCTATTTTCAGTTCTTTCCATCCCTATCTTCACTTCAGCGTCCTCCATGCTTGTTTCGTTGGTTATTTTTTATGATAACCCGAAAACAAAGCTCTTTTTCACCATTTTGGATTGATGGGTAGATTAGAAAGGGAAGGATTGCTTGGGAAGGGGACTGAAAAGAGTGGAGAAAAACATAACGTGGGTACCAGCCCATTAACAAAAGGCGTAAAAAAGGATCCATAGTTAAACGATGGAGAACGTATTTTAATCCTTTTCGATGGAAAATTGGTCACAAGTTGGCTCATCAATTGAGTGGCGACCGAAAACTGAGATAATTGCTGTCATTTAGGGTGGGTTGATTAAGGAATGATCGTTTTTCGAATTAAGGAAGGGCGGATGGGAACCCGGCGTCGAAATTAGCCTACCTTTACCAGTCATGATAGTGCTTTCCGCATAGCTCCCGAGTGAAGATAGTAATTCCACTTGAAAGTCTCCGCCGCTACGGGATTCGAACCCAGGGACTTTGAGTGGGAAGCCAGTGCATTCTAGCCATCACGTCAACCCGACGTATCACAAGGATAAAGAAATACTTCGTAATTCTCCACACTTTTCATTTTTCTGAACTGATCGGTTTCAATGGTTTCTAACAAACATATAAGGGCCCTCCTTTAATGATTATGTGAAACCATCAAAACCGATCAGGTCATAAAAATATAAAGAATAGAAAATCTCGAAGTATTTAATTGTCCTCGTGATAAGCAATGTGTTGATTCCACTAAGTTACATCTTCCACGGATGCTTCTACACCATCTCTTTCCCATACTCCTGTTCCTCGCCGTTAAATTAATTTGGCTGCTTCATCCCCTTTCTGTCTTGCACCCCTTTTATACGTCAAACCCGTTTACGGTAGGAGGGAGAAGTGAGTCCATGATAAAGGCTGAGGGGCGGGAGGCTGCGTTCATTGTTGCTCATTGAACTGTGCGGATCGTGAGAGCTTCCCTTCCTTCTCTGGTCGAATTTCTCTCTCACTGCTCTCCACAAACTCCTTGCTAAGTTTGAGAGTTCCAGAGAGGGGGGGGGGTACAGAGATAGAATGGAAGCATAGGGGTAAACCTTCTGGAACGGTTGAAAGGGAACGGAGGATGGTGACGGGAAGGAGAGTGTGCGAAGTGAAAGCTTCGTGAATTTGTTGATGGATTGAGTGGAAATGACGTAAGGAGGAGTAGCAAGGGTGCATTCCGAAAGTTGTCAATGTTTATATTTCGCTCGTATCAAGTTGAACATCAAGGTTGGCGCCAGCTTCAATTTCCCGGGAGTCGGTTTCGTAGTTCGGCTGTGATTGGAATAAGTTGCGCCTCCGTCAAAGGTTAAGCTCCGCTGCGTTGGTTGGCTGGTTTGTTCATTATTTTAGTCGGTGGCTGGAAACTACGGTCATTTTTTACTTAGAAAAGCGGGTAGGATTGTAAGCAGAAGGATTATTTGCCCAGTTTTGGGATTAAGAAAGGATGGAGAGAAATTTGACGTCGGAATCGACCTTCTACTTACGTAATACTCGTTAGGGGTTCACAGATATATACGCCTTACCCAAGGATGGTTTCGTGATTCCAACGAAAACTTTCTGCCACTTAAACTACTTAAACTTTCCACGACTGGAACATAGGCTCTCGAAATGGAAAGCCCACACTTCTTTGCAGCTACCACAACGACCTGATTCTCTCGTCGTCAAATTCTAAGCTAAAATTACCCCATAAAATTTGTTTACGTTGATGAGGGAAGAGCATTGCCTAATTCTAATTCCCCAAAAAGTCACCGATTTGCGATTGTAGTTAGATATATTTGAGAGAGACGTATCAACCGAACCGGAGCACAAGTGCCTATTCTCCAGAAGCAAATTTGATATTCATTGGCTTGCCAAACCTAGCTTTACGGCTACTTTATTCCTATCAACATCTTGTTACCATCCCTACCTTTTGTCAACTCAGACTGAATACTGAGTTTCCATATCCGAGGTGGTCGCGTAGCTAAAATAAGACCCAGTAATATTCAGTCACAATGAAATTTTTAAATAATATGTTAACTCATTTTTATGTAGCTTTTTGGTATTCTATATGAAGTGTCAAAATGAAATGTCTGTAATATGTGAGCAAATAACTTCGGTTGCTGAGTTTTTCGAGCTAACACTAATCATGCTTGAAACTCTTCGGGTGGATCATCTTCCTTTGCCTCAAATCTCATTTTTTTTAGAGTTCAAATAATGAAAATATGCTATGTATCCAAAGAATTCAACTTAAAAATCAAAGTTTTTATCATTTGGTGAGTAAATAATAATTGATTACCTATTTTTCCGTTTAAAAACAGTACGATTTTATTCACTAGACTTCGATATATCCTTAGAAATACCCCGAAGGTTTATTAGATGCCATTGTGTGGTGCAAATAATTAAATTTCGCTTATTATTTCAATAAATGTTATTGATGATCATAAATTTACTCATTGATTACACCATTAGGTAAATATTGTTTACATTGAGGCTATTTCTTTTCATCCACTAGGGTATATTTCCGTCGTCAATTGATCTTCTATTAAACAGGTAACTGAAAAAAACGTGAGCCTGGTCATAACATACAGGTTTTCCGTATCCAAGTTGAAAGTTACAGGATACCAGTCACTTACTTGGCTCATAACCTGCAGGTTTTCCGGATGACAACTGCAACCGTCACTCTCTTCAATTAACAGTAACTATTATTACTATGAATATCACAGTAAATATCTCGCCGAAGAGCTACTAATATGTCCTTAGTAATTCCATCATGCCTTTGGTTTTAAACTTTCTTGGAAAATAGCACCCGATAAAAATAGTACTTACCGTGAAGTGGAGAAAATCTTTCACCATACGAAGACTAGAAATCAAATGTCACCAGCGTAAAAATCAGTTTTAGACTGGAGTGCAGTTTACCCCGTGGCTTCAACTTCAAAAGAAAGAGAAATGTAAGACAAGTTTACCACCCACCGAATTCTTAAGCGTCTCATCTCCTCCCTTCGGTGCGGAATATACGAACGATTCCTTCGCCGAAGTTCAACACGTCTGCTAACTTTTTTCACGCCAGGCGTCGCCCACGAAGAGCGAAAAGAAAACTAGAAGGAAAATACAGATTTTTTTTATGGTACCTCTTAACAAGGAGGCAGTCGTCTCCCGCCGCTGTCTCTCACTCGCCATTTCCTCTCTATTTATATCCGCGGGAATTTTACCCGAGCGGCTTTTGCCTTCAACTTGGCTCCACACCCTCCATCCACCGTCTTTTGTTTCAACGCTTGCGTCCATCGTCCTTTTCTCATCGAACTACTTCCCTCCTCGTCTCAATATTTTTCTCAAATTTTCGGCAGTCTAGTCGGAGAATTTCCACCAGAGTTGGAACAGAGAAGGAGGGCATTTTGAGAAAGGGGTGACGAAGTGAATCGTGTATTTCTCACGATGTTCGTTACTCGTCGATTCCGGCGCAGCTCCTCGTCTTGACGATTCAAAAATCGATGTGACCAAGGTAAACCACAGACAGAAACGTGAGTACTCAAATAAATATGTTGAAGTGGTAAAAGTGCGCCGCGCAGGCATTAACCGTTTTGCAAATTTTGGAAAAATTTGGTGATAATAGTCGAAGAACTATTTTAAAGGTGTGTAGTAGGGTTATGGATTGTTGAAAAGGGTGATATATGGGTGAATTTTGAGCATAAGGTTAAAACGTTTGAAGGAGGGGGAAAACAATTGCAATCCATCGCTGTGCATTGCAATTGCTTGACAAAACCATTTGTCTGTAATGGGATATGGGATCCCTCAGGATAATCTGTGTCGGGATTACCATATCTGACATCAATTTCTGTACTTCTCTGTTGTTTACAATCCATTAAATATGTAACAAAATATACTCAAAACAATTATTAATAGGTTTACTAACTAAACGCATTCATTATATCTAGATTCATATATAATATCACATTTAATATCGTAAGAGACCAAACCAAAGTTTTTCTGATAGCATGCACAATGTTTGAATCTTATGTTGATAAGCTTTTACGAGATATTTGATAAATAAGATATAAATCGGTGGAACGCATCTAAAATAAATAAATAAAAGCGAAACAAATAAAGAGTTGCAGCAAGAGAATTCAGTGTTGAGGGCGCGATCGATCTGACGTGTTTTGGAAATAATTTATGTAGAGTTGTGCTATGTGAAGTTTCTTGGCAAGGTGGGCCTGTGAATTTGGTAGTATTTAGGGTTGTTTATAAGATAGGTAAAGACTGCCCTGTAATTTGCTAATAATGGTTGGGTAATATTTGGCAATAATTTGGCAATTATGATAATACTGAAGAAATAGATAAATCTGAATGCTGTAGCATCATGGATCTTAAAGCAAAAAATAAGTCCATAATATAATATCTACGTCCTTGTTCTTCTTAATTCCTGCCAAACACTAATTTTCTTGGAGTTATAAGAGATATTTACCACTAACCTCGCCTGCTTATAGAATGATGGAGGAACTGCTTAGGCATCATATTTCGATCTGTTTCGTGAATTAAATGTACGCAGATAACCGTTGGAACAATTTTATTAGTTTCCATTGATAAATGAAAAGAACAGGAGTTATTATAATAAAAAAATAATTTTACAATCTATTTTTTCTGTTAGAAAATAGATAAACTCAAGCCCTGATTGTTTGACAAATTTTACAATCGGACATCCAGCTTGTTAACTGGAAACTTCATTCGTGGCATAGGTATAAGGAAACAAAAAATTCCAGGGAGAAACAAAGCCTTTGATGTTGATGGCAAAAAATATATTTGCCATATCTGGCGAAGACTGCATGGAGACGTCACATAAAAAATATATATCCCTTTGGTTCGGAAACTGGAACACATGCATTCTTTGCGGCGAGAGGAAGTTGCTTGAGTTAAGGGAGGAACCAGGGGGCAGGCGTTTGATCATTGGAGTGAGGATTGTGGAATGGAGTGCAAAATGGGATTCCCAAAATTCTGCGCAGTTGACTTAGGTGACCCCCCACGCACATGACCCAAAAAATGTGAATCCCAGAAAACTTCTCCGTCATCTGCCGGCCTCAGGAATTCTTGCCCCCGCCCAGAAATCACCCGTATCCTGGGGAACCGATAGTTTCCTGTGTCCCATCATGGCCGCATCCGTTGTCCTTCCCTTAGTTTATTATTTCATTCTCACCCCTTACTTTTTCGGCAGTCCACACACCAAATTTGCAAGGGAATAAACCCTCCATCCATCCCCCTATCAGCCTTGCGGTGATTTCCATCGAATACCCCTTCCACCAAAAGGGAGGCTAAAAACTCTTTAAAAAATAATTCCATATTTTTTTATTCTTCTCTAACTCCCAAACTGAGTGAACTCATGAAGTCGCCAAATAAATCCTTCCAATACACATGGGATATTTAAAACTCGGTAATCCGAGAAAATATTGCGAAAGTTTCGAGCAGTCCACTCCAGTCGCCATGGCTTTCCATAAGACGTATGCCCCTCGATGAATTCTCAGTTTTGGTTCGGCCTGCAGGCTACGTTTTTATTTCTCGGAGGAAAAAAATGCAGTTAAAGAAATAGCAGAGAGTATTTTATGCGCTCATTGTTTCCGAGTGTTCCTGCGTTGATATATTGGGTACATAAGGACGAAAAAGTTAAGAATTAATTCGGATTACAATTATGGCGGCCCCATTCTCACGGAAGCAATTCGGTGGTATTTCAATTTTTCTAATTTTTTATCAAGATTACTCAGGTTATGACCATTTATGAGTAGTTTTGTTGCTACCTTGAATGCTCACGTTAAAATTATCTCAATTTTGTAACTACACTTCATTTTCACTTTCAAAATATTAATGAATTGAATTAAAGCAGTGTGAAGCTAATTACTGATAGTTTTTAAAGAGCTCAGGTTGCTAAACATTAGTCAACCCGTTAATTATATCTGTTAAAACCATTTCATTTAAATTATTATCGATGTGAGCTTATATTTAGGATATCTTAGGAAAATGGAAATAAAATGTGATCTGGTTATGTATTCTTTCTCATGGTACTGTGAAAGCACGAGAACACAAGAAATGACCTTATCTTTCCCCGCCCTCTTCAAACGTACTTTCTATCTCTCGATGCTGTGCCAGCTTTTTCGGCTATACTGATGAATGGGAAGATATATACGGGAATAATGGTTGGAATTCTTAGAGCAATTTATGAAGTGTTAAAATTAAGAAAAATGAAAAGGAAAAATAGGTTGGCTGTTATGAGAATGGATTGTAGGCTCTAGCAAACCTATCTTTGCATTAATTACTGGCGTTGATGAGGTGATTATGGAGTAATAATTCATTAGAACTTTTTGCGACTAACTTTGATAGTTTATCTTCCATTTTAAAACTTTCATGCTTATCGTTGTGAGCTCATGCTTGAACTTTATGTTTATTTTGTGTATATGTGTATGTCATTATGTTTAAGGTTTTTTTCCTCTAAAATATCCTTTATTTTCAATAAACCTGCAATTTTTTTATAGGAGGGGGTCAGGGGAGGGATCACGGTACTCTTTTTCTCGTTGTCGTGATCGTTACCCGTATTGTAAACCGCTATAGAAAAGGAACTCTCATAGTAACTGTCTTAATGGCGCACTCCATCAATTGAAACTAGTGAATTAAAGCACCTGACAACATTTTAAGAATGACAATCACATTTTTGTTCTTATGAGTGCAATTGAAAGATAATAATAGCAAGCGCACGTATTATGGAGAGCCTTGGATCGCGCCCCAAGTCAGTAATAGGTTAAAAGGGACGATAATTAAGATTGATTCACCTGAGGTAACCATTTTTACGGAAATAACTTCTCTGTAGTTCACATGCTATTTCCGGTGCTTTCTCCCGTCCTCTGTAGTTTTAGATGAGAAAGGTACTCCCTGGGCTGAGCCTACACTGTCCACCGACAGAAACGCTAAGCCCTGGGACCCCTGCGGCTTCCGTTAATGACAATAGCATTAGCAGGATAATGCCTGCATAGGGTTACTGTTCCCCTCCGTGTTTGCGGTCGCGTATGATCCCCTATGTAAAATAGCGGTTGTGCCATGAGTAGATAGATAGACTGACCACCTGAAATCGCGGCGGGTTTCAGTGCCCTAATTCTCCTAATTGGAGGTTTATGGATGCAGGGTCATCTATGTGTCCACAACCATCTGATGTAAGTAAGGTTTTTTCCTGTTTGGTGGTATTATGAAATATTAGTCTCGGTGTCTGATGGGAGGCGCTGGATTAATTCATTCTGAGTGAATTAAAGTTGTCATTTTACGTCCATTTTAAATAAAACAAAGTTGGTAAATTTCCACACAGTATATTATCAACCACAAAATACAACACCGACCAAGGTTTCGGCACGCAATGCCATTATCAAGGTACATCTTTCTCAAAAACTCCACCTTATATACCCCGGGATGGAGGCCAGGGGGTGGTTGGAGGTATTAAGTCACAGAGGGGGAACACAAGATGAAAAGGGGGGGGGGGTATAACACAGAAAAGCCGTTGGCGGTGAAGGTCAGATTTTAAGCCTGATACGCTTTTATTTGTACTTTTACCCTTGCGTTTCAGTTCCAAGACACATTTAAACCTCACGCAGACATGATTGAGTACAATATAAATCACTAATTTCCGTTAGGTAGCCTTATGTCGGAAAACTTTTGTGATAAGTGGAGCTAGAATCAGTTAGGGAAGGGAATAGTGAGAGTACAGCCTAATATTCTCGCCGGAGGATGTTCGCTGACGTGCTTAGGTTAGAGACTGATCGGAGAGTAGGATATTGCAGCGGCGAAGGGTATGCTGTGGGTCGCAAGCAGGAGAATGGGTTTAAAACTTTGAGAATGTTTATTTTAAAATATTTCAATCGTTAATTTCTATACTTACCACTAAAAATATATCTTCTTACTCCAATACATTACTTATGGCTTCCTTTTGATTATAATGTCATGTTTAAACCGATATTATCGCATATGTGAATTAGGAAATAATTAGGTCAATATATAAGTAGCAGCTGAATACCTGTGATTTTATATCCTCGATATATTTCTTAGAACCAGAGTCATACCTAGTGCATTGGATATTACTATGTCTACCTAATGGTATTATCCCTTCCTGTCCAATGTATCAAAGTCCCCTTCTCTTCCCTTGACTTTGATAGTGAAGTAAAGTTTTTGGGTAGTGCAAATAACCTGGGTGGTGCACTCTCAAAAATATCCTGACGTTAGATTTTTTCCACTTTACTTGAGTTCCTTTCAAATTGTGTTTGGCCATCATGTACAAAACGTTCGGCATTAGGTTAATTCCTGTAGTAGCATTACCGCAAACGTATGCCATTTTTGCATTTCACCGACTAGACCAACCCAAAACCTTATTGGTGCAAATATACTTTGTCAAATATTTTCTCTCTGTTATATTTATTATGAAGATTCTAAGCTGTAAAGATGCCAATTGAGAGTCATAGTGGTTGCATTGCTTGCATGCATAGAAAATGTGGAGGGTATTTCCAACTTTCTTTCGGGAATCATCCGTATTCCGAGGAAAGCGTGTAACTGGACTTGGTAATTTTCAGGAAGTAGTTCATTAATGCGACTGTTTTCTTCTGAAGCTTATCATTCCATTTGCAGGACTCCGCAGAGTTGTTAGCCACCCATCTGTTGAGCAAAACTTCTCAAAAGTACACCCACGTTGTGAAATCCCCACCAACTTTGGGGAAGCCTCTTACATTCAGAATAATTACTTTCCACACACATGAGCCAACCTCACATACCAACATCATTTGCTAAACGTTAATCCATGTATTCATAGTGGCAGTTAGGGACTAAGTTTGTGTTCATCAGTTCTTATCCCGAAAACGTAAAGGTTTATCTCCATAATATATTGCTCTTCTTGTAAGGGAATGCTAAATATTACCAGGAGAGACTTTGAAAGCATAATTCCATGAAATGTAGCTTGAAATAAATCCTGTGCCGCTGGGAAAATCTTTGGAAAAATGTGAGATTTAGGCAGTGGGCAGCTGATGGCATCTCCCTAAATTAAATTAATTCCCTTCAAATTCAAGCAAACTATACTTCTCTTGTTTTCTTTTTCATATCCTTCATGTTTGTACCTTATAAACCATCTACTTTAACCTTACATATAAATTCTATAAATACAGAATATAAGTTAAGCTGCAATCAGAGATCAATTTAAAAACTTTAAGCGTGAATACATTTTGCCGTACATGTATAAATATTGCTTAAACGCACAACGCATTGTAATTACAAACGTAAACGCCCATAAATATGGCGCAAAATAAGGTGGAGATACTCTCACAGACGTTTGAGTCTACCATTTACTCCTACATTATTTTTCCTGCCCGTAGGGGAGGCCATCAAGAATTCAGAGGTGGGCAACAAACTTCACCCAATATATTCCTCACTCGTCCTGGTGCGAGTTATTATCGGTTTCAGAATCGATAAGAATCGCATTAGGCTCCGTCACATCGCCCCATTTAAAGAACGGGGATCTCCTTTAGATATCCCGACACATCCCACAAACCCCATGATCACCAGGAACGTGCGGAAAAATGGAGAGAAAACAGATCGAGAGCAAACAGAAGAGGGTGCTAAGTGGATTCCTCAAACGCTTCTCGCATTGCTTTGAATTCATCGATCTTTCCCCTTGCACTTCCCCTATCCCTAAATCCCTTATCCTCTCACACCAATCATTCTTCGAGGTTCCTCCCTCCCCGTTTCTCCAGCTATCTTATTCCTCTTCCTGATCTCATCCCTCCACTCATGAAGAGCCTGAATTATTATTTTTTTAAACTATTTGTATGTAAAGCTCTTATTCTTAAATTTGCAGTAAAATTTTGCCTACTAAGCACCTTTTATCTTTAAAATAATTCTTACTATAAATTGTACGCACTTAATGGCGTTTAAACTACATTTCATCGAAAACCTGCGGGATGAAGTCACGAATCGATGTCGCCTCCAGTGATACAACTTGTTTCCATGTGAATTCCAGCTGGATCATCCTGATTTGTGTGTAGGTAGATACGGGTTTGCGTCTGTAATAATTGAAATAATGTTTACTCTATTCCACTTAAACCTAACTTACCCCTATTATCAATCCTAACTTTGACGAAAATAATAATTTTACTTCCTTTACGGAGGGCAATAAAGAAGTATTATTTGAGGCTTCCTGTTTGAAATTCATGTAGAACAGAGAAACCGTGAAATGCGGAAACGCTTTTGATAACAAGGCTTAATGTTTTCACTTTAGTGCACCTTTTTTAGGTAATTATCAGTGTAATCAATTGACGCTTATCTATACGTATAGATTGCTTATTTGCGTTCTTCAGAAAATTTGGTGTAATTTACACTACTCAAAAGTATGGACTAAATTTTATGCATGCTCATACTGCACGTTCTTCAGAAAATTTGGTGTAATTTACACTACTCAAAAGTATGGACTAAATTTTATGCATGCTCACCATTCCGTATACGTGTACCCGCCCTTCAAACCCCCTGCACCCCTTCCCAGCCCTTTCAAGCGGGTCCTTGGTCCTCATCCCTTAGTCTTCTGGGAAACAATCCTTGGCGCTAACGCCCTCCCCTGGAAACTCGGGACCAGACCCCAAAACTTTGTGTGAAGCACCTCATTTCAACTCCCTCCTAAAACAACCCTTCTGACTCCTCTTTTCCCTCGCTTTATCCTCCTGGCTCTTGTGGTCCCGTCCCTGCGTACCACTCCTTCCTGGCTCACAATTCAGTTCTTCCCACAGCTGTGTCCTTTTTTTCTATCCATTTTGACATCTACTTATGCATTACGTACTCACCACTACCCTTGCCGATCCCCCCAACTTTCACTTCAATTGCTGTGGTGTTAACAAGGAGTACGGATGCAAACAACTGCACGCGATCCAAACACGTCGTCTTCCTCGGGGCGAAAATTTTCTCTCCCTACACCATGTTGCAGGTGAGGTAGAATACACATTCAAAACATTTGTGAGACATGCGGTAAGGAGGCTAGGTTTTATCTAGGGAACGGTAGGAACACCCTGAAACGAAGAAATACTAATCGGTAGTGCCCTCCATACTACGACTTACCTTATGTGTTTTTTGCGTGGAACGTCTTCTTACGAATCGGGGATGTAATTTAGAAACTTTCTGAAACGTGTCATGGATGATATTCCGGTGTTCTTAGATTCTGACCCCAGTGCTCTTGAATCCTGTCACCTGTTTCTATGGATATCAAAATCTTATTTTGCAGATATTTAGGCATTTCCCAAAACATGCGCAAAATTTTCCATATTTCACAACTTAAATCTCTCTGTTTTTCTCAAAGTTAATGCATGATTATTTGGTTTTTTCCCTTAAAACCATCTCAACGCTTCCATATAAACACGTTCGTGGACTCCTATCACGATTTAACTTCCAGCTACAGTAATTTTATGCCAGCGACGACGTGTAATGTTAAAATGACATTGGGCAGCCAACTTCTATTGTGTTACGACTTTATAAACTCATATTTGGCCATCAATTTTACTCTTTCAGCCTTTTTTTCGAATAACACAGGATTCATTCAGGTATCTGTATCACTTTCCTAGTTATAAAGAACCATCTGGAACGCACAATTTTGATGCTTCGTCGCCGCTGAACTTAATTTAAAGAAAAAGGTCGCGCGTTGTTGATAGTTGCTTCGAGTAAACTGGAAGAGTGACATTTGGAGTGACTGGGTTGGAAGGGCGTGAGAATCGGAGTTGTAAGGCAGGTGTAAGTTTACTGGAAGGATTCAGGTCACATAAGTATCACAGGTTGACCCGCAGCATATAATTAAACCTCCACACTAGTATATCAATTGAAACGAAGGCAAAAAATCGACAAAATTACAGATGAATAGGTACTTTCGAATAGATAAGTGCTAGAATTCCTACTACCCATTCACTCTAAATGACAACAGAAATAGAGCAAGACTCAAATTCACCGCAGCCAACTTTCACTCTCCTTTTCTTCCCTCTCCCTACTCCTTATATCTATTTCCTCCCGTCTTCATGATTGATGTCCTGCTACTAGCCCTCTCGGCGGCTCCTAGGGGGAAATATAGATGTAAATTTTTTACCTCCTCTTAGTCAATCCCCAGACTAAAGGCTTGCTATCCGAGAGTATGGTGGATACAAAATACCAACAATCTATACACGTACTCTCCTTTGGGAAAATAAAGCTTTCTCGCCCTTTCCCTCTTTGCAGGTAATGTAATGCATTACTTTCCTCTCGCATGCAAAGGTAATGGACAAGTACTTAACAATTGCATTGTGAGTTCCGTGCGCAAAAAACATTTCACTTTCTCCACAGAGTTGTGCCATTCTCGTAGGGAAAAGTTCGGAATGCCTGTGTCACGAATGGCGTGTCACGTCCTACTGGGAATTTAGAATTTTCTCTACCTCTCGTGTACATTGTGTTTTTTCTGTTAGCTTTGATTCCTATGAGTACATTATTTTTGTTGGACGAGAATGATATTGGAACCGTTAAAGGGCTGTCTTGTCAAGAATGCTTGGATAGACAACTTTATACAATATGTCACCCTTATTTTTAACATAATCAATTACATATTTTACCCGTATTTCACAAGTAGGGCATTGTTAAATTCTTTGTACCGTTCCATTTTATATGCCTTGAATTAATATTGAAATTGTTTAAGGCTGTGTTTTCTGGAAAATATGGCTAGGTATTTGACTAATGACATTTCGTGACTTAATGTTTTTTACTTTCAAAAGATGTAATATTAAATACTTATCGAAAAAGAAGGAATCGGTGAGATCATTTTACTCCGGCCAGTATACGTTTCATCTGAAAAGATAAGTATTTTATCCTTGCCTGTAACTTTCTGTTTGGAAAATTGCCTTTATATGAATGTGCTAATACATTTTTACACTGTGGTGAACAATTTGGCGTGCGCTGTTTTCAGTCTCAGATGTCATCATCATCTTACCCCAATACGTACACTCGCATTGCTGCTGCTCCATCGACGTTCTATTTAGAAATAATCCACAAATGGACAGTCAAGGAGCCATTTATTTACGTACGCTGCAAAATTGAACCCACCTTCTCTCATTCATGTCATCCTTTGACTTAAAAAATATTTTTTTTCTCTTCTGGAAGATTGTTGGTCCAAAACGGGCACTGGCTTCTTCTTAGCTCCTCTCTACCTTCCACTTTCCCAGGCACAATTTCAGCGCCCTCTGTCTCCTCCTTTCGGTAGGCCTTTCTCGGTTCTTTCCACCCCATTCTCATCATCGCCGAAAGAGGTGTTGCTCTTCGTCCTAAACTCTTGCTTTTCCTACCCAAGCCCTCCGTAATCTCCTCCGCTCGCACCAACGGTAGCGTCTTCCTCCACCACCACCACGCTCTGTAATTAAGCGTTCCTTTTTCCGCTGTCATTTAAGCGTCCATTGTGACCAGCTTCCCTTCCTTCCCTTTCTCTCCTTCTCACCATTCCTCCCGCCAGCGCCTCTCGCCGACCCAAAAGTCGTGGCCCTCTCACTTCACTCTCCTTTCCTCCCTGTTCACTTCCAAATCCATTTTCTTCTTCCTTCATCTACTCATTGAAATAGCAGAGAGAAATAAAAACATTGTAATTATTGATTGAACTTTATTTTCTAACCTATTCTATTATACTGGCCCCGGTGGCGGCGGGGTAAAGTCCTAGCCTGCTAATCCGAGGGTCGCGGGTTCGAGTCCCGCCTGGGTCGGTTTTTCGCATGCCCAGTGCATGGGTGTTTCTGTCAAGTTCTGGTGGATCGTTCCCTGAGAAACCTGATGACAAACCAATGGATTATCGGGATCACAGGGGCATACGGACCAACAGAATCGTCCTCGAGCAAAAAAATATACATTGGCGTATTACTTCAATTAATAATTACACTATCATAACATAACTTCATTTACTTAGTCATCACTTTTTCGCTACCACTCAAGTGACCTAATGATGCTGTACTACAGCGAAATCACATAGGTGTAAATGAAATATAATATGGAAATTATTTTTTAGTTATTTGAGGAGGTAAAACAACAATTTAGGCCATTTGGGCCATTCTCTGGTTTCATATTTTCTCAGTATGACAACCGAAGTTAATACTGCCTTTCTTCGATGACATTCACGTCAAATAAATAAGTCTGATTTTATATCCTAAAACCGTACTCATAGTTGGAGAGAGATAACCGTATGGAGCTCTATCAGGACGACAAGGTGTAGATGGTTAGGCCGCACTTGGAGATATAAAGGAATTGCAAGGAACATAATAGGAGGGAAAATAGAAGGTAAAGCTCAAGGAGGAAGACCTAGTTACAAATACATACGCCAGCTAAAACGGAAAATGAAACGGGAGCTACAAGAAGATTAAGAAGTTAGTAAGGGAAATAATGAAATGGATGTCTGCTGCCAACCAATCTTGGTTGACAGCAGCCTTCCATTTTTAGCCATTCAGCTGCAAGGATTGAAACTTAGGCTGGTTGTGATAAACCGAACTCTCAGTTGACGTCACGTTATCGATAAGACTACGTCACCCTGCGTTTAGAGTTAACTTAACATTATGAAACCGAGCCTTCGGATAGAGTAGAGTTGGTTTGTGATGGAATGGGGAATGTAGAAAGATTAGAGAGGAACTTGGCAACGGCATTAGCCTACTCTTATCGAAAGGCGCAAAGAGGTCCAAAGAGTAACATCCCATTCGATGGACAGACTACTGCGCCTTGAAGTGCTCTCTACATGGAATCCAAGTAGGGATCGAGATTTCGCTGAAAAATCTCCGCCACTGCCGGTCCGGAGCAAATGTGGAGTAGCTGTGTTTTTGTTCCCCTCTGTCCTTTCAAGATGAAAGAGTTCCACCGTTTCGGGCCTGAAACGATTCCTTCTCCATCTACTCCCTTTCTTTCCACATCCCTCTCCTCCCACGCATCCAATTCCTCCCGATACCTCTCAACCCCTTATCCTTCTTCCATTCTCTCTTGCTAGCCTTAAATTTTTCATCCAATCGTTTCATTATGAACCGTCCTCGAAATTGGTTTTTCATTGAGTCGAGTCCAGCTCATGGTTCGCTTCCCTAACCCCACCCTTTAACCCTTATACCCTTCCGCCTTGTCTCTCCAAACTCTACTTTCCCTTTTCCTCTTCCCCAAAAATACCCTCTTTCTCCTCCTTCACCGCCCTTGCAGGCTGTGAATGATCTCGTCCTCTTTTGACATTTTGCGGGCAGTGCCTCACCTTTATTTTTTTCTTCTTTGTGCCGTATAATTTTCTTTTTTTATTTCTGAGGTGCATACGAACCCACGATTTCTTCTTTAGATTTTTATGTTCTTTTTCGACATTGGAAAAGTTTTTTGATGAAGTGCCGAAATCGTTCTTCCTCTCTTTTTCTTATTTTACTTTCCTTTTTACTCAAAAATGTCAACGGAACTGAAGAAGGAAGAATATTCAACTCCTCCCGTGGTTATTAGCAAACTTGCGGACCGATTCGTGTCCATCACCGGTGTACGGGGACGACATCACTAGGGTATTGGTGGAAGTTTACTCACTGTGGGAGAGCTCTGCTGTGATGGGAATAATGGAATCTTCAGGATCGTCACCATTTTCATTCATTTGGATGAGAAAGTGAATAGTGATCGTAGATTAAATGCATTGAACTCAAATTCCTGTATTTGTATTAGTATATACTTCAATGTATGAAAATTCTTTCTTTAGATTGTCACGATATCAGTACTGTTCATGCTTTTTCATCTGGCTTTCTTTCTCAAATTTCTAAAATACCTTTTCTTCTTGCACATAAGTGTGTCAGATATGAAGTTCCTAACTTATTGGTACAGACTGTTATCTTTAAATTAAGTGAGAGTTGTATAAAAGACAGATTTATTGCGGATTTTCTTATGCAGAGGCACTAAAGGATTTTAATTTAACATAAAAAATAAAAAAGTCCCTAAACCAAAGTATTAGCCAATAATTTCCCCTGCCTGTTTTGGGAGGAGCAGAATCCCCTATAAATAATGAACATTGCCGCAAATCCTGGATAGTATGCCTTTATTACTTATTTTAATGACAAACACCAGTTTCTCTGATATTCCTTGTTTTTTGAATTTGCCATTTAATAATTTTTGCAACAACGAATGAGATTTACAAAAAGATTAAAATTCAGAATATCGGAAATATTGTAACTCTAGCATAAGTTATATTCCTTTAAATAAATATTTCTTAATGTATGAAGTAGCTGTGCTAATATATAATGTATTAGCTCGTTATTAATGTTATTGCAAAATATCATGTGTTACCTGGCTAAGCCCACTACACACTCTTGCTAATACTATTAATGTCGTGTAGACTTCTTTTATGGAGTATCATAAAAATACTTAGGCTTTTCTTCGTTGAATCATATAATAATGTCCATTTCTTAATGCGTTACGTATGGATTTTGATATGGACGAGAATCGGGTGATAAATCCTCATCCCGCTTTTTCCATTCCATTTTCATCCCTTCGCTCACCCGCTATCCCGTTTTCCTCCTCCTCCATCCCCCCCCCTCGATTACCCCATCCTTTCAACTCACTACTAGCTTCCGATGGAAATGGAAGAAATATCTAATTGGTCCGGGGGTGGAAACCCCCGGGCAAAAGTTCGATGGTCGTTGGGATGAGCCTGGAGGGATGAGGAGATGGGGGAAGAGGGTAGGAGGAAGGGGTGGGAAGAGTGGGAAGGAATCGGGCGGCCATTTCAGCTACAGTAGGGGGTGGAGTGAGTGTAGAGTTTTAGGAGTAGCTTTCGGGTCGAATAGTGATGCCTATGTAAAAAGAAGCTAGGCATCGGAGGGAAGAGAAGAAGTAAACGAGAAGTTACGTATGTATGTCTCTCGCATAAGTTCCTGACGCTGACCTGTGCGAAAAGAAATGGTGGTAGTAGTTGAGGGGTGAAGGGAAAGGATGGGCGGGAAGAAAAGGAGACAAGAGGCAAAAGAAAAGAAGGCTGTGAGACAGACTGAGTGAGGCAGGGGTATAGCCGAAAGCGAATCTAGATGGCAGTCACCCGTGCGAAACGTTACATCAATGAGGCTAAGGAAGGATATGACAAAGGAGCGGAGGAGAGAGGACTGCGTATAGTGAGCAGCCATACAGGCTGCCAACGTAATTGTACTTAACCTGAGAGGGCGGAAAATTGACTGTAGCACTTTTCACATGTTTTGCGATCCAAACAATTCTGCGCTTAAACCATATGGTACTTTCCGAAACTCATCGTAGAAGCCCGTAAGTATAAATAATTGGATTAAGATCCATAGAGAGCTAGAAACCTGATTTGAATTACGGCATTTAAAGTTGGCATTGGAGCTTTGCGGCCTTGGGAATCCTGGTGGTGAAACGCTTAAATTTCCTTACTCCACCGTGCGGAATCAGTTCGTAGGAAATAGACCCTTCCGATGAAAAGTCTTTTGCGCAACTGACACCATGTTCCACGACGACTATAGCAATCTACTTTGCGAAAGAGGCACGAGGCACACTCACGCAAGGCAAGTGGTCAAAATCACCCACAATGACTTTACCTGGGACCCTATCTTGAGGTCTCATTGTAATATGAGTCAAAATGGGACGGCAGGTAGCGTAGAGTCATCCGAATTCTCGAAGCGCTTGTATTGGCAACACTTCAAAAGGTTTTTAGACCCTCCATACTAAACAAACTTCCTCCCCTGTTTCGCAGGGTTTTCAAAGTCCCAAAGCCTATATCCCACATTCGTCCATTGCAGGAACTTTGGCGTGAGCAATACTTTTTGCCGGGTAGTTTTTATAGAGCATATTAAAGGTTTATAAATCACTAAAAACTTACCTGGTGAATTATTACTAATCTGAGCTTTAAATTAGTTTCTGTTTCCATGGGATATCTTTTACGGATATGAGTCTTTATTTTAAAAATGAAGAATCTCTGACGCACAAATGGCGTAAGAAATAGAGCTCTTTGCAGTCCATATGCTTTCTCGGATATTTTTTAAGATAAATTCATTGCTCACCGTATAAATATTTTGCTAAATCGCAATAGCCGGTGGTTTTATTGTTTTTTCATCACACGGCGTGAAACAATTGAGTCAAGTAAAAGCTTTTAATCTGTATTATATTTTAATAACTAAGAATTTCAGTTAAGTGAAACAAAAGTTTTTGCGTCACTAATATTACTTAATTCATGATTCTTACAACTGCTTAAATTAAATGCAAGCCCAAGCATCTAAATGAACTCAGATGTATGAAACAAGGAAAAAGAAATTATTAAATAAGGCTTTTTGATGAAATTAAATTTTTTAATCTCTTCCTTCTGTCTTGAAGCAAATATATTTTTCTTCCTCCTGGTATAATGTGTGCCATTTGTATATTTTTACTGTATGATGATCTGTTAAATTGATTCGTTACTATGTTCAACTGATATCGTATATTGGTATTGTGCTCGTAGAATTATAATTTATTGTTGTCGTAAAATATTTAAGAATGTTGAATTTGTGTGAGAATGTTAAACTTTGTAACTTTCCGCCATATGTTTTCACAAAAAACTGCATTAACCACGGTAGTAAGTAAATAAATAAAATTCTTAAGTGGTCTCTATTATGAATAGAGAAAAATCTCGCTCGAACAACCTTATGTGAATAGATAGACGTTTGTTCGCACGCACACACACTCAGAAGGATGAAGAGACTAGAGGATGAGGTAGGGGGTGGAAAGTGTGGAAAGGTTGACGTGGTGTAGGTTGAGGAGCGGGAGGATATCAGGATTACGTATTGCGGGAATGGGGGAGGAAGAAAAGGAGATTATGTGACGTGGGGTAAGCTTATACGGCTGTGGGCTGTGGGGGTAGGGGGAAAGGAGAGGGGCTTGGAAATGCGGACGGGGCGGGCGTTGGGCAGGGACTTGGGGCGGGGGATGGACCAGATAAGCGAAGCCCAAAGGATGAATTGTGGGAGGAGCGGGAAGCGTTACAGAAATATATGTATATATAGGGATTCCAAAGGTGAATGAAATCTGCGGTTAATAGAGGACGGGCTAAAATGTCCGCCTTTTGGACCCCAGAAGAGAGCTACGCTGACCAATTCACGTCATCGCATAAGGTTTTACTATTACAGGTAGATCATCAGTGAAGGCTTGTATGAGGTTCCAGGCACCACTAAAGGATAATGCGTAGGGAGTGGAGAGAGAATTTATGTAGATAAATCTTTTGATTAGCCTGTTTGTGGTAAATGTACGTAATTGAGATCGAGGCTTAAGCGTTCGCAAAGGTCATGTTTGAACTTTCACCTGATAACCAGAGTGTATTTTTATAGGGTTTCTTTAATTCCTGCTATCAATGGGTCAATATTTTAAAAAGATAATGAGTAATTTCTAAAAAATATCCTCTCTGTTTGTGCAAGTAAGTGAAAGCAAGGTAAAATTTCCTTTTCAAGACCTGAATTCATTGCATCAAAAATTTGTTTGCCTAATAAGAGGCATGGAATGAGATGAATACGGCATTTTTTATTATTTTTCTGAAACCGCAACATTATATTCGTTTAGTCCCTGAAATTAAAGAGTGCCCAGAATATCTTATTCGGTAAATATTTTTGTAATACGCAATCCAAACACGAGCAGAGCTGCTGAACCTTGCAAAATTCACAAGACATCTCATCCTGAGGGATATATTCCGGAGGCTGAGGAATATAAAATTATACGCTGTCTTATAATCCAAGAATCCATGAAAGTGACAAAATTACGCAAAGTTATAAACGAAAATCAAAAGGAGAAAATCATAATAAAGTTACGACGTTTAAGTAGGTAGAGGGAAAGGAGGAAGAACCCTTTTCATTCCGGCTTTGAATAAAAAAATTCTAAAGTAATTAGAACCTTAAAAAGGTTTAAAGCTTGGAAAGGGGAATTTTTAAGAGATGGCGATGAAAAAGGGACCGTATAATAAGATTACGCGCTTTAGAAATAAAAGATAATACACTTATGTAAGATTAACGGGTTTATTTGATGTATGACTAAGATGAGATATCTTATCAGTATTTCTGGAGATAATTAGATTAAGTTGTAAACGATATCCTGATGATTATTAAAATTATCTATTTTTGAATCATGATCGCATGGGTAATAATAAAGCTTCACTTAGAATGATCTGTGAAGCGTTAACTACGGAGCCCGTCATCTCCTGCCGTGATATTTGTGGAATGCTCTGTTCAAAATTTGCATCCATTTTAAATATTGGTTGTTAGTGCAGGTGATAAATTTTTTTACGAGTTTTACTTCAACCTTGGTTGTGTAAGAACTGATACTAATTTAACCCTACTACCTGTGCTAATTTTTTCAGTTATGGCCAACGAAGAGTATCGAAATTTTGGTCATACCACATTTTTTAACAAGGTTGGCAAAGTAATTAAAATGTATATTTTTTACCCTTTTTAAATGCCTTTCATTGATCATTCTTACTCACAAACTGTTTGGTTGGGGGTCTCAAACGATAGGTACCAAATTTCGCAAAAGATTAAAATTCGGAACAGCTCGGCTGTCATATCACATGGATGAAAAGCACGCGTGTATGAGACCTCAATTTAGGTAATATTCAAATTCGTATCGAGGATAAATTGTGAGAGTAGAGTAATAGGCATATCTACGAATCCCAATAGTATTCCTGACGGCTAGGTGAGAGGCATTAACCCACGTGAAAACATCATTGATGTTGCGTTTTGTAGACAATTGAAATAGCTGCCTCACATTCTCTTCAACGATATCCTCATGGATGTATTCCGTATGTACATAAATTAAAGCTGCATAAATCCAATATTTTGTCAAAGGTGGGCAGCATTCATAATGACAGCTTCAGTTATATGAGTAGAGGGCAAATCCATCAACCGTTTAAGTATCACTATTTTTCCTATAGGTAGATAATATATGAGGTTCATATAAAGTGGATTTCATTAAATCTTTTATTTTCATAACCTGATCGCAAAGTGTGCAGCTTTGAAGGAAAAAGCAATTTTTTTCTCGAAAATTTTTAATGAAATATTCACTACATATGGCTTGCCTTACAGTCAAATCCAATTTTGAGCATTAAATTCCTCAAACTGTTTAAGTAATAAATGTCATTGCAACCAACCCTTTTCAAGCTAGAAATGTCATCAAGCATGTAAGATAATATCCGAGGGCAACAGAATTATTTTATTTCTGTCTTCATTTGAAAAATATGCATTTTAAATGGAATTTTACTCCATGTAAAAAGACGAGTTTCGGTCCTGGTACCGGTTAGCAGCCACAACGCTCGCAACAGAGTGGCTGGTTTGGCATTTAGATCTTTTTCCGCTTCCTGCTCAGGTTTATGTATCAATGTTGTAACCCGCGAAAGCACGCGCTTTTTTTTGTTACGCGAGAACACGCGAGGTGGGGAAAAGACCGAAGGGAGGACTGCAATTAGATAGGCATTGCTAAATAATTCAAAGAATCGTTACATTTTCTGATTTTTAGTGCGATGCATTTTAGTTTACTCATCGTCTCTATTGGCACTTTGGCCACATTATATACAAGTGAAAAGCAAATGAAAAGGAATTAAATGTGTTGTAAGACTTTTTTCAAAATGCCCTGTTTTTTCTTTCAAATGTCCTGATTTTGAAAATTTTGATCTGGTCACCCTAGCACAGGAGGTACTACATTAGCCCGCAATCCCACATTATATCTCTATAAATAACAAGAGGACAAAAGAAGAGGGATACACTGTCGAAGCGATACGTCAGTCCTTATTTCTCCGTTCCGTAACGATAACAGCAAAAACAGAACGAGGGCCCTAAGACTCTCCGACTAATAAAATTTCACTGTCCTTTCTAGCGTTTTTCAATTCTTTTTCCCTCTTTCCGTCTAATTTTGTCATTGATGTTGCCCTAGGACCCTCTGACGCACGTTTTCGTTTCATTCTCCTTCGCTGGATGGTATTTGTTGAAAATATTATATCAGAACGACGAATGCCAATCGACGCAGATCAAAGAGATGCGTGAGGACACATTTTTTGCGGTGAAAAAATATTCAGGTATGCGTCAAACGAAGAGGATGAGAAGAGGTATTGGCTTTGGTGAAATGACACGATGGATAAAGAAGGGAAAAGAGAGAAATGGAAACGAAATTATAATGCTTTGTATCATAATCACTGCGAAATTCACAAAAATTGACGCGCACGGCTGCAAAAGATATACACACCTTAAGGGTAGAAATCGCCATGAAAATATAATATGATCTAACCAAAATTCGTACCCAAATCATCCATTTGTAGGTCAAGTGTGGCTTATTAAGCACAAACATATGTCCTGTGCCACAACTTGGACTGAAGACGTTAAATCTAGTTCGTATGAACCCTCGCAGAAATTCACGTGGAATTAAGATGGTTTGGTGTTGTAACTAGCGGACACACACAACTGGCAGTTGGGAGAATCTTGGTCAAACCCTGGTCAAGTCAAATTATTTTTTTTCAGGGTTAATTTGGTCTTCTTAGGTGAATAGAATGCATTGGTCGAGAATTGGCTGCGATTGGGAGTCGTTTGACGTGATTAAGTCTTGAAAATAAAGCCGGCACTTGGAGTGCAAGGGCAGAAACGACGTTTTCATGGTTAATTATTAAAACGGTTAAACTTCGCGACTAATAGCACGATTGAAATGATGTGGTCCCTATATCTCAGGTACGCAGCTGCAATGCGAGCATGATCTACGAGTCGGTGTCGAGCATGCGGAATGCTTGAATGGGAGCCAGCGGCGCCTGACTGCCATTTTTGGGTTTGAACGGAAATATCCACCCAACATATTTTGGGACTTGGATTTTCCAGAACGATGATTTTAGTGTCAAAAATATACATTGTCCAAACCTATTAATTGAAACCATGAAATTGATCTCAAAAGAAACCAGGGACAAAATATCACTTAGTCTACTAGTACTTAAAAGAATAATTAACAACATCCATAAAGTTCTTCAACCCACTCTCACCCCCTCCCCTTTCACCTATTTTAGAATATAAATTCAGATACGCAGAAAGGCAGCATTCCTTAGCCCTGAAGGTGTTCTTCGGCAAAGGAAAAGAAACTTTGGTGTTTTTAAATCCTGCCACGGGGAATTCCAAATGAATAACTGTGTTTTACGAGAGCGGACCGAGAAAGTTTCAGTACTATGACATAATACCGAGTTTCAGAGTAATTTTGGCGATCGATCAAAAATATTGAATGACATTTTAATAAAAGTTTAAAATATTGCTCTATGTACACAGGAAAACCCACATACAGGATAATCAAGCAGAGCTTACGCCCTTTTCCCCGACACACCTACATCGAGCTTTTTATCGCAAGAATATTCAGGCTTGCGTCAAAGGAAAGAGAGTTTTAGGGGAGAGAATGTTTGGAGGAAGGAAGTTGAAGTGGCATTGGCTTTGATGAAAGGAAACTATGGATGAGAAAAGGAAGAGAGATAGTCGGAAAGGGGGACAAAAATGGAATGCATTGGCCAAAAAAATATTAGGTCCCGATGGAGAGTCTCTTTGGCACGCGGAAGGAGTGGAATGGTTAAGAGGGTGTATTTCGGAGGACGAAGATGGGAAGGCATAAAAGAGAGCTTCTCTTGTCCCTTGAAATAAAAAAACAGAAGGGAGTGGTGCTACCCTCGGCTCATTAATTCCACACATCAGCGGCAGATTCCCACGCTTTAAAAAAGAAATTCGATTGGGCAATGAATAACTCCTTCCGATGGAAGAAAATTAAAGAGAAAAATCAGCCGGGTGAGCAAAATGTTTTTTATGGAGGTGGCTCAAAGAGGGAGATTTGGAAATAAGAGTGATAAACATGGACGTTTTTCGTTCAACTGCGTTTTTTTCATCTTTCTTTGGAGTTATAACAGTGGCAGATTGCAAGGCAATGTAAATGTGGTGTCATGTAAGGACGGTGAAGGTAATTGGATGTATAGAATCACTGATGAAGAAGTCTTACTAAGAGTGGGAGACAAAACGCGATTGATGACAACTCTGTGAAGTAAAAGAAGTATCCTTATCCTTACTCTTTATTATTACGGAATCCTGAAAAATGAAGTAAGGAGTATAGTTAATTAGGCAGTCTCAGAAAACTTAAAATGTTTCTGGAAAAATAAATACATGTACATGGAACGCAAATTTCGCGTTTATTAAACATATATCAGGTCCATGATGATATACGATGCAGTGCAGTAACAACGCACACTAAAAGACTATGAAGTAAGACAGAAATGCAGGTGTTAAGAATGATCACAGGCTGCACACTTATGGATAGAAAAAGGCACATCGAGTTAAGGCTGCAGACAAATATAAACGAAGTTCTCAGTTGGACAAGAGAGCTGAGAAGATAATGGGATGTGCGCCTTGGTAGAATGACAGACTGCCTCACATTACAAGGGATAACCTCCCTCATGGTAGTAGATCAAAGGAAAGGAGGACCACCAAAAAGATGGAAAGACAGCTGGCTGTCTACCTCCCGAGATCAGGACTAATTTCAGTCAATCACCGACGACTACCCAAATTCAAGTAGAAGCATAATAAGGCAGAGACAGCCTATTGAAAAACTTTAATAGAAGGAGCAACTTACTTTAGGAAGTATTACCGAGGAGTATTAAGATTGGATTACATTAAGAATTGGGTGTCAATTTGAGTATTCGTGAAGGAATTGAGTATATAGTGGAAAATATAACTTGGTGGAGATATGCAGTAAACCAATAACTTTTTGGATAAATGACTGCTGTTGATGTTGAGACGTAAGAGAGGTAGGTTTAGAAATATGGTTAATCGAAAAAGTAGTGCTTTCATCTAGGCTTCTATTTTGCTTTTTTGGGTGGTACGGGAAGGTATTAGGGATTGGGGAGTTGAGTTCTGTCCTATAGAGCTCTTTGCCCGCCTCCTGTTTCATGAAAAAGTAATTAACCAGCGTAAGGACGACAAGTTTTTCCTCCTCTCCAATTCCAAGCCTACTCTCTGCCTAAACTCTCTAGGTACTACTACTTCCTAAATAGCGGAACCAAAGACAAGTGAAGGCCTGTCGGCAAATTATCGATCAGAGAGTCACTTCAATGGAGGGTATAAAGGATTGTATTTTTTAATAAAATTCATTTGATAAAATTGTATTTTTTCCAACGCTGATATTTTCCGAAACAAATTTCAAATTATTTGCTCCCTGTGTCCCTTCTGGTGAAAGCTGGAATAATTTAGTTTGTAATAAATAGAAGTTGGACGAATGATGTTTTGATGCTTTGCTAAGGTCAGCGCAGTTGTTCGATGCGCATGGTAATGATGTTAACGGATGTGTAGCATTACTGGTACACTATGTAGTTAAAACATGCACTGAATGATGTTTACATTGATATTGATCATGTATACCATATGCTGGTTGCTGTCGCATTTAAAATGCTATATAGGTCGTATTTTCCCGTTTATCAGATGTGCAAAGTTGAATGAATTGAATTTCAAATTAATATGTAAGAATACATATTTACCTTTTCATACATCATCCGGAAGGTAGAGTACTCATTGTAACAGGAATTTAATTATTGTCGATAGGGAAATATAAAGGAATTATAATTTGAAATTGATTTAATTTTTATCGGGTGTTTATGAGTAT
Organism: Pyrrhosoma nymphula; assembly: GCA_963573305.1. NCBI lineage: Eukaryota > Metazoa > Arthropoda > Insecta > Odonata > Coenagrionidae > Pyrrhosoma > Pyrrhosoma nymphula. The sequence continues at coordinate 58,708,425 of OY754329.1, forward strand.
TGGATTGTGTTATTTCAAATTTGGCAAATGCTGTTTGATGCATCTACAATGTAATTTGAATGAATATGAGAAAATGCTCATTATTGATGAAAATTTATTTCTACTGTTCCTTTTTATCCTGGTGCTTTTGATGGGATTGGATCATTGCGAATTATCTAATATTATTATTGAGTGTTTTAAGCATATTCTGTTTACTTGAATACACATTAGTGAAAATAGAATGGGGCTAGGGTACCAAAAGCAAAGTTGCTCAGCCGCACGAGGTGGGGGGCGGTTTTATGTCCTTGCTGCTACTTCTTGTCAATATTGGAGTCGTTTCTAAATTGCACAAAGGAGACACCCTTTTATCGTGCTATATAAAGCTCACCATGCAACTTAGTCCACGTCCAATTCCATAACAGTTAGTCTACCTGTATGAAGCGCAATTACTATGATGAAGCTTGCATAGTAAAATTGTGTTCAAGTAAATAATATTTGCTGATCAACTCTCGGTATTCTTGTCTTGCTATATTTCTTTTTCAGAAATTTCCAATAAAAATGCAGCGCTCCTTTTATGAGAAATGACAGATATTTCGTGAAAGGTGGGATAGTGATTCAAGATTCGGAGACCAAGTTTCTCAAATCTAATTTCATACACATGAAAAAGTTTTCATCTGTTTGACAGGTCCTCTTGGTGAAAAGTCTCTCTAGTCTTTCCTATCCATGAATTTCTTCTTCTCCGTAGTTGGGCCCCTTCTGATTTTGTCTCGACAGCCGTCTTCAACATGTCCTTCTGTCTCATTTCATCTCGTTCCCGGGTGCTTTCACTAGAAATTTTCTCCGTGTCATTGCTCTTTATGTTGTCCTCTGCTTTAGTTTAGGCCACCTCAGTCTCCGATTCCCTGTTATCTTTGCTTTAACTCTACACCTCAACCTTTCTCTTCGGACCCTGCCAATCTTGATTTTCGCGAATTTCTTGTTCACAGCTCGAATTTTTCTTTCCTCTTCCCCCATTATTGCTAGGTCATAACTGTTGGCACTTTTCCTCGTACTATGTAGTTTGAAACATTGTAGATTACCTATTCTAGGCAGATTTTGCATGGATTAAATATGTCTCACCCACATCACGCCTCTAGACTACTTTTGTAATATCTTTGGTTAATCAACTGTTTTTCCGTGAAAAAGATTGAGATCCATATTCCTAATAACTCTTAGCAAGTTAAAAGGCAGTCAAGTTGCTCCAAAATATGATTTTTAATTTATTTCAATTTCTACCCTACAAATTGCTCCTTCCTCTACTTGATTTTGGTTTCTTTGTCAATTTTATTGAGGTATATTTAAATCCTTTCTAGCGGAATAGTATTATAGTATATGGCACTGTAGAGACAAAATCCCATATTCAATGAATCTCGATAATTTACTTATGATAAACGAGTTGCATGCCCAGCGATTTGTTCAAGTTCGCTTGGAATTTGTGGATAACATGTATCTGATTGGATAAATTATAACTATAGATCAAATTGTATCGATCCTGCTAAAAGTTAGCGAGGGAGAGTGGGAATCTTACAGCTAGAATCAAGCAACGCTTTGCTATCTGATTTGCAATCTATTTTCGTTTATACCTTGTATTTCACTTATTCTGTGGCTGTATTTCTGTATCTGCTCTCAGGCATTCTGGAAGTTAACAGATTATAACAGCTTTGCGGTACATTCTGCATGTAAATCCCGTGCGATATGCAGCTCGGTAATTTTGTTTCGGGACTGTAGAGTTCATTATCATCTAGTAACTACTTGATTCAGTCAAAATTTTGCAATGTCAGCAAGGGAGAATAGTGACAGATGTGCCTAATCATATCTCAATATAATACTTTTGGTTGCTTAAATGTTAATTCGTCTACACTATTCGAGGTTGTTATGAACGCTAAATAGATCTAATTTATAGCTGGGCCGATAAATTTTGAAACATGATCAAGATGTATCGACCCAGCTAAAAATTAACAACGCATTTTGGCATTCATATTATCTTATGTTCTTCCTCTTAGCGGAACCCACTTTTCTCCATCTCCCGTAGTCTTGAGTCGAGAAGAGATTCCTCTCACCGTCGTCAGATTGAGCCACAATGGGACCCGCGCGCCGCCAAGTCGCATTAAGTGAAGTGGCAGCCTTACTGCATACCTTCCTCCGCAATTATACCCATCTTGTGAACCGGCAGAAAGGTTCTAGACGTCAGGGTAAAAGACGTGGAAGATAGCCCTCAGTGGTTGCTCAGTGCTTCTACCTCAGTTTTATTTGACGCTTAAGAACGAGAGGCCTGCTGGGGGAAAAGGAATTAATGTGGGTAGTGGAGCGGAGAGAGACCTCATTTTTGCAAGACATTCCAAGTACCTACCCGATACTCTTCACCTAAGATTTTATAAAACCCAAAACTTGATTTGCCGTGTAGTACAAGGAGTGGAGAACGAAGTGGAAAAATTGCTCAATTGATATGTTTGAGCGAGAATTCTGGCGTAAGTGCCATTGAATTTGAGAGTATATTCATGATAAACCTATTGATGTTCTTATGCAATACACAATAGCAATTTTTGTTCATGTCAATGAATGCTCGCATTCCAGTGATTATTTTTTCAGCATTGACTGATCTAATTGCAAAAGAAGAGCGATTGAATATGGAAAATAATTCCAGATGTTTAATATAGAGGAATTTCATAGTAAATTTCTTCATGTTACAAAGCTTGGTCTCCGTTCTCTCGTGCGTTAATAAATGCTTGCGCATTAGTCAATAATGATTTTTAACCATTTTCTGATCTAATTTCTAAATAAATTCGAATTTTAATTGGTGATTACCCCTTATATTCAATGGATATCCAAACATATTTCTTCGCAGTTCACGATGGATACCAATAAAATCTATTCCTGGTTTCAAAACAAATTGTCTTACATCCCTTTTGTTTTATCAAACTCCCTCTAAATATTCATTGCATACTTGCTTTTTCCTCCCAATTTATTCAGCCAATGATTTCTATTTTCCTCTAAAAATAGATCTTAATGAGGGAACTACATTGCTACGTTTCACTTCAGAGCTCCATAGCCTTCAATAAGACATATTTTAAGGAAGACTTATTTTATATTTCCCTGATCACGAGAAGGAAAATTTGATCTGAGACACCAGCCAACAGGGATCTTATTCTACAGAAGTAGAATCACTCAGGGTAGCTTTAGAAACAAAGTGGGTGTTCTGGGAGGGATATTGTCTCTCATGGAAGCGATTATTTTCTGCTGAGAAGCGAGTCTGCTTCGCTCTCGCGTGGGAAAAATCTGTGTCATTCGTCGTCAGAGCAGTGCAAAAGAGATAAGGATCGACAGAGTGTGATTCAAATGTGTATATATCTATTAACGTCCGCGAGTTATATGCGAGAGCGTCGCAGTGTAAGCATTCCACTCTGCACAGTTTGCATCATCAATCCCTCCACAATGGACGCCCTCGTCTCCGCGATCCTTTCAGGTTGTACCTATAAATATACTCGGCTGACTTTCTCTCCTCCCAGGTCTGCCATTTTTGTTTTGCATGCGTCTCTCTCCTGCTTGCCTTCTTCTACCTCCTCTGACGACCCCCGACTCTCCCATTCCCTTTCTTTTACCTCGCCAAAGCCGCCCACTCTTCTTCCCTTTTCTCTCACGCTTCTCCATTGCTCCTATCCCACTCCACTCTTACCACTCCGTCACTCTATTTCTCCCCTTAACCACTCTCTCATTCCTCTCGTTCGCCTATTCTATTCCTCAGCCTCACCTCTCACACCTCGTCTAGGCCTTATGTACACCTCTATGACATTATTTTACACTTCTTCTACACCTTCCTTACACCTCTCCTACATGTGCCTTATACTTCTCCGACGTCTTATCTTCTGGTACAACTCTCTTGCCTCTTTTTTACACCTCTCATAGTCCTTACTTTCACATTTGCTTCGCCTCTGTTACAACTCTCCCAAATTTCTCGTACACCTCTCCTACATTGTTCTAAACGTCACCTAAATTTCTAACACTCTGATATCACATTTCGTATGCCTCTCTTACACCTCACTGGCTAATTTCCTACACCTCTTCTAAAAACGCCCTACACATATTTAAATTTTCTCTACTTCACCCCTCCTACAATTCTCTTTCACCTCACGTACACTTCCCCTAACACACTCCTCCACACGTTTCGCTCGCATTGTATATACCTATCCAGCCTATGTTCTTCACCCATGCAACCTATTTCCTTCACCTCTACTAAATCTCTTCTATTACTTTCATTCACCTCTTCTTCACCAATTCACACCTCTTCTACCTCTATCCTACACATTATCAACATCCTTCCTTTCTACTTCCTTATTGCTTGCCCCACTCCTATTCTCCTACTCCTAACCTACTTCTCCCCTCTTTTCGTCCCACCGCAGCGATCCTCCCACTTTCGACATCCGTTTCATCCCACTTGTGAATTCTAATGGTCCCATCAAGCAAATTGAATAACCCCCAGCCCTCCCGCTACTTCCCCTCTCCCGAACTCCTCCCTCTCTCTTCACAAAACCTTCCCCTATTTTCGTACCTCTCTCCCTCCCCTGAGCAATCCCCCACCCTCAGAACCCAGCTTCTTGCCTCCCTCCCCTCCGTTGGTCCAACTCACCACTCTTCCTCCTGTGTTTTAAAGCCCCCCCCACCATTTTCCGACCCGAAAACATGTTTTTTTCGTTGCCTTGCCCCCATTTTTTCACGCACGAGCCTTCCGCATTACTGAGCGTACTTTTACCCCCTTCCAGCCTTATGCCCTCACCTACGTCCCTACACTCTCCTGTCCTTCTTTCGCCCCTCGCCCGTCCTTCGTATATTTCCCATTCCTCTCCTCCTCTCCTATCCTAACATCTCCTCACAGTTGAAAAAAAGCCTTCCCCGCCTTTTTTTTACTTTACCTCCCTCAATGCGCCTTCCCTCCCCCTGCCATTTCCCTCTCACCCTCGCCTTCCACACGCCTTTGACCTCCTCCCACACTTCCCTCATACTTCCCCTCCAGCCAAGTGACCTAAATTAGAGATAAAGGGTGCGAAGAAGTATGAAGATGGATGGATGGAAGACATTTTACCTCCTTATTCTCCAGTATCCATCCATCCCCTTTTCTCTTCATCCTGTCCTCCCATCCTTTCTAGCGAACCTCTCACATTGTCTCTCTCTCTCTCTTTACATTCCCCTCCAATCTCTCCTTCGATATTGTTTAATACGGATTTTACTTTCTTCTTTTTACATCCGAAGTTTACCATTTTCTCTTGCAGTCAACGACCCTATACAGAAACTCATTCCTCAAGAAGTCAGTTCATCCATCACTCAGATATCTCCAGCATTTTCGTGCCTCAATATGCTAAAATTTGTAGACAGTACGAAATGCAGTAAAAACCTTAAATTTTAACGCAATTTTGGGTAGCAAGGGATAGCAACTGACTCACACGCTTTTCCTTTTTTATATGGTTAAAACAGTCAAATTTACTATTCTCCGACAAGTTCAGGTAACCTCCGTCCCCTTAGGCTATGTGAAAAATCTAAACACTCGCTCATATTATGTTATAGGTATCTGTGTCACCTTTTAAAATTATTTTTTCTTCTATGTTGCACAGATCTTCGATGCTAATACTTGAAACTTTTTTAATAACCTCAGTTTCGCCGTCCATGAGCGGGAGCCATGCGCTAGCATACGCTTACTCCCACCTTTTTATTTATTCCTTCCATACCTTTCCTGTAGCCCCTTCTAGTTATTTTTACTCTCTCATCTTCCGTTTTCCCGGCGATCCTCACCACCCATTTCTCGTATACATACCCGACCAGTCATCTTACACAAAAGGCCATTCCCCTGCCGACAGTTAGTTAGACTGGACCTTCGACAACGGAAGCAGCCTAGTACACCGGCGGAAGTGGTGTCGTGTGGCTGCTCGGCATCAGAATGTATCGAATACAGTAATATATTTCAATATTTGATATCGCATATCGAACGATACTGTATGATATCTCATTATGAGTGAATTAGCACCCCGAATATGTCTGAAATAGGATAGAACGAACATTGCATTATTTCGCCAAATGTAAGTCACGTGATATCGCATATCGAGTTTCATCGTACCATTTTGCGAATCCCATTATATCGAATATCGATTGAAGCAGCATTTCGCATGGTTATCGACGTCATGTGATACTGCTAAATAAACTACCGCATAATCTGGTGGTCGATTATTGCAACGCAATGTCGCAATAATATCGTGTGTCGAAGCCGATTAATCGTGTTATCGCACGACTATATGCCGCTGGCCCCACTTGTTCCTTGCTAAATAATATGTCGATGGAGCAGTTTGTATGATGATCAACGTCGTGCTCTAACGCTAAGAAAATCACCGTATTGTCTGGGGGTCCATAATTTCAACGCAACGTCACAATAATGTCTTGTATCACAGCCGGTGCATCACAATATCACTCAATCTTATGGTGTTGCTTACCTCGCTGGTTCCCTGTCCCTCCATTCCCCTCACCCTGACCGCCAAAGTCTCCCTCTTCCTTCCCTGCTTATCCCTTTCGCTCTACTGCCTCTACCACCTCGACCCCTTAGCCTCACTTCTCCTACCTCCCAAGGAGAGCAATGAAATTTCGTGTAGCTGAAACCGTGGGGTATGTCGCCTGTATGGCAGTGAGGGCAGGATTGAATCCAATCTCAGGAGATGAGAGATGGAGAATTCAGTGAAGAAGGGGATCAGCAGGGATACGGAATTTCAGGGTTAGGAATGGCGATGCAGGGAAGAGGAAGATCGGAAGGTCTTGCAACGAAAGAGCTGATAAAAAATGAAGACGGAGTTAAGATAGTTTGAGCGAAATATTTCTCTAGTAATAGAAGATACCATAATCGCATTTCATAGATATAGAGGTTGTAGAAAGCATTAAGTAAATAAAGTAATAATTATACAGCAAACACATTATGCCTTCCTTATATGACAACTTCTGAGTAACTAGCTAAATATGCATATTTTAGGCTTTTTTATTTATTTATTTCACGCTGAAAGTTCCTTCAAAAAGAATTATTTTACAAAAATTATTACAGTGAGTAGTAAATTAATTGTTTAAGACAGTTTAAAATGTACAAATACTTCACACTTTAACATTTCTGAGGCGATCTTCCAGTCAGAATTGCCTCGTTATTTTTTAAGTAATTCCGCTTAGGAGCCAACAGCTAAACCAAATCCCATGGAAAACGGCCTTTAAATGTTTGGCCGATAGTTATCTCGAAAGGCAAGCCAATACTGTAAAAATAGTTACTGACACATTTGTATCATTAGAAAGATGAGATATTTTATTTACAAAGGGCAAGAATCAATAAAAGTTATATTGATGTCTCCCTCAAACTACTTTAAAGGTGGCTTGTAGAAAGATTTCTCAAATCCCTAACTTTATTTTTTACCAATACTTTAAGCTCGATTGATGGAGGAAAGAGTGTGGTTTATATGACTTCCCCGTGATCACGTGTAGCCTGAACAGAAGTATACTACTTCAATTGTGGATGGGCAATGGAACGTTCCCTGGATAATAATGCAATAGTTATAAGACTACCCACATTACATTACCTGGTACAGTAACTGCAATCTAATCCATCAGGATGAGGAGATGCAAGTGATTTTTGGTGTATAGTTCATTTATTTTAAATCCCTTCCCCTCACTTTGCTGTCATGAATGGCCATCTAAATTTTTAGTTACTCTTATTTCATATTTTTATTTGCATCAGTGACTTGAATGTACGATTTTCTTCCGTGGCCTCTCCGTTGTGACCTCAATAGATAAATCAAACTCAGCTCAGCATACGAAAAAGCATTGATATCGAATGTTTGGTCTTGAAAAAATGGTAAAAATGATGAATATTGATTAAATTACTGGAACTACATATATTCTGAAAAGGACCTTTTTAATACTCTTTTTATACATCCACAACCTAATCTAGATACGTTATTGTGGTAGGTAGCATTAAATAGTTTTAAATAATAATATAAATCTAAAGAAAAGGCTTATTAAGGTAGTTAACCGATGGTTATCGAAGCTAGAACTGGCATCATTACCGAAACGCTTATCCCCTCAAGAAATCTCAGAATTTCAAACACAATTGGTGAACTTCTACGTTCACTTCTTAAGTTTTCCTTTATTTCATCCTTTTCTATAGTACTTCAATTTTGGAACTAGGGTGCATAAAAGGTTTAATAACGTTGAAGTGATTCAGTACCTGTCTTAATCGATTTTGAGCTAAACAAAACTTCACTGGAATTTTTTCCATTAGAATAATTTAATAATCTCTTTGAAGCTATAAAAATAATATTTCAGCAGTCCATTAAACCGTACAAAGGCGGAAGTTGGAGGAATTTTTGGGGCAATGTATGCAAGAGAATGTGAATATTTTGTCTTAGTGTAGGATAGTGAGAGGTTCACATTTTTACCCCGATGAGAAGCCGAGGCAGAACTTGTTGAAAAGTTTTGTGGGCCAAAATTAAGCCCTAACCCGTCTTAAATGCCCTTATCTCCCGACCGGGCTTCCCTCAGCTTCACACGGGCTTTGCCCTCTCATGGGCGACCTTACTGTCTCCACTACCCGCGCCACTGTGTGCTAAAGCCTCACGGACGCCATCTTCATTAACGGCGATGACAAAGTGGGAGGACATTGGCTCGGGTTACTCAGAGAATATTCTCTGAGTGCACTAGCGGATAATAGCATTGATGGTTCAGAGTTAGGAGTTTTCTGCTGGGTCATGAGTTCCAATACGGTAGGTTAGACCCTTAGATGAACCGAAAAGCCTGTTTAATTTATTGGACGCGCCCTTAAAAAATTTCCCTAGTCCAGGGAGAAAAATGTTGAAAAGGGAAACTAAAGTCTTAAAAAAAATTAAGACTGTAACACAAAGCGGAAGCGGATTTCATTGGATATCGTCACTTCCTTGCCACAAAAAATAGGTGTTGCAGGTCTTAAAAAAGCCTTAGCCTTTTATTAGGACCACCCACAAGAAAAACTGTATGCAATTCACGCCTGGAAATACCCAGAAATACAAACTTTATTTCTGCTCTCGCATGATTGAAGTATTATCTATGGAACTATTGAAGGCAATGATTATTTTAATTTCACGTGAGAGAAGATGGCAGGCAGATTATAAGCTTGATTCTTCTTTCTACATTGGAGTTTCAGTGTAAATATTTACCGATATTAATGTGAAATAGTTTACGTTTGTATCTATTTATTTTCATCTTTCTGTCATGTTTCTCCGACAATCATGCGAATGGAATTTTCTTGCACTGATTCATGTTCTTCGACTGGAATTTCTTTACTTGGTAGATGATCGTTTTATCCAGTAACTTGCTAATTTCTCAAATAATGACCCCTAACTTTTCACCGCTCTGTGTATACCAGTCGAAAAGTGAATCGTTGTTGTTTTCATTACTGCCGTACTAGCATTTTCGTTCATATCATAATTATGATGACGATTTTCAATTGACTCTGAATATTTCAGTTTCTACAAAATGTCGAATTATTCCTATCAATCGGGAACATACGCCAAATATATGAAGTTCTGATAGATATCAAAATTCCGTCGCCACACGTCGCCATGTTACTTTAAATATGTATATAAATGGTTAAAATATATTCATGGCTTGGTAGGCACATGAATTTGTGACCATTTCACTTGTTTCTCGGCTAATGACCCCAGACTCAGGTCTGGGTGAAAAAGTGAATGGATTTTTCTTGGCTATCATGTTAGCAGTTTTGTCCATAAATTATAATTTTGGATGATTATCTGTCGTCTCTGGTTATGTTTTGGTTTCGCTCAAATTTTCAATGGTATAGTTTTGATTCATTTTAATCCAAACTTGCTCCATTAGCAAGGAAGAATTTAATGTTATAAAATAGTAACAATGCAATTTGTCATATAGCCACCCCACATATTATCAGATTATCCTGAAAGATCGAATCCGTACATTGAAAAAATTGGATGATTGTCGGTAGTCAGTGTATCACAGAATGGCATACCTTTACTGAGGACGGTTTTACCTTTAACTAACCAAAATCTTCTGTGGTAGTTTGAAAATGTTAGCCCCATCTATTTTCCCGTTTCCTCCACCCTGTCCCCCCAGTTCGATCCCCTGTCTCCTCGTCCCTCCCCTCTCTCCTTCTCTTTTCCCTCGCTCTAAAAAAACCCAATCCTCCCTGCCAAAAAACCTTTCACTCCATTTCATGCTAATTCTTTTCAGTTTGACCGGCGATGAATGAACTCCCACCTCATGAACGTAACCGCACCAAGGGGTTATGTGCTTTTTTCTACTCCCTTCTTCCCTATACCACCGCCCCCACCTATCTCTTCCCTTCCCCCTTTACTTCCCCGATTCAGTCACCCCAGTTCCCTTTACCGAGAACCCTTTTCCTCGCTTGAGGACGCATCGGAGAGGAAAAGAGGTCCCCCACGAACCCCTACCCAGAACATTATTATATTTTATCTCGTGAAAACGCTCGCCCGGAATCTCATCACGTTTCATTAGCCCTCCTTCCACGCATTTCTCCCGGCAAATTATTGAAGAAATTGCAAATTAAAGAGTTTGCTGACCTTAAGAATTACTGCCACTGCTCTCCAATGCGGCATTTTCCCCGGGAGATGGCAGCAGGAGCAAGGGGAGGTGTAGAGAATGAAGAAAAAATATATGAGAGAAAAATTCCGATCGCGGTATTTCGCTTAATTTAATATCTTTTTGCAGGAAAGACGCGATCGAACTGTGAAGGCATTGAGGAGGAAGGCAAGATCCGGTCTTTCTCCCCCCTCCTCGGCTTCTTTCGAGTCATCTACTTGCGCGTCGTTGGATTTCTTTTTTTTCTCTCTCCCTCTCTTCATTTATATTCCCTCCACCCTCATTCCTCTCGCTCCATTTATTTCTCATCCATTTTTTCGAGACGTTTTTGTTTTTAATTGATTTTATGAGAAGTGTAATTTATTTTATTTTTCGAGCTTCAGTGGTAGATGATTTTTAATCGTCTCTCCTTCTTATATGGGAATAATTTTTCCCCTCTCAAAACTTTCTTCTGCTCCCACACTAATGCCTGTTTCCGAAGAATTTTCTCCAAAATCATTCTTTGTTGGAAATTGAGGTGATTTGGGACCTTACTGCATCCAGCTTACCTTTAAAATTTCTATTCCTTATTGAATTTGTATACTTTTGGAATTACTTGAGACTGAGCTTCAAGGCCTGTGCTCCGCTTGCTTCATTTGATTATTAAGTCACGATTTTGAAAACAAACTACCTTTGAGTCAGTATGGTGGTCCATCAATATTGTATACCTATTAATATAAAGGTAACCAAGTAAAATATCACTGAGTAGGAAATATCGTATGACAGTATTGCAGTAACAAATATTAAATAGACTTTTTTTTCCTGGACCACTCTCTCCGATCAAGTTCTCTGGTTCAAAAAAAGATTTTTTCTGAATTGAATATAATTTATCCTTAATTTCTTCCGCTACATTGAAATCATAGTTTTTATTCCTCCAGTCCTTTTGAATGAGAAATAATATCTGTATAGGAGCCCAATAGGACTGTTTGTTGGAATAATGAGGAAAGACTCATAATGTTTATACAGCCTTAATATGTTTGCATTTGATATATTTTTCCAATCTGTGTAAAGTTAGGTAGAAAGATTTTATGAGTTAAAATAAAAATATAAATAATTCTGTCATAATAAAACTAATTATTCATCTTCCAATTCCCAGCGCTTTCGTAGCATAGCTACTATGTGCCGGTTTAAGACATACATTATCTTTTCCGTGATGAACCTTGTTGGCCTTTATTATGCTTCCCGATGTCATGTTAGCGTACGTTTTATCTTTTTGCTTAAAATGTTTCTCTTCAAACTTTCGGGAAAAAAAGGACTATAGTTTCAAATTATTAGGCATGCGCCGTGCACAAGTCACACCATTAGTTTTTAATGAGTGTTGAAACCAATCAATAGTGTAAGTACTTAAAAACATTTAGTAGAAGTATCATGCGTTTCCTTAAAAAGTTACTTTCATTATGATATAAACTGAATGTTAAAAAAAAGACTTACTTGATTTTCCTTGCAGTTGTGTATATTACACCAGTTATATGTGTTACTTTCCCAACTTCCAGAAAAAGTTCCTTTTAAAGGAAATAACCGCAAATATCTGGGCATTAAAATAAATCCATGTAATTCTATATTCTCCTGAGTATAATTATATTGACGACGTTAGTCATTATCATTATAATTATAATCTCTTGATTGTAATTATAATGACGACGAATGAGGATGATCTGTTTCATGCGTGCGTTTTACCTTCAACACCATATTATGAAATAAAATTCCTAAGCCATGAGTAAAAACTTTAAGAGAGATGAAAATTGGTGAGACAGACTCGATTCCTAACTAATAATCTCGAGAAAAACTAAGGAAACCCTTGGCATTTTTCAATTCATCACCCTTTTTTAAGAGTTTTACTATTCCGTTAGGTACTTAATTTCTTCTGTGTATGTAATTCAAATCCACTCTACCAAGTAGTCCTAATCTCTTAATAAGCTCCGCATTACATAGACTGCCGAGAATTTTCCCTCGTAGCATAACTGAACTGAAATCCCGTCGCACCCTTCAAAGCTCGCGTTATTTCGTGTTTCTTTTGGCCCGAAATGAGGCTCAACGATGCCACTTATTTCACTTTTATCCTCCCGGTCTAGAAAATCCGAGGCTTCTTCGGGTTGCATCCAATGGCGATTCATTATGCATGGGAATCCCTGCTGTCCCGGGTAAGTGCAGAATCCGAACGTACTTATATGTATATAACGCGCTCAACGTCCCGTAGGCGGTGGAATGAAGAGGCGTGGATACGCCATCAGAGCGAGATTGGGAAGGAAGGACTCGGGACAAGAAATAGTGAAAAAAGAAGGAAAAGAGGATAAAAAGAGGAAAAATAATACAATCTCTGAGTAATGTAAATGACGCGGTCCTGGGGAGACTTCCTTAATATCTCGGCGCGTCTCCATCTTCTCTGGAAGATGTAGGCGGGATGTACAGTGGGGAGGGTATGCAAGCGAAAGATGCCGGACTACTCGTCCGAGACTTCCGGATCTTTTCTTAAAGGTTTTCGGCGAAGCTTCTCTCTTCTCATGTCTTCACTACTTTTAAAACCCTTCAACCCCAGGGTTGCCAAATTTTCCGAATTCTCCGGGAGAATCTGTGTATTAGACAAGGATATTTAAAAACTCTCGCATCCCATATAAAACAAATCCTGTTTTAGCTCATCATTGTATTTCTTCGTTGTTTCCTCCTTGAAATCATTTTATCTATATAATTCTATTATGTTTTTATTTTTATTTATATATTAATGATGTACTTTGCATTTTTTCTTTGGTTTTATCTTTATTTACTTCGTTCACGCTACGATGGTAGCTTTATTTAGGTAATACTTTTAAAGCTACCTGAATCTCTAATATTAAGAGCAATTACTGTTACTTAATGTAGACGCTTTTGTGTATATTTTTACTTATGTATTTATCTATTTGTGAATAAGTATTCAATTTTTATCCCACGGAATTTAGCCCTGCTTTGGGAAAAGAGGACTCCATGAATCAAGTTTTGATGAGTTGGCAACCCTACCCTCAACCTCCTTTCGCTCCCAACGTCGCTTTCCTGCTTACGCCTTTACACAGTTTGCCTGGGGTAAAAAAAAACTTCTTCTCCAGTCTTCCTCGCCAGCGAAGACGGGATACCTCGTTGAGAATTTTTTTCCCGCTGTGGGAGTATTTTTTTATTAAGGAATGGAAGGAGAAAGACCCTATTTACATGTGTTCCGTGATAGTTTTCAACCGACGGTGCAGGAAATAATAATGTTAAAAAAATAAAAGATCCGTGTTGAGCGAAGGGATGCATCCCTTGTCGAGTATTTTTCGCTGTCCATGCATGCTGAATTTTTGCTAGGCACCTGTACCTCTCTCTCTCTTTCTCCTCTTGTCCGCCTCGCCCGGGGGGCGGCACCGCGCGCCATGCCGTATCTCTTTTGATAACTCGTGGGTACGTGAACTTATTTCCCTGGCAATTAAAGCGCACCCTCTAATTTATACGCCAATTTATTCATAGGAGAAATCCGGTAAATTTCTCCTGCTGTGCGTTCCGAAAATCATATTTATTCATGTCCTTCACGATACCCAGGACGTTAGGGACATTTTTGCAGTCGTAGTGTCCTAGATTATTTCTCTCTTGTTTAGTTTTTATTTTTTTGGGGAAAGTTAGGGGAATAATTAATCTTTCAGAAAGTAATATGAACCAACTATTTTGCCAACCACTCCTCCAAAAACGAGGTCTCATTTCTATGCTCTGCATCTTTTGCGCTGTGCTAAATTATTTGAAATATTGTACGATAATTTTAGGCCCTATGTGGGAACATTTAGCGTAAGTTTCATGGGTCTATTCTCTGCAATATAAAAATGAAAACATAAATATTTGTCTGTAACTACGCCAGAAGGATGAAAGGGATGCAAGGCAGGCTTGCCATTTCCGTCAAAATTTAAATTGATCCTCACTCTCACGGATCTATTGACTATAATTTGCTTGAAGACGCCACAGCCGATAGACATTATTGGCAAGGGCTGTTATGTGATAAATGAACGAGACATAAGGTATACTTAGCGCTCTTTCTTAAAAGTCTAAGATGTAGCATAAGCGTTGTGATGTTTAAATCATGTTCAATTTTTCATTCTTAATGGAGATATTTTGGTTCGGAATTAATTAAAATTACGCATCATTAATACGACAAAGCCAAAATGCATCACATAGTTTCCCTAGTTTTTAGAAGTTACCGTTAATGACTACGGTCCACACATAAATGTAGATGAGTTAAGCGAAATTGCAAAAATCATGCTGTTCACGTGCTATTCATAATTATTTGGTGATATTAAGCAATGATATTACTAGTCCTGCCTTTTTATTTCTATGCAATAGAATGTTATTGGAGAAAATGAATCTAATACATAAATAATCAACCGTGAATCACTAAAAATAGGAAAAAAATGGTGGGTGTTTCTCTGAGAAAGAATCTTAGTTCGCAGTGCAAATGAACGAAAATTATTAAATGTTAATCCTAAAATTCGGGCATTAGTGCATTTGAATTTCTACACGCATGTCAGAATTGATCGAGGGCAATAACCGTAAGAAAATCGATGGAGGAAGTGGCGTTGCATTATTCAGCTGGCAAGACGATTAGATTCACGCATAAATGGGACAGATAGGTACGCCATTTTGACGAGTGACACTGCCACCGATACGACATCAATCACATTTCCGCGTGCTAAACCTCGCGTAATAAAATGTCCACTGTACCAAATCCTCCCTTTCTCTGTCGCCCCTATCCCCCTTTTCTGCGTCGCACTCCACCATATTCGCACTCCACCACCTCCACTGCGCGCTAGGCTTAGATTACTTGAGCAATTGAGAATAGATATCTTTCAGAGCGACACGGAGAACATCATATTAGAACCCCACTATATTTCCAGGTCCGACAGAAACGATAAATTAAGAGAGATATTTTGCCGAACGGATAGGTATGGGAATTCGTTTTTCCCCCGAACAATAAGGGACTTTAATAAATGCAAGGCGTAATTTCATAGAGCGTTTCCTTTTTATATGTAAACGGCTGGTGTCCTAACACCCCCCGCCACACGCCTATTGAGGCGGCTTGCGGGGTAGTATGTAGATGTAGATGTAGATATATTCCGTCTTTTTAACCCATCTTTTCCCTCCATTCGGCCGAACACCGTCCGAGAAATTAAATTCAATGCAGTTTTCAATCTCGGGGCGACTTTATTGCTTCCGCATTCAATCCGTATGGAATTGCACGACAGAGTCATCTGTTGCCTCGTAGCACACACCGCTGTAGCTGTTTGCCCAAGCCATGCACTCACCCGACTTGAACTGATTGAAGTAAAACTTCGACGTAGCAAGTTCCTGCGCAACAGCGTGTATTGAATGTTAAGCCTCTCCTGTGAAACGTCTGCCGCGTGCTTCTTCTGCGTCCACCGCGATGGCTCCAGATGTGAGAATGCCCCCGAGACTCGGGGGGAGGAGGGGGGGAGAATCACTTGGGGAAGCGGAGATAGAAAGATCCGCAGTCAACGCTTTGTGGAGCATTTTAGAGCCTCTGCGGGAAGGTAAACATCCTCAGTAAACAGTTTTTCTGTCATTTTAAGCATTTATTTTTATGAACTAGAATGCTACTATTACTCTACGTCTTTTCCATATATTACGATATTAGAAAAGGCGTCATCTAGTTACCTTACCACTTTAAAGAATAACGGCAATTTAATTTACCACAAAAACGTGAAATCTAGAATTGGCTCATATTTTATTCCTCAAGCGAGCTCCAAAAGGTGCGTTCTGCTTACTTTTGTATAATATTCAATCCATTAATGCAGTTTCTTTCTTTCATTATTCACTTGTGCTTAGTTCATATTTCATTATTCCCTTGTTTCAAAATGGGCATGTTCAGGTATTTAGGTCTTTTCATGACTCACGTTAGATTAGAAAGCTTTTTCCGGTGATGTTCTACAGAATTTGGTGGCAGAAGTGCTGTTTTCCTTAATACAATCGTACCCCAATATAATTCCAGATATTGCTACATATGGGAGAATTTCATACGTGACTAAGTTGACGCCCTAGAACCTGAAGTGCGAGACGCGTTTCCCACGCGTGCTCGCGTCGGAATTGGTTGCTATTTTTAATGCGTGGCCATTCTGCCCAGCATCAGAACTCCAGAGTGCCCCCTGGAAAGTTTTCGTGTCACCCGCGCACCCCAACGGAAGAGAATCCACACAAAGGAACGCGGCCTCACGTGCGTTCACACGTGTATCACTCACAGACGCGCACATTCTCGAACACTGGCACTCCCCCGGCACCGCACCACGCCACCCCGCGGCACCAAACACCGCCACCGCACTCGTGCGCCAAAAAACACCTAGACTCTTTCAAGGGAGAAGGAATGCCGCGAATGACAACGTAGGTACGTACTCGACGCATAATATCCCCCGGCCTTCTATCTCACCCCAGATATTCTCTCCACTTTCACCCTTAAAACCGCCTTTCCCACATACTCCTCCAGCCTCAACCTTCTCCAGGCTACAACAACCGTCAAGGGGTCCTTGTTTTCGCACCCTCATAGCCGCCACAACCACCTACTTTCCTACCTCCTCCACATTTCTCTCTATTTCCCTCTTTCTCTCATCAGCTACGTCCACCGTTCCTCTCTCTCTCTCTCTCTCTCTCTCTCTCTCCGCACACCGGTTGCATTCCCCAAGTAATTCAAAATTTGCATGCCTATCTGCCGTGCTTCTACCCTACTCCCCGTCGCCGCTTCCCACCCTTCCCAAGGCTTCGTTCCGACCAATTTTTTAGGGGCTCTCACTTTGTCTGTTTTTATTCCGAGGTGTATGGATACCCAGGAGCTTCCCTAGGTCGAGCGTGAGAGGGGGCGTGGCTCACTAAATTAAGATCCACTTACCATCACGAGTGGATGGTAACTGTAGAATTATAGGTGGACGCATCAGCTTTACGGGAACGGTTTCGTTCTATTTCGATCAATAGAAAAAGTATCAGGCGTTACTGAAATAATTGGTCAAAAAATCTGGGGAAAACAGAAAAATTACAGAATTGTTTTATTCACTCTAATCAAGGTTTCGTAGGTTCAACTGCCATTATCACCCCGTTGTGGAATCCGAAAAAATAATTTCTTGAAGATGGCCTTTGTTCTATATTTTTAAGCTGCAATTCATATTTTTGTTGGTCGTCGCGTAGAACAAATTATAGATGTGTCTCCTTTAGATATGTCCAGGGTAAACAAAGAACTTGGAGCTCATTGACTACCCTGTTAGTCGCAACTCGATACATTGAATTATACTTATTTGCTTGAAATTTTCGTATCAAACTATTATCTTCTTTCTCGGAAAAAAGATACTTTCCCATCATATTCTTCTCTAAAAAAACAAATTGCACTTTAAATATACTCGTTAAGCCTCCTTCCTACTAGTACATTCATTATTATATCAAGCCGAGGAATAATCATGTCTTTATACATCATATATTTGCCTTATGAGTACTGTTTTTCCTTGGTGCTCTTTTGATCTGATAATGAGGCAAACGAAGATAGCTAACATATAATTATTATATTATCATAGTTATCCACTTCTAGTAGAGCATTTATCCGTCTAACTCATTTTTTTAACTCTTTGCTCATATGTTGCACTCACTTCTCCGTAACATAAAAGGAGGCAGTGGTCTTTTGGAAATTGTGTTTTTCTCAATCAGTAATATCTTCCGGATTTGCCCATCTGATATTAGAAGGGAACTGGTTTATCCAAATGATCAGCGCGGCCATTAGCTTGCAATGGGATCCACTTTCCCCTAACTCATCGTAATCTTTTCATGAGAGCGTCCATTACGATAATGACTTCCATGACAGCTAGGGCATAATTTAATTTGATGCTCTCACTCCCAGCATTTATTGTTTATGTGATTAATGCCAAGCCACTCGGAATTTCATCGCCAAAGAGTGGCAAAGAGATTTTATTTTCGGATTTCGTAAAACTCTTGCGCCCTCGCCGGTGATTTTTCTCTCTACGCCTAACATAATAAGAATTGTCCATTTTATCGCTTCTTTCCTACCTTTGACGATTCTAATTGGGAAAATTACTCATAATATATAGGATGCGACGTCCGTAATAGTTTAAAAAATATCGTTGATATTGCAATCGACTCCTCTAGGTGAGTCGTGCTTCGGTAAAGTGCAGATCGATCTCGTTGAGTGACGGCACCCGGCTAGGGATGGTGCCAAGTTCATTCCTCCGAAAAAATCCTGAAGCTGTAGGTCTCTCTTTCAAATGAGCCCGTCTCCCGCCCCCCTCCCAACGCACTTGGCTTAACTCCTTTCTTTTCCATCCTCACTCATTCCTCTTCTACACTCTCCCAAACCCTGCAACCCTGACGCCTTTAACTTTCCTCCTACGGCTGGGATGTGTGTGTGGAGGAGTTTTTACGTCCTACCCCACACTCGCGAGCCCGGTTACTTTCCCCTTCCCGCCGCTGACACAACTTACTCCGGCTCCAGGTTCGCTTTCCCAAACATCCCCCCTCTCTATCCTCCCGACAGCCACCCGTTTCATCGTCCTGGCATCTCAAAAGATACGACCATCCCATTTCGTTTTTAGTGAAGGAAAGTGAAGCCGTCTCGCCAAGTGGCTTCGTGGCAGTGTGGAAGTCTTAGACTGGATTTGGACTCCCGCAGAACTCTCTCTAAACTCTCGCTTCGATGCTATCTCTCGCCCGGGAACTGTTCCTTTAAATACTTGCCCTGCTTTTATCTCTCCTTATTTCGCCACAAGTCTTACACTCGAAAGAAATGTTTCGATTTGAAGATTAGTTGGAGTAAAATTGATGTCGTGAGCATAGAGCCGAACCTCATTATCATGGGTGCCTCATCTACCAAATAAATGATAAGTCAATGGACTGTCCAAACTATTGTAATGACCACGGGGAAGACCACGGGATGTACATACACCAATTCTTCTCATCGGGAAACAACCATATTTTCACTGATTAACTCTTCAGCTCTTCGAATATTTTCGTCTCTATTCATTCCATGCAAACCCATAACTCTACTCCTCCGTTGTCAACATTGTCGTTACCTCTCACAAGTCTCTATGTTTGTAGTCAATGGAGAGAGTGGCTAAACATAATTGAAGAAAGTTTTCTTAGATCGATTATGTCCATTGGATGTGGTAACCGGTATTTCAATTATTAACGCGACTGAGTTCTCCGTCGAAACTTGTGGAAATATTTCAATTGTACTCAACTTCGAATGTTAAATTTCAATTCTTTTTATATGTTCAGTACTGGAAGATCTCAGATATTCCTAGCTGAGTGATCTTATTATGTCTACTACTACCCATTCATGCCTGCTCTTGAGTAATGTTAAGTTAAGTTAAAAAGTGTTGTGTCATTTGATAGTATTGTTACAGGAACGTAGCTGAATATTTAAATTCAAAATGTTGTGCAGTGCCATGAATAGTATTTAATATCGTTGAAATTAATCTGGGATTATTTTTAATATCCCCTAAGCAAAAATGGAGTGAACAACGCTCAGCAACTAATGTGTGATTACTGCCTGTATTATGCTCTTGTTTTCACACGGTATCTTTAAAAAGAATGAGGAGAATTCTATTTGCCTTCAATAATCTTTTAAGAGCATTACTACGCAAATTTGCCTTTAAGCAGTGGTTTAAGCGAACTGTTACTCGCATTATTTACCAAAGCCAGATAATTTATTATTGTTATTAAATCATAGAAGATTAATCCAGAATTTTGAGGACAAGTTAACTAATTCAACCATTTACTACAAATGAGCTTAAAATAAGTCGATTGCTATCCCGTCATAAAGAATAAGCTTTGGAAGATATTACGATAGTTTTGTAGACTTACCCAGCCAAGTGACTTCAGTCAGGCTTCCAAGCAATCATTTCTGCTCCAAAATCAATATTAGTCCTCCCCTAGCTCTTTTGAAAAAGAAACACTGGCAATGATCAGAATTTTGTAAGAAACGCGAATTCGTATTTCCGTGTATCGTTTTATATAAATTTAATTTACAAAAACAAATTTGTTTCCCTTCTATATGTCATTCAAAGGAAAATCTTGAAATCGGTGGAAAGAAGCTTAAAAACTTTTCCTAGAACTTTTTGAGTTCTCTTTATTTACCGTCTTCGGTAAAATTTAATCGAAAATTACCTTTGATGTTCGCTCTTGTGCTCACCAGGCTGCTTTTCTTGGACTCTCCTTCGCCCTATTTCTCTTCCACCCTCTTGCCTTCTCTTCTCGCACGGGCTTCGATTTTTTGCCTCGGCGCACGCACCATATTTTGTAAAAATAAAATTGAGTCCAATATCCAATTGGAAACTCAGACCAGCACCCTTTTCATCCAATAATAGCACGAAAAAATCAGCAAAGAGTAATATGAATCTCATAAACGCGTTCCGGTTGATAGAAGCTCAAAAAAATTCCCCCGTCCCTCGTCTTTTATTTTTAGAGTTCATTCATTTTACTGATGAGGTGACTGGGTACTCTGAACTGAAAGGATAATTGCCAGAATATCTTATTTCGATTTTTCTCGATTTATTTTTCTACATTCCCCTCTTCTATTATTTATCTCTTAGAAAAGTGTAGAGTCTATCTCTTTTGAGAAGACATGGAGCAATAAATTCCTTTGTTCCAATTCCTTGTTCGCCACGCAATTTATTTTTCTACCACTCCACATAATTTACCTCTAGTCATCACATAATGTCCTATACAACTTTATTCTTTTCCTTTTCTCTCTCAAATACTTTTTTGTCCCCTCCAGTTTCATGGCCGTTGTCCTAACATCCCTTACCGCACTCCCTTGCGGCGGCTAAGGGAATATCTGGATAATACTTAAAAAGTTAAATAATTATCCCCATAAACTGGCATTGCAGCACATATACATATGATAACCATTAGTTAATTCTCTCATGCAAATATGTGAGCGAAGCAAATTCGGCTGTTGGTTTTATACAGGGGTTAGCTTCGCTTTTACTGCTCTGGTAGAAATTACACAACTCTGCCGGAGTTTCTCGTCCTTACTTCTTGCATCAACTGTGTCCGTCTAAACAGCCGCTTAGCAATAGAGGCCGTTCTATTTTTATGGTCCTCTCCTTTCCTTCCAGTCGTCCTCAGACCTTATTCTCAGCCATCTGCCCTTCCAATACGCCACTCAATCGCAATTCGCGGTAGGGGGGGGATGCACGCTCCTGAATCTTCTTTTGCTTCTCCCTTCCCGGAGATGTCTCCTTTATATGTCTTTTCTTTTATTCTACTTCTTTACCAACTTCACGCCCAGCACCAGCCAACCTCCCCCCGGTCGTATAAATAAAAATAAGCCTCACCCTCCCACCCGTCATCCGTCTATCGCAAAGCTCCCTCCCCTCTACGAAACCCCCACCCAACACCATCTCCCTCTTACTCTCCTTCTTTCTCCTCCTTATTAAGGGCATTCCTTTAGCGAGACGTGTCCCTGGGACTCGTGCTTATTAGCAGCTCTCTTAAAAATGCCCGCTGCCGTCCTTGGAAAAGCCTGCCACTCTCCTTTAAAGGACCATTTGGAGAGAATCCTTTTCCCCGGCGCCTCACGTACGCAAACCCTGGCTACTTCTCGTTTCCCAGTCTTCTTGTCGCCGGCGTCTTTTCCTTCCCAGCTGCGCATCCCTCACAAAACCACCACCCTCCTTCTTTCTTCGCGGCCCGCAACTTCGGATAGTATGGCCCAGCGCAGCACCCGCCCGAATCTTACCGCTTTTACGGAGACGTGGTGGAGAACTTTTTGAGCGGAGATTCTCTCCCCCCACTCGAGTAATTGTTTGGCTTGTCACCTCCCTCCCTGGGTCATACCTATTTTTTGACGACCCCCCTAAACTCGCGGCATGTAAGACGGGCGTGGGATCGCATCTCCACGACGAGCTCGTTCTAGAGGCAGAATTCGCTGGGCTCATTTGTATGAATCATTTCGGAGACATTCGTATTCTTCCAAGAGGTTGACTTGGCCACGGGTAACTATGTAACGAATCCCATCTCATAAAGCCCCTCAATTTAAAACTTCAAATTATTCTGCATACATGCGAACACTTCATTCCGGTATTATAGCATGCGGCCGTATGAAATACCCTTGTTAAGGTTAGGAAACGTCCTACGAGTTCACTACAGAGAAACGCAGTATCTTGAGGTGTCTTATTTAAAAAATACTCATTTTATAGATCGGATAAAATCAAAATCATCCCTGTATTTTAACTCTATTGCCATCAGATTAAGTCCCCACCGGATGCCTTTAGATATTCCTTTGAATTAAACATATATATATATATATATATATATATATATATTGAATATATTACACCACTTGCTCATGCATTACATAGCATCAGTACTGAGTACATCAGCTGTACAATTAAGATCATATGGCCTCTAAAACTCGAGACTCATATCCTCTCATCTCAGGTCTCTTAGAATTCTCATCTAAATACTTTATGCACTTTAGCCGCGCAAATCGCTCAAGTCTCTTTGTTTTTCCAGTGATATTGCATCAAATTTATTTGTTTTAATTGTATATGAACTTTTTCATTGATATTCCAAGTCTAAAGTCAGGTCATGTTATGCCATGTTGTCTATGCAGACATACCCTTCCCCAAGTACATTAATAATGACAAAGTCCTAAATGGATATTCTTTTATATTTTTCATCCACTGCAAAAATGAATTTTCTCATTTATTATGAATGTCTACCCCTGAATGGATGAATATATGTACCCATTCGAAAATAATCACTTGTCTTCTCTCGTAATTTTGAAGAATTATTTTTTTCCCTCTTTCTTCTAAAGTCCTAATTCATTATTTTTTTCATGTTTAACCAATTGATTTCAGTATCTGTAATTGTATCCTAGCACCTGCGCAACTACGAGTATCAGGGAAAAAATGACAGCGTCATTTTGAAAACTGGCGATTTGGCTGTTTCCGAGGCTTATTTGAAGCAATGTATGGATCTGAATTCCTTATTTGTTCCCGAGAACGTCTTTAGAAGCGAAGTGACTCTAAAATCCGTCACCGTAGAGAGGAAATTCCGAGTATCATATCCATCTTGAAGGTGCTCAAAGTAACGCAGGAGAAATCTTTGACAGCAAAAAGCTCGGCAACTTTTGATCCTCTAAAAATATTCTAACAACGGCGAAATATAGTCTGAGATAGACAAGTTTTCTATTTTAGAACGATGCATAGTGTTGTGACATACATGTAAGCTGGTGAGGTATTGTTATTGATGCACGAAGGAAATAATATGCGAAAATTCAAAGCGATTGTATTACCTGATTTAGGAAAGGATTGAATAACTATGTTCCATAGTTATTCCAATTTAATCGGCTGTAATTATATTGATGAGTCGTATTCTTGTTACTGACGGCATCTCTGACGAAGCAATTGCGTTAAAGTTTTCGGGACATAGCTGAATTTTCAATGAACATTTATTGCTACTTCGATGGTTGACTTATTCCTTATAAGTATTTACCAATAAGAGTGACGATGGTTCTCTTATTTTGGGAAACATCCGCGAGAAACACGACGCACTACTAGGAAAATCATTAACAGCAGCATCCTTTGAAGCCAACCTGTCGAAAATGTCATTTCACTCTCTCTCTCTAATCCATCGTGGATGGTAAATGCCATACACTCTTGCCTGTACCCTTCTTTCTCCTCCACCCTTCCTTTCATTTCGATAATACCCTTCCATCACTTCCTGCCGAAAGACGGGCTTCAAAGAGAAACTCAAGAGAACCTTCTTTGACAAAAGCGAAAGCGGTGCCGATATTCCAATAACGCGAGAAAGTTTTGCTGCTCGCTGCGACACATTCATTCAGGCGACTCAATCAACAGTGAATGCTTGCGTGCGCCGGGTTTCCTTCTTCCTGTTATACCCTACGCGCCTTCCTGTGCATCCTCCCCATGTCCCCTTTCAAACCTTCGTGCCAATCCACAAAGACGCTAATGACTTTAAACTGTCGCCGAGCCCGTGGAACAGATTGGGGGAAGAGGGGGGGGGGGGGGGGTTCCAACAAATGGTGCCCCCGTCGTCAACACTGGGTTAGTCGCAAAAACCTCCACCCACGCGAGTTACCTCCAATCCCCCCAGCCCTCTCACGGGCTCCGCATCAGGATTCCGGGCTTCGCGACTATTTGGCGACAATTAGCGCGCGTATGAATGATTCAAGCCGGTTCCAAACGCTGGTGTGGGCCCTTAGCTCCGCTCCGGAGCGCCACCAGATATTCCGTGAGCATCTCCTCCCTCTTCCTCTCTCAAACTCGTAACCCCCTCTCTCCCCCGTTTACTGAAGCCTCTGCTCCATCCGCCATCTACGTACCCTCCCGCTCCTCTTACTTCCTCCTACAACTCTTCCCCATAAGTTCCGAAGGTTGACTGCAGGAGGAGACGAGTCCCCCGTACCCATCAGGTGCCCTTTAAGCCATCCCCACGCCCTGATGCGGTTGATAATACCGAGGAAGCGTATTTACCTCCACCACTGGGTTCTATCCGTATGCGATCCCCCTCTTGAGCTCCCCTCTTCATCGCTATTTAGGCTTTGAACTTCATTTCTTTACCTCATACATTAAAAGAGAATAGACGGAACCATACGGTGCGACAAAAAAGGGGAATAATGAAGCAATAAAAATGCGTAATCAGCCATATTGAATGGTTGTGCAGTTCATACGGCGAAAACGTAGATATAAGAAGCGGAATTTGTGCGGAATTTGATATTTTGAAAAATGTGCAATGCTAATAATTTCTTTAAAAAAAGCGTTTCATTAATCATAAAATGTAAACGTTGCGCGCGATAGCCATGTTAGGTGGGTCACTTTTCTGAAGACAGGCTCCACTTTCGTGCGTTAAGGCACCATCTACTCTTTTCTTTAAGATATGTTTTATGTACTTCCTGAGTCACACGGTGGCCCACGCAGGTGTTAAATTAAGAATAGTTTACCATGGAATGAAGTTAACGGAATCATTTTATTCGTGTTACGTATTAACATATTGAGTGTTGTAAAATTTTCTTGTAGCTTCCCAGATCCTAATGTTTCTGAAACCTATCTTTAGTCTTCAGTAAAGCTTTAGTTACTACTTATCACCGTAACTGATGTGTGACTCACGCCAGCCACTTTAGCTGGGTGTGCGTGACACTCGGCTTAAATGTGTTTCGAAATGTACCGTCAATCTGGACACGTAAACAGAATCATACATTCCCGCTCTCTTTCCCCACAAATTAAACTTGAACTTTCATGGACTGCAGGAGAAAATAGTTGAAACACGATAACGAATATTTTTTCTCTCGAATTAAAATATAATTTTTGAGAAAAACTGGTTAAAAATAGCATTTTCCGTACATTTAACGGTAGCAAAATAAAATTAATTCCCCATCTTAGTTTTTGAATCTTTGGCGTTCATTCTCTCTGCAATGTTTCCCCCACACCACTTAGGTGGTGAGGGTGAGACATTGCAGTAGGTGGTGGACTACAAAACCCTGTGACTCATATTTATACTTTCACAGACTCGATCAGAGGCCTTTTTGTAAAACGTAATGAACCAGCTACACAGGATTTCATTAATACCATAAAAATGTAGAATTTTGTGTTTTATTAAAATCTCTGATTACGCTTATCTAATTAATTTTTTAACCTTTTATAATCAATTTCCTATCATTGAGGACAATGCAATCCTGGAAATCGACAGACTTCGTTCCAGAGGGCCGAAATTTCTATCGTTCCAACAATTAGCGGCTAATCAGTTTGTTATCTACTCCATGTGGCAGATTCTCTGGAATGAAAGTGCACCCATCTGAAATACGCGATCCTACCCAACACAAAAGTTTGTTGGTTTTGAACCTCAGGATAGAACCTTCAGAACCAAATGCGTACGGGACACGGTTGTCATTAATGGGAAACCAAACATTTGCCAATCTGTGATTGCGGCTCCGCAGATCAAACCATATACCGTATTGCAGAGGAATGTGTGGCAAGGGCATGACAGGGTAACCGATTAAAATTCTTTGACGTCACGCTATCTAGCCTTGAATATAGCTGAACATGACCTTAAAATATAAAATGTAGTTAAAATGTATTGCGTATTTATATATCTTTGATTATTTTGTTATATTGGTCTTTTATGCATACTTTTTGTAATGATGGTTACTTGTTCATACGCCAAGGCCCGGATGTATAATATATGGTTTAATATTTTCTCGGTATGAAAGCCGAAGTTAGTCCCCCCTCTCATCGATAAAACTCACATCTATTAACCGAAAACCTGATGTAATATACATATTCCTAACTCTCATTAAGCATTAAGTAAACGGAGAGGCTACATCATCTTGCTGTTAACGTTATATCAGTAAACTAAGCTTTATGATACCGAGCCTAAATTAATTAATTTTTGTGTTAACCTTTCTAAAAGTGACTGGGTTTTATGAAATAGCCCAGTGCATTCTGAAAATCGTCCTCTGCGCGTGTGCCACTAAAACTTTGCGAGACCTTTTACCCTCCACCTTCACCCCTTTCCCTATCCCCATTCATCAGTCCTAATGCGCGTAAGTCAAGGGAGCCATTAGAGATTTAAGGGTCCACGTCTCGCGGATGCATACGCGATTTTGGAGGGATGATGAGGAGACACAGAAGCGAGGGGGAATGGGGGATGGGTTCCTCACCCGACTCGGCAGCAAACCTCAAATCCATGTGCTCGTCCGAATCCATAATAAACGCCGCCTCCATCGCTGCTACTCCCGTTCTCGGCCCCGTCACTCCTTTCTCATCCAAACCCAACGCACAAACACAACCACTCCCTGCCATCATCCCTTCCACAACCGCCATCCACTTTTCCCAGCACGACCCGTTCTTCCGTCCGCATCGCGAAGGTTACAAAACGATCTAAAATTACACAGTCGTGACACCTATTGTTTATTCACCTCTGCTGACCTGCAGCTGACGTCGACAGTAATCATATCTTCCCTCTCTTAAAATCATTTTTCTTTGTCCCCACCTTTTATAAATTTCTTAACAACACCTGCAACATGATCCTGTGCCCTTTAATAGTTTTATTATTTGATTTCGTGGAAAAGTCATCTTTCATTCGACAAATTATAAAAACTTTCGCGGTCCATATTCGTAGGCTGCGACGTCTTTTGGGTTAACCCGTGTCTGGATTTTTAAATGCAATTTCTTCTCCTATTCCGGAGACCTCCTAAGTTCTAATGAATGTTTCTTTAATTACGCATCCGAATATGTATTGAATATATTTTTGGATGCTTAATTATGGCAGCATTCATTAGCCTCGAGGGGGTGTCTCCGGAAAATGAAAAGAAACTTTGGCATTTAAAAAAAACAGACTCGGGTAATCCCAGAAGATATAACAGTCCTTAATAATATTCTTTCGCCAATTTTTAGCAAAAATGATATTTGAATTTGAAATATTTCATATATATTATATATATATATATATATATATATATATATATATATATATATATATATATATATATATATATATATATATATATATATATAATACGTTGAGCCAATTGTTATGCCACGATGGATAAAAAAAACACACAGAAAAGAATCTCTCACAATAAAAAAATACTCAAATTTTCGGCCAAGAACGGTCTGGCCTTCTTCAGGAGGTATCTCATCTCCTGAAGAAGGCCAGACCGTTTCTGGCCGAAATTTTTACTTGTTTTTTTAGTGTTCCTTTTCTGTTTGTTTTATTGGGGATTGGGGAATAAATAGTGAGCGAGCGAGTTTGAATAGAGGAACTGAGTCAGTATACATAGATGATGTAGAATCCTCATCCTCTTTCATCAGTGTTCATCATCCCAACTCACTGTCTTCCATTCCCGATAACCGACTACCTCCTCTCTCTCTCGTTGTCTCCTCTCTTTTGTCTAGTCAACTCTCTAGTCCATGGTTTTTTTAGGGACGGTACTCCGTTTCGCAACGTTTGCCGCTTGGAATCCGTTTTCCCTCGTCCTTTTCTCCGCTACGAGCTTGCTCCATGCCGCAGGAATCCACGGGATGGTTCCACTTGCTTTATTTTTTACCCTTGGTCAGTGAGCGCACAGCAACGCGGGGTTTTCCATCGGTTCATCCTCGCTACTGCAGTGAACGCGAGAGAACTGCTTTGCCTCCGTCTTTCCCGGGTCGGTCTTTTCTCCCTTACGAACCGAGTTTCTGAATGAAAAATTGGCCTTGTATCTTTTAAAAATAAATCATCATTCCTAGATAATATTCTGGTTGAAGGTCAAGACAGTAAGGCATTTTATATTGCTACTTTTGTTTCCATACCCATTTTGGAGAAATAAATAAATAGCTAAACTTGAAACTACAAAAACTATAGGTGAAAATAAGTTTAAAAAATGGAAATTTTCACCATTAAATATCATTTTGGTCAAAAACTGGCGAAAAATGGCCATTTTTAACGAAGACACAAATTCATTTAAGCTTTCTACGCATAAATACTTCATTAATATGAATTTGATTATTTTAAACTTAAAATTATGAAAAGTATAAGATCTTCAATATGTTTACAATGCTGCGGTTATAAGTTTTATTTCGTATTCACCTCATTCATTGTTCTTCGATAGAAGGATAGCTATTCCAATAACCTAAGGTATTTCACTTTTTTATAATGTTCTTGTTTCTTCGTGTATTCCAATATTTTGTGCTCTGCCTCGTGGAATTCGAGCGTTTTGAACAGGGAGAAGTAGGTATCTTCTCACGATTAAGAATGATGGTAAAGCATTGACACCGCGGTCCGCATGGTAAAACAATCGTGTGGGGATTTTGTGTTTTCTATTCACTACTTCATTTTCAATGTTTTCTATTTTCCAATCCTAATTCCCAATGTTTTATATAATTGTATTCTATCCAACTCCACCCTGTTATATTGCACACTTATTGCGCTGCATGCTTTAAATTCTCACTGGGTATGAGTCGCTTTTGCCAATTTTATAACAAGATACGGCGATGGGCCGCCGTATAAAGTGGGAACTAATCCGACAATCTGTATCAAGTTTAGATTTTGTGATTTTTGCTGAAATTAATCACTTGTAGATTGTGGAGAGAATCAATTATTCGGTGAAAGCTACTTTCTGCCGTCCATTTTCTGAGAGTTTAGTGTAGCAATGATAGCACATTACAATAAACATTTTTATAATAGATATTATCATTTTCATACAATAGATATTATCATCAAAACAATAGACATTATCATTTTTTTGTCTTCATCATTAGAGCAGATTCCTCCGGAGATTTATTATTTGCATACGTATTGAGGAAAAGTAGACAGGAATTATTTTCTCGGACCACAGAAATAAAAGCTAACAGAATAAAACAATGAGAGAACTCAATTTTAGAGGAAGCTCTTAGTGTTGCGAGTGCATCATGATTCAAATATTGTAATAAGGAAATACATTTAAAATTTGGTTATTTTAATTATTGAGGGTGGAAGTATTCAGGTCATTGAGACGAATGAATCGAAGCAGCAAAATACATCATACTGAACTGTTAAAAATTATACCAAGGCGTTACATCAATCCATCGTTGAGTGTTACTTTATTTTAAGGCTAGAATAAACATCATGGCCATAATGCTAGTTACTTTAAAGATTTGATCGAGTTTGTATCATTTTATCGGTGCCTCAAACATTCGGTTTAACAAAAAAATATGAAATTTAATCTCCAACTTTTTCTAGAATAATATTTTGCTTTATCAATCCAAATTCAGCGCATGGTATACTCATTGTTAATTTTATCCTAGTCCAATTTTACACGTTTTCCTTTCCCATAATTCGATAAGTTGTTGGAATGTGTTTCCTGTGTAAATATTACCTTTGCATTGTTATAAATTTCATTGATAAATGTATTGTTATTTATTGTTAAACAAATTCTAAGATCGCGTATCGCAAAACTGGCATTTTATTTAAATACATGTTCTATCTTTTTTTACTGGTCTGCACTAGAATGCAATTCGTTCTTGATTTTTTTATTATGGATTGGAATTTAAGCAATGTGTTACTACTGGAATGCCGTTAACTCCGATCAAAATCCTGGATCTCGGGATAATGTATACTTAAGCAAGTGCGTCAAACAGTTCTATATTTAATCAGTCCCCGTCTTCATTGACCTTTTCACCTCGCTATCCAAACCACTTCAAGTCTTCACTCGTATTTTAATTTCAACCGCGTGTCCTTATCCCGGATTTTCGTTGCTATAAACCATTCAATCTCTCCTCCCCACTGCTCTTCCTCCCATTGTCGTCAGTACTTTTCCTACGCCTGGAAACCATCTTTGCACGTTCTCCTCCCCTCCTCGAGTGAACCCCCAGCCTACTCCTCCTCCTTAATTCTGCCATCTTCTCAAATCTGTGGCCTCCCTCCCTTGCCTCCGTCAACCTTCCCCACCCTTCCAATCCCATCGACGCCCATTACGATCCAGTATCTCCGCTGTTCCCTCTCCTTCGGCGTCGCGAAGGAGGTGGTTTAACGAATTAAGACGAAGATGCGGGAGAAATCGAATGTGGCAGGGAAGGAATAGAGACAGATTTCAAGAATATGTTAATTTTAAAATTATTATTAGAGGCGGTCTCCCTTGTAAGGTAGGTATACAAACCTAATATGAATAAATTAGAAATATAAGTAAATAGAATTACCCGTTCTGCCATCTGTTCATCTATATTAGTAAATATGGAACCCTTTCTTATACGCTATATCCTTCTTCAGCGCAGAATACTTCCTACTTAGCCTACTACCTATCTACTATTAAAAATCAAGAAATTGTAAATCAATGGATGCTATTAATTATGCTGATATCCCTTAAAAACTGGAAATGAAATATACAGAACATGATTTACCTAAATTACGTGTTTTTACAAAGGAGATACAGTTAAGCATCCTTATATTGGACTCCTTCCTAAGGCGGACAAATTTCTCGGCTTCAAGGATATTCCCTAATTAGATATTATACGACGGAGTCGCATCAGCTTGATTGAATCTTTGATTTTACCAATTTGATGACTGTTAAGTCTAATCTGCGGTGCCATTCAGGAAGAACTCAGAAGTTCCGTGCCTAGACAGTGATGATATTTTGATCTTAATGAATCCTGAATGTTAAATTTCAGCAGATGATTTTATCTAGGACATTATATCACAACGTTAGTATTGTCTAGGTTCAATAATTTCGATTCATTCCTATATTGGGCCTCTGGACTGAAATTATTTCCTTTCTACCCCTTCTCTTTTTCCAAATCTGTCATCGCCCTCCCTTGAATCCATCATACCCCTTGCCCCTTGCGTCCCCGGTTCCATCGAAGAACATTAGGGGGCCAAGAATCACTCCTGATCCATCGAAAGCTCCATGAGTTGAGGTAAGGATTCGGGAGAAATCGAATGTGGCAGCAGGAGGGATAGAGACCTTTTATTTAAGATTTTGACTTTAACTTGACTTTTTCACTTGAAAACAGCCGCAATCCAAAAATTCACTACATTTCCGTGAAAGTCTATTGGACAAGTTCTATGCATTATTGCTAGTATGGATTCTCATTGTTTGGTGTAACGTGAACATTATTTTATTTCAGTGCTACTAAAACAGAGTGTGATGTGAAAATATTGTGTAAAATTGTAATGATATAATAACTTAAAAGAGTTTTTAAGATTCCTTTCCCCCTCATTATTGGACCCCATGTCATTGGTGAACACCTCCCTTTAAAAGTCACAGCCTAATGGAGAAGAGATCGGTTGGTGTGTAGGCTAGAATACTGGCTTCCTATCCCAATTTAAAACCGCGGCAGTGTCGGGTATTTTTAAGCGAAATTCCGATCACTACCTGGATGTCATGAGGTGAGCATTTCAATTGTTGAACTCCTTCCGTAGGCTGGGACTTTAAACTGTGGTCCCCATTGGCGCTTTTCATCAAGAGACCCCCCCATTTTCCAAATTATCCTCCCCTCACCGGCCAACTCACCTAACCCTACTGGCTCGAATGGTATCAGCAGACGGTGGCCTCCCCAAATAGTCTAATATCGAACAGTTTTGTGCTACTCAAAGATATTTATCGATAGGTTTTTCTAGCTTATCATGTACTGCACTTGTTTCAATCATTGATCAGACCAATATTACGTGCATCGAGTCTAGTTTGTACTGAAATTCAGCCGTTCGTGCCCTTCTCTTCCAAAACCTATGACATCTCTCCTTTAGTCTCCGTCCAACCCACTTCCTCACACCGATTCCATCGACGCAGGTTAGAGGGGAATTACTCCCTTGGATGGAGGGTGAGTTCGTGAATTAAGACGAGGATTCGGGAGAAATCGAACGTGGCAGCAGGGGGGCGGGGGCAGAGAGGGACGGATAGAACTCGGAGAAGCGGGAGATTTGGTGTGGGTTCTAAGTTATTCCGCTCCCGCCATCCCGAACCACTCCCCAACATTCAATCCATCAGGGTCGGGGCGGGCAGGAGAGGAATGGAGGCTCAATACAAGAAATTTGCTATTTCTTTTTTACATCTACCCTCTTTTACGCTGCAATCCCCCGCGGTCAGGGGAGATATGGCATTGAGGTGTTAGGACACCAGCCATTAAAAGGGTAGGGAATAGGGAAAAGGAATAAGAAGAGGGTATTAACCGCGAAAGAGGAAATTTTGGAATGGATGAAGCAAATTATCAGGGACGTTTCAAAAATGAAGACTTATGAAGAGATAAATCGGTTTG
The DNA here is from genome assembly GCA_963573305.1 of Pyrrhosoma nymphula. NCBI lineage: Eukaryota > Metazoa > Arthropoda > Insecta > Odonata > Coenagrionidae > Pyrrhosoma > Pyrrhosoma nymphula. Next base: position 58,741,826 of record OY754329.1, read on the forward strand.
CTGATGAGATAATGGTGTCGAGAGATGCATAGACCAATTGTTTTGTTGGTACATTACATGTGATTCTACCTTATAACTTTTTTATGTTTAAATTTAATATTTTTTTAAAAATATTATGGAAGTTTATTTTACACTATTTTTATAAAAGCCATGCCTTGGATAGATTTCAGAAAACTGTATGTGACAGAATAACTTTTGGTAGGTTTCCTGGAAGAGGCGACGGAAAACTGAGGACATTTAAGCAATTTAGTAAGATACCCAAGTGTGCATTAAGATTCAGCTAAATAATTCTTCACCAATGCCGGGATTCTAACTCAGGCAGTTGGGGTGGTAAGCTATTACTTTGGCCACCACACCAGCTCACTCTCCTGCAGTTACTTGAATTTTAATTAAAACTTTCTTTTCGTATCACATGATTGTCTTCATACTTTAATTTATACTTTTTATTCATACTTCATTATGCTTCTTCTATTTCTCCTTAAATTAGGTTAGATTTTGCTGAACTGAATAGCTTACGTTCGATCCACTCTTTTCTCTAACCTGTGACCTCCCTCCTTGCCACCGTCAAACCCTTTACTCCCCTTCTTCGATCCAAACGACGCACATTAGGCGGCAGGGGGGCAGAATCACTCCACCGGAGTGGGCGGTGCCATGAATTAAGGCGAGGATTTGGGGGGGAGTAATCGAACGTGACAGAGGGTTAGCGATGGATGGGAGGTGGGAAAAGCGGGAGTTTCAGGCGGTGGGTTCTCTCTCGAATGTTCCGCGCACCCCCGCTATTCCGAACCACTCCTCTACGTCGTGAGTGTCGGGAGAAAGGGGCGCGAAAGATATTTGGGGTGGTTGGGTTTGGGGAATAAACTTTGGGGGAACATTCTGTTTGCACTCCAAACCCCGTTTTTCGCATCACTCCCCCCCTCACTCTCTCCACCCGCCAAACCGCGCTTCTCGCTTCCACCATTGCCTGCCCGCCTTCCACTCTCAGCCCCTCGCGTCCTGTAACGCTCCACTTTTCACTCCTTAACGAATTTAAGACGCGGGCCTGCTCTCTCTCTCTCTCGTTCTCTCCCTCACTATCCCATTTAACGACGGGTTTTCTGGATGCGAACCTGCGTCTCTCCCGTTTTCTCTTCAACCCTTTACTTTCCTACATCTTCGCGGAAATCTCTCTGCTTTCATCTACTCCGCCAACCCTTTACTCTGCGTGCCGTGGGAGAGACGAGGCATAATTACTGGCGACCCTTTGCTTACCTCACACTCCTGTGCTTCCCATTATTGTCTTTTTCCATTTCCCCTCGTGCGCTTATCTTCTCCATTTTCTTTCCCCCAGTTCATTCACCGAGTATGCGTTACGAAGGGATAAAAATATTGTTGAAAAACAACAAGGGCATTGAAGGTAGTAGTAGTTCAATTTATTCTCCTCGTACTGCTATGTCCATTTCAGAAAGGAATTGGAGGATCTATCTACAGAATTCAAGCCCAGTACAAATATGCTTAATTTCGGTGATCGAGTAGGAACCGGGATTTCTATCGATTTATTCCGTTGCTCAGGAGTAGGTACATCAATAGTTCCTGACATACATATTATTTTCCTGTATCAGGTCTGAAAACATTGGCTAGATAATATCCACGGTAATTAATGGATATTTTCGATGTGATATGGTACGACTGTGCCCTTCTGAGAAATAGTATTAAAAATATGAGGAATTTCTGACGCACTTTGCGGCAGAAATGTCGCGGTGCGTGTTTCGTACGTTTTTTCTTTATCTATTTTTATTATTAAATCTATCACTATATAAAAAATATAAGCTCTCATTCTCAACCACCTTCTATCCTCCTGGCACCATTCCCGACATGTCACATCATCCTCCTCCGAGATGTAGATCCTTTCGAGGAAGCGAGCGACTCCCTTTCTTCCGCAAGTAAAATAGCACGACGTCGCCCGAGGCCACGCAGTACTCCTCTGCGGTGCGCTCCGTCGGAAAAACGGGAGAACGCGGCCTGAAAAGGCTCCGCAGTGGGAAGAGACGGCGTATCAGTTTCAATAAGCATTTATTTCGTGTACTTAAATAAAACTGCAGTAGTTGTACTGTCCACTTAAATTTTAATGTAAAATATTACACAACGCGTGTTTCGACGCTTAGGTCTGACGATGACTCCCTAAGCGTCGAAACACGTGTTGTGCAACATTTTATATTAAAATTTAAGTGGACAGTACAGCTACTGCAGTTTTATTTAAGTACTAAAATCCTGTTCCGCCATATAACGCCAGGGACTGTCGAATTTATTTCGTGTATTTAAAATTTTTGGGGAAAAATAATTCCGAGTACTCTTACGCAAACTGCGGAGAATCTTCAGTTTTCACCAGGATATTATTCCCCGACCTCACGGATAAGATTTCGGCAAACTACCTCATGTAGTGCCACGGACATTTTGACAGATTTACCATATAATGCCTCAAATTATTTGGATATTTTGCATTATATTCATTTTTCAACTCTCGTATTGCTTAGTTATTGACATTTATCTAATTTCTCATTAAAGTAATATAATTTCCATAGAGTGAAAATCAATGAGCTTTATTTTGTAAGTAAAATATTCAAGGAAAGGAGGCCTCCATCATCACCCAGTCCCAACCCCTGCGTCCTTCTCCTATGTCTTCCCGCCCTCTGTCCACTCAAACCCTTAGTTCTCCCTCCCCCCGCTGCTTCTCTCTCCTTCCCACCCCCACCTAAACACCCCCTCTCTGCTCCTCCCTTAGCCTTCCCCCTCCTCCCCCCCCACTCCCTAACGCCTTGGTGGAAAGCTATATATGCTTGACCTAAAGCGAAGAACCCTACACATGATTATGCCACAGTGTGGTGAAACGCGTCGTGTCAAATAAATAAATCTGTGGAAGATTACCAAGTGTCTTTATTCATTATGAATAAAATATTCATTTCGAAAATCTTAAATCCATTTACAAAACCGGCCTGTGAAAAAGCAAAAGATGGATCATTGCGTCGCACTCAAAGGGATGAGGAATGACGGTATTTAACCAATATTTCTCTGTAAAAGCATGATCAGTATTCTTGTGTAGTGTTGAGAACCTTTATTTACCCACCTTGTTTACGTCTAAGACTCCTTGTTGGTTCCCCATTATTACCTCTAAGTCCTTGAATGTTGACAGCTAATGTGAATCGATACTGCTTATGCTTGCGCTTCATTAGTTAGGGGTTTTTCATAATTCCATGTATTTCATCCAGTTCATTTAAGTCAATTTTGACGTGGAGATGCGTATTGAAACACCCGTTTAACTTGTGAAGCCATAATTGGAAATAATTTCAGGGAAACTCCGGAATCACTTGGACATGGAGAAAATATATTGACCACTCTTCTTTTTCTGTTGCTGAGGTACTGTCACGAGCGCTGTCGTATTTTGTTGGCAAATCTACGTAAAAATACTGCTTAGCATGATGAGGGTGCTTCTTGAATTAGGATTTTCATTTTCATCTTATAAACCTATACAATAAATCATTACTTTTTTGCTATTTTTGAATAACAAGCCTTCAATAGTTAGAAGCCTTATTGAAAAATTGCTATCTTAAATATTTACGGTAAAAAAAATGTATGCTCCTCAAAGCCTGCATGAAAATTAACATTTTTTTTACGTTAATTCTCCCCTACTTTGTAGACTCAGTTTCATAAGTTTGAATTGCATCATGTAATCATCTAATTAAACTAGTACAACGTGATATATGTTGCTCAAACTTCGAAGGATGAAGACTGAGTAACAGTAGTGTATTAACACTTGCAATTAAATGCTGCAGATGGCATTAAATACAATGAATTAGAGCTTTGCTAAGCGACAGAGAACTTACGAACTGAAAATCACGCCTTTGGTATCAAAAATAGGGAAATGTGACTAACTTTAATTTGCAGGTAGCATTGAATTGTGTTAAATGAATAATGGATCCCCCGAAAATCTTGTAAAAGTCAAAACTCCGAGAACATAATTTTGCTCAAGTTCTTGGGGGGGGGGGGAGGGTAGGATCTCGCTCTTGTTGCCTTTTCATTTCTCGTACACGAGGGAGAGAGACAAGTTCATTTTTCATTCCGGGCTCACAAAAACCCATTTATTCAACCGGGGGCACGTGTTCCTCGGGTCACAATCCTTCGCGAGTTCAATTCCTCCTTCCTTCCTCCCTGAGGCGCCAAGTCCCGCCATAGTATTGTTCCCGCGCTCCCGGAGTTTTAATCCGCGTAAATAACTTTCTTTCTGCTTCCCTGCATCCTCCTCCTCTCGATAATTAGTTTGATCGCTTTTGTGGACCGTTTTATCACACCCCACCGACTACGTAATCAGTCACTCCCACTAACCGCCCGGCCCTCGTCTTCACAGACCCCCACATAACCCGCCCCCAGGCCCACGCAGTGCTGCGCCGGCCCCTCCTTTCCCCTCCTCCACGCTAAATAACGATAATAGCTCATAACACGCTTCTCGCGGGGCGTTCTTTCTCCTCTCGTCTTCCTCATCGAAGGAAAGTGGGAGGCTTGGTAAGATAAAGGTTATCGTTGGGGAAATAAGGGATGGGTTAAGAAGGATGCTGGTGTCGCTAAGAGAGAATTCTGAATGCCGTTAGTTCATGAGGAATTTTCTCGTACAGCCTTATTGCATGGGTTTTTGCATGCATTCTGAATTGCGTCGAGTGAAGTTTCTGTAAGTAAATCAAGGCGAGGCAGAGTGAAAGGTATGACGGATGACGCATAAGGAAGTACCTGAAGAAGAGCATGTATTTGAGTGAAGAAAGAGTGCTCGACATGGGAGTTGAAATTTTCCACTAAAATTTTCATAGATATACGAACATAACGAATTAGAATTTAACTGTAGTTTCAGAGATATTATGTTAAAAATGAAAATCTATTCCTCTGTAACACAAGCAGAATAATGAGGTTTCCACCTTATTTAAGAAGAAAAACTTAAAAATTACTTTTTCTTGAGGGTACCATAGACTTTGAGGTTACCATAGACTTTGAAATCCTTTGGTCAATTAAAGAATCAAAGAGTTTTTTTATTTATTTGGCAGCGTGAATGGACGTCTTCAAATTCCACAAAGTAACTCCTGATTCTATCAATTTCATTGGAGAGAAATGATCAGGAACGCGGTGATGTTATTACGGTAAGAAGTACTTAGACGTAGACGTGTTAGTAGAGTTGTCTTTAGGTTTTAAGGGGCCGTGAGAGGAACAGATGCTATGGGAGCTTAGCCCGTGGCAAGAGAGATGGCAGCTCCGTCGCGGCGAAAGTGCGAAGGTGAGCGAAAACGTATGCCGGGGCTTGTCACGCGCCGCGCCTTAAGACCCAACGCCTCCGCACGTACTCAATGCTGAGGGGGAGGAGAGGTGAGTGGGAGTAGTGCCTTTTCTTTTCTCTTCGTTGGCTCCTGAGAATCCTGGGGAAAATTTCTCTCCGAATCCTTATTCTCTTCTTGTATCGCTTTCCATTTTAGTCTCCGCTGCGGGGATGAAGGGGATATATACGGGGTGAGGGTGATTCTGAGGGAGTTCTCGGAGAAACTATATCGCCCGGAGGCGGACACGGATGGCGTAAATGTTTCCATTCGTTCGGTGTGCGTTGGCGGAGGTGTATTTAATCCTAGTCAAGGTGCCGCGGCAGGATAGTGAGTTTCCTCAACGCCTTGAGTAGTGGTTGAGGCGTGGTGGTGCTTTTAATAAAACGGGCTAAAATAAGGTTTCCTGGAATTTTTTGTGCAGAACTCTTGAGGGGACCACTTCTGCGAAAATGAAATGATCGTAGTTATACCCTTAAATCCTCGGCTTTCTTAAAACTGCGATGCTGGTATTAATAAGTTTTCCTGTAAAGGAAGGAATGGCTTTATCATTTTACTGAAATCGAGTTCTTTTTACGTCATTTTCCATTAGATAGGGACTTAAAAGTTTGCTCTTCTAAACTATTTAAGTATTCCAATGTTGTACTTCGGATCAATGACCACTAGAAATACACCCTGTTACTTGGCAAGAATTTTTATTCAAACAGTCGTATTCTTTATGTAAAAATTCTTGCGAAAAAACCTAGAGCATTTTCCCTATTATAAAATCTGAACCATGAGTTAGTAGATAATCACAATTTAAAAAGAAGTGATGCGCGCAAATGACAGAGTTGGTATTTTCCGGATCTGAAACCTTGATTTTCAGGAAAGATAAGATCATCCAATACCCTTAAGTAAGGGGCTTAAGAAGGATGTTATTGATGAAGTGGTTAGAAACAAAAACGGGCAAGGAAGTGATTAACTTGATGAAGAATGTGGAGAGTTGCCACAGAAAACAATCAGAATAAGGCACAGCTGTCGAAAAGAATAGGCAATAAAAGGCGATGGGATTGAAACAGCGTACCGTATATACGCTATACCGTGTATACGAAATGAATTTACGGTGATATGTTACCCTTACCTAAAATGTATCACTTAATTGGGTTTATTATCCTACTGATTTCACATTATGAAACATTTGATAGAATAAAAATCGTAATTTGTCGCTCTATTCAGATCTTAAGTCTATCCAACAACTAATGGATATTTTTCTTATACTATTCCTCTCCCATCAACAAATGGAAAATTTTCCTAAATTATTCCTCTCCCTATATTATTGGATTATGAATTGCATGCTCTTAGGCCTGCAGATACTACTTTGCAAATATATTAATATCCAGTTAGGAATTTGCGTACAAATTATATATGCTACTTAAGCAATTTCTCCAAGTCCTAAGAAAATTCACGATGTTATTTTAAGTTTCCATAGAGTGGAACTCACATATATCATTTAGTATTTTAGAATTGACGGTTTAAACGAGGACGGGAAAAATATTAGAGTGAAATGAACACCGAAAAATTCTACGAATATTGGTAATTATTAGTTTCTTCTGTGTGCTGCACAGGCTATATTCACTGAAAGGGGCCTTTGCTTCGCAAGTTAATCCAGTCATCTTCCGATGAAATTATTATTTTGTCTCTTTTGTATGCTATCGACTTTATCTTGCTATTTTTTTAGCTGAAGCTTGTATTTTTCCAACGGTCCCCAGTGTCCGCTACCGCTGCTGTCACGTCACTTCGTAAAGCGCATGCCATTATTCCCGTTGACGTTCCGTCCCACATTCGCACCTGTGCCGTCCCGGCATAAGCTAAGAAAAAGGAAAACACGCCCACCCGAACAAAGGCGACATCCCCGGAGGCAAGAGCTGCTAGAATCCCCCTCCTGCCGTCAATGGATAGGAGGAGTGTGCTAAAACCCAACTTCACCCCCATCAAGGACTTGCCATGGCAACCCAAAACTCAACCCCTTTCCCCGCCTCATCTCCTCCTCCTGTCTCCTACCCCCTGATCCCTTCTGTAGTCTGACAAAACTCCCTCGGTGCCTTTCGACACTTCCTTTTCGGATTCCCCGGTACCAGCTGTCGCACACCCATTCGCAACCAACGGGCGTAGCCTGTCCGGCGCATGTTTCGTAAACGTAGTGATTGTCTGTGGTGGAGAATTTGAAAATTCATCATTCCTTCTAGTCCCTGGTATTTTTGTTTATGCTATCTGAAAGCGTCACATTCCCAGGGTTTATGAGTATCAGTCTAACCACCTGGATGTTTTAATTTTTGTGGTGTCTTTTTTTTATGAAAAACCGCTATGAAAGGATGTTAAATGTCACTCGAGTGCTCGATAATTTAGGATGGCACCTTGGCAAGCAGGGCGACTCAATGTTAGATTCCAGCAGGCGTCTTCAGGTCGAAGTGATGATGTCGCATGCATGAATGTGTTTAGCGCCATGTCGGACATGGCCCCCGGTGTAGGCTTGCGCCTCTTCAGGGGAGGCTTGCGCCTCTCTAGAATCACACACACCCAGTCACCCCAACCGACAAAGGCCGAACGCAGCAAGTGATGGACCGGGAAGGCGCAGAGCCAAGCCCGCCGCAAGGACCCCAGACAACCCCGGAAAACGCCAAGCCGCCCACCCGCCATCCAGCCCGAAGAGGAGGAGCCAGGCGCACCCCCGCCCCCCCCCCCCACGCAGGAGAGGCGGTTGGGCGCCGACCCCTACCACGGCCCCCTAGATACACCCATGTCTCTCGGGGGTCGTGCCCCTACATCCAGTGACTAGAGGAAGACGGTAACCGCCACCATCGTGCCCGACCCGAAACCACGAGATCACCCGGTCGGACCGCTCACCACCACCACCACCAAGAACACCAAATGACAGCTCGAATGAAACGGGAAGGCATATGTACCGGTATTCACCCGAGGGTGGAGTTGCCTTTCTTTCTTCAAGGTTCTTTTAAGAACCAAGTCTTTGTGGTACCCATTCTTCCCTAGAGTAGTGACCAGGTGTAGTTTCTTTCTTCAAGGTCCTTTTAAGGACCTTGGAAAGGCAACTCAAGGGTTTACCTTCGGATACAACCCCCGAGACGACGGAGAAACCTAAACCTGCTTATGCCACAATTCCCTTTGTGGCCGGAACTTCGAATAAATTGCCGGACTGTTAAAAAATACGACGTGGTCACTCGCTTCAGATTCGCAAAAAAGATGGGTTACATACTACCTCGACTCAAGGATCGGATCCCACCCCATGCCTACGAATGAGTGTACAAAATCGAGAGCAGCTGTGGATAGGCATACATAGGACAAACAAAAAGAGCTGTGAAGTGCCGCCTACAAGGACACAAATGGGCAATGAAGAATAAGCATTCCACCTCTCTGCTGTGGTGGAGCATGTCTATTCCGAACCTGGGCACACCATTAACTAGGAGGACGCCACGGTGATAGCCAGGGAATCTCGATTCTGAGAATCCTCCACAACACTTGGAAGAGACTCTTCCGTTGTGGAAACTGTTTGGCCGATCACCGACAATGGGGAAATATTGGCGCCAACGGGAAGAATGACACAACCAATCAAGACTGAACAACGGGCCTATATAACGCTGTCAATTACTGGCATCATCACTTCGATCTGAAGACACCTGCTGGAATGCAAGCGAAACTGTTGTCACAAAAACAACGATGCGTGAATCACCCGAAAGAATGCAGACTTAAACTTTTACACACCGCGGAAGCCTTCGCACCAACTTACTACTACGCTGTACTATAAAGCGTCACCAATTAAATGATAATTTAGAATGGCTCCACAACAAACGCAAGGACACCATGCCAGATTGAACTTGTAACAGTGATGTGTGTGCGATACTACTCACTTGATTGAGAATTTAACCCCGGCCCCGTAATACACTTTTATATCAAAATAAAAGAGAGTTTTTGACAGATTGGCTCAATAATTCACTTTTCCTTTGGCGTGAATCGTGAACAGAGAGCAAGTAAACTTAAATGTTTATTTCAAGTATAATAACCTACTTTTTTCCTTTCCTCTCGTTATTTCGTTCATGTGTCCCTTCTGTTACATGCTCTCACTTGGCATATTGGTAAAGAAAGAAAGTTGTAGGTGGAAATGTAGAGAAAGATTATGGGGATTTAGAAAGTTATACGATGGTTGAGGAATGTCTGGTAAGGTTATTGGAAGTAAAATACGGCGAAAAAAAAGAAAAAGAATATGAATTTAATTTCTCTTTATAAATGGCTGATATTACGCTCACATCTGGCCGCGGTAGTCAGGCCTGTATGGCGCCAAACTGGATACTCAAAGGTGACGAGTTTGAATATCATCTCAGATTTGTGGACGGTAAGACGTAGCCATAATAGTTGGAGCACCGAACCCGAGTATTTCTTATAGTAAGCGTGCTTACCTGAAGGAAAAAATAACGTGGGAAGAGCTATGTTTGAAAGCGGACAGTCGGAGTGGAAGTTGCTTTTAACAAACCATTCTAATTGACAGAGTACAGATATTAAAAATAATTCTTGCGCATTCTTTTCCTCCTGCGATTACGTTTTAGCGGGTAAAACTTCTTGTCATCAGCTGGCAGCACATCACCCGAAGGTCATACCCCAAACCTCTCCGATCCGCTTTTGTCCCATGCTACGTCTTTTCCAAACCATTTCCACCTCCTCAACCTTTCCCCATCATCAGCCATTCCCTCCCACATCTCCCTCGCCCTATTCCACCTCTCGAGCCTCTCCTTGGAGCCTCCCGCCTAATTCGTTTACATTTCTCCTTCCTTTCTCCTTTGCATCAACTCCTCCACTTTCTGTCCCTTCTCTTTCCCTCCTTGTCTTTCATTCTTCTCTTTCTTCTGAACCCAACTCTCTAGGTATGCTAGAAAGCTTTACGCCAGTAGAAAGTTTGGCTAGTGAACGCGAGTTTGTTCAAGTCGTATTTAACTTTTCAAACACGGTTGAGAACCCGTCTTCGGCGCTACTTACAGACGTATGAGGTGCACATCAACGCAGTTTAGTTGAAATATAAGTATGAAGTGCCCACCTTTGACAGGAGATAGTGTAAAGCAGGGAGGCAAATTAGAAACGCTCATAGTTTTAATTTACTTTCTGTTCCCTATCGTACCATTGCCCTATTTTCTCTCTCTAAATTTAGTATTCTATAGGAACATTCTAAAAGTCACATTTAACGAAAACATTTGCTCTACAGTTACATCCAGTCTACGATTTCATATCCATGAGGAGAAAACCACCTTTGTTATTTCCACAAACTTTCTTACGCTGGCACGACGCGCGTTTCGCCACACTGTGGCATACTCATGTGCCATGGAGTGCACATGAGTATGCCACAGTGTGGTGAAACGCGCGTCGTGACAGCGTAAGAAAGTTTGTGGAAATAACAAAGGTGGTTTTCTCATCATGGATATCCATAATTTCCACGAGTTCAGGCCTGAGATCATCAGTTTTATACGATTTCATAGTATAGCCGTTATTTTTAAGGGCATGTCTCCCTCTTAGTGATAATGTTCTCCCGATTAATCGTGCTACTCCACAAAGTTACCCCAGAAGGCGCCAAATAAAACAGCTTTAAGTCGTTTTCTAGCTGCAAGTGTCGCGTTTTCCGCCTCAATTTTCTCGCTACGATTCATTTACTTTCTTTACCAGAGGTCACCAAAATTGAATCGCAGATACTGTGTTGCCAAGGTATCCGCGTGAATGCAAGTTGATACCCCCACGTTAACCGTAATTGAATCCTAGTGATCTAAAGGAAGGACAAGCTCTTACTAAGATGCTAAATAACTCCGCCTTCCTTGCTCAAGTCTCCCTCTGTTCTCGCCTCATTTGCCCTCCCTTTAGTCCTCCTCCTTCTCCTTCACTCTTCGGCTTCCCTTCTTCCTCGCTCCCTCTCTCTTTTAGTCTCTAATTTGCTTTGCTCGCCATGCCTACCGGCCCGACGATTGAGTCGGTAATTCGATTACAGGTTAAAATAGAAGTAGCTCGGCTTGTTTCCTCTCGCTGGCCCCTTTTAAACGGGCAAAGAGAGAGGGAAGGGTGCGTTGTCGGTTTCATAGCTTTCGCCTTGAAAGATATGGCCGCGAAAATTCGCAGAATGCGATCGCTTATTGGCTGAAACGTCGTTCAAGTTTGTTTCCTCATCGAAGTTGTAAGGAACCCACTCCGATTAGAGATAAAAAAGAAACTACAGCTTCAAATGTAGGAAGAAACAGTTACCTCTGGTAGCAGTTGTTTTCTTGGAATATAATCCATGATTTATCATTGTTTTTTCCGAGGTAGTAATAGCCATTTTCGAATGGAGTGCTTTTTCGCGATCGAGAATCTGTGTTTAACCTTAAGCATGATTACTGAGAGTTTTTTATATCCACATCGATCAACACATCATACTTATTTTTGTTCTGAAAGTCTTTACTAGGTTCCTTTTTGTGTATTCAGATGATCTGACATATATTTTTGTTCCAGCAAGTTTTCTTCTTAGAGTGTATACTATTTCTTTAATGAAGCAGTTATTTTTCATTGAATACGTCAATCCGAGTAAAATCAAACTTCTAGTCACCGTAAGTCTTTACTCCACGCCTATTTAGGACACACTACCATTTCTAAATTTACTCATAATTAATTCATTCAACCATACACTAAATTACCATGTATGTTTCTTCTATTATTCATTAATATTTTAGTTTATTTTGATGATACTGAATTTTGAGATAAATCTGTAGAGAAGCCACCAATTTCACAAGATTTTACAGCATTTTTCCACTGAAAATTTCAGCAGATTGAGTTATAACGTGATTTACTCTCTCTTCATTTAGGGTTCTTCTACCATTGCGCTTTTTTGCAGAAACAGAGGAATGACTATTACTGGCCGCCTTTCCAAGGCCGTATAAAATGGAAAAATCATAAATCCGGCATGGTTTCCTTTCATATTTCTCCTGGAAAATGTTACCATCTGTTGTTCTCGAGCCTCTCTTGAATGAGGAAGCTTTTACCGGAGCGTTATTATAAAGGCTGCGAAGAAATCTCTGGGAGTTGACCTTTATGCAGATGGTAATATAAACAACTATTTTATGCACAAAAAAATGTAAAAAACGTCATAATATTGCGTAGGACGAGAAATAAAAATCCATTTGGTTTGAAATTATTCCTCCCAAAAAGGGCACGGCTTGATGAGTATTCATTTGTCTAACAGTTTTTTTGCCCCTTCTTTGTATAACATAGGCTCATGTGAATGTTTTCCCTCTTATATTATCTTTCCTTCCCCCTTCCTACAACGTACTTTCAGAACCTTGATAGGCATTATGGATTAGTGGAAAAACTTCGTTTTGTACGGTTCAAGCACATACAAGATAAAAAGGTATTTTTTATTGTAATTGTGATATTTCCGGTTGTTTTTTTTCTCACTCAGTTTTTAAACCCGAAAGTTGGTTTTGATAGGTGAGAGTAGAGCTCACCCCATACAAAGCAATTGGCGTGTGAAATTCACACATTCAGGGGGGCCATTTCCTTTCCTTGGGCCACCATCGATTTTCCACCTGGTTTTTAACTAAGGAGCAAAGATTTTTCAATTTTGATGAGGAAACTCTGAATCCCGAAGATTGTGCCCGAACGAACTCAATTCTGAAATGGTAACACTATTTGCTGACCTCGTCTGCTTTTCCTCTCGTCGCTCTCCTGGCTTTTCTTATTCCCCAGTCCTTCCTCCGCTCTCTCGCTTTTCCCAACGGGTGCTCCCTTTCACCGGCTTTGAGGAGGAATAGTTTTCTGCTCGCGTGCGCCAAAATTGAATAAACACACGACCTGCTCAATGTGTGTCTACATGGCGTACTATCCAAATTTTGGCTCCGTCACGAATTCTGGGCGGCGTCAAGCGCGCGGTATGATCGCACTGATTGAATCGGGTACGATGTATTCCGGTTCATGGTTCGTAGAGCTGGTTTTCACGAAATATCACCCGGCTCTCGCTATGTACACGTTAAATTTCCAAGTACGTAATAGGGAGAGTGGGAAATGCTCTTCACCCTAAACTCTGCAAAGAGGTGAAGTTAGCGGCTGGCAGTTGATAATATTCTCCTCCTCAAATAATTACATAATTTTGGCCATTAGCAGGGATATACTTCATGGGACTAAGTATTGGTATCGAGTGAAATCTCTGTGCATTTAAATTGTAATAAAAAAGGTATATTGAAGGGGCACTTAAAAAAATCTAAAAAATGGACGAATGCGGAGAATTGGAAGGTTTGATAATAATAGCTTTTTATGCTCCATATATACCCACTTATAATTGTGTTAATCAAGTTTTAATGGTATTGATATGGCAAATTACTTATTTAGTTTCAGCTAGATATTTTTAAACTGAAATAAAGCATTCGTGTCTGGATGAGTAATGCAAGCTGTTAGAACAATAAACTAGATAATTGAATATGGCTTAAGGTACGTCAAATAATGCGTCTCATTCACCAGAAATAAAAATTACTTTCGTAAAAGTTACTAATCGCTTAGTATTTTTCTTTTCGATTTGCTCAGGAGGACTTTATACCCTCTTTATGAGGGACTCGTGATTCGAGTGGCAAAAGTTTGATGAGCAGATCGATGATTGAAGTGAATGGTATTTCGGTGGAATGTGGGAGGAGATAATTCGTCAGATGATCTATCGTAAGAATTAGTTATTGTGGAGCATTTGGCTATTAGCATAAATTAAACACAATAATGAAAATCCATGTATATTGCCATTCATCGGTTAAATACTAGTAGTTAAACAGCATTGAGAATGAAGTCTCGATTTTTCAAACAGACAAATGAACGTAATACGTTTCTCTTGATGCTCCCGAGCAAATTATCAATGAAACAGAAATAAAATGTTCGTGATATATAATGACCCTTAAAAAAATAAAACTGCCTTAAAATCTCGTTGTAACTCTCTAAGTGCTCGAGCTGAGGGAAAATAATGCTCATGGCATCTTTTAATAATTGTTCCTTGATAATAGCTATTATTTTAAAATCAGATCATGCGCACATACTCCTTCGTCAGATAATAATAATATACATCACGTCAGAGTTCGTGCATAAATGAAGAAAGAAAACCTCTCAATCGGCGGCCAGCTACGTGCGGACCAAGTAATGTAACCTTTATATTATTAAACAAGAGGTATATAATACTCCACCGTGAATACTTTCATTGTGTAAAAGAATTTTTTTACCGTTACCATTTGACGAATTCCGGTCGAAAAACAAATTCGCTTTTATATTCGGGAGCAGAAATTAATCAGGCTGATGGATAAGAGCGAACGCGGCAACACATGCCGCAAGGGGATTTTCTCAGTAGCTGGCAATCCGTGAAGTTCTTAATAATGGAACCCTTTTATAAACGTCAATTTCCAAGTCAGTTGATGGAATTCAATGTATCCGCCGAGGAATTTATGATGTTTATCCTGCCTCCCTCTCTCCCCCTACCCCTACTTTTCCTTCATTCCTCTTCGTACCCCTCTACCAAACCATCTGTCATCTTTCCATCTCACCCTAGTCCCCGTTCCGTTCCACCCCTTAGAAATCTCCGTGGCCTTTAATTCATAACCCATGTTTAAACCCACCCCTCTGGTCGCCGTTCCCCCCCTTGCTCAAAAACCTCCTCGCGTCCCTTCAACTGCTTCTCTTCTCTCTCTCACACCCCGTCTTCTTTCCGACCCATCTCTTGTGGCTAAAAGGGAGGGGTTTTCGAGGTGGGTAGGTTGAGTGGCAGAGGGTGGGGTAGCGGTAGGGGGGTTAGAGGGTTTTCGGAGTGTCCGTCAGGAATTCCTCCTCCTCCGCCCCCTTTTATCCCATGGCGGAGCGAGAGAGAATCCAACCCGACCACCCCGGGCCATTCTGCAGCTCGCCCACCATTCCATTCGGGGCTTTCCTGCGGGAATATCTGTTGCTTCGCGGAGCGGTCGGGGTAGAAGCCCCCGTGTCATCCGGAGCCTGGAGAGGGGTGGGGTTGGGAGAGCGAGGGTGGGAGGCAGGGGAGGGTGGTTGGAGTTTAAAATGGACGCCGCTAGAGAGATGGTATGTGGGAGGGAGTAGGGGTTGAGGGATGAGGATTTTCCCACGACTCGGGGAATGTTTCAGGTTTGCTGAGGGCGTGACATGCCGAAAGGGTGTATGTTAGAGGTCCCGCGGATGAGTATGCTTTTGGACGCAAGTGCACCCTAGTCCCATCAATCCCCGATAACATTCTTCAAAATAAGAACTCGGACATTGTTTGTTAAGCAATAATCATATTCTACCTTAGGTTTAATTAATGATAAGTATTTTTGTAAAATTTTCTCGGGAATTCCAACGGGTTAAATTGGTAAACAGCACCGACGTTTCAACGGACGACTCGTCTATCGTCATCAGGGTGAGTTAATGTCGTTGAGTATAAACAACTTAGCCTTATTTGAGTACAAAAATCAGGTGACTCCTGATTGGCCGGTATTATCTTCAAAATTGTGATAGAAAGGAGGAGTTCTATCGTACATAATTTTATTTAAAATCGGGTTCCACGAGTTACTAAGGTTAAAACCCGTGTCTCGGTTGAAATTGTTTTTTTTTAGGTGTATCTCAATGATTAGTATGTTTTTGCCCATAACTTATATCTAACTACAATGCTTTTTTAACCCAGACCAACGAGTGAGCTTCACAGTAGTAAATAAAAATCGAAACTAGAAAAGTAAATTAAACACTTAAACATGAGAATCAAACCTTAATAAAATATTTCCCATTTTTTCATTTTTGGAGAATCCATTATGTGGCCACCTCCATCATACTATCACTTAATTTTAAATAATTCTTCTTATTTTCCAAATTCGTTTGTTCTTTTTCGGTATAGGATTAATGTTACTCTTAGGATGCTGGCACTCTTTCCATGGCTTTTTAGAGAATAAGGCGCGGCGAATCTTTTCTCCGAGAGGGATAGATATATTGCTTGTCTGAACCTAAGATCAATATTGTAGGATAATCCGAAATTAAAGTTAACCAAAAAAGTGCTTTACTGGTGAATTCCATCCTATCAGATTGTGCGGAAATTGGTGGAGGGGTGCCGTTACTTCATCCTCAATACGGTTATCTTTAAATTGGATCAGAAAGGAAGAGATAAGCATTTAGCCGGTAATCCTTATGTGGTACGCACAAAATGGATCCGAAATGTTTTCGCCTGCGTAGGTATGGATTAATTATTCGGTCAAGGTAACGGTGACGAGAAATCTGCAACGAGGAATACCTTTTATTTCTCTTTGCTGGTGTCCACCTATTCAAATCAATAATTTAAACAGTAAAAATATTACTGAAAATGATGTAGTTAGTAATACACTAAATATTCCTATCCAACATATTTTGGTTAGAGGTGCTCCAACTTTAAAGACTGCATTGTATCTTAGAGGCTAAGACGATATCCTAAGACGAGCAGGGGCGTCATTCAGGAAGGACCCGAAGAGAATTTAATTTCAGTAGCTAATATTTCATACGGAAATGATAGTGAGTCTCTGTTTGATTTATGAAAACGATACCGATCATGCAGGAATAAGGCCCGGCTTCCTCTCGATTATCTTCCCCCTTTATAGGCGGCACGAGTTATAGTGGGATGATAAGGTTAAAAAATGGAGACAGAGAAAGCACGAACAGCCAAAAGTCAAGGCGTCTTGGAAACAGGAGAGAAAATCCGAGTGCGGACGCAGGTCCTGGGAAGACGGAAGGCAGAGTTGGGAAGAAAGAGGAGGAGGCTGAGATGAAGGAAGAGAGAATATATTGGGGACGTGGTAGGCACGCGGGAGAAGTTTCTATGAATATGAATGGCAGATGTGTGGAGTGGAAGGAATGCGGGTGGGACTTTGAAAGGGTAGGCGGGTGGGCTGTTGCAAGGAAGGAGGTAGGCATAGAGGTTCTGGGGACGAATCTGCAGGTGGTCTGAGAGGATGAGGCAGTGTGTGTGAGCTGAGAGCGAAAGGTGAAGCGTTGCCGAGTGAGTTCACGGTTCAAGGCAAAGATGGAACTGGAGTTATCATCAAAATTTTCTGAAGACATTGATCCTAGAGGAAAGGTTTTTACATAGTGTTGCAGCGAAAGGTTACACCTCATTAACGCGCAGCTCCCAAGGTAGGTCCTTGAATAGTTTTAACTAAAGGGACATAATATTGCTCTCTAATGTTTTGATTTCCGCACAATATTAATTATTTTTTCAGGCAGGTCAATTAACAGCAGAGTTTTAATATTCTGAAATTAACTATATACATTTAAGTTGTAATGTAGTTTAATTTTAAGAATATCGTCCCAACATTTGAATTATAAACACTGGCTGTGGAATATATGCTACACAATGCTTCAGAACTTCGTATTGTTTGCTTAGTGCCGTTAATAATATCCTCATTCTGTCGTACTGAAACAGATGGGATTAGAAGAGGAAATAGGAGGCTGGGATCAGAAGAAAGGAACGGGGTTACTCGGGAGTAAGGAGTTCGGAAGACCGCGAGTGGAGGAAGCTGGAACGAGCCTAGCATCATTCAATAACTTCTTTCTCTCGTCTGTTTTGGGGTGTCTTCATGACTCACTTGAACAGTCTCTTTACTTCACATGCACGCTCCCTCATTATCGCTTATTAAACGTTCGCTCTTCTGCTGTCTTTTCTCCTCGTGAATGCGTTCACTCCCTGTTGACATTGATTCCTTTACTCGATCCTCTAAAGAATTCGTGAACTCAGACAATGTTTTATATGGGTATGTCTCATACTAATTTTTGTTACAAGTGCACTGTAAATTGGCAGTATTGTTGTATGAGGACTGCTTTTTTAAATAGGTAAACAAGTTGTGTCGAGAGCGCTGGTGTGGATGAGTTTCACCATCCCTTTCATTGAATCCTTCCCATGTGTTGTAGTGAGTCGTATTGGAAAATGCGGTCAATGCTTTTAAAAATATTAAAAAATCTCAATAATGGTAATATTTGTCAAAGTGTAACGGCCCTGATTCTTGCTGTTGGGATAAAGTAGATTTAGGTATTCTTAGGTAGTATTCATTTTCTGTGTATGAGTCAAGTTAGAGCAGCACAAACGTAATTGCCTCGTCTATCAGCCTTCACCTGAAGCTAAGGTAATTATTTAGCGTCTATAAAGTTCAGATCAATTAGCGGAAGTGCGTTCATTTTCCTCTGTCAAGAGACCTTTATGGAATTTGATCACTCCATCATTATTAGAAAACATCATCACAGAAAGGGGACTGGAGTGACTATAATAACTAAGTAGTCCATCATTCTTTTGAAAATTATTTCTTGGCAAAGGTTGATTAGTCAGTGGAAATACTACTGGAATCACTAATTCCGAGAAAAATTGAACAGTAAATAACGTTACGAACAAACTCCTAGTGAAAATCATCATAATCGAAGGATCGCATGGCATTAAAGACTCATTGAAATCGTTCATCATGGAGTTTATCAAAACATTTCGGAATAGAGAACATATTCAGCTCGTGAGTATAGGCCGTGCTCCCAGGCTACCTTCCTCATTTCCGTCCTGTGTCAAACCTTACAGGGGGTTCACGTTTTTACACGCTTGAACGTCCTCCTTGAACTCTGTGACATATTACAGCCATGGCATTACTAAATACGTAGTAGTAACATGGCCTCAGCAATCGAACATTATGCTTTCTGACCACTATTTGGAATATTTGAAGCATTCATGCGCTGAAAATCAAACGAAAATAAGAAAATGTTTAGATGATTCCACTTCATGACCTCTTTTTTATTACGTAATTTTTTGTAGCCCTGAAAAAGCATGTATAAAAATGCGAATTGTCGGTTTAAAAAAATAAATTATTTACAATTTGATAGACGTATGTCTCCTGAAAGACGAAAAAAAATTCCATAAGTAAATGTTTGTAAATCATTCTGAAAACTTATTTGGAGCATTTTATCCAAAATAAGCTTTGTCTGTACAATATTATAGAAAAGGAGAGAATTAAAACGGTGGTAAACAAAACAGCTGAGGTGCAAGGAATAGGGCTCCATGTCACTCCCTCAAAAATATCACGGAAATGTTTATCCTTCCACCAATTACCTAGCTACCAGCACGAGAGTGGAAAATTTACAACTTCTTGATCCATGCGACTTAGCACAATCTCCTCTGACCGCACAGTAAACTAGGATTATTATTACATTTCTCTCATTAAACTTTTCAGACCTTTAATCGTAGAGCGCCACCTTACTCACCACTCCCATTTATGTCTCTAGACTTTCATCTCAAGTTTCATTTTGCTATAAGCTAAAGCCTTACTTTTACAGCGGTAATATTTTTCTGTGAAATGAAGTAAAGCAAATAGCTGAAACGATTAACCTGGGATGCTCAAACTTTATGGGATGCATGGGATTAATTAGCTCGAATTCCGGATTTCATCTGCAATGCCGAGTTAAACGAGTTCCCGTTAATTCAAAGTGAGTATTCCTTGAGACGAAAGTAACGGATTCATTTTCCAGCTCTAGTTGGAGATGTAGCTACGAGGACCGTTCACTTTAAAGAAATTAAATTATTGGTTTAAGAAATAAACAGCCAAGAGCTAAGAGTTGTTCAACTAATGCAACATTTTTCAATTGTTGGTCTATGTGTCTCGACATTTTCATCTTTCTGAAGTTCATATCTCCGGATTATTTTCATCAATGATAAGGTAACCAGAATAATTTCTAATATATGCATGATAAAATGAATTCATGAGTTAAATTCGGAGTGGAAGTGAGTTACCTATTAATTGATTCAATTCTTTTCACTTGATGTCATTACCTGAATTACGTAATCCCCAAATATTTAACGTAGCCATTTAAATTCCTAGATCCATATTCATTATCGTATTTTGATTTATATCATGGATTCTGGGAATATCTACTTTCTATATTTTACCCATTCAGCTTCAAAATGCAGCTAAAACTGCGTCATGTCTATACCCTTTCTTAACATTGCATCGCAATATAACTTCACAGGCCTTTACTTTGCACAAAATTTTATTTTATTCCATTCATTCAAATCCTATTAAAAATAAATACCTTTCTAAGTGCCATCCTATTTATTACTCCATCGCCCAAGTAATCCTCCCTACAGCTAAATATCAGCCGAGTCCTTTAAACTTTTCATTTTCCTAGGATGGATTTTCCTAATGGCTGGGAATAACGTTTCTCACTCGAGATATGGTAAAAAATCCCAGTTTGATAAACGTAAGGTGCGGATACTTTGACTATAAAGCTTTGATCGCTACACAATGTTTTTTTCGTAATAAATTGTTAACCCACAAGTGACGTGCATCTTTTCATTCTTTCAAACTGGTGCATTCGGATTCGTCCACTGCTTCAAATTGTTGATATCTTTCCCGTTTGTGGGATCATAAAAACTGGTAAAAATGTTAAAAAGGCATTTACTTGGTTAAAAATACAAAAGAAAGAATAGTGTATTGTAAATAAATCATTTACATTCTCAAATAATTTGAGCAGTAGGGGATTAAGTTGAAATTTTTAACCTCTCATTGATTTTTTTTGTTCTCTGTTGCAAGGTGGGAGGATTTTCTGGCGGGATTCTGATAAGTTCGCATTTTTTGGTTTTCTGTTGCAAGGTGGGAGGAATTTCTGGCGGGATCCTGATAATTTTGTATTTGACATGTTTTGCTCGTGATCGCCGTTCTGTCACCCATTGCCCTACTCTGAGGATGCATCTAATGCAAAATCGAATGCATGCTCGCCTTGTTCTCCTAGCCTTCGATTTGTCCGTTGCTAGGTAGGTCCCCTTTGTAGATCTTTGTAAATCCCATTCGAGCCTCCGTATTTGGTGTTAGCGAATTAACGGTATACCCGGATGCACTCTGAAGCTTACCCGGAACAGACGGTAGGGGATGGAAGGGATGGATTTACACAAGTTTCTTGGAATCCACTGAAGTTGTGCGCGAATACATCCACCAAAAGTTGGCCAAAGCCGTTCGTGGAACCTCTAACCAAACATGAAAATGTAATTAATTAGGCATGGATTGACCTGAAAGTACTAAACTGCTTCTGTTAGTACAAGGACGCTACTTCTGATTTTGACTACAGCGATAGTCTTGAAAAATCACAATTGCACTCACAGATGGCACTTATATAAGTTACAGTGTTTACATGAAAATTTTATTTCCTTTATAGTGGCCACTTTTCCCATCCTTCCCCTGTCATTCACAGAAAAGCAAAAGATCACTTCGGTGACTTTATTTCTATTTCAATATTTCTCACGCCTGATCCTCAAATCCAGTAAAATTTGATGAGACAATTTCGGCATTACCTTATTTTCCAACCTGTGCCATATACTAGCTGAAAAAGATAAACAATTGGAAAATTTTAAGCTTAAAATTTGCGTTTACAGCAGAAATTACTGAGTTAAATGATAATTATTGTAGATTAAATGCAGTTTATTTGCAACATGACTCGAAGTGAAGGAATCTTGCTTAATTAAAGTCCATCGTTGCCGAAACACGATGGCATTTGGTGACTCCAGTTCAGTGTACCTTCTCTGAATGCAATAAGCTCCTTCCCGCGAAGTTGAGTGCCGTGGTCTACCAGCGATTTCCTCACATGCACTCCCAACTTGGTCCTTCCCAAGGACTCAAACTTTGTCCGTCCGCAAACCGGCTCAAACCAACGTATGCGCTCGCATAACTGGAGTACAAGAGTCTTCTTATTAAATTCCCCCACCAACTATATGCGGGTCTAAGGTCGGAGTTTATGGGGACAGGAGGCGCTTAATAGTGTGAGCTCCACCCGTACATTCCAATTCCCCTTCCACCAAAAAAATTCCAATTTAATTGAAAATTGATTTCTTGAAAATATCACCGTTTACGCTTTCCTGAATCATATTTCATTTATTCGAAAAGGAATAAACGGTATCTTTCACTTATTTTTTCTCAATATTAGCCTGCTGTAAATTTTGGACCTATTTTACAGCGGTGGTTTGTTTTTTAATATGATTTTCTTCCACTGCCGAGGAAAACACAAACCTGCGTCAAACTGCGTTATTAAATTTGATGCGTTCTTTTATTATGGATGCACCGAGCACAGGGGAAAATCGGAAGATTATGCTTGCGTTGTATTACATTTTGTTTTCATTGTGTGCTTATGATTTATTTCTGATGGGTCGCCAACGACCGCTAATAACGCATAAATGTCTTAAAAATGCAATGTATCATTCCGATAGTTCCAAGAAAATTTATAATTTTGTAGTAAGTATTTATTTTTTGCGTTTAATAGAGAAATTTCGGCCCTTTAAAATGACCGGAAATAAATTATGAAATAATAGAATAAATGCGTTTTCATGAATTTCAAGATAATTTTACGGAGAAGCAAGCCCACATAAATTCCAAGTCTTTTGGGGTTTGAAGTCTTTTGCACATATTAATCATTTACTACAAATAATTAGTGTGGAATCGAGAAAGTCCCCTCCATGCAACTATTTCTTACAGTACCCTGTAACTCCGACACCCTTCAGATTTCATAGTATCACTTTAATTGCATCAGCATAATTCAGGCTCTTAACCGAATATCTCCTACGATAAATGTCACTGCTTCGATGGCCTTAAGCAGCGCAATGTGTCAACTTTTTTGCTTTCGATCGAGAATTTATTGAACTACAAAAGTTGAACGCTTTAAAAATGCATTTTTATTCAAAGTCTACTATATTTAAATTTTAACCAGAATTGTAACCTCATTGGTGTGTGAGATTGGGTGGATTTATACGTAAAATGTGCTACAACTACATGCTGCAAAATCTTAAGGAGCTGTGTTAAATTTATTTTGATAATGTATACATATATGCAGATGTCTGAACTTCGAAACTATGGCAATTATACTAGATGTGCAGTTGGTACTCTTTTGCATATAAATAACAAAGCAAAGTAACCCACGAGCCAACTATCAAGAAAGGTTATGCCTTAGATGTGACTGTTATGGTCTTCGGAAGAAAATCGTTATCGTTTTCGGAAAAAAAAACAATTTCCCCGCACACTGCTCCATCATCATTAAGTTGTCGAAGCTCACTGTCAATCTCATCAATAGTGTCGTCAACATATATAAGGAACAAAAGTGAGCCTATGACACTCCCTTGTGGGGCTCTCTACGGTCAGAATTATGGAAAGGGCACTTGGTATAACTTTGTGAAATTTATCTGCATCGAATGAAAGCACTTAGTAAAATTTCACTTTCATTTATTGACAACCGACCGTTATGGCCCGGTTTAATAATCCTCGGAGCTCTGGCCCGGTTTTATAATCCTCGGTTATATATTTTATGGCTTTGATAACCAATGTGGATACGTCCTTTCGTCGATTACGCTCTCATCAACTAACATAGAGCATGATCGTCTTCCTCAGCCCTATCATGATCCATCCATCAAAACCAACGAAACGTTGGCAGCAACAAACTTCTCGACCCGGTTGGAAACCCAAGAAAACTTTAAGAAACCAGGATCATTCTCCAGGAAAATACCAAATCCTAAAGCCTGATGTTGGTAATTTTCCAAACCCGAACTCTCAGTTAGCATTAAGCTTTACAAGTATATTTTTAAAGTTCGTCTTGCATTGAACGTTTATCAGGCATAAAAAACCCTTATCATTTGTGACCTTATACATGGTGCAAAGAGTGAAAACCATGGTTAGGTCAGTTTGTCACTAAATTTGTGTGAAATTTTTTTGTGATATGTTATTCAGTCGAGATGAAACCGACCGTCCCATTCCGTTGACTGATCATTCACTCACTACTAGGCTAGCTGCGGGGGAGTCGTCCGTAGAACGAACTGACTCACCCTCGAACGTCACGCGCACACGCTCAACCACACAAACCCACATGAGCCGTCGCGTCGTCAAGGGTCTCATATGCAACTATCGTATTCATGGGCCGCGATTGCAGTGGAGTGAGTATAGGCGAGCTTCCCGGGATCACCTTACCCGCAGCACAAAACGCGGGCCGCCAGACTTCCCTTCCCACCATCCGCCTCTGGCACCACTACTCAGGTGCACGTTGTATCATCGGGGGCCCCACATCCAAACCCGAACCCCCCCCCCCCCCCCCCCAATCCGCATCTTACTCCTCTCATTACGCTGATGGGCGTCGGAGTACCTCCTCCCGCCTCCAGCCCTCCCAACTTCCATTCAGAATTCCCATCCCTCCACCCCCAGGTCCATTACCACAGTTGAACTGGCTTCCATCTCTCCCAATCTTAGCCAAAACCGCCACAGTCCTTGTTCATTCCAGCTCTAATCACCAATCGCTTCTCGTCTCCCTGCGCCCCCGAAGCGTGCCTAGTCATGCCGTCCCTTACCTCTCCATAGTTGGTCCTTTCTCTTACTCTCTCTCTCTCTCTTTCTCTCCTCCAATCTCTCTCTATCCTCCATTTTCTCTCTATCCCACAGTTTTGCCACATATCAGTCATCTCGTCCATCCTGTTCCGCCCTCAGGGCTGCTACCCTACCGACCGCTAACTGTCCCTTTCCTCATCCGTCTCTGACCCACCCTTCTCTCTATCTTTATCCCCTTAGGCCCAGAAGTGCTTTTCGTCGGCTTACTCTCGATTCCATTCCCTCCGCGAGCAGTATGAGGCTAACCTTCAGCTTCATATGTTAGTTATTAAGCCACACCACCACACACCGACAAGGAAACGTGATCACCGCAGTAATGTCTGGCCTATCCATGATCAGCGGAAGTTATATCGAAGGGGCTGATCGGACTAACCGCTCTCAGAAGTGGCAGAAATGAATACGCTCAGTATCATACCGGCTCAAACTTAAATGGAAAGCGGATGATTGATAATCAATGAAACAAAATGGAAAAATTAATGAGGTTAAATCATTAGAGCATTTTGCATAATTTTAATACCCTTGGGTCTTAGGAACGACAAAATCTAAAAACTACACAAAATATGAGCAAGCACTAAATATGAAGAGAATGAGTAAACGGGAATTGAATAATAGATGCAGTGAAATTGAATAGTGTATTACTAAAACGATTACCGGAAACAAGGTGTCTAGAGCGCACGAACCAAGGGCATTGCTAAAGGAAAAAATTATACCAAGAAATAAAATAATAAGGTGATCTGCGTCAAAACAATAAATAGCAAATTTTCAACCGAGAGATTTCTCGTCCATACTTTTGAATCTTTGTTATTAAGATGCTCAACTGCGGTCTGACGCTTGAGCTTTACGGATTGGTGCCTTAAAACAGTTAAAACTTTGAGTTTTGATGCCCATCCTCTCATTTTGTTGTCCTCATTACTTGAATGCAAAGTTAGAGCAAAATAATGGTCCCAGGAATCACTGCATACCCACTCTTGGCTGACTAATTTTTCAGCATCCACTTTTTCTCAATTAATCAGCTATTCACGTGCATAAATTTGCTTCTCCCATTTCTTAGCATTCTCCCTTTATCATTTCCACATTGTTGAAGAGGAAATACGATGACGATTATGAAATACCTTATCTTACCCAGTGCCTATCACTGCCCTCCCCAATTTTCCTTTCTCTACTACCATTACATTGGCTGGGTTGTTCAGTCAGGGGTTTCGAATATGATGTTATCTCGAACTGTTATCTCCAGTATAATTTTATTTTCCCCTAAAATGTTGTCAATGTCATACCCACTCTCCATCAATCTCCTTCCTAAAATATGTGCTACAATATGCCTTGACTGTAGTCCAAATTCATTTGTGATCGTGTTTTCTTAATAGCCATGAGTTCACATGGTATTCATCTTTCCTAAAGAGTATTTTTTACACTTGTAATTGTGACGTGTTTTTTTACCTATAGATTGATATTCTTAGTAATTCTACCGCTTCCGGCAGTTAAAAAAAGTTTTACTTTTCATATGCCACTACCCTACTAGTTTTCCTTAGGAGAATGAAATTATCCCCGGAAAATCTTCTAGCCAATTCAATTCTCAAAAATGCTGTTAATCCCCAGGAAATCTTCCAACCATTTTTTCAGGAATCCATTATTAATTCCGCGGGGATATTAGCTATTCCAACTGCCTCGCTCACCCTCATTTCCTTCAGAGGTTAAGCTATCTAAGTATCTGGTATTCCTTGATCCACGCTTCTCTCATTTATGCCGAAATTCTTCTCTGTGCTCAAGCTAACTTGGGTAATTTCCTGACAATATTTTACATATTCATTTCTTTCCTCTTTTCTCGAATACAGTTTGATTCCCTTACGATCTCTTCATATTTTGAGCTCTCTAGGTAGGCCTTTTTCAGTGGTGTCACTGCTACATTATTTATCCCTGCGTTAATGTGAAGAATGGGCAAAGCGCCTAATGTGTTGGCACTAGTATAATATGTATATATATTACAATATCTGTATCTATAAAGGATTAGTGCAAAGGCTTTTGAAATAAAAAATTGTCAGCTTTTTAAATTGATTTTACGCAGGAAAGTCGCCGTAACTGAACCCCGTGTAAGAAATCTACACCCAATTGACTTTACCAAAAAAATAAACGAACGAGAAACTCTTAATAAGAAAACTTGTATCAAACATTATTGACGTGGTTCTCTCGCAGCATATGAGCTGGAAGCAACTCCCAATAAGATTTTATTAAGCTTTGAATACTACAATTCATTGTTACAAAAACACAGTACAAAATTCCAGTAATTATTTTATTGCTGTCGACAGGTTTCGACGTCTAAAGCGTCATTTTCAAGACAAAACAGAAGGAAATATACCTACTGCTAGCCTTGTATAGTAAAGAAGGGGGGGTGGGAACATGGAGAAATGAGGGGTGGTCAGGAATTGACGGTTGGTTGGAAGGAGGACGGATCGGGGAGAAGACTAAGTTACGTGGGGAAGGGGGGGGGGGCGGGAGTAAGGTGGTAAATTGCAAGGAAGGAGTGGGTTTTTAACGAAGAAATCTCATTTATCAAAAATAGACCATAGGATAGGACCATTTTAAATCCATCGAGACATCTGAAATAGTACACTTAAGGCTAATGGTGAGTGGCCTATGGTGTGAATCTTCCCTGTCGAGATGGAACCACAGTCGACGACTGTCAGCGCTCCGTGACAGTAACTAAGTGACCTCACTAATCCCAAATATGGTCTTTGTCTCCCCTCGGGGAGACGGAGGCGAAAAAACGGGGGGAGTCTGTTGACGGTTGATAGAAAGGAGTACAAGTCGGGGAGGAGGTTACGGGGGAGAGAGAACGGGAGAAAAGGTCATGGTGGTGAAATGCAAGGGAGGGGTGGGTGGGTAAACAAAGAAGTCAGAAATATTAACGGTCCACAAAGAGGAGGAGCATTAAAACGTTACAATCAAAGCATTTAAAGTCGTACACTTCAGACGAAAGAGGAAGGAGGGGGTCGGTTTTGACGGTTGGGAGAGAAAACTGAGTTACGTGAGGGAGGTAGCGGGAGCAAGATCAGGTGATGGTGAAAGACAAGGGAGGGGTGGTTTGGTAACAAAGATGTCAGATTATAAAACGGGACACAAAAGTGAGGAGCATTTGAAATCTGTTGAGTCATTAAGAATTGTACACTTAGATGAGAGACAATGTTTGGTGATTTCTAAACTTTCTAAGACATCCAGTTTAAAACCTTTTTCTTGAATATGTAAGATATTGGGATTAAAATTGCACTTGTGTCCAAATTCTATAAGGTGCTTGGCGAAGTAGGACTTGAGGTTTTTAAGTCTGGTGAACATTTTGTGCTCTTCAACACGAGTTTTAAATTTGCGACCGGTCTGGCCCATGTACACACAGTGACATTCATTTCACTTGAGAGCGTTGATGCCACTTTTATCTAGAGGTCTTTCTTTTTACTTTACACTTTTACACTTTTATCTAGAGGTATCTTGGTCTTTGAAAATTAAAAATCACTTTCTCAAGGGATGTAGATGAATAAAAACACACTTTGTATTTATCTTTGGGGAGGAGTTTGTGGACACTGTAGGAAAGGGGCCATGAAAGGGTAATTTGAACCAATATTTCGGTTTCTCCGGGGGGATAGGTTTTAAGCTTCTCAAAGAGTTAATTGATTTAGTGTTGGCTTTCCTGTGCAGTAGATTTTTCACAAGTTGATCACTGTAGCCATTGTTTCGGCAAATATAGGGCTAGCAGTAACAATATTTCCTTCTTTTTTGTCTTGTAAATGACGCTTTAGACGTCGAAACCGATCGACAGCAATAACATAATTAGTGGAATTTTGTACTATGTTTTTGTAACAATGAATCCTATCTTCAATTTTCACAAAGTATCGCCACAATCGATTGATTTGGTTTGAATACTACAAATATAACTAGGGTAGTCCATAGTTCGTGATTATGGTTTCATGTTTTTGTGTCCCCAAAACTAAAATTCTCAAAGCCTTTGCTGGTATATAGTCAAAATTACAATCTAAGGCACATGTCAGGCACACTCGCGCCTTTTCCTTATTTTATTTTCCTAAAAATAAACGCAATTTCAAGTTTTTATGGCTCAGCAACCACTCCCGCATTACTCTGTATTCCATTAAGACTGGACAAATGTATTACGACCACTCTGCTTCCCTCTCCTCTCTCTCTCTCTCTCAAGAAGCTTGCATTATTTCCTCTCCTATCTCCTCACTCTCCCTCCCTCCGTGTCCTCCACTGGACATATACTCCACCATTACACCCCTCTCACTTCCCCCTTCCCTCCTCACGCTCCCTCTCCCCTCCTCCACTCCCAAGCTGGCCTCAACCACTGTTATCCAGCCCGATGTCGAGGATCTCGACGCATGGAAAGTCGCATTCGGAGTAGGAAAAGATCGAGAGAAATCTACTAGCGTCCATTTTAGCTATTTTTAAAAAATCTACATCGATGCACTACCCTACGACCCGCCTCAAGCCCGTGTGGCAGGGAGTGTCGGGACGCCAGTCGTGAAGATGGGAGAGAACGGGTGAAATGAATTTGAAGACAGTAGACGAGAAAAATGATATGCGTAATTTGTCTCGGTATTTCACTCTGTTTTTTGTGAAGTTTGGTGGAAGGAAGGACTCCTAGTACATAACAGTTGGGCAGTTTGTCTCTCTCATTATTTTTAGCTTCTGTTAGTTCTAGAGATATAGTGTGGGGTAAAATAATATTGTCCGTGTCACACTGAAATTGCCAGATCTGAATTTTTCAAGTAATGTAACCATGAGTGCAGCCTCTGAGTCTCTCACGGTTCCTAACCTAGTCAGCTGTGTAAAGGCCGTTTTACACGGTACAAACTAACTTTGGTTTGTACAAACTCTTCCGTGAACTCTTGCATGAGGCCAAATGTACCGTGTAAAGCGGCAAATTGTATGAACGCTTGTGCAAATGTGTCAATTCCTGCACGGGAAATAGAACCTATTCTAATTCCGTGGAGAAAAACGTACAATTTCACGTACATTCGTTTGTACAAAATCTTTCATCGTGTAAAACGGCCTTAACACTCCTTGTTCGCCCGTAGCGAGGCGAGTATGATAACCCTGCTGCTCAGAATGTGAGTGAAAGCGCGGCCTAGCCGACATCATGAGATCCGTGCCCGTTGCCTTTGGCGGGTTGGAGCCGTGGATTGGGTGGGAGAAAGAAAGTCGTGAAAGGCTGTGGGGAGGCGTAGGAGTGGGGGTGGGTGGCGGGCGACTGCGGCCTGCGCGCGAGTAAAGTGCGACGGTCCGAATCCCTGTTCCCGCACGTCTTTAATAATTTAATTTACCAGTCCCCCTCAACCTGCTCGTTCCCATACCATTTGTGCGCACCAGTGAAAACCACTACTCACCTTTCCACCCACAAGCCCTCTCCCTCTCTTTGCCTCACAGTTACACCGACTTGACCATTTTTCGAATACATAGTGAGATTCATGGTTGATAATTTAGACTAAAATGATCCATAGTAGTGCTAAAAAGACAACAGAGATAGACTAAAGTGACACTTAGGTCTTGGAGTGTTCAGAATGAATGCTAATCTTAAGAAGGTTCCCTCGTGACTGAGTGTAAGAAAATTTTCAAAATTCCACTTTTTTCTTCCTGTTGTTAAAACAATATAATGAATTAACTCATGACATGGCTACTTGATAGCTTAAGCAAGTGAGTCCTAGATTAGGTTTGTCGGAGAGTATGTTTGTTCAACGAATACTTTTTTGCAGCCAGAGAGGCTGACTGGAAAGCCATTTGTATTGAATGAACGCGTATTGCCTTCTTTAACTGCAGTAATGCGATAATAACTGTAAAAAATTGATTGGTGCCTACATTCCATTACCATTTAATTTTCTTGAAGAATTGTAGCAAATTAGTTGTTCGCATACATGACATTGGTTTTTGGCAAGTAGAATTCTATTTTTCTTGTGTAATTCTTTACCGTCGTCTTATAGCAAAGCCTTGTGGGATACTTATTTTTATATTTTTAGCGCCAATGTGATAAATTCATTCTACGCCTTCTTTGGTTTTACCTCTTGGATGAATCAATTCGTGAATCCAGAATTTTCCTGTGAGATAAGCTGCCGTCGAGTCCACAAATAATTCATAGTGCTCTGGGTGTAATGCCCTTAGCGTGGCAGTTGAAGTGGCAGTTTAATTTATTTTGCTCCTCTTGGAACTGATTGTGAGTGAAATACGAAGTATTTCCTCGAGAAACCTCTTTTGATCGTTGGAATTGAAGTAAGTTTTTAAGTTCTGTAAGGATTGTCAACTTAGGTAAAATCGGATCATCATTAGATATTTTTCATAATACGTGAGACTAAAATGGGGTAAACTTGAGTTTGTAAGTTGTATTCTTATATCTCTTTCTTCCATACAATGCAGCCTTAACTTCATCACACGAGGTGTGCGTTGTTACTTAATAACAGTCATTTGAAAATTGGTAAGTGATACTGAACAACCTGATGAAAAGGTTCACTCATATACCTACCTGAGCTTTATCTGAGCCCCATTTTATGGCTTAAAATGCTACAAGGATAATAAGATCATTCAAATCAGTGAGTTTTTATGGAAATAAATTTCTTTTGGGTACACTTTTTAGGTAGTCATAAATGTATAGTTTGGGAAACATTTTAGGCCTTTCAGAATCTAAAATATATGAAATGGAATAACGGGATTATGCAAGCCAGTGAGTCCTTTTAGGGATTAATATTTTCCTACTACTTCTATCCTTTGATAGTCATTAATGTGTTATGAAAGGTGAGTGAATGAATATGAAACACACTTCAGCTATTAAGTTTTACTTCAGCTATTAAGTTTCAGTGAGTAACAGAACTATATTGGAATAAAATATAATAGAATTGGAATAAAAACTCATCCCCATGGTGAGTTTTTATTCCAATTCGACCGACTGCTTTTTATAATAAGTTCCAAAATTCAATATTTCGATGGAAATACGGTACTTTACTTGAGAATCATGGGCGATGTAAATCGAAGGTGTAATGAGATTTTCTTTTCAATAATTTCTGATGCTGACATTTTTGTAAATTCTGAGTTTTTCGTCGTTATTGTCATAATCAGCTTTCATTAACTCGGAGATACGTTAAGTGAAGTTCCCCAATTCTTTCCCTTTCTGCTAGCTCTTTTATTCTCTTATCTGTCTTCATTATGTAACCCGTCACAATACTCCGTATGCCATTTTTGGTCTTCTTCAGTATTTTTTCCCATTAAATTTTATTTCCATCACTGGTTTTAACCGGGTAGGTATACTGCCGTTGAATATGCCCAGTGAGTTTAACTAATCTACTTTGAAGAAATTACATGAAATGAAATATCTTTCCCCCCCTACTTTTCGTAGGGCTTCTTCACGGATGATTCTCTCCGTCCATTATATCTTCATCATTCTTCAATAGCACCGCGTTTCAATTGCCTCTAATATTCTTTTTTCTGCTTCAGTCACCGATGAAATGAAGTTGCAAGTATTTTGAAGTGGAATATTTCCATTCCGTTTTGACTAGCTAATGTCACAGAGAAAATTACTTAAGTTGTTTTGTGTGAAAAATGAATGGAACGGATGAATTAAGCGAAAATGTGGAACATTTTATGGGCACGATTATTCAAGTTTCGTATACACTGCGCATACCCTCTTTGATGCGTTGCAGTTGACATTTTTCTCTCTCTACTGTCCATGAAAATGAATCCTCTGCAATTTCATAACAAGTGCCGTGTCAGTTGTGCGGACAAATGTAATCCTGGGGACTACCGTGGAATCGCAGTCATCACCATTAATGGCTGCGAGCCTTTGACACTTGGCCGGATTCACAAAGTGCCCCGAATGTCCAGAATATCGTTTTCCCTACGGTATGTCAAGCTTTCCCGCACTCACAAACATAAGAGAACGAGAACTCATGGCGATGACCGTTAAAAATACAGCCATTGATCCCTCGGCTCGGAATGAGCACACTGAGTATGGACTTAGTGGTTAGAGATGACGACCGATTTGGACACTCATAAGATTTCTCTTTCGTAACTCAGCTATGGAATAGTTATGTACTTTTCCTAAGAAAATTATGTCATATGAGTCTAAGAGAAGAATACAATGGAAGTTTGGAGTTCCCAGCACAATCAAACTTTCTTATTTTTGTTCGATAATGGTAATTATTGACTTTTGTGTGGTGGTACTCCTTACACTTAGACTCAATTTGATACTTCTCTTGCGTTTTGAAATTTCTGTGTGGTGAGAAACATGACACCTCTCCCTCGCTCAAAACCCTGGCGCACCCAATTCCTTGCAAGATTCAACGCCTACCGGATTAGTAGCAGCAACCTTTTTATTGCAATTTGATTCCCCAAAAAAACCCTGGAAAGTTTTTAAAACCTGACGTGACTGTTTTCAGCTCCTCAAAATTCAGGAATTAGCACTCTTGCCAGATAATATTGCGGTGTTTTATCATATCCCTAAACGCTGCGATCAACACTCACTTAGAGTAGGAGAGGGAGGCCTATAATGTTCTACTGGTTTACTTTAAGGAATACAGAAATTTTGCACTGCACGAAGCGATTTACATATTCACATCCAATTTGATCTAATTATTGATGAATGTAATCATTGAAATCATTATATTCGCTATTTTCCATATTTTTACGGCATGAGCGCATTTTGAAAAAAATACT
Organism: Pyrrhosoma nymphula; assembly: GCA_963573305.1. NCBI lineage: Eukaryota > Metazoa > Arthropoda > Insecta > Odonata > Coenagrionidae > Pyrrhosoma > Pyrrhosoma nymphula. The sequence continues at coordinate 58,775,256 of OY754329.1, forward strand.
TCTCGATTTTTTAAATCTCCGCTATCCTAATAGTTATAATTTTTTTCTGAGCCACTTTAGTGGTATAGTGATGGAAAACTAATGGAAAATACAAATTAAATAGAACATATGGGTTTATTAAAAACCACAACAGCTCGCGTTATTATTTATAAAAAAATAACATATGAGAGCTTAGAGACCTACTCAGCCTCATAAATAAGTTTTTCCCAAGCTTTTCTATTCCAACAATTTGCCCCTTCCAATGCATCGAACTACGAGAGGTCTTGGTAAAATCTTCTCGGTGGCAAACCCGAGAAGATTTTACCAATATTATTCGCCGGGAAAACCTAAGATCTTTTACGAGAGGTCTTATTCAGGAAGAACTCGGAAATGCCAAATCTGTACAATATCGAGGTTTTGACAACAGATCCTCGAAATTCCGAAGTTTCAATGATAAAATCATGATTTTTCATTGCTTTGATGTCAATATTTTGTCATTATCAAGGCTCGTAAATTTCTAGCACGTCCTGAATTAGGACTCAGAACTAATTTTATTTTTTTCCCATCCTTTTTTATATTCAATAATTGTGAGCCAACTTCTTTAATTCTCTCATTCAATTTTCCTTAAGGACATTTCTTTACAAGGCTTTCGAGATTCATTCATTTAATAAATAGCCTTTTTGACGTGAAATGTATTATGAATCATTACGGAATTAGGGGCACCTGTGGATGACGGCGATGCAACACAATGTTGTATACCAATCATTTATTTTTTCATAAATTTGAAACGCATGAGAGAAATACGATTTGGCCATTATCGTGCCAAAATGCAAAGTTTAAAGGAATAAATAATCGGCAACATACCTATAGCTTTGAAATAGATGACAGCATTGTAAAAATGAAAAATTCCGCCGCGTATGTACGTGTGATTAACAATCACGTGACGTCACCTTAAAAATCGTGTTCATCGATTTTAAAATTCGTGCGAGGAGTTAGCGTTAATTTTGTGAGAGTTGGAATCGTTCTAAGGAATAAAAAAACTACGAAAAAAACTGGGATATAAGTACTATAAAATTTGAGGGAATTAATCTGTGAGATATTTTCCCTCCATATCAAAGATAATGAGGGAACGTTTGAACACTGCCGCCACCAGGATTCCCCCCTTCCCCATTATTCGCGTCAGAAATCAAAGTTTGCGATTTCGATGGAGAGTGCATTTGCGGCACATCGGCGGGGTACAAGACCCTCGGGGGAGAGAATCGGAAGGTAATATGCAGATGTATAAAGTGCTTCGCTCTCCTCTTGCGATTGCCGTCGGGGAGTGTGAGGGAGATAGGGTATCGGTTGCGGTCAATTTATGCAAGGACGATATGGGGGGGAAGAGGGGTGGATTGAAAGATGTCCGCGTTGCAGGGAATTGGGGGTGGCGGAGGTCAAGTGATACAGCATGAGTGGTGGTGAAGAGGGAGGGGGGGGGCAGAACGCACTTAATGGGAAAGAGGTGGTACACGGAATTGAGTTCCGTTAAGGGACACGCTCAGGTATTGTTCGACGGAACATTTTGGGGTAAGTGGAGAACTGAGCTGTGGTCTGTTCGTATTTCATTATCGGACTGCTACATTATTGTCACACAGCAAAAGACATGGTATATTGCATATTTACTTGGTATCACATGTAGCATTATATTGAATATTGCGATAAAATCTTAGCTCGGTCGGTACGATATTCGAAATTAAGAATCGTGGTGCGACATTTAAATATTTTTGTTGCTTCGTGACATTATTATCAATTCGCCAAATCCGCGATAAATCGAATATCACGTGATAACTTATATTTACATGATATTGCATGAGGATAAAACAGCGTATTAAAACAAAATCATCTAGATAATACCAATCACTTTGAACACATCATATATAGCAACAAAATCCTTGCTAATATCATCATCAACCATTTCATCCTAACATAGCTTATCTTCAGCCATCCATTGTTTCCTATCCATTGTTCACTCCTTTATATCCCTGTTGTTCTTATCTCCGAGATCTTTCCCTCTTCAACTGCCCAAGGAATTTTCCCTCATGCGTCTTCTTTTTTGAATTTTTTCTTCTATTTTCCCCTTGTTGTTTTTAGCTATTTCATTGTTTCGAGGTATGTGCCAAATCCTCAGTTTTATGCATTTGTGTTTATTGCTATATATTTATTTAATTTATAGAATATAACTTGATAAGCCATTACGTCATGCTGAGGAGATAGTTAATTGGCACATTGTAGTTTTGAAGGCGAGGACATAGTTTGCGCAAACTCCCTCGGAAATCTTGAGATTTGATGGTTTCATGCTATGTAAAATTGGCTGACACACCCGACCGGCTATTGTACGATCTGGTTTCGGTGATTTTTATTCGTTATGAATTTCCACACACTCGTGTTACTGTTTCCTAGTTTGTACATACATCCTATTTAGGTACAGTACTCGTTTCTTCTTCGCAAATGAATTCTCTGCTTGAGGCAGTTATCGATGCGATGTCTCACTAATATCACTGACATTACATTGGAATATCGTGATTCCCGGGTGAATTATGGGGTGGGTACGACAAGAGAGAGGGTTAGTCATGAGTATCGCTCATCACCGTCAATGTATTGGGATATTGTAAATGCCTAGAGAATAGGGTGGTGAGTAGAAGGATATAGGGTTTCTCATTTATATGCCTAATTGCAGTCAAACCATCGCAACATCGTATGCGCCCAGTGAGTGGGGTTAAGTTAAAAGTGAGAAGGTTCCACATGAATATCGCACATAGCGGAAAATATATCGAAATATCGTTAACGCCTGAAGTATGAGGATGCAAGTAGAAGAAGAGAGGGTTTCTCAATAATGTCGCAAATTTCAGTCGATGCATCGTAATGTAGTACACGCCTAACAAGTTGGAGGAGAGAAGGTTTCGCACGAATATCGGTCATCGTGGACGATGCATTGGGATATCGCGCTTGCCTGGAGGATTGGGAGGGAGGCAGGCAGGAAGAGGGGGAGAAGAAAGCCATGGGGTAAGGCGCGCCTCGATTGCCTGGATGGATGTGATTGCGATACCGTGGCATCCGTCTCTCCTCGCTCCTGAAATTCCCCGACGGCGGTAGTGGTGCTGTGCTGTTTTCATCGCCTCCCAGGAGAGATTCGGCTTATCGAAGTTTTGAACGCAATCCCGCGGGTGGTAGATAGCAATAGGAGGAAGAGGAGGGGGCTGGTGGCAGGGAAGGGGGTTGGTTTGAGTTGGTTGTTAGCTGGGGAGGAAGAAGGGTTGCGGCTGGATCGAGACCCGGTTTTCGCGAAGTATAATGCGTTGTTGTCGAGGGGCCCTGGGAATATTCGTGGGGGAGGAATAACCGTTGCTGTTAGAGGGGATGCTTGGTTGTTTGGCGAGAGAGGAGCTGGTTTAGGATATGGATTTGTGTTTCTGTTGTCTTTTCCATAATTAGTTTCGATCGTCTTTTATGTGCTCTCATCGGTCGGAGTTTAGAGGCGTAGACAAAACCTCTACTTCTTCTTCCCCTTCTCGCCGATTTCGCGTCGCGGTCTTCAACGTTCATTGATGCCGTAGTTTGCTACTAATTAACGTGAGGTGGGAGTTAAAAGAAAACTTATGTCAATCGATTGGAACTCGAGTAGTATGCTTGAGGGGCAGCCATAATATGAAAAGCATGGAATGAGCTTCTAGTGGCCTTAGTGCTTGCATTAAATATTTATGGTGTGCTATTCTTAGAATATTTATAATAATTTCAGATTTAGGTAAGTAATAAAAGGTGGTTTCTGCCGAGATTATATTTACGTTAAATTAAATACCAAGTTACTGACATTATTATGATGGATAGACAAATCACTCTGACCCTAAAACTTATCCCCAAACATTTATAAGCATGCAATAAATCATCATTTTTCTACATAAAAAATTGTTTTAACGCCCAAAATATAAACATGTTAAAAATAAACTTTTTATTTTAGTTAAAATTGCGTGTTGAAACTATCCTTTAGAGTTACGGAAGATCCATTATATTTATATATTATTGGGGTAATTCAATTATTTCGCATCGATACTATGGAATCATACGTTTTGAGGATATTCCTTTGCATTTTGAACGTATCAATGCCAAAGAAATTTATCAGTGTGCAGGTTAGCAATAAATTTAAGCTTCTTTTAATGCAGTATTTTAAATTATCCCACGTATAGTTTTAAATATGTGCGCATCTAAATCACGGAATGATGCTTGACGCTTGTTGCTGCCGCGAGCAGCTCGTAGGTCTCGTGAATAATAATCCGGAACCCTTCACTGATTAAAATAAAGCTTATTACGAACCATTTGTGCGTTTCTCTTCCCTGTCGTATGGAGGGGGACTTTATTTCACGCTGTGTGACATCCCTTCGAACTTAGAGTGAATGCGACAGAGAGTTGAAGCGGATGCTCAGCTAACTCTCAGGTGAAAATATGAGTAAAAAATTAATTTAAAAAATAGCTAGCCCTCCGTGAAACAACTCATGCATCTCCCTTTTTTTCGAAACCCCGCGCCCCGTACAATCAGCGCATCCGAGCTTCTGATTCCTAGCGAGAAAATTCAATTTTTTACCAAGTGAGGAATAGAATGTTTTCATGCATATAAAAAGCAAATTTGAATAACCATTCACCTAACTCACTCTATGGGAAAACCAGGAGGGGCTGGGGAAGAGTTCTGGATTCTCATTCCAAAGCTCTCGAGCTCGAATCCCGGCAGTGTCGTAGATTTTTCTGTGGAATGCCTTTTCTTTTTTGGTGTTTGGTAGAGAGAATTTCAAGTACAGTAGTATGTTCGTCGGATGGCTCGATAAATTGTGGATCGCATATCACTTTTCGTTTTGAGTGAGCAAATACCGACGTCGGGATTCTCTCCATTATTCCTCCGTTCCTCAAATATAACTTTCCTTTCCGACCTTCCCACCTGTCCGAATGGCCCAAGTGACCTCATTTGTCCGTTTCTTCCCCAAATAACCCACCACCCGGAAGCGGTTGTACCTACAATAGGCTTATGTGTTTCTCAGTGTATTTTTATGTATCATTCCTATATCTTCGTCAGTTTTGGACAAAAATCCCCGCAACCTGATACCTGTAATCACTGACCAACCGAATCATGTGTAATCTTCCGGCAATCTCGAATTTTCACATCAAATGGCTTGTGTCCAAAATAGAAAAATCATCATAATGTCTGCCCTTAGATTTTATCGTTTTATGGTTCCGAAACATGGTCCATGAAGAAATAAGAGTGAGATAAACTTCTGAGATATGTGTGTTGAGGAAGATGGAGAAGGTGAAATGGGTTGCTGTGCTGGGTGGACGAGGAGAGAAAGCTGCTTTAAGAATTTGCTCTTTTGCGTGGAATGGTTCCGAAACTTGGTCTATGAGGTAAGAGGATGAGCGCAAATTGGAGACGTATGAAATATGGGTGTGGGGGAAGATGTAGGAGGTGCGAAAGACAGAGGGAACAAATGAAGAGGAGCTGGGCATGGTGGGTGAGGTGAAGAAGTTACTGGTAGAGGGGAAGATATGGAGGAGGTATAGTAATTAGATTACAATGGTAATGAGGGGTGAGTGCATGATGAAGACAGCAATAGAGGAGGGATCTGTTAGGTTAACAGGGGAAAGAGGGAAAAATTAGTTTCTTTTGGATGGAATGACAGAGGATCGGTATGCATAAAGTTGGAGTTAAAAAAGAGAATAGTATGAAAGATTGTTGGATATAGGCTCCCTGATTTTTCACATCGAGTGGTTCATGGATTCTATTGACTAGTGATCATTAGGCCCAGTTTCATCGCTAACTTTCCTGGAGGTAGAATTGGCAGATGGGGTTAGTTAGAAGTGATGAGAGAGGAAAGAGTGGAGGTGAACGCGTATACGGAGGAATGTGCATCGTACGGCAAGGTGTATTGCACTTGGGGAAGACTTGTTGGAAGTCATGTAGTAATAGGAGTGATTGAATGTTTGGCAGGGAGTGGAAGTGAGGAGATAAGGTCTCGCATCACTCGTGAGTAGTAGATAGCAAGTGGAACAGAAAATAATCTTCCATTGGATTACGATGTGAAACGAGAACGTAACCTTTGTGTGCTAGTGTTCGTGCCATAAGTAAAATAAAACGTTTTGTGGACCGTACGTTAAATAAGCTTAGTGGAATATTGAATATGTTATAAAGCGCGATCAACATCATTGAATCGCACATCATCACTGTTACACATTCAACTCTTTATAGAGTAAGAATATTTAAAAAAAATGTCAATGGTTTTTACAGTATTGTTTGTTCGATTCCTCTCGAGGGACCACATTTTCAAACAAAGTACCATCGTTGGAATCCACGGCTACCCAAGTCCACCAAAGTATATCATCTAGACCTGTGGTTGCAGAGGGGACCAACGGAACTATTTAGAAACTTAGCGTACCACACGCGGTGATCCCTAAGAGGTCCGCTGCGCCGAAAATACAGGTGTTATTTAAAAAACTGTTGCAGTACTGTGACAATTTATCTGAACAACACGAAATATTTTACTATGAACGTATTAGCATGAACATTGCCGAGCGATGTTTGGACGAAGGCCTTGTAGCGAAATCTTTCTGAGGTATTCAATGCATCAGTTACGCAGTTAATACGTTGGAAACAGATATATTTGTTAAAGACTTGTTGCAGCATCTTCATGGTTTATTTGTACACAACTATGTCCTGAGTTATTTGCAAAAATGAACGTAGATTTTGAAAAAAAAAAGGTGCAGCACAAATTTCGCGCTGTAATCACCAATATGGGACCAATTATCGTAAAAAACATGTGATATATTTCTCGAGTCAAAACGCGACGACAACCATGTTCAAAACTGCGTACCATTTCATTTTGTTTCTATTTACCATGGTTTTTGATGATAGTAGTAAAAAACTAAGATGATTTAAGTGATGAAACTAGGCATGTTCTCATCCGGTAGTCTTATATAAAAATTGCCTCACAGGCAGCAGTGCAGTAAGGTGGGGACACTTGCTCGCATAAGCACGTATGAAGAAATGAAAGCCAACTTATAAGAATTCTACAAAACTATTCGCTAGATGCACCACCGGTTTTGACAGCTACCACTTACGGCATCATCAGGTTGGGTCATGAATTTGTGGCTGACTTTACTTACTGATGTCGAAACTGGCAAAACTTTGCTTAGTTTGGTTGCTTATCTGATAATTTTTATCTCTGCCGAAAATCATCGTATACGACACAAGGGCTGTTAAACGTTTCAACCTCATGGGTTGTGACTTCTTTGAAGTCCTCTTTCCCTTTGCTTAGCCATCCAAGATGGAAGGGCATAACATTTAGTTTCTCTGATTTTACTAAGAATTTCCTCGACAATTAGGATACTTGGGTAGCATAGAGGACTGCGCACTTTTCCGGCAAGCTAAAGGTTCGTGGTTCTATTCCTGGTCCATGTAGATTTTCCGTGACAATATATAGGTTTTAAATTCCGTGAACAAAGATTTAGTTTTTTTCCAGGCGGTAAAATTGAGTGAAGTCTTTAAGGGTTTCCCACCTGGTCAGGGTGCAGACGTTTCGATGGCTGACTCCGCTATCATCATCAGGAATCAAACCTAGTGTACAATTCCGTGAAATTTTCATTTGCTAGTGGATTGAAATTTAATCACTTAGCACCTCCAAACGTCGAATTAAATGAAAGGCAGCTTCGCAGTACAGATAACTGACTGCGCACATGAACGGCAAAAGGGGGAATCCCGGGTGAAGTCAAATGATGATTTTTACATGGTGAATTCTTTGGTTGCCATCCATTCTCTCCGCTAATCTATGTTACGTGCATTATTCGTAGTGAGGGGAATGGAACGTATGAAAGGCAGAGAGGGCGGACGAGCGGCGGGAAGGGGAGAGAAAGACGGAGAGGTGGTGGTGGTGGAAGAGAGGCAGAGGAGAGAGGACGGGAGGTTTTGGATGACTTGGTTTGGGCAGGGGGGAGACGTGGGCGGGGTTAGAGAGGGCAGAGGGAGAAGAAGGTGGGACACGGTAGGGGTAGGTGGAGTTGGCCTGGATTGCTTCGTTACCGTGTCCCCTCCCTCCTTGCTTTCCACTACTCCCTATCTCTCCTTCCCTTCTCGTCTCGTATCCTCCTCCTCCCTCTTCTCCCTGTCTCCTCCCATACTCCTCCACTCCCCATCTCCCGCCCCCCTCCTCCGCCTCCCCATCGGATCAATATTCAACTGGTAGGCTCTAGATCAATAACCTCCTCATCCCAACGTGGGATCCGAACGCCCGAAGACTCTCCCCTACCAATTCTCCTCCTCTTCCTCCCTCTCTCTTTCTCTCTCTGCGTTCTCCTCGTCTCACACCACCTGCCACACTCCCTCATCTCGCTGCCCCTTCTCTCTCTCCCTCCCTTCTACTACGTGCGAGGGGAGGGGGTTAGGGGAGGGTAGAGGAGTTCGGCTCATCCCTGTCCCTCTACCCCCCCCCTCTTGCTATACCCTTGCTTTTTCGCTCGGGCTTCCCTATACCACCCGTCCTCTCTCGTTTCCTCTTCGCTCCAACTACCTCATCCGCGTTATATGTCGTCGCCATAGCGTCTCTCTCTCTCTATATATATATACCTCTTTAACTCCTTCCTGTTAATCCTCCGCTTTCTCTCTTTCTCCTCTCATTATATTCTTTCACCCAAGTTTTTTACCAGGTATGATATGCATCCGTGTCCATGTCGCTAAGGTGGTTCCTTGGCGACCGTGTTAGTCAAAACAATTTAGGTAACCGTATAACGACTTATATTTCATGTTATTTCCTGGCAGCCAATAGAAAAAGCATGTTCTCTGTTGATATGAACGACATAATCATACCTAATCATACTATTTATTTCGCAAATTGAAGATGATATTTCATGGAGTTTAATGCGAAAATGGGTGAAAGATGGGGGGAAAAAATAATTTTTCCATTGATGAAAAAAGCTATTTTCGTAAAAATGTTCATTAACAGGCGAGCTTTCCCTGTGAAATGTGATAACATGTATGCTCTTTTTCATCTTAGTTTTTTAGTTATTAGCAAATTACTGTAATAATTGTAGTCAAAATGCGTTAATTCAATGGAAATGGCGACTCCTGTGGCTGGGAATATTGTCAATTACATATATAACCTTCCAATAATCTTTTTGTGCTTGTATATTTGGTACCTTACTTTTGATTTCTAGGAGCTTAAGGATATCATCGGCAAAAGCAGTATTTTTTAAAACAAAATTAACGTATATTTTGAAATTAATATTTATTTTGAATCACATAATTGCAGTAGAACCTCCTGAAGAAATCC